>CM043322.1:49968689-50684522 GCA_023736055.1 Quercus glauca | reverse complement strand
CAGCTCAAAAAAACTGATAAAATAGCAAAAGACAAGGAAGAATAACAATTTTATTGATGTTTCTCTTCAATACAATACTCACATCGTTATAAGGTAATGAGCCTTACATCATAAGATAGGGAAAATAATTTAATTGCATAGAGTATGTTTCATGATGAAAATATTTCATTTGAATTTTTTATCCCTACTTAACACATTAAAGTTGTCAATTGAAAAAAAAATATTTCAAAGCCTCATCTTGTGTAAAACAATGGAGCATAGGTAAAAGTCTTATCAACTTGAAGAGAAAACTTTTTGAATTAAATTTATGCAAATAAAAAAAATATTATTATCTGCGTCCTCTAAAATCTTCCCATTCTCCATATAAATAGTGGAGAGAAATTTTGTGAATATATGGGAAGCAAAATACATGCATCAACAAGTAAAGCTCAAATTTACTAACATAAACATATTTTTTAATCCTCTTCCCTCTCACCTTTTTTTAATAAAATTTATCAATTATTAAAAATAGTTCAACTAATATTATTGAAATGAATGGTGCTACACATCTCAAATGAGGTGACTCATCAATATATCCTTTCATCTCAAACCAAATAGACCACCATTCCACCTTTTCCAAAATTGACAGTAAAAAGTCCAAGAGTTTAGGAAGTGAAAACAACTCAATAGTAAAATTTAGCATTAATGTACAATATATAAATTCAAATGTAATGAACATATTACACGAATCTTCTTATTACCTAAAAGAAAATATTGTACCATTTTTTCAGTATGTTTAGACAAATAATTAACCAGAACTCCTACTATTCCCTAGTGAATGTATAAGTTGTACCAACCTTAAATCTAACTTACCTATAATCATTCTAATACTTTTAACCATTTAAGAAATTACACATACTCTAGATAGGCAAATACAGCAGAGCTTAAGGCAGCAACATGTACTCTACAGTTTTCTATTGACTTGGGATTCACAAAGGTAATTCTAGAAGGTGATTCCCTGCATATTTTCACAGCATCGAACTCAACCAAGGATGATTGGGTGTCAATAGGTCACCTGGTTTCAGATGCACAGTTGCTCACTAATCAGTTTGAACTTTGTAGCCTTAGTATTTAAAAAAAAAAAAAAAAAAAAAAAAAACTTCGTAGCCTTAGTCATGTATTAAGATCAGCAAATAAAGTAGCTCAAAGTTCAGCCTGATATGCAATATTATTGAGGATGTTGAGCTCTGGATAGAGGAGGTTCCTGCCTTCCTCAATGACCAGATAAGTGCTGACTTACAGTGATGTATGTACTTCCTTATGATTTATAATACCTAGCCTAATAGTATGGTATTTAAGCTAAGTAAATTTTGGGCACCAATTCGGATTAGGGTCATACAAAGATTTTGGTTTCAAAAAAGTAAAAAAATATCACAACACATTAAAAGAGGGAGTGTACTGATTGACCAATCTTAGACTGTGCTTCATCTTTTGCCAAGTACTGATTCAGCCCCTAGACAGGCATTGATCCTAAAAGATTGTTGGTTTAGTTGAGTTTTGATTAATTCAAGATCAACCTGTTCTGTCTCTTGTGTTGAGTAAAAAAAATATTAATTTTAATCTTGAACTAAACTCATATAACATTTATTTATGGCAATAATCACATACCCACACTGTAGAAACGAGAAAGTTCTGCACTAGTAATTTTGAGAATTATTTTACACCTGTAAACTTGTGATAAAATTAAATTTGATATCATTTAAAAGCATGAACTAAGTTGTATTTGAGGGAGGAATCGAGAGAATAGGAAGAAGGGACTAGAAAGAAAAGGAAAAGCAACGAAATATATATAAATTCAATGACATTTAATCATCCAAAAAATAGGCTGGTTATCAATACATAAAGAACAGAGATGGCAGGAAAAGATCCTGATGACATGTTGGTGGATCACCCAAGGTAGCTCAAGTGATCTACCCAATCTCCCCTTCCCCTAGGAAAAAAAAATTGAAGATCAAAGATGCATAAGCACACTAGTTCCCAGATTATCAAACCACACATATAAAACAAATTGATAAGCACAGTTACAAAGGATATTGACAAGATGTGCACCAATTTTGTACATTGAGCACAAGATATATACCGCGTTCTGCAATAAAAATTACAAATTAGGTCAATTGGAAATATGATCTTTGTAAAAAGCAATGTTTAATAGAAGGGGAGGAGACAGTCGTCCATTAAGAAGGGGAACAGAGAGAGGGAGTCTCTTAAGATTAGGACATCTGTCTATCTCATTCGTTTCAAGAGAATCACAAAGTAGGACTCTACTGCTATCACAGAGAAGGAGTCTCTCAAGAGCTTGGTAAATTTAATGCACATTTGCTAAAATATCTTGTTAAAAGATTAGCCTACTAACCAAAGATTATTATTGACTAGACTGATAAATTACACTGAACGAAATGTTTGTTGAGCAAAGCTAACAGCACTAACTGTACTAACACCAAGATAGGGTTAAACTTTTCCATATTGTGCACTAGTTATGGACAACGTTTATCCAGGGACAGAGGAATCCAATATATAACATTCTGCTATAAAATTTGAACTTAGATCTCTTGGAAATTATAATCTCTGCAAAAGCAAGCATCAAAGGATTAACTAGGACCATGATGTAAAAACCAACACCATAAAAAATTCTTCTACTCTTCTCTACTGGTCATAGGAAAAAAAAAATTACAGAAAATGATCGATGCATTGTACGATCATTCAAACAAATTACACAGAGGATCATTATTACACAAGATTTTCCCACTTGGCTAAAGAGGAACACATGTTCATAATACAAAAGAGTTTAGACTAAATAATTAATTAAGAACACACACACAGTTGCAATATTGAGAGTGAAGTTCTCCTCGCTGGTACACCACGGATATATTCCATGTCAGCTTTGGCTTGGTGATACTGATATATCCTATATGAGGCGAAAACAGAAAAAGGAACCAGTCGTGAAAACAATTTACATGGATACTGAGGTTAAGCATATGCATTCGTAGTTTACTTACAGAGATGCCGTGTTGAATATGCTCGCTGCTCAGCACATCAACAAATCGTGCAAGCATTCGTGTTCTCGTCACTGGGTAATTAAAAGGGCATATAAAAGGAAAAAGGAAAAAAAAAAAAAAATAGATAAGCAACTAATTGGATTAATTTGCGTAATATATAAATCGCAAGATTTAAGAGTGAAGATACCTGAACATAGATGAATAATCTTCCACGCTGGGTAATTAAAAGGGTATACAAAAAGAAAAGGAAAAAAAAAATTAGATAAGCAACTAATTGGATTAATTTGCGTAATAGATAAATCGCAAGATTTAAGAATGAAGATACCCGTGCATATAAGGCATATAAGGCATTGGATACCGCCATATATGAATGAAAGGTTGAAGGACGTTCTTAGTGTCGGGGCAGTCCCACTCCAGCGACATGCACCATCCTATATCATATGCTTGAATCTCTTTAAGAGATGGGGGAGGAAATAGTTGTCCATCACTAAGACGGGGCAGAGAGAGAGGGAGTCTCTTCAGCTTCGGACATCTAGATATTTTAATCGTTTCAAGAGAATTACAAACTATTACTTTACTGCTACTGCAGATGGTCTTCAGTTCCGGTAGGTTCGACAGACTCAAATCCCTCAATTTGGGGAAAGTGATTTTGCTAGTGTCCATTCCTTTCTCCTCTTTTTCCTCTTCATCTTCTTCAAATTCATCACATGCTTCAGCTACTATTTCCTCTAATTCCAAACAATTCTCAACCTGAATCTCTTCCAGGTTGTGCAGGTGCAGTAACAATCCAAGCGGAAGCAGCTTCTTTATTGGACATTCATAGATAAAAATTACTTTGAGACTGGAAAAGGTATCAAGTGGGACCCGTGCTGATGCAGCTCTCTCTTTCCTAAACAGCCCGCGTAAGTTTTTCAATTTTAGAAGTTCTAAAGTCTCGAGAGTTCGAAGAGAATCAGTAAAAGAAGAGGACGGGGAAGTAGGAGAAACCACGTGCTCTATTCCTTCGCAGTACTCAATTCGTATTTTCTTCAATTCCCTTACGTGCTTCAAAGATGGAACATCGCACAGACTTCTTAAATCCTCACATGTTTTAAGTTTTAGGAATTGCAAGTCTTCCGGTAGCACAAGGGACTCATCTCCTCTTCTTAAATTGCACTCTTCTAAAATTATACTTTTTCCTAGGTCTTCAATTTTCCGACAGAAGAAGCCAATGTTCAGATTGAAGTCGTCATTCACTGACTTTCCCACTTGAAATTTGTAACGTGCAAGTGCCCCTTTCTTTAAGGATCTTATAGAAGTACAGAACTCGTGCAAGTCATCAAAACGGACCCAAACATTCTCCAATTTCTTCAACCTTTCTATCTCCTCTCCTTTCACTGATACTTTGCAAGAAAATCTAAGATACTGGAGACGAGAAAGTTTAGGTAAAATCCCAAGTGGCATGACTTTTAGATACTCTGCGTTCAGATTGAGGTATGTCAAGTTGACCAACATTTCTAAACCATCAGGTACCTTGGTAATTTTAGTTTTCCTGAGGTCTAACTTCCTCAATGTTGTAAGCTTTGCTAATGAAGACACATGTTCTAATTTTCTACACCATCTAAGCCTTAATGTAGTAAGATTCTCCAAGCTAAAGACTGAATTCGGCAAAGATGTAATGCTAGTATATGATAGATCAAGAACCTTGAGCCCATGCAAATGCTTAAACAAAGAATCTGGGACATTTTCTAATGAACGGTTACCTTGCAGCAACAAGGTTGACAGGTTAGGACACCTTGGTGATATATTAGAAGGGATTGTTGATATGTCCTTGTACATCAAAGAAGCCTTTACAAGATCCTCTTTCCATTTTCCTTCGTCTGAAAAATCCTCCAGTCCCAAGTGACCTACCATAAATTCAGGACTTGCAACCTGGAGCACCATGTCTCTTATCAAATCATGCATCTTCACAAACTTTTCCTTGTAATTGTAAGGTGCATCAATTCCACCTTCTAATAAGGAGGCATTTTCAAGTCTTTTCAATATAGAATAGCCTCCACAAAACTCTAAATGCCTACTCTTCCTTCTTTCAAAAATTCCCTCATCAATCAAATGATCTATCAACTCTTCTTTGTCAATCTTTAAGTCTTCGGGGTATAATGCACAATGCAAGAGACACTGTTTAAGTTTCTCTTCTTTCAATTGTACATAACTGAATTTAAGCACCTCATGCACCTGCTTCTCTATATTGTCAAATCCCTTTAATGATGTACTCAACTGGTCCAACGCATCTGTCCACTCATACTCATAATCTAAGCATTTGAAACTTGCTGCTATCGCGACAATTGCAAGAGGCAACCGAGCACATGTTTGAAGAACCTCTTCCGCAATTGCTTTCAAATCTGGAGTATTAAAAACATCTTTTTCTATTTTATGCAAAAATAACTCTCGTGCCTCATTTTCTGATAGTAACTCCATTTTGATATTCTTACAACCCATTTTTATACAAACATTAAGATCTCGAGTTGTCAACACTATTTTGCATCCATTTTCTGGAGTAGGCTCTGGAATTCCTACTTCCTCAAGAACAAATTCTTCCCACAAATCATCTAGGATTAGCACATACTTCTTCCTCTTTTCCAATTCTTCCTTTATCTTGGCTGCCCTTTCTCTTTTATACTCTGATTTTGCGAGATCTAAAGCTAACTTGTGTGCAATAGCATTTTGTAGTTGGAGAACATTAGATGACTTTGACACGGTGACCCAAATTACACTGTCAAAATTCTTTTTATCTTTTAATAGATGATTATTGATGTGCTCCATGATGGTTGATTTGCCAATACCTCCCATTCCATAAACACCAATCTTTCCGACACCATTACCCAACACGTATGCCAAAATTTCTTCCTTTACTCTTTCAGTTGTGCTTTTCCCTATTAATTTTGTTGTTGGAAATTCTTCTCCATTGCTTACAGGTGGATCAACTACCAAACTATCAGTGAAAGCACCCCCCCTTTGATAAAGTTCATCCGCCTCTAGTTTCTTCTTCAAAGCATGTTTTCCTATGCGTGCTCGTAAGAAACACTTGACTTCTTCAGCTTCACTTTCAATGGCTTGAATTTCATTATTCATCCTTTCTACATGTTGGATCCAAGCTGTAACTTCTAGCTTTGTTGTCTTTCCTGGACGAAGTTGTGCTATTATTCTTGATTCTATGTCCGACTTTTGACCATTTAAATCTTGCCATCTGTCCCTGAGATTTATCATATGTTCATCAACGTGTCTGTGATAGTTGCAGCAATCACGAATTGGAGCAAAAATAATTTTGGCAAGCTCCAGAACTGCACCCAACATTTCCATATTTGACTACCTGCATTTGTGTGCATAACACATTGTGCACATTAAAAAACAAAAATTTAAAAACAAAATGGAAGAATGCATCTTTAGTCTCCAAGTTTTGAATGCCATGGAGGTGTATCGGTTATCTTCTTCCTTTTTTTCCTTCCCTCAAAAGCGATTGGATGTTACTGTCTTTGTTATGGACCAAAAAAAGAGATTGAAAATATATTCAAATTTCACATTAAAATTGCTCAATTAAAATTTCAAAAATATGATTACAGCATAAATAATAAAATTTTGAGTCTTTTGACAAACTAATAAGAAGCAAATAATAATTCAGTTAAGCTATTAAAAAATAAGTTTTTGATTGCAAGTTTATATGACCTTTGGTTATGTCCATTCAATTTTTTAATTTTGGTGAAGATCTTTACTACTCATTTCAAATTTGAGAAATTTTTTACTTTTTATATTAAAGGTAATACTACGTTTAAGGAGAATTTTATTTATTTATTTAAAATATAAGAATTTTACAGAATTACCTTAATTTTGGTGAAGGTATTTACTATTCATTGCAATAATCAAGTAGTTTGTTATTTTTATATTAAAAGTATTTTTCAATATATATATATATATATATATATATATATAATACAAGATAGAATTTTTACTCTAATTTAATCTAAGTGTATATGTGTGTGAAATTCTTTCCTGGAGACTTGAATCCTGGCTCTTGCCCCCCACACCCTACAAGCATTTATACTTGTAGAGTGACCACCACATCATGGGTGCGCGATGCTCTCATACAAAATATATGAATGAGCATCAATAATAAATAATTTTTTTTTCAAAATCAATAATAATTAACTTAAGTATAAATTAAACTATGATTTTTTATTTAAAAAAATCTATGCATCTAATTATATATTTTTAATTGTAGTAATGCATATGCATGAGTTACAAGTTAATAGGTTCTAAAAGGAGCCCCTAGCATAATCAAATGGATTTTTCCCCCTCTTGAACTAATCAATAATAAATAAAAGGGGAAACTGCAGTTAACCCACCTGTGGTTTGGCCCGTTTTAACAGTGCCTACCCGTGGTTTGAAATTTGTCACTTAACCCACTTGAGGTGGCCTTTGTTAGACCTCCGTTACCCACCTCTGCCATTTCTGTTAAAAAATCTCCTTTACTATATAAGCCAAAATTAGAACTGAATTAGAACCCTAAAAAAAAAGAAACAAGTTCTCTCCTCTCTCTCTCTACCTTAGAACCCCAAAAATCCCCAAATCCATAATTTGTCAAAATCGAACAGGTAAAGCCTCAAGATTTGAAGCTGTACATGAACATCAAAGACCAGCAAGGCAACGGATGATATAGATTTGTTCCTTTCACACATCCTTCGACTTTTGAAACCATCTCCATGGAAGAAGATCTCAAAAACAAGGTAAAGTTTGACCTCGAATCTTTCCTCAAAGGCAAACAGTATTTCCATTGTCTAGATCGTGTTTGGAGGCGCAAACAGATTCGAATCGGGTTTTGAACAGAGTTGGTCTAGTTGCAACCGTCGCCAACACAGCAGTACTCCACCTGCTGAAGCTCTTGGACCAGCTCAGAGTGGTGCTATATTGAACAAAGTTGCTGGGTTTTTTTTTTTTTGAACAGATTGCTAGGTTTTTTTTTTGCAGATTTTTTTTTTACTTGCAAATCTGGGTTTTTTTTTAGAGAACCCAGCAAAAGAAAGAGGGTTAGAGTTTTATTTTGTGATTGTTTTATAAAGAATTATGTAGTCAATTTTTGGATTTAGCAGTGAAAGGCTAGCGAATCTGTGGGTGTATGTTCACATGGATTTGTGGATTTGTTTGTGACTGTAGGTGTATGGGTTTTCTTTTATGTTTTATGTGAAGAAGAAGAAGAAGAAGGGGAAAAAAGAGGAGAGAGACATAAAAGATAATGAAAAAGACACATTTACCCCTGTTTTTAACGGTGAAAAGAGAGAGGTGGGTAACGGGAGTCTAATGGAGGCCACCTCAGGTGGGTTAAGTAACAAATTTCAAATCACGGGTTGGCACTGTTAAAACGGGCCAAACCACAGTGTAATTTCCCCTAAATAAAATAATTACCAAACATTATGGACTCAAACATTTCACAACTTTTTTATAATTATTGATGTGATCTATTACATAATAAAAGTGGTGTTTGTTGGGGATATTACACAAAGTAATAATGGAAAAAAAAAAAAACTAACATAAAAGACAAACAGAAAATAGATAACTTGGAGGAACTATATTGTTTTCCTTAAATAATATTTGCCCTCCCCCCCCCCCCCAAACACTTTTGTCACTAAAGGGTTATCATAAATTTATCTTCAGGATATAACTAAGATGTTGGGTTCTACAGATAAAAATTCTGAAGAATGACCACAGGATTTCTTGTGCTTTACCTTGTGAACATAAGCCTCTATTTATACCCATAGAGTTATGTTTCATGAAAAGGCACATATAGAGAGTTAGTAATTTTTCAAGTGAACTTAAGCCAAAGTGGAGCTCTTGATTAATGCCGAGCAACGCACCTGGAATACAGAACTCGTTGATGGACTGTTTGCCCCACATGAAGCAGAGGTGATCGAGGCAATACCACTGGCATGAAACTCAGGTGAGGACACTCTGTTTTGGCCTTGGACACAGAGTGGGAAATACTCCTGTAAGTCAGGTTACTGGTTTTTGAAGCATGAAATTGGAAGTGGGGAGGATGCTGAATCAACCACAGGCGAGAAAAGTTTTTGGCGGAGTGTCTGTTCACTACGAGTTCCTCCCAAAACCAGAAATTTCATATGGAGAGCATGTCATGATTCCATCCCAACCAAGGAAAACCTATTGCGTCACTGTGTCTCCGACAATGCTCTTTGTGACCGATGTTCTTGCAATATGGAATCCACGATCCATGCTTTATGGACATGTCCTGAACTCTCCTCCATTTGGTCTTCCAAGGGATGGAGCTTTTGGCCCAACACCAGCTTTATGTCTTTCAAAGAGCTGCTGTCTTGGGTTCTTAGGAATCATGATAACCTAGAACTATTTGCGATAACGGTATGGGGGATTTGGCATCAGAGGAATCAGGTGCGCCTTCACATCTTGTGCTGCAACACTGATCAGGTAGCCCCACAGGCCAAGGAGAAGCTGGCCGAATATATGGCTGCTATCCCACCAAGACCACCAAGAGTGCCGAGACAAAAAGAGGTATGGAAGCCACCACCGGACCCAAGCTTGTTTAAGATTAACTTCGACGGAGCTGTTTTCACTGAGGAAAGGAAGAGTGGTATTGGGGTTGTGATCCGTGACCACCAAGGTCAGGTTATAGCCTCTCTATTGCAACAACTTTCTCAGGCGTATCTGCCTCTTGAAGTTGAAGTTCTTGCTGCTGCACGTTCACTTGAGTTTGGTTGGGAAGTAGGCATTGGCGAAGCAGTGCTTGAGGGAGACTCGGAGCTAACGATATCGGCTTTGAAGGAAGATGGTTACTCCATGGCTGCGGTTGACCATCTCATTCAAGATGCCCTCACATGGTCTAATAGGTATACAAAATTGTTTTACTCTCATTGCAGAAGAGAAGGCAATAAATTAGCCCATAGATTAGCTAGGCATTCTATTAATGTCTTAGACTATGGAGTATGGACGGAGAATGTTCCTCCACCTTTGTTTTCAGTTTTTCAGCATGATGTAGCCAATTTGGCACTTTCAGTTTAATGATAATTCATTTTCTTCCTCAAAAAAAAAAAAAAAAAAAAAAAAAAAAAAAAAAAAAAAAAAAAAAACTTAAGCCTCTATTAATGAAAAGGCACATATGTTTCATGAAAATGCATGTATGGAAAGTTAGTTATTTTTCATAAGACGGTTAACAAAGATTGAAACCTCGTTATGTTTCATGAAAAGGCACGTGTGGAGAATTAGTTATTTTTTCATAAAACAATTAATAAAGATTGAAACATCTTCAACCTTTCTGAATAGTCACCAGAAAATTCTAGAAAATTTCAGAAAATTCAGATTTTTAAATTTTCACTTAGAAAATTCCAGAACTTGAATTTTCACTTTATGAAACCATATTCTTCAAACTCAACCATCATTATTACAACCTATCCTTGTATATACCTCTATATACAACAGTGTTAAGTGATAGATCTATGTAAATGTGATATTACTCTATATGAAAAGCGTGGCCAAAAAAAAAATATTATCCTTAATATTGCTCTTTCAAAAAAGAATATAATTTTGAAGTATGTAGTAAAATCCATCAAATTATACATGTAATTGAATTTTAGGATAATAATCATTGGAATACAAATTAACAAATGATTGAAAAACTAATGAACTACAATGAAATGGTAGCAAACGAAGCATGTCCCCTTGGACTACCATGAAAGTGATGCCTATCTAACAAATTATTCATCACTTTTGAATCATTTCACTCTCAATCTCAAAAAAGAAAAAAGAAAAAAAAAGAGCTGAAAATCTTTTAGGAAGACACATGTTAAATTAATGGTTCATTTGAATTGAGGGAGAGGAAGGGGAAGTAGAGTAGAGTAGAAGGGGAAGTAGAGTAGAGTAGAGTAAAATTGACTTAAAATTAGTTTATTTTCAGCTAACCCTCCGCTACTCCCCTCCACTCTCCCTCCCTTCCCTCTCAATCCAAACAAGCCCTAAGCTAGGGAGCCCAATGGGGGGGGAACTCAACAAAAACCCAAGCGAATAACTAATGGCTATTAGTGCATTTCTCAGCCCACAAAGAAAGAGTTGGCTGAAAGTCGACAGGAGAGAGGAATTACCCAAAACAAATAATTTATCATGGACTTTGGTATGGCCCAAATAACTACACTGTAACAATAAGTCAACATAGAAGAGGTTCAACTAAAAGTCAATGCCCATGGGACATCAAGTTGTAAATCAAAATTAGAAAATCCAATGGTAATACATTTCTGATTTCTCCTTCAACAAATAATTAATAAATGAAACACAAAAAAAAAAAAAAAAAAAAAAAAACCTTCCATTATAACCTTCTTCTTTTTTTGGAGGAAATTCTTTCATTATAATCATTAGTGTATAACCCATATACACAGATATATTTAAAAACAATCACAACTTATGCATTTTTTAAGTCATGAATTTCTGAAATATGTAATGGTCTCTCTCATATATATATATATATATATATATATATATATGTAATGGTCTCTCTCATATATGTATATATATAAAGAGAGAGAGAGAGAGAGAGAGAGAGGGTTGGGTTAAAGTTACATATGGTGTAACTTTAAAAAATGTTACACCATCCAATAACTCGTTATTGAATTCATATTTTAAAATTTTCATCATTAGATTATATATTCTATATGTTTTTAACATGCATACCAATATTCATGCCAATTAGTTGTTATTTACCATTGAATTCATAAACTCATCTTTTATGCATTATTTTAAATTACAAAAACTTGAATTTAAACAATTAATTGATGACATGAATATTGATATTTAATCATCTTGAAATTTTGCAAGCATGGAGAATGTATAAAGATAATATAATCTAATGATTAATTTATAAAAAAAATCACATTCAATTAAAAAAATATTGAGTGTTGTAATATTGCTTAAAGTTATCCCAGGTATAACTTAAACCTAATATATCTATAATTTAGAATATAATTGGATTGGACTCTTAGGTTTTTGCATCTAATAATTTACTTGCCACAAAAATTAAAAAATTAGATAGGACACATAACGCAAAATTAAAATCCAATTTAGAATCTAATTTGATTTAGAATTTTCAATTTTTACACCTAATAATTCTTTTGACATAAAAATTAAAAATTAGATGGGACATATGACGCAAAATTGGACTCTAATTTAAAATATGTTGGGAGGCCACAATTTGACTCCTTACAACCGCTCTAAAAATAGGCCCACAAAGTGTAATATCGAAAGCCATAAAAGATTTGAGTGTGTCTTCCTCATCACCAATTGGTTTTGAGGTGGAATAGTACATCTTACAGTTTGATAAATGGTAGCAAAGCTAAGGTCATGAGTTTGAGTTATGGGAGTGTCATTGTGAAGGAGATATTGTTGGGGGACCACAATTTGACTCCTTCAACCACAATTAAAAGATTTATTATAATGGTGAATTGTGCATTCAAGGGACTTTTTTTTTTAAAAAAAAATTATTTTGGCATATGACAAAATTATTGATATGTACATATAATTATTTGCCACTTGGCATTATTTTTCCATATCATGTCAAATAGATGAAGAATGTTACATAAGATGACACGTGCCATTGTTATAGGCATTGATAAAAGACATGTTGCATCCACTACCTATATGCTTTGGCATTCTTAATAAGAAGTATTATTTATTATAATGTAATGAAGTTTTATGTTTTTCTTAAAAAAATTTTAAATTTAGTTATTTTTAATTTGTGGTTGAATCTGATTAGAAGTATATGTATACACTTGTATATATAGTTGATAATTTAGGTGTGAGTTTTTTTTTTTTGGGTAATAGAATTTTTCTTTTTTTAAGATGTGTAACTATCGCACTTGAAGTGTAGTACCATAGGGGTATAGGACATGTATTATATAAAACTATTGTATATTAGATTAATTCACGGATTCGTTCATGTGTTTTAAATTATTTTCAAAAGTAAAGTTACTATAAAAACAATTATAGGCTTTGCATATCTTTGTATTTGGAATAACAATATTTTTTTTCATTCAAGGTTTGAAATCGTTAATGCGCAATAATGCTACATTTTTTTTCTATGTTGTAAGTTGCTAACATCTCTTTTCTAAAAAAAAATAATAATAAAAATAATAAATAAATGTTACTAACATCTCAAATCCTATCATAAATAGATCTCAATAAAACAATAGGTAAATTACTAAATCTCAATTCCTGTCATATACCAATAAAACAATAATTATTAACATCATATTAATTTTTTGGACAAAATTTTACTACAATTTTGGTTGTAGTCTAATGCTACAACTCCATTTAATATCTTTTTATTGGATGACAAATCCACTATTGAATTACATTTTATTCTTTTATCCTCTATGCTTGCAAAATTTCTAGAAAATCAAAAATCAATAGCTATGTCATGAATTAAATATTTAAATTTCAATTTTTTTATGGTTTGAATGGTAAATAATATATAATTGACACGAAATATGACATGTGTGTTAAGAATTAAAAAAAAAAAATGCAATCCAATGATTAGATTTTCAAAATATTTATCCATAAAATAAACTACTCTTTTTGGTGTAATAATTTGTCCTTACTCGTTCTAAAGATTGATAATTTTTTTTAGTGAGAATTGTAGTTTTAGGCTACAACCAAGTTTGTAGTCAAATTGTGTCCTAATTTTTTGCTTCTTTGGCCACAGCTTGAAACCCCTTAACTCCTCTCTCATTTTCAACTGACCAAAAAAACTCAATAACAAATTTTAAAAAAATAAATAAATAAATCAACTCACTAAATCAAACTTTGCAACCAAAATAGAAGAAAAAAAGTAGTGAATATTTGATTAACCATTCCATATTTCCATTGTGCTAGGGTGGCAAAATTGGACATGAACCGCAAATCTAACATGACACGAAATTAATAGGTTATGCGTTGAGGCTTAATGGGTTTGTATTATATTCAGGTTAACATAATTAACCCATTTAATAAACAGGTTTGGTTAGTGTCCATCACATGAAACCCGTTTGACCTATCTGACTCGTATAATTAAATAACATTTTACCAATATACTCTTCAAACCCTAGGTATATAAACTTATTAGTTGTTGTGGTTTATTTTCTTTAACATATTATGATTGATTATTTATGATATTGAGATATGGTTTAGTTTTGAATGATTATTTGTGATGTAGTTACTCATTAGTTCTGAATTTAATATTAAAAATATTTATTTGTTTGGTTTTTCATAATTCATATCAATTTGGTTAATACTAAAATTAGTTTTTTTTTTTTTTTTTTTTTTTTTTTTTTTTTTTTTTTTTTTTTTTTTTTTTTTTTTTTTCGTGTTGATAAAATTTAATAAACAGGTCAACACGACTGACTCATTTAATAAATTAGTTATGTTAGGGTTGAAGAATCCTAACTTGTTTAATAAACATGTTGGGTTAAGGTTGACCCATATAGTCGAATACTCATAAGTCGACATGACATGAACCTGACACGTGAACACAAATTGCCACCCCTACATTATGTTGAATGGGAAAGTAAGTACAACCCAATTTAGAACCCAAAACCCCAATTTCACTCTTACATTTTCTCACAACCCAATAAGCCCACTTAAAAAAAAATGACCAAAAAAAAATCAAATAACTTAGCACTCTTGATGAAAGGAGTACCTATCAATTTTAATGCTAAAGGTTCCTTACTTCTCTTAGCATATACTCCATTCCAAGAACAAAATGGGTTAGGTTTAGAGGGTGTCTCTCTTTTAAAAAAAATAGTGGGTGTCGAATTTGAAAACTAATGTTTGATTTTAAAGGAAAAATAAATTGAAATTGTGGGTAATGGTTGGAACTTGGAAGTTGTAAAGTGGCTAACTTCCTAATAATCAATTTTTTTTAGAAAGGTACATAATTAGATAATAATTTGATGTAATTGATTCTAAAAAATTTTTTTTTTTTTGATGTAATTTTTTTTTTCAAATAAGATAGAAATTCTCCTCTAGCCTAATATAAGTGTATATGTGTGTGAAGTTCTCTTCTGGAGACTTGAACCCCGACCCTTACACCCCATACTCCACAAACACTTGTACTTGTGGATAAGTGTTTGTGGAGTGATCATCACATTAAGGACGTGCGGTAGTTTTTTTATTTTTATTTTTATTTTTTTAATGTAATTGACTTGCAGACCATTACCTAAAGAAATTAATTACAAAAAATAGAAAGATTGGAAGTTGTAAAGAAGTTCAATTAATATCTAATAATTCAAATTTTTTTCTCCTCAAAAAATTATAATTTAATATATAATTGATGTAAATACCATTACCTAAAAAACATATAATTCAGAAAAATAGAAATGTAAAATTTGACATAAAATCACAACAAACGTGAATTAAAGTGACTTAAAAGCCATTAGCTAAAAAATAATTAATATAGAAGACACATAACCATGTAATGTAATGACACTATATATTTTTGATAGTTTTTTGTTTAAATAGTAGTTGTTTAATAGCCATTCTCTCCTTTTTAAATAGTAGTTATTTATTAATTTTGATAATTATTAGATGTTTTCACATATGAATGTTATAGGTTTTGACAAAAGGGACACATATTACTGATTTGTGTATCCACCATATATTTAGAAAAGGGTAAAGGGGCGCTTTATGATACAAGAAAGGGGGTGTGTTGGTGTGTCAGTAAGTCAGTAGAACCTAGAAGAAGGAGAAATTATACAGTTCTCTGGTGGACCACGTCATCTGTCCATCATTCCACTAAAAAACTCCCACTTATTTAAATTTGCTGAGTTAATAATCAGTTTTTGTTTTAAAAAAATTTCCAACTCAACAATTTTAAACAAGTGTGAGTCTTTTAGTGGAATGGTAGACCACGTCATTGATCCTCCATGTGGACCTTATAATTTCTCTAGAAGAAGGGGGGACAACCACCAAATTCACATTAGAATCGCCGACATGAACACAAAAAAATCTTGAATTGCGTATAGAACAAATTAAAATGAACTACTTCAATTCTCGGAGCTAAGGTAAAACAAATCTTTTCCCATTGTTTTTGTTTTGCAACAAAAATTTTGGTTTTTTGAACAACAAAATTTAGCTGTTTTGCGTAAATGTTACTACCATCTTATTCTCTCTCTCAACCTAGAGATAGTTGTAAATGTACTAAACGAGGGAGAGGGAAAAAACAAGCATTAATTAGAAAAAATGTGGTGGAAAGCAAATAATAAATATTTTTACTTATTAAAGAAAATATTATATAGTAATGAGTATTTAACAATGGATTCTCCTAAAAAAAATAGGATGACACGGATATAGTGTTTTTTTAACTGGGAAAGGTTTTGCTTCACATCATCATTCAAGATTCCACCTAGATTTGAAGAAAATACAGTCATCTCTGGCAAGATCTAGTTGAGATCTTATGATCTCTAGCGAGATTTGGTGGAGATCTCACAGTCTCTGCCTAGATCTTGTAGAAATCTCGCGATCTTGCCAGAGATCTTAAGGAAATCTAAAGATTTTGGTGAGATCCTTCTAGCACCGCTACCTTCTCGATTCCAACCAAAACCGACTCGACTAGTGCAAAGCTTGACTCAAATAGATTTGATCACTGTTTCGGTCGACGGCGAGTCCTTCGATCTACCACTTGAAGGAGTCGGGCTGGTTCCAGGTTGGACATAAACTTGACGCGTGGACAACCCTAGTTATATGTATTATATTATTATGGCCTTACGATACAATATTATATTACTATGTATTTAGTTATACATATAAAATATCTTTGAAGAGTAGATTTAATTATATTAGTGTCTATAATTAATTTCTTTTGTGTAATACTAATTGATAGGGCCTCATTAGTAAATGCTACAAGATCTCGTACATTGGAACCCATGGTTATGGACTTGAATCCATTAGCATTAGTATGGAACATTTTCTTTTCCAAGTGAAATCCCCTAGTATATGAAAGAGTGAAAAAGTGCTTTTGTAGTTGTGGAGTTAGAAGCCTCCGTATCTTAATGCATGTGTTTAATTTATTCAGAGCTATTAGAGCGGGATCTACTTTTTGGGGAATATGAGTCGAAATAAATAACAAGAATATTTCTAGTGGAACGTCTTTCACAATCCTTAGAGAGATAGTTCACTAATAAACCGAGGAATAAGTAATTCAACTCATTCTATTAACTCAATTAGTTAAAAAAAATTGTCTTCAAACAAAACTTACGAGGATTTTTAAAAAATAAAATAAAATAAAATTATGAGATTTAATCTCCGTTTACATAAAAAAATCAATTAATATCTTAACATGATAATAAAGAATAATCATTACGGAACAGATACCATAGTCAATTGGCCGTAGAAATAGGTGCAATAATATTTAAAAGAGAAATGATATTTAAAATCTATGTAAAATAATAATAATAATAATAATAAATTTTTTTAAAAAAAATCTTTCCGCTTCCAACAGTATCCATGGCATTCAAAACCTGGTAACCGCCTAAGGCAAAAGAGCGAAGGCATATCTCGGCCTTGGATAAGTGGCCGAGACGATGAAAAAAACTATTCAGAAAGAGATATAAAAGCCAAGAGAATGGAGTACCTTTGTACTATAAGCAAATCAGTGAGCTACAGAAGAGTCTTTTAAACTGCGGAGAACACACTTTGGCCCAGACGATGGCTACTATTAAACAATCGCACTTTGGGAGCACATACCACTGGTGATCATACGACGCAAATAAAGAAACAAATCAAATAGACAAAGCTTCAGAGTTTGATAGTTCTCTCTCTTATTCACGACCTGGATCAGATATATTGTAGAAGAACCTGAAAGCGAAGGACATATAGCAAGTTAGCATCGCAATTAGAGAACGACAAGCTCAAAGGTGTCTTTTTAAGCACAATAGGAACAAAGATTCCATATGAGAAAGTTGTATGAAAGGGAGAATAAATTACTACTTTAAAAGGAAAATCACGTGGGAAAGAAAGATATATAATTGGCTTTAAAAGAAACAAATAAATAGCCGTAGAAAGAACGTTCCTCCTAAAATACTTAAATATTTTTTTTAATTAATTAATTAATTTTTTTATAAACATCGAGAAAAAAAAAAAAAAAAAACATAATTTCAGTCGCAGAATCCAGTCAAAGATCTTACCAGACCTCTATCTCTCAAAAAGAAAGCCAAATCTTTTTTTTTTGATAAGAAAAGAAAGCCAAATCTACAAATTAGCAACAACCGTATAGAAATTAGAGGATAAGTTTAGATACATTGATTGATTGGCTGTTGTCATGCTAGCTAGCTGTTGCTCAAAAGTAACTTGATAACATACCAGAAAAAATCTAGATGATAAAGAAAATACAAATATAATGGGGTGTTTCTCAACAAGTATAAATTACACAATCTAATAAAAAGAAAATTTTGTATATTGACAATAACAATAATAAAAAAACACGCAAATACATAAAGTTTACAATTACCTTCTACATGATTTTCTTATCAAATATTTATCCATAATTTTAGAAAAAAAATAAACAATAAACTATAAGTTCATTTGAAATATTAATAAAATTATTAATTATTGTTGTTTAATTGTTTCATTAATTTGTTTGTCTTTTATAAACTATAATTTGTTATATTGTTGTTTCATTAATTATAGAATTATTAGTTGTTGTTTAGCCTAACATAATTTAATTTGTTTGTCTTTTATAATGTATTGGTTAATTAAATTATTAATTATTGTTTATTAGTTGCTTCTCTCAATTAATTATTGGTTAATTAAATTATTGTTTATACTTATGTATTAATTAAATTAATATTTATTTAATATTTTTATATTATAATAATTTATTTTTGGTGAATTTCTTGCTCATTTGTGATATTTTCATCTAAATTTTGTGTTATATTTTGTTTATTATTAATAACAAATTTATCTATTTATCCTTTTTGAGACTCAATTTGTTTTTCTTTTTTTAAAAAAATTTTTATATCCAGATACATATTTTCTAGTAGACATTTATAATTAAACAATATATTTATAAAAACTAAAATAAAAAATATCTTTTAAGTGTAGAGTAAATGAGAAATAAAATCTGATTTATATAAAAATTATTGTTGTAATTTCACCGAATAATAACAAGTTTTTAACAATCTCAACCTGCATAAATAAAGATTTATTCATTATATTACCAATAACTAAAATATATAAATAAAAACACAAGATTAAAAAAAAAAAAAAAAAAACACAACACTGTACAAGCCAACACCCCAGCCCAGTCAAGAGGATGCCTGCGAAGATGGCACCCACAAAAAACATAAAACGAATCCTATTGCCAAAAAAAAAAAAAAAAAAAAAAAAGGACAAACAAAGCTTGAGGAACGTGGTGAAACGTCCAGCCCACTGCCCAGAGAAAACTTAAGTCTTTAACAAATCTAAAGAAGAGTCTAGAGAAAGGCAGAAATCCAAGTACCTCAAAAGTCAAAAGTCAAAACCCATTCAGCCAGTTATGCAGAATCAAAACCCAAACGCGGCAGCGGGAAAAAAAAAAAAAAAATGAGATCGGAGGAAGCTTCGTCTAGGGCCGGCCCTGACAGTGGGAGTGGAGAGAAAGAATGAGAGATGCGGAGAGCAAGAGTTGATAGAAAAAAGTAGAGCAAGAATGAGAAAAAGAAAGGTAAAAATTTTAGGGGTAGTTTGGTAAACAATCTCTAACACTTGTTCTCAGTTTTTAAATAACATTGTACGTATTTTCACACATTTTTTTATTTATACGTATTTTTATGCATATTTTTAAACAACAAAACACATGTACTTCCTTAAGGATTTGAGGTTTTTTATTTGTTTTGACAACTTGTAATTGCAATGTTGGGTTATGGTTTTTTTTTTTTTTTTTAATTTTATTTTTTGAGAATTTGTGGGATTGCTACCATGTTTTTTTTTTTTTCTTAGATTGGGTTTGTAATCTGTTGTTTAGGATTGCTGTTGGCTTCTTTTTTTTTTTTTTTTTGGGTGGACTTACTTTGTTACAAAATTTTTTTTTTTTCAGATTTTAGTTCAAAATTTTTTTTTTTGGCTTTTTTTTTTGGCTTGAAAGTAGAACAAATAAATTTTATTTATTTATTTGAGAGTATTTCTAATTTTGGTTGAAAGTGTTTCTAATTTTTTTTATGAACAAACAAATAAATTTGTTTAATTATTATTATATATATATATATATATATATATATTTTCAGATTAAACTGTTTCTAAGAACATCTTGAACTCCCTGAACTGACGTGGCGCTGCCACTGCACACAGATCAAGCTAAGAATACAACAAAGCAACCCTTCTTGAGAAATGTAAAAACAAGCGAAGGTATCAATATAGCATAAGTGAAGAAGACAAGGATGGAATCACGTGGACTTGCTTTTGAGGCGAATTCGCGCAGGACAAGGCGACAAACATCACTGGAGTCAACTCGACTTTAGCGGAAGATGCTGAGAAATTATCACTGTGGGGAAGTGGGGTAACGTTGTTTGGTAGAGGTCACAAAGTGAAAGTATTGCTTTTGTTTTATTCAAGCAATTATTCAACGTTAATCATGCAAAGGGAATCTTTATCTAAGAGCTGCTAAAAAAATATCTTTTTTCCAACTAAAAAAAGCTACGTTGTTTATTTTAGCCTTTTATTTTACTATACAACCAATATCAAATATTATTTTTTTTATCAATTTATTTAAATATTATTTATTTATTTACTTTTTTACTGCTTAAGTCTATCTCTTCAACTTTCATTTAAATAATATTTACTGCTGTTCACTAGTAAAATGCCATAAATAATTTGAGTTTTTACACTTTTGATGCGGTCTGTTTTTTAGCATATTTGGTGCTAAAATATGCAAAATTGCAAATGCTCCATAATAAGATTACACGGTAATGGTTGGTAGAACCGTAGAATTGAAATAACATGAGATTTTTCTTCTTCTTTTTTACTCATATCCTCTCTATTCATTCCCTATTTTTGTCCCATGAGTTATGTTCCATTCCATGTGCTACTAATAATAAAATGACAACCGGCTTCTATTTAATTTTTCTTTTATCAAAAAAGAAAAAGAAAAAAAAAGGAAAACATAAATTCAGACGCACAATCCAATCAAAGATCTTACCAGTCCTCTATCTCTCTCACGAAAAGAAAGCCAAATCTACCAATTAGCAACAACTGTTTTGAAATTAGAGGATAAGTTTAGATACATCTATAGATTGATTGGCTGTTAGTCATGCTGTTGCTCCAAGTAACTTGATAACATACAAGAAGAAATCTAGATGACAAAGAAAACACACAGATCAAGCTAAAGAAGATAACAACAAAGCAACCCTTCTTGCTTTTTTTTTTTTTTTTTTTTGAGGATCAGCAACCCTTCTTGCTAAATGCTAATCTTTTGGAAGAAATTAGAGTGAAGGTAATAATGTAGCATAACAAGTGAAGAAGATGAGGAAGGAATCAGGTGGACTTGCATTTCAGGTCAATTCGCTGCTGGACAAGGAAACAAGGAAACAAGGAATCATTGTGGGGTAACGTTTTTTTGGTAAAGTGGCTTTGTAGTCTGTATAGGTCACAAAGTGAATGGATTGCTTTTGTTTTATTTTATTTTATTTTATTTTTTTGAGAAGAGCTTTTGTTTTATTTAGAGTAACTATTCAACATTAATCAAGCAAAGGCAATCCTTATCCAACTAGCAATATTATTCTTTTACATGGTAATGGTAGACATTTTTTTTTTTTTTTTTTAGAATTGAAATAACATGAGTTTTTTTTTTTTTTTTTTTTAATTTCTATCTTTCCTTCTTTCGTTCCCAATTCCCTCTATGTACCACTAATAAAAAAATACACATGGCTTCTTTTTAATTTTTTCCTTATCACATTAGCAAAAATGCCTGTGGATCAAAATCTTAGATAGTATTTAATTTAAATAAAAAAACACTGGGTTAGTGGGTTTGGTTTGAGGGGGCACCACAAACCTATATAGATATACACATTTGATTAGGCAGATTTCTTCAAAAGATAGAAAATTGCAATTGCCTCACCTCCCACACGATTAGGCAAAAATAATGTGGACTTGCTTTTCAGGTCATTGCACTGCAGCCTGCAGAAGAAGCGGACATCACTGGAGTCAACCTCTAGGCCTCTACTTTGCGGAGGATGCTAGAAAATAATCATAGTGGCCAGTGGGGTAAAGTTGTTTATTAAAGGCGGAAAAAGCGGCTTTGTAGAGTTAATGGATTGCTTTAATTTGTTTTGTTCAAGTAAGTATTCAACATTAATCATGCAAGGGAATCTTTATCTAAGAGCTGCTAAAAAATTATTTTTTTCCAACTTACAAAAACTATTTTTGTTTATTTTAAATATTATTTATTTATTACTTTTTTTACCGCTTAAGTCTACCTCTTTAACTTTCATTTAAATAATATTTTTTTGGTGTATACCAGTAAAGCATAAAAAAAAATTTGAATTTTGACACTTTTGATGTTGTGTTTATTTTTAGTACTTTTGGTGCTAAAATATGTGAATGCTCCTGGTAACGGTAAAATTGAAATAACATGAGATATTCCTTCTGGTTTTTTACTCATATCTTTTATTCGTTCCCTATTTCTGTCCTATGAGCTGTGTTCCACTCCAGGTACTAATAATAATAAAATGACATCTTACTTCTTTTTAACTTTTCTTTTATCAATATTAGTTGAGACGGGCCTCTGAATACACGCTTAGTTGAAAGCGAGTGTTCAGAGGTTATTTTATTTTTTTTGATAAAAGTTGATAACTTGTTTTTCTATTTTTTTTAAACAGTAAACGTATAGTTGTTTTGAAGAAGTGGATTAATGGGAAAGTGATCATATTTTGAAGAAAATGTTTTAGGTAAGAGTTAGGAATATATTTTTACAGTGTTATCTTAAAGTTTTGTCTTTACTTAAACTTAGGGTATATGGGTATTTTGGAACCAAAAAAAATATCTAGTCCAAATAGGAAAGCTTCTTAAATAGTAATATAGATACACACGCATATCACTCATCACATCCCTAAGAATTTTTGTAATTGAAAAAATATAGCAATTCCAAATTAATTATGATAAGTGAAAATTAATCTTTACAAAAAAAAAAAAAAAAAAAAAAAAAAAGAGCCTTTGAGCACACGCTCAGAGATTAGTATAAATTAGAGATTGTGAGTTTAGGAGAAGTTGTGCAAGTGGGCTATTAGAATCCTATACTAAACGAACTTTATAAAAAACGTGGGTTTTTTTTTTTTAGAAAAAGGAAAAATCATAATTAGAGTTTAGAGAGGTTTTGGTTAGTGGGCAGTGAGCTATTAGAATCCTATGCTAAACAAATTGAAATTTTTTTTTTTTTTTTTGAAATTGTTGACTGAATTAATTAAAAATTTAGATTGAATTTAAAAACCAACAAAAAAGTGAAACTTAAATTTAAGAGTAGTTTAAATTGTATGAGTTTTATAGGAGTTAAATGTGGGAGAGTGGAAATCAAATGTGTATATCTATTTAGTTGAGTTTTTTTTTTTTTTTTTTTTTTTTCATTTTTAAATAAAATATTAGAAACGTGTGTTATTTAACTTGTTTTTCTAATTTTCTTTTAAAGAACAAAAAAAGGGTACGGTTGTTTGGAATAAGTGGCTTAGTGGGAGTGTTCTCATTTTGTAGGCAATGTTTTTTTTTTTTTTTTTTTTTTCAAATTTATCTAAAATTTAGGAGTTTTTAAAATATTAATTTTACATGTTTAACCCTACTATTTAAGCTTTATAAACTGGTAAATTTGAGGGTATTTTGAGCATCGAAATTGAAGATTCCAAATAGGGGAAGCCTTAGATAACGTTAGGAGTATTCGCAGTGCGGTGCGGTGTGGTTTTAGGCTATTTTTAGCATTGCACTTTGCGGTGTGATTTAGGCAAAATCATAACTGCATCGCACCATATTTTTGCGGTTACATGTGCAGTGCGATGTGATTTAGAGTTTAGCCAAAACCATAACCGCACCGCATTTCATTTTTGTGATCACATGTGCAGTGCGGTGTATAAGATGTGGTTTAAACTGTTTGAAGTCGGTATTTTTTTCAAATTTTGGGCTTTTTCTACCAAGCCTAAAACTAATTTTTGCCTTTATTTTGGGCTAAATTTTAAACTATTGAGCTAATTTTTCTTTATTTTAGGCTAGCTTTCCTAGTCAGCACTTGCTAGGGTTATCATTTTTTTTTTTTTTTAACTAGGGTTATTAGACTATTAATAATATATTTAATGTTAAAAATAAATAAATATTTTAATATATAGAGAGGATACGTGCGGTTTGTGCAGTTTTCTATTATAAAACCACAAATCACACTGCACCATGTGGTGCGGTGCACTACTATTTGTGGTTATGTTATTTTGCAGGCAGTTTTGATACGATTTTTGCAGTTTGTGTGGTTTGGTGAACACCCCTAGATAACGTCCATGTTTCATCCAAAGATAACTTTGGTAAACTGTGTAACTCTCCCTCAAGTGACTTTTTGTATCGATCAATTTTTTTTTTCCTTAACTCAAAAAAAAAAAAAAAAAAAAAAACTTTTTTTCCTAGCTTCTTATTGCAGCTAATATGTCAACCATCTCTCAAACAAAAAAGAGAATCCCTTCTGCAATTTTATGCAGCCTAATTTAAGGAATCCATTCATGCAAATATTATGAACTCAAAAGCATCTTGGGCTCAAATGCTTATTAAATAATATCTTACGCCTTCCAAAATTAGTGAAAGGGGAAGGGGATTACCTGCATCTCGAATATGGGCAGCTTGTAAGGAAGGGGGTGTAGTGTTTAACAAAGGATTAAAATGATCAATTTCCAACTGGGAAGCTGTGAGTGTTTGGGAGGATTTCTGGTTGGCTTCAGGTCCTCTTAGGAAACAAATTGAAGTCCCTCTAATGGATGGGGAAGGGAACATCTCTGTTGAGGATTTCCTTTCTAATGATATTGGGATTTCCTTTGTTTTACCGGATTACATCATGCAGGAAATTAAAGGGATTCTCCTTGCTTCAATTCCATTGCAGGAATATTTACACATATGGACTTTTTGTAAGGATGGAAATTTCTCTCTCAAATCGAGCAATCTAATTGCTAAAGGCTTAAACCCTTTGAACCTGGTTACTTTTAACATGTGGATCTGGAACTCTAAGGGTCCGTCCAGTTGGATGAGTGGAAAAGTGGGAGAATGGAAAATTGTGGGAGGATGGAAAAATAGGATGATGGAAAATATTTAGTTTTCCCTCTTGTGTGTTCGGTTGAAGGGGTGGAAAACTCTTTTATTTGGTTGGAGAGAAAAAGAGAAGGATGGAAAATGTAATTTATATAAATTGACTATTATACCCTTGTTACATATTATGTAAGAAATATATTTATTTGTACCCATTAAATAATATAAAATTTACAACATCATATATAAATTTATATTATTATTTTTATTATTATAATGTAAAAATTAATGTCATACAAAAAAAAAAAAGATTAATGAGGAGTATAATGGGGACAATAGATTAAGTCATGTTGAAAAAAAAAAATGAAGAAGAAGAGAATGTCATGTTGAAAAAAAAAAAAAGAAGAGCACGTCACGTTGAAAAAAAAAAAGAAAAAAAAAAAGAGCACATCACATTGGAAAAAAAAGGAAAAAAAAAAAAAAAAGAGCACGTCACGTTGGAAAAAAAAAACACACAGAACGTCACGTTGAAAAAAAAGAAAAAGGAAAAAGAGAGAGAGAGAGAAGAAAACCTGGGAAGGGCATTGGTGGAAAAGTGCTACACTAGCACTTTTCTCCCCAAGTTTTCCTCCCAATTTGGGAGGAAAAAAAATGTGGGCCTGGAGAGAAAACTTTTTCTCCAGTTTTCCATCATTTCTATTTTCCTTCCCCAAACGAACAATAAAAAACAGTATTTTCCACCCTATTTTCCTCTCTCTATTTTCCATCCTCCCTATTTTCACCCCAAACGAACATAATGTAAAACGATGTCAAGAATAAAATTCTTTCTTTGGTTATGCTCTCAATATAGCATCTCTACTAGAGAAGTTTTAAGTTCAAGGGGTTTTAACCTTGAAACTACTTGTGAATTGTGGTATGTATGCTGAGTCAATTACCCATGTTTGGAGGAACTTGGGCATCACTAGTGATGCAAGGCAGGATTTTTTTGGGATCTTGCTGTTGGATTGTTTAAAAAATAACTATGAGTGTCATTTCTCTCGCAGCCTTATATGCATTGGAAGATTGCGTACCCCCAAAGCTATATGACTGATTTGGCTCTAACGAAATAAGTTTGTTTTCCAATCTGGATGAATTGACCCAAACACATACTCTCATTGTATCAGGAAAGGAGCCGAATTCTTTGCTATTGTTCCCGATGACTCCAACAAACCAAATAGAGCCCAGGTCCAAGTTATATGGAAAAAACCCATTCTAGGCTGGGTTAAGCTCAACATGGATGAATCTATTTTTGGGAAACCTAAGAAGGCAGGTGGACATAGGGTACTGCATAGTAGTAATGAGGAATGGATCTCTAGTTTTGAAAGGAAACTTGGAACTTGGAAGTATTTTCGGCACTATGGCTGAGCTATGGGCCTTAAAGATGGCCTTTTCTCTGGCTCGGCAATTGAACCTTGAGAACATTAATTTAGAATTGGATGCAGAAGTACTTGTTTATATGCTATTCAGTCTATCCTCTGTAAATCTTATGTCAGAAACTCTTTTAACTGATTTCAGAAACCTGATGAGGTCCCTCCTAACTGCACAGTGACTCATATTTATATGGAAGCCAAGCTAAAATTGGAGTCGTAAATAAACTGAGCTTTTTTATTTTGAATGACCCATGACCCACCGTTTATGGGGGAAAGTTTGCTGACTTTTGATAAAGCTGAGATTTTTTTGTAATAGATTGGTTGTTTCTTAATATCATGATCTTGTTTAACCCAAAAAAAAAAAAAAAAAAACCTATTTGAAATTTATTTAAAACTTCCAAGTTAAATTTGGTTGAAATTGGTATACAACTCGACATCTTAAACCTTTTTCCCTGAATTTTGTTGAATTAGATAAAGTAGTTGTTTGAGAAATCGTTAAAAATTTCAAATTCCAAAGTCTCAGATTTGGTTACACGGGAATGAATATGAACACATTCTTGCTTTGCACATGGTAAGGAACAAAAATTTTCCCAACAAAGATAAACCTTTTTCTCTCCAACCCTTTACCTAATTGAACAAAAATCAAAATGGGTTATCCCCAAAAGAGATTAATCCACAACAAACCCCAAAATTAGCATCTATCAAACGCTTCAGCTAAGTGGAGGAGCTGAGAAACAGAGAGAGGGAGAGTTTATATATATAGAAGAGAGAGGAAGAGCTGTCTATGACTTACGTATTAACGTGTTAACTTGAGGCATTGTTTGCTTCTCCTATTAAGTTTTTATTTTTTTATTTTTATTTTTTATAATTTTTTTGAGAAAGAATTTAAGTACTTTTATTAATGTAAATGAGTTACATCCGAATACAAAAACGAAACAATATGAGAGGGTACATCTTCCATCCATATTTGTAAATCTGATATGCTTATAGCATGTTTCGCCAGACTATGAGCTACACTATTGCCATTTCTCTTTACATGAGAATACAGCACTCTTTGAAAATGGTTCGAGTAAACTTTCACATCCTCCACCAGCAGAACCAATGGGCAAAGGTTCTGCTCTTGTGACTTCAAAGCTTGAATCAAACCAAGAGCATCACCTTCTAGTATTACACTTTGGAAACCCAACTCGTGAGCGAACATCAAGGCTTTCCGAGTAGCCAATGCTTCTATCTCCTTTGCCTTATATGCCTGAAACATCTTCTCTGAACATGAAAGCTAAAACAGCCCCATTGTTGTCTCTTATTACAACTCCAACACCTGACTTATTTAATTCACCAAAGACTGCTCCATTAAAGTTCACTTCCACAAAACCAGCTTGCAGTGCTTGCCATTTGGTTCCTCCAATTCCATTGCTTCTCACCTGAATACCTGAAGCTTTTGTGTTGGCTCTGAATTGCGCCAACATTTCTGTTGACTGTGCAGTAACTTGGGGCAATGGACTAGCTTGAAGATTGAGCCTCACCTTGTTCCTTTGATTCCAAATAGTGCAGGTCGTGTATGCTAGCAGCTCCAGTTCCATCCTCTATCATCCATGACAACAGCTCCTTTACACATGAAATCAATTTCACCCCTGAACCCCCATTTTTCCTGATCAGCCCACACAACATCCAGCTCTGGACGTGTCCATAAAGCATGCATCGAATCCTTTACTGCCTTTTTACACCTTTCACAGATTGGGTCCTCTAAAATTTTCCTTCGCATCACTACTTGTTTGGTTGGAAGTACATTACGACAGGCTCTCCAAAGAAATTTTTTTTTTATCTTTAGTGGGGCTTGCATTTGCCATACTTCCTTCCAAACACGCTTATGACAGATTGGAGGGGTTTGAGCATTCAATTGCAGCTCCTCTTCTTCTTTAAGGAACCTATACCTGGACTTACATGAATAATTTCCTGAGGTAGAGTAAGGCTAATACAAGGTGTCTTCTGTCACGTGTCGACTAAGGGGAATTTTCTCAATCAACTTAGCATCCTCTTCCACAAATAATCCATCCACCATCTGTTCATTCCAACTTCTTGTGCTTGGGTCAATAAGTGATTCAACATTATGATTTACGAAACTCTCCAATGGGCAAATAGGCTGAAGCATTGGGTGTTTTCTTGGCAACCAACGATGCTGCCAAATATTTATTTTTTCTCCACTCCCTACCCTCCATAAGGCCCCCCTTTGAATGATGTCACATCCTCTAAGTATACTCTTCCACGCATAAGACCCCATCCTTGAGTCGGCAGCCTCCAAAAGTGATGAATTGGGGAAGAAACGAGCTTTAAACACTTTGTAGAAGAGTGAGGTTTTATTATTCAAGAGCTGCCATGCTTGCTTTGCTAGGAGGGAATCATTGAACATAGCAAGGTCTCGAAAGTCCATACCTCCAATAGTCTTAGATTTTGTCATCTCTTCCCATTTAACCTAATGGATTTTCCTATGATTGCCTCTTTGGCCCCAACAAAATATTTTGATTGGAGCCTTAATTTCATTGCACAAACTCAACGGCAATTTGAAACATCCCATAGTGTAAGTGGGGATGGCTTGTATGACTGCCTTTAAGAGCACTTCCCTTCTGGCTTGTGAAAGTAATTTTGCTTCCCACCCTTGAAGTTTTCGCCAAACCTTCTCCTTAATGTAATTAAAACTTTCTTTTTTTTCCCTTTCCAACTAAGGAGGGCAGCCCAAGGTATTTTTCATAGTACAAGATTTCTGGAACACCTAAGACTACCTTGATTCCATGCTTCACCTCCTTCGGAATAGACTTGCTAAAGAACAAGGAGGTTTTACTCCTATTCATTTTTTGACCCGAGGCTTCTTCATACTTTTTTAGTATCTTCAAGACATTATCACACTCCTCCATTGTGGCCTTGCAAAAAAATAAGACTATCATATGCAAAAAGTAGATGCGTTAGTTTTGGGCCCTTCCTACAAAGGGAGTAGCCATGGGTATCACCTTGTAATTCCGCCTTTTTTACTAAACCATTCAGCCCCTCCGTACAAAGAAGGAATAGGAAGGGGGAAAGTGGGTCTCCCTGCCTAATCCCCCTTGTAGGAAAAATCATCCCACATGGTTCTCCATTTATCAAGACTGAATATGATACTGTTTTCACACAACCTATTACAAGATTTATCCACCTCTCCCTAAAACCCATCTTCCTCATTATCCCCTTTGAATAATACCACTCCACCCGATCATACGCCTTACTCATGTCCAGTTTTAGTGCCATATAATCATAATTACCCCCCTTATAGTTTTGTAAACTATGCAAAGTCTCAAAGACCACCAAAATATTATTAGAAATTAATCTACCCTTGGTGAAGGTTGATTGGTGTTCTGTGATAATAGATGAGAGTAATTTTTTGAGGTGATTTGCAAGAACTTTGGAGTGAATTTTGTATAGACATTACATAGGCTAATTGGGCGAAATTGGTGTGCATATTCAGGAGAGTTTATTTTTGGAACAAGTGTGATAAAAGTGTGTTTTAGGGGAGTAGGTATAGTACCTGAGTTCAACCATGACAAGATGGATGAAGTGACATCATGATTTACCGTGCTCCAAAAATGTTGATAGAAGAGTAGAGGCATGCTATCCGGCCAGGTGCCTTGAGAGGCGCCATTTGTTGGAGGGCAGTAGCTACTTCACTTGCTTCAAACTCTCTACATAAATTTTCATTCATCTTGTTAAGGACATATTTTTATGTAGTTGGCTAATCCTTTGACAAAACGCACTTTACTTGTATTTGGGTAGATCTAGGATGTGTTTAGTACTTCAAGGAACATGTTGTTCAAGTGTAGTATTAAAGCCATGAAGATTGGACCAAGAAACAAGTGAAGAAAAGGTATTCAATAAAGCTGGACAGATAGCTCGACACCTGTGGATAGATAGCTCGACAGCTGCCCGACATCTCCCCGACAGCTAGCTATCTATCGAGATCTTAAGGTGTTTTCTTATCGCAATCTCGACACCTTCTCGACAGCTGGTGGATCGATCGAGAAATCTTCTGTCTCCTCGACACCTTCTCGACACTTCCCCGATAGCTGTATCTATCAAGATTTAAATCTCGACACCTCCCGATCGATCGAGGTATCTATCGAGGTTACGGGAATTCAGATTTTCAGATCTGATTTTTGGGCCAGGCTTTTGTGTTTGTGTAGGGTTTCTTTTCTCACAACCCTAGACCTATATAAGGCTTATTTTAGAGGCCGTCACATAAAAGAATAAGAGAATACAAGGAGAACATATGAAAAAGGTTATTCTCTCTAAAAGAAGTTACTGCGTTTTTGCGCCTTAGGGTTTTGTAACCAAGTGCTTCTTGATCTTCATTCTTGATGAAGTGAAGAACTTTGCAGCCAACATCTTCTTCTAGTTGGCGATTGAAGTCGCGTACAGGGATCCGCGCAATTGGTTAGTCACGTACTGGGATTCGTGCATCAACAAAAAGGGTGGCGTTCATATATTGAAGAGTTCAGAGGTTCTGAAGCTGTAGAAGGTTTCTGCTGTGAGTTCATCTGCGGGGATTGTAGAGTCTAGGGACAAAGATTTTGTACTAGATCTGAAACTCCTCTTTTCTATAGTGGATTGCTTTTCGGGAAGGTTTCCCCCCAGGTTTTTTACTATGAAACTGGTTGGTTTCATTGGTTTTCCTGGGTCATCATATCTTGGTTTTCCTGGTTTCATTATTGACATTATATTGATGTTTGTTTGTTTTAACAAGTTGTATTCATAATAAATCTAATTAACAACTTGGATTTAAAACTTGTTAATTCTATCAACTGGGGTCTAAATTTCCCAACACATCTCCTCATCAATCACTGTAGGCACACAATCTAAGATGCCTGTGGAGACCCTCCCATTCGTTGAGGTAAAAAGAGATTTATAATAGTTCACCATAACTTCCCCAATATCCTCCTGACTAGTTCTCCACACACCTCCCACATCCCTAATACCTTCCATTGAGTTTTTTTTTTTTTTTTTTTTTTTTTTTTCCTGAATCTCCTTGTGGCACAACAATGAAAATATTGAGTATTTTTATCCCCCAGATTTGCCCATAAAATTCGTGATTGTTGAGCCTACATCGTAGCTTCCCTATCTTGCAACACCTCAGTCTCCTTTTTAATTTGCCTCACCCTACAATTGTTCCCACTAACCATGGCTGCCTTATCTTCTTTAGCTAGGTCCTTTTTCAAACGGCTCAATTCCAATCTCACATTCCCAAACACATTTTTCTCCCATTGCCCCAATTCCTTCCCACACTTCTCCACTTTTCTTATTATATCACCCTCTACACCGATTTCACTCCCACAGCCCCAAGCCGATGCTACCACTTCCTTACAACTGGAATTAGAGAGCCACATTTGTTCGAATTGAAAAAAAAATTTCCGGGTAGGTAGGTTCACACCCAATAGTGATATAAGAATCGGAACATGATCTGATGAATTACATGACAAATGGAACACCCTTGAGCCTCCAAACTTCATAAACCAACTATTATTGACCAAACACCTATCAAGCCTCTCCCAAATTGAAACTCCATTTTTGAAGTGTTTGCTCCAAGTATACTTAGAGCCCTCAAATCCTAAGTCCATGAACCCACATTCATCAATCACCTCCCTAAATTGTTGCATCTGATTATAAGGCCTTCTTCAACCCCAAGTTTCTCCTCTTGTCTGATAATTTCATTAAAGTCCTCGTAACAAAGCCATGGCTTTTCAGGTCATGAGTTCAAAGCCCTAAGCTTGGAATGGAACACAATGAAGAAATTATACTTTACTACCATAAACTATATATCCATTTACACTTTGCACCCCTAAACTTTTCAAATGCACGATTTTACATCTTAAACTATGATCATTGTTACACTTTGCACTCCGATATTAAGTTTGCTGTTAATTTGGATTGAAAAGTATGAAAAGACTTAATTGCCCCACTTCCTAATCTCTTAAAAATAAAAGAGAAATTACACTTTACCGCCTTAAACTATACTCCTAAATACATTTTGCACCCTAAACTTTGAATTTTCATCCAAGTTAACAACAAACTTTACCGCCTTAAACTATACTCCTAAATACATTTTGCACCCTAAACTTTGAATTTTCATCCAAGTTAACAACAAACTTAACGTTGAGGTGCAAAATATAACAAAGTTCATAGTTTGGGGTACAAAATGTGTATTTGAAAATTTTTGAGTGTAAAATGTAATATGTGGTATAGTTTAGGGTGGTAAAGTGTAATTTCTCTGAACAACAATCTATGGGACAGAAGATTTTGATTCATGGTAGAATTGAAATAACATGAGATTTTTTTTTTTTTTTTTTTTACTACTATCTTTCTTTCGTTCACTATTACGGTCACTTTCACTATCTTGCATTAGTTTCTTTCCTCAAAACTTCATTGATATTCGGCTTTTCCATGTATCTCATCACTCAACTCATGGTGTCCCTTGTATTAGCTTCATCTTCAACCTCTCTTGTGACCTATCTTTTTATCTTATTCTAGCATAGCGATATGCACTCTGCTAGTGATAAACCCATAATATGTGGTTCTATAAAAGAAAAGGGTAAATTGCATATTATACCCCTAAAATTTGGGGTTTTTTGGATTATGCATCTTAAAATTCTAGAATTTGGATTTTGCTCCCTGAAGTTTGAGGTTGTTTGGATTTTAAACCCTGATTTTCAAAATTTGGATTTTACTCCGTAAATTTTAGAAGTATTTAGATTTTACTCCTTAAAGTTGGGGGTGTTTGGATTTTTCACTCTGAAGTTTCAAAATTTGGGAGTGTAAAGTCCCAACACTCTCAAACTTTAAAAGGTAAAATTCAAATTCTGAAATTTCATGATGTAAAATCTAGATACTCCCAAACTTTAGGAGTGTAATTTGCAATTTACCCAAAGAAAAAAGAAATCCTGTGGCTTAGAATGAAGTAATGTCCAGTAATGATGTCATTGTAAATAGATGTACATATGATTTGAATTAAAATTTTTTTTTTAAGTGTAGAATATAGTTTAAAATTTATGAAAATGTGGATTTAATTTAAATCCAACCATAAATTAAAATATAATTTTCCATTTTCAATTTAAAAAATCTAAAAAAAGACACCAATAATCACGAAATTATGACTTTTGAAAATTAAAGATTTGTACTTTTTCTTTTTCTTAAATTAAAAAAATCTATGGTTTGTGCAGTGACATGTGCCAATGTATTGGCAACACCTTTTTTTATTATTTATTTTTCTTTATGAATTCACTACTAGGGCTATAAACTAGACGAGCTGAGTCAAGTATTAAAAGTTCAAATTTGTTCATTTTTTTTTCTTACACGAACCGAACTTGAGCTCATTATCAAACAAGATTTTGTATTCAAACTTGGCTCATTCTCTTGTCAAGCAAGTTCGAGCTTGTTTACTAGCTACTTGATTAATTTATTTTTTCCTATATATTGTGAAATCATGACTAAATTTTTTTACTTCTTCAAAATTCTATGAATTTTTACTACAAATAAACCATTTATACCATCAATAAGTTACTATGAATAGACTATTTATATTATCAATAAATTACAAATAATAATTTATTATCATATGTACCTATTAGCAAAATTATACAATTCAATTTCAAGTCTATATTAATATATTTTTAGATAAGTTTACATATAAAATATAATACTATATATAGTTAAATTGAGTCATTGTGTTCTTGAGCTTGTTCATAAACACATTATTATGTTTGAGCTTAGCTTGTTTAATAAACGAGCTTAAACTTAAAACTTGAACTTTGCTTATTTTCTAAACAAACAAAAATAAGGAAGCTTTTTCCTGACCTGAGTTCGAACTATTTACAAACAGCTTGGTTCATTTACAACCAAATTCGCAATTCATTTATTTCATGAAAAATAATGGTGCATCTGATGCTGTATCAGTGAGTCAATAACAGTCTATTATCATCTATTAAACCTTAACGGTGTCAGAGTCCAATAGCCTCCAAAACACGTTTTGTGTGCGTGCACCTATGTATATTCATTTTTCTTAGACCGGAAAGCCTCCAAAAGGTTCAAATGAACCCAAGCTACCCATAATGAGCCCTCATTTTAGGAGTTGCAATCTCCCTAAAATGTGAGTTTCTTTGAAGCACATAAGTTGATTCTACCTTGAACTTTATTAATGGATAGCAGTCCTTTAGTGTTAATTTTCTTTGAAGCCCATAAGTTGCTCAAGAATTTGTTTCATTAGATGCTGAGGAATAGCAGATAAAAACACTCCACTCTTGCTGGGATTAATAGAAAACCCAGGCATGTGCTTGAATTCTTCAGGGACTTATTTTACCAATTTAATTGAGGAAAATCAACAGCAACGAAAACTAAAAGATCATCAATAAAGCTTAGGGGTGTTATTTTCAACTCCTTGCAATGGAAATGAAATATGAATTGATTGGGCTCCTTGATCTTCTCTTGCAATATTCTAGCGAAGAATTGCATGGCAATGACAAAAGGATAGGGTGAGAATGGGTTCCCCTGTCTCAAACCTTTGCCTCCTTGACATCGGAGTGTCGCAAGCTTCAGCCAGCCCAAATTGATGCAAAAGCCTAACCAAGATGATTTTAAAGTCCGGCGAATAGAGCCCAAGATTTTGAACGAAAATTCCCTTCAATTCAAAAGATTAATGTGTTATTTTGTCCAAAAAGTCAAAGAGCATTTATTTTGAGTTTTCTAAAAAATATTCAATTTTTTGTTTTAGCTATTGTAGGGGCCTTTTTTTGTTGTTTGGGCTGGGCTGCCCTCTGCAAGTAATGGGCCCTGATGTGTTTCTGAGTAGGGAAGTTGAGACCAGCCCAACTGCAACTCACTTTGGGCTGGCTTGGCACAAACTTAACCTTGTCTGCCAGGAACACCCTTTATGGCAAGCAGAGCTATTATAACGAAATTACAGCAGGCAGATACAATGATAACAAAGTAAGCAAACAGAATGTTATATCTTTCAATGATAATGATGGCCGAATGTCACAGTAGTAGTAATGATAATAATAATAATAATAATAATAATAATGGCTTTTGAAAGAGAAGAAAGCAATGGATTAAACAATGAAGGTTTAATTAGAGGTAAACGTCAAACCAAAATCTAATCTGTAATGGTGACCATCCAAAGAGGAAGAACGCTTCCTCTCAATGAAATCAACCTCCCAGGTGAATATCCTGCCGTGGGGATTGATAGCTTTGAGGGAATCGGACCTAAATGGTTGAGGTATGAAGAAAATTATTGTTGTCTTTTTTCACCGCCTTGTTATCCCTTAGAGAGCGTGATTTTGAGGGGGAGAGGAAAGAAAAGATCTACTGGTGCATGCCTACTATCCTCACAAGTGATTTTCTCCACTTTTTCCTTTCTTTTCTTTTTTTCCTTTAGTTTTTCTTTCTATGTATTTTCTTCCTCTGTTTTTCGGTCCTCTCTACAGGGCACGGCGAGGCTCCTTTTATAGGGCCTGCCGCAAGCATTCTTTTACCATTTTACCCTCTAACGGCCTTTGTCTGGTCTGGGCATGCTTGCCGACCACCCTCTGCGCATAGCTCGCCCTCGCCAGACAAGGACATGTTTGTTTGTTTCTGTCCGCCGTGGCAGTGCTCTGCCGTGGCCTTAAATGCTCTCTCTCTCTTCCTATGGCATGCACTCAGCGTTCCTTCTCCAATCTTACCCCTTTTGGATGGTCTGTCACCCCAGCAGGACGTACCTCCAAAAAGGGCTTGGACAGGGAACGCAAAATAAATCCTTTCCCCCCTCCCCACCACCAAACCACACCCCCCTTTACCTCTTACCACGGACCCATGGCCCCACCACGACCCATATTGGCTGGGTACAGCCTGGTGGGACCTGGGCTTTGCGCATGCTCCCTGTCATGTGTGTTGCGAAGCCGGCCTGCGGCTCATGATGCTTTGTTCGTACTCGTCTGCCGCTCTTCTTGATTTTTATGCGGACTGTTTGTACTGCCACTATCTCCCTTTGGGTTTGGGCTTTTCTTAGTACGTCCCCCTCGGCCCATTTCTCGTTTTACATTTTATGTCTTGTTCCATTGCTTGGTCTTTCCTGCCATAGCAACATGTTCCTGCTAAGCCCATTTCAGACTTGCCATTTCACTTCTTCCCCCAGTGACTTATGGAAGTCTGCTGGTGTTCTTGCTTTATGGGCTCCATTGTCCTTTTCTTTCCTCTTTGGGCCTGCAGCCCTTGGGCTTCCTCAGCCCATTTACTGACTTTGCATTCCCATGGGCTTTTATTTACTATCTTGATTGGGCTTCCTCGGCTCAATATCCTCATTCTCATCTTTGGGGTTCATGGGATTGCCATTAACCCCTACTTTCTTTACATAGCCTTGGGCCTGCCGCGGCCCATTCTCACTTTTTCATACCATACGTTGCCCATGGGTGCCATTTCTCTCTTTCCGGGCCCTTTAAGCCCATTTGCTTCCTCAAGACCCATTTGCTCGTGTTATGGGCCTGTGTTTTGCTATTCCTGCCACTTGGGCCTAATAGTTTTTATTCTGTTCCTGCCGCTATTATTGTCTCTTATACTGGGTCTGGCTGACTTTACGAAAATGACCCTCAACATTTAGCCCCCTGAACATATGGAGCGTCCTTGCGGTTCATATGTGAACAATGGACCTTTTTGTCTTTTTTACTTTTTCTTTTCCTTCGCGGGCTTTTTGAAACCACGAACTCTTTCCTGCACGTACAGGTATTTTTCTTCTTTTCTCTTGCCGTGAACAGTGATGACTCTTCGGATTTCCCAAAACGGTAGTTGCTTTAAGACATAACTGCCGCCTCATTAATTCCATCCTCTTTTTCAAATGGCTGACCAGTCGCCTCCCTTCACGCCGGCCTTAATTACCCAGGTATTTAAGAGAAGAATCCCTTCCCAACGCAGACACAGACTCTTCTTATTTCAAAACTTCTTTCCTTCCTCACCATTTGCTCTCTCTCGAACACCCATCCCTTTCTTGCTCCGTTCAAATTCTCACGCTATGGCACCAGTGAAAACTCCGGCTTCTTCTCGCCGTAAAGGGAAGAGTATTGCCGTAGATCCTCCGGTAGAACACGAAGTGGAAGAGGAAGAGGCGCGCTCCGATTCGGACCATTCCGAGGAGGAGGAAGCACGGCGCGACCCAGACAGTGAGTGCGCCCCATTGATCGATCCTTGGTACAACCTTAGCCCTCACTTCCCTAAGGCTCCCGGAGAGTATGTGCCGCCGCCGGTGAACCGTGTGTGGCTTGCTCTTTGCCGGCGAAAGCCTGAAGTTTCTTGGGCTCCGGTGTCTTCCTCCATCTCCGACTTGATCATTCGCCAAGGTATCGCCCTTCCCGTACCCATTCACTTCGAGTTTGGGTCCGGCACTGCCTTGGGTTGGAAAGAATGGGTTGATAGTGAGTTGTCCGATACCCATTTTATGGGTTTGCTTCAGAGGGCCGGTGTTCTGAAGGCCGTCGTCCTTTCTCGAAGCCTTTCCAACTTTAGAGACCTCTACAACCTTCGCCATTTAGTTCGTCGATGGTGCTCCATTACTCACACATTCTTCTTCTCCTGCGGCGAACTTACGGTTACCCTTGAGGATGTGGCTAACCAGCTTCTTTTGCCTATTCTTGGGGACGCTGATCCTGCCACTATTGAGCTTTCCCCCGAAGAGGAAGATATTGAGGCGGAGTTGAAGAAGAGGATGACCGGAAACGCCAAGCTGTCTTTTTGGGTTAGTTCTTCCTCTAAGTTTTCTGCTGTTACTCGCCGTGCTGCTTTTATTGCCTTTTGGCTTTGCAAGTTTGTTTTCGGGTCCCCTCCGCATTATGCCATAAAGCCTCTATATTTTCGTTTGGCTATCAAGATATCTGCTGGGGTGAGTCTGCCGCTAGCCCCCATGTTCTTAGGGCATTTATATGTGCAACTGGATATCCTGCGGAGCGACGAGAGTCAAGCTGGTTCTTGTCACATAGTCGCCTCTTCTGTACATAGCACTATCCTGCAGCAGCTGTTGTTTGAGCGTTGTGCTCAGTATTTGGCGAAGTGTAGGCCCGTTAGATTTGCCAAGGAGAAGTATCACTCTTGTCCGCAGGCCATCACTGATTTTTGTGGCAGGTTTGAGCATGACTTTCCTTTGGCTTTTCGTTGGTCCGGTTTGAAGCCCATAGATTGTTCTATTGTTGAGTCTTTTGATGAAGATGTTGGTTTTTCTTGGAGAGCTTATAGACAGTTATGCCCTGGTTACACTTGTGCGGATTCGGTTATGGGTTCCTTTGTTGATACCGTTGGTACTACCACCCCACTGGCTGGCTTTGATGAGGTGGGCATCACATATTTGGCTGCCACCAACCCTGGGTGGCTGCCGTACTTGGCAGATGAGGGTGTGAGATTTGTTCATTATCTTGCCAACCGAGTGAGGAGACAGTTTGGCTTGGACCAAGATATTCCTGATGATCTCTCCTTCCTTGCGGAGTCCCCTACTTCAGTCAGACCCTTCCTGCGGTCCACTGCCTTTGCCTTTTGGAGAGAACGTTTTAGCGCCGTCACAGTTGCCGGTTCTTCGAGGGAGGGCCTTTGCACTTCTGCTATGCATGTCTATTGGCAGCTTGTCATGGACTCGTTTGGTGCAGAGTTAGCCGGCAGCCGTGGTTTCTCCCTTGTGCCTCCTGAGGGGCTTAGTATGGTTATCTCTCCCAACCCTCGGTTGCTCCTTCCTTCTAAGTCCGTGTTGGCTTATGCTAGGAAACAGAATCGGTCTGCCATCTTTGAGTGGAATGAAGAGAAGAGAGGGTGGTTTTGGCACGCAGGGGATTACCCCCCAGGTTGGGCGAAGAAGGCTAAAGTGGTGAACATTCCTGCATCGGCCAAGAAAACTCCTGCCAAGCCCAAGTCTGCTAGTAAGCCCAAGCCTGCCGCTCCTCAGCCTCTTGCAAGTGCTACTCCTGCCAGTAGGACACGAGGCAGCAAAAGGAAAACAACTCCCCATCCTGCGTCTGCCGCTCAGCGAAGGGTAAGTTTCCAAGACTTTTTCTTGTTTTGTCTCCTAAGTACATGTACATACGTATACATTTCTTTTCTCTTTCCCTCTGACTTCTCCTGAACCTTGGCTGTCTCTTTCTCTGACTCACTTTCTTATGCCTTTTGCTTTTGCAGTCTAAGCAAAAGGAGGATACGTCAGCCACCCATCCCATCATACTTGAGGAGCCCGAATCAGAGGTATTTTTTCTCTTACTCCTGTACTTTGTCTGCCCTATTTTGTTTTCTGGTTGCTTTACTTGCTCGAAGTATTAACTCGGCCCCCCATACTTCTTTTCTCTGCTCGTCCAGGATGAGCCCGAGCCTCTTTCCATATACCGCCCCACGGCCGAGGAGCTTTCTGCCCCCATGGGCACTCCTATGGCAGGCTCTTTTGATGGAGGCGAGTCTGCTGCGCCTGCTCCTCCTACGGCCACTATCTCCCCTACTGGACCGGTACCCATGGATGAGGGTACTCATACTGGGGAGATTAGTGAGGCCATTCCCACTCCTGCCATGACATCTCCTGAGAAGGAAGCCACCCCTCTTGCTGTTACCGAGACTGAAGCCACCCCTGCTACTCCCCTCGTCATCTCTACTGGTGACCCCTTTGCCGCTCTTTCTCAGGCAGTGCAGGGTGTTTCCTCTTTGGTAGTCACTCCTTCTTCTATTCCTGCTTCTGCCACACATGGGTCTCGTGCTGAATTGTCCTCAGAAGAGTCTGAGGAGATCTTTGAGGATCCTGAGGATGAGCCTGGCTCGGGGAGGAGGATTTCTGAGTCTGAGGAGGAGGATATTGTTCCACCCGAGGCAATGGGTATGCACTCTCCCTCTTGCCTCCTTTTTTTTTTTCTTCTTCTTTTTGTTAAGCTTCATTCATTTCCTTTTTCATTTGCACGTCTATTTTCCTGCTTGCAGAGACCTTTGGGGAGTTAGGCGTTTCAGCGGGGGTGTCTGCGGTAGCTTCTCCTGCTATGCTCACAACACCTATTTCTGCCATATTTACAGCTTCTGTCTCCGCGGTTCCTTCCGTTCCTGCTTCTGCTTTCCCCTCAGCCCCCATTACTGTTAGTTCTGGTAAGTTTCACCTCTCATTCCTTCATTCCTTCTCCGCGGGCTTCTCTCCTTTTTATTTTTACCAAGGTTCTTTATTTCAACCTTTGCATTTTCTGGCAGGCCTTCCTCCTTCAGTGCTTCCTCAATTCGAGATAGGCAGTAGCTCCGCCACCCTTCCAGATCCTGCGAGCGAAGCTGCGGCCTTCTTCGTGCGCTTTGATCAGTCTGAAGTCAACGACCTTGATCCTGCTTCTTTCTGGGGCTCCGGACCCCCTTACATAGATTTTCATGGCTTCAGAGTCCCCGCGGACTGCGCTCCTCACTTGGTGATGATCTATGATAGTCATGGGGACTTCATGCAGGGATTCAGACTTGGCCGATCAATCAGAGAGCATTTCTTGAGGATGTTAGGCAGCGTGCTGAACGACATCGAGCACAACTTTGTGGATACTGTCTCTACAGAGAGGATTCTGCAGTGGAGAGCCGCGGTACAGGAGCTCATCAGTGTTGGCTTTGCGGTGGAGTTCATCTTGGATCACCTTCGAGAGATTGCTCGAGCAGTTTTCATGAGGAGAGTTCAGCCTACCGTTGACGCCGTTGATTCTCGCCTTGCGATCTTGAGGAAGGAAGTGGCAGACTTGGAGGGCCGCCGAGAGCGTCTTCTTTCTGATGTGGGAGGACTTGGTCGATTTGGGGATCAGTCACTTATCTCCGGACTTTATTGATGATACAGTTGTTTCCTGTTTTTCGTAGTTTTTCTTTTGCCTTGTTACTCTGTTTAGTACATTATGCTTTTCTATAGCACCTATTTGGGCTTGTTTGCCACAGTTTGGGTTTTGTAATCTAACTTCATGATACTATACTTATGATGCTATGCTTTGCTACTCTTGCTATGATATATGATAACAAAATACTTCGTACTTTTCATTGCAAGGAAGCAAGTTACAGATTTCGATTTATGACATAGTCATTTCTTGAAAGACAAAAACAGAGTAAAAGAAAAACATGATAAGTTTGGGTAAAACAAAAGGGTAAGAGATAATCACATTGCTTTTCCCCTTTAGGCGTAATAGTATTTCAACCATTTCCCGTTGATGGGATCCATTAAGTCCTTTCCATCCATCTGAGTCAAACGGTAGTACCCACTTGGATGTGCTTTTCTTATCACAAAGGGTCCTTCCCACTTTGGTGCGAACTTTGATGGTCCTGCCAGGCCTCTCCTAACGTAGTCTGCCACCTTTAGGATCAGTTGTCCTTCTGTAAATACTCTTTCCTTAGTCATCCTGCCGTAAGCCTCAGTCATCTTTTGCCTGTATCTGCGGCTGTGTTCTTGAGCCTTTTCCCTCTTTTCATCAAGTCCTTCCAAGTCTTCGCATCTTTCTGCCGTAAAGACTTCTCTATCATTCTCCTTTTCCTGCATTTGCATGACTCTCAGGGATGGGGTTATCTTTTCTGCGGGGCTTACCACTTCAGTTCCGTAGACCAAAGAAAAAGGTGAAAAACCCGTGGCTGACTTAGGTGAACTCCTGTAGGCCCAAAGAGCGTCTGGCAGATGTGTTGCCCAGCCTCTCGTGTATTCTTGGCTCATTTTACTGATGATTCTTATGAGGGTTTTGTTGGTTGCCTCCGCTTGCCCATTTCCTTGAGGGTAATACGGTGATGACCGGTGATGTTTGATTTGATAAAACTCTAGCATTTTTCTCACCTCGCTATTCACAAAAGGTGTGCCGTTGTCACTGATGATCCTGTGGGGGACTCCAAACCTTATGATTATGTTTTCTTTGATAAAGTTTGCCACTGCCCCTCTTGTGGCCTTACGAAGTGGCACTGCCTCTGCCCACTTGGTGAAGTATTCTGTAGCTACTAGTATCCATATGTATCCTCGCGACGGCGGATTCACCGGTCCAACCAAGTCAAGCCTCCAAGTGTGGAATGGCCATGGTGTGACCATGCTATGCAAGTTCTGTGGATGAGTGTGAATCAAATTGGCTTGCACTTGGCAACTGTGGCATCTTTTCACAAATTCTGCCGTGTCCTTTTTCATGGTAGGCCAGTAATAGCCCATTTGCAGCAGGCACCTGTAAAGCCTCTTCTTTCCCTGATGTTCCCCACATTCCCCTGAGTGTACTTCTTTTATCATTTCTTTTGCCTCCTCAGGGCCCAAACACCTCAAGGGGTCTCCCTCATACCCCTTCTTGAAAAGGATCTCGTTGTGCAAGAAATAGCGCGTTGCTAACCTCTTAAGCTTGTATTTTTCGCTGTGCTTCTGCGGCAGGACGCCTTCGGTCAGGTACTGTATAAACGGGTCTCTCCAGTCCTGGCCGATGAACACAGCGTAACTTTCTTCTCTGTCTGCCGTGAGTTGGCAGCTTCCACATTGGGTTTGGACTTGGTCTGCGTCTTTACTCATGGTTGGCCAATAAAAGCCCGCCCTTTGAAGTCTGCGGTAAAGGCTGACCTCTCCGCAGGATCCGCAAGTCTTTTCATGCACTTCTCTCAACTTTCTCTGGGCCTCCTTTTGCCCCACACATCTGGACAAAACTCCGCCTGGCATCCTGCGGTATAATTCTCCTTTCATCAGGGCGTAGTCCTTGAGTACTTTTAGTCCCATGGCTTCTTCTCCACCCATCAAAACTTTCTTTATGGGTATTCGCCAATCTCCTTCACGGTGTTCCTCCTGAAATCTTTCTTTCAATACTTCGATTATGGATTCTTCCCTTTTGCTAATCTCCACTCTGGTGCTTTTCCCTTCAAACATCACTTGCGAACCCAGTGCGGCCAACGCATCGGCAAATCGATTCTCGTTTCTCGGGGTATGTTCTATTTCGAAGGTTAAGAACTTTTCTTCCATTTTCTGCGCCATTGCTCTGTACGGGGCAAGATTGGGTTCTTTCAGGGAGAAACTCCCTTTAGTCTGGCAGACTACTAAGTTGGAGTCACCTAATACTCTCAAATGCTTAACTCCCATCTCAAGGGCTGTGGCCAGCCCCGTTAAATAAGCTTCATATTCCGCCGTATTGTTTGAACAGGGGAACTCCAGCTTGAACGATAGCGCTACTGCTTTATCTTCTTCGTGATACAAAACCACCCCAACCCCTCCAGACTGGGCGGTAGAAGATCCGTCGAACTTCATTACCCACTGTTCCCTGAGTTCTTCTGCCATGGCTACTTCCCCTGGAACTTCGTCATCCAGCGGGAATTCTTCCTCCCCTGGAAACTGTGCCAACAAATCTGCTATAGCCTGGCTCTTTACTGCTTTGGGCGCCCCCATTCTCAAATCATACTGCGACAGTTGCAACAGCCACTGTGATATCCTGCCGGAGAGGATTGGCTGCTGTAATAAAGCTTTGATGGCGTGGGACTTAGTCATCAACCATACTTCATATGCCAAGAAGTAATGGCGTAATCTCTGTGAGGCATAAACAATAGCCAAACATGCTCTTTCTGCCCTTGGGTAACGAGTTTCTGCGTCTTTCAGGGCGCGGCTGATGTAATACACCGGTTGCTCGATGCCACCTCCATCCTCTTGCGCAATTAAGGCACCGATGGCATACGAGTTGGTAGCCATATAAAGCAGTAATGGCTTTTTGTGTATTGGTGCCTGCACGGTAGGAAGGTTCATCATGATCTGCTGCAGCCTCTTGAAGGCCGCCTACTGCGCTTCTCCCCACACAAAATTTTGCCCTTTCCTCAGTAATTTGGTGAAGGCTGAGGTGATCGATGCCAGCCCAGGGATGAATCTCCGGATGTACGAGACTTTCCCCAAGAAACTCTTTAGTTCTTTTACTGTGGTTGGGGGTCTCATAGTTGCAATGGCCGTAGCCTTTGCTGGGTCAATATCTATCCCTCTGCTGTGTACTAGGAAGCCCAAAAATTTCCCCGAGGATACACCAAACGCACATTTGAGGGGATTCATTCTCAACTTAAATGCTCTGCACCTTTCGAACACCTTTTTTAGCACATGGAAATGTTCTTCCCTCTTCCTGGACTTAACAACTATGTCATCCACATAGTCTTCTAACTCCTGATGCATCATGTCATGAAATATAGCTGTCATTGCCCGTTGATAAGTTGCGCCTGCATTTTTTTAATCTGAAGGGCATTACGGTGTAGTGGAAATTTCCCATGGGTGTTCTAAAGGCTGTTTTCTCTGCATCTTTTGGCGCCATTCTGATCTGGTTGTACCCGCTGAAGCCGTCCATGAATGAGAACATGGCGCTTCCTGCCGCGGAATCTATCAACAAGTCCATATTGGGTAATGGAAATTCATCTTTTGGGCATGCTTTGTTGAGATCCCTGAAATCAACGCAACACCTGATCTGGCCATTCTTCTTTTTTACTGGTACTATGTTGGATAACCAGCGAGGATGCTGAATTGGCTTAACAAATCCTGCGGCTAGCAGTTTCTGTACCTCTTTGACTATCTGTCCTTCAATTTCTGTGTGAAATACTCTGGCAGGCTGGACTGTTGGCCTGGCCTGCGGGTCCACATTTAACGTATGTGCTACTAACCCAGGGTCTAGCCCTGGCATTTCACTGTAGTCCCATGCAAATACGTCTTTGAATTCTTTCAGTAGCAGTACCAATTCCTTTTTCTCATTTTCTGTCAGGCTTGCACTGATCGAGATGGGTCTTGGCCCTTGTGAAACAGATCCCAAGTCAACTTCTTCCATTTCCTCTTCTGCCATGACCTGCACCTCCTTTTCGGCTATAACTCTTTCGTATTCCTCTTTGTTACTTTCCTCCTCTGGGCTTTCTTGAACTCTACAGCACATCAAGCCCTCGTGCTGTTCTTCCTGGGTGGGGCCCGCCTGGGTTTCAACCGTGGGCCCCACGTGCCTTCATAATTTGTAAATGATTCTGCCGTCAGCGCCTTGGATTCTTTTACATTGGGGCGTGTCTTCAAATCCTGCGGCGGGTGCTTCTTTCCTTCGTTTCTTTCTTGCCAATAATTCCCTCAAATCAGGTTCTGGGTCATCTAGGACGTCCTTCCATCTAGGCACGAAAGTACCCAGCGGTCTTGACACTGAACTCTCCCCAGAGGGAGCCCATTGATCATAGAACATAGTCTCTACTAAGTGAGCCTCCGCTCGTTCAAATGGTGAAGGATTCGCGGCTATGCGCACCACCCTACCGTTTAGTCTTCCTTTCACACATTGGTGATAGGTGGATGGGACCAGCCGATGTTTATGCAACCATGGCCTCCCCAGAAGCACGTGGTAGGATACTTCAGTTTTTACCACGTGGAATCGTGCTAAAGAGGCTATGGGGCCCACCTTCAGCCACAGCTGTATGTGGCCTGCTGTGTACTCGCCTCTTCCGCCGAACCCTGTTACTTCCATTGGGCATCCCTGAATCTTTCTTTCTGAAATCCCTGCTGCCTGCAGAGTGCTCAATGGAATGAGGTTCACAGAAGCGCCTGTGTCTACTAAAGCTCTCTTTATGGGGATTTGATTTATGGATGCCGCCAAGTACAAGGGTCTCCTGTGGTCCGGTTGTCCCACTTCCATATCTTCCTCACTAAAAGTGATTTCAGTTGACTCCTGTAGGAGAGCCCTCTCATCTGATATTTCTGCCGATAGGCACTCTACTCCTGCACCAGAGGCAATGCTCACCAAGGCCTCGGTGGCTACCTTTCTCTCTCTCGCTGATAGTCCCAGCTGGTCAAACAAATTTCTGAACTTAGAACTCTGCTGTAGAGTGGTAATGGCCGCCGCGGGCAGAGCCAAGTTTTCTTCTTCATCCTCCCCTGGGTCAGCACAAATTACCACCGCTGCTACACCCTTCCCTTTGTGGTTCGGGAGTGGGTTTCTTTGGACTTCCTGCTGGGACAATTCTAAAGTCCCCTCCTTTATCCTGCGGTGAACAAGTCTGCGGAGGGCCCAGCATTCTGCCGTAGCATGTTGGACATAATTGTGTAAACGACAAAAACGTGGGTCCCTCCTCTCTTCCTCCGAGGGTTCCCTAGCAACCTGGTTAGGTTTGAAAATTCCATCTGCTATCCATCTGTCTAGCAGTACATCTAATTCTTTTGAGGTGCATGGTATTGGCGGGGGAGTGTCATATTCCCTCCCCTCAGTCTTCCTTCTCCGTTCTCCGGTGGACACCGCCATCGCCTGTGGGGCGTTTCTCTTGTCTGAGCTTGGCTTCACAGACTGAGCCGTCTTTCTTGCTTTCTGTAATAGCTGGGCGAATTGGGAGATTTCCAAATTCTCGAGTACAGCCCTGTACTCCCTAATCATGTTCGTCATACACATCTCAACCAACGTCCTTTCTTCGCAATGGTCATAGCAGTCAAGTGCTATGTCCCTGAATCTCTTGATATATTCCATCAAGTCTTCACCGCCCCTCTGTTTGGTTTCTTGCAGGGTTGCAAGCGTCACCGTTTCTTCTCCATGGAAGTACTTGGTGCAGAATACATCTACCATATCATCCCATGTTGGGATAGTTCCTGGCTTTAACCCAATGTACCAAGTGTAAGCCCGGTCGCATAGTGATTTAGAAAATTCTCGAAGACATAAGTCCTCGTCTGCGGCGTAAGGGCCAAGTGTGTCGATGAATTTGCTCACGTGTTCGACAGCACTTCCCCTTCTACCATCGTACTGTGCGAAAGCTTTTGGTTCATACCTATCAGGGTATGGTTTGCTGAGTACCCGCAGTGGGTAAGGAGGCCTTCGTGCATAGAACCTCTCCTTAGGTGCCCTGGCCCTTTCCTGCTCCAGGAGGGCGGATACCTCAGCCATTGTGATGAAACGGTGATCTGTATTGTGTGGGACACCTCCTGCCGGCGTCTCTTCTTTATCCGTCGCATGACTTGGGTCATGCTGACTTCCTTTTTCTTTTGTCTTGTCGGTCTTCAGCTGACGGATTTCTTCCATCATTTGCTGCTGCGAGTGTTGCAATGACTGCAAAACCTCAATGAAAATATTGGCATTGTCGGTCGGCATTCTTGGTGGCGGTTGGGGGTCGGCCCCCGTTCCGTTGGCACCTTCTGCCTGGTTGGGTGGTGGTTGGTGAGGCGTTGTTGGCCTCGACTCAGCTTGTGAGGGTACAGCACTCATGTTTCGAGTTGTCCTAGACTTTGGAGGCATTTGTTTGTGTGGGCTCTTGTCCCCGTCTATTTCTCAACTCCCCAGTGGAGTCGCCAATTTAATGTAGGGGCCTTTTTTTGTTGTTTGGGCTGGGCTGCCCTCTGCAAGTAATGGGCCCTGATGTGTTTCTGAGTAGGGAAGTTGAGACCAGCCCAACTGCAACTCACTTTGGGCTGGCTTGGCACAAACTTAACCTTGTCTGCCAGGAACACCCTTTATGGCAAGCAGAGCTATTATAACGAAATTACAGCAGGCAGATACAATGATAACAAAGTAAGCAAACAGAATGTTATATCTTTCAATGATAATGATGGCCGAATGTCACAGTAGTAGTAATGATAATAATAATAATAATAATAATGGCTTTTGAAAGAGAAGAAAGCAATGGATTAAACAATGAAGGTTTAATTAGAGGTAAACGTCAAACCAAAATCTAATCTGTAATGGTGACCATCCAAAGAGGAAGAACGCTTCCTCTCAATGAAATCAACCTCCCAGGTGAATATCCTGCCGTGGGGATTGATAGCTTTGAGGGAATCGGACCTAAATGGTTGAGGTATGAAGAAAATTATTGTTGTCTTTTTTCACCGCCTTGTTATCCCTTAGAGAGCGTGATTTTGAGGGGGAGAGGAAAGAAAAGATCTACTGGTGCATGCCTACTATCCTCACAAGTGATTTTCTCCACTTTTTCCTTTCTTTTCTTTTTTTCCTTTAGTTTTTCTTTCTATGTATTTTCTTCCTCTGTTTTTCGGTCCTCTCTACAGGGCACGGCGAGGCTCCTTTTATAGGGCCTGCCGCAAGCATTCTTTTACCATTTTACCCTCTAACGGCCTTTGTCTGGTCTGGGCATGCTTGCCAACCACCCTCTGCGCATAGCTCGCCCTCGCCAGACAAGGACATGTTCGTTTGTTTCTGTCCGCCGTGGCAGTGCTCTGCCGTGGCCTTAAATGCTCTCTCTCTCTTCCTATGGCATGCACTCAGCGTTCCTTCTCTAGTCTTACCCCTTTTGGATGGTCTGTCACCCCAGCAGGACGTACCTCCAAAAAGGGCTTGGACAGGGAACGCAAAATAAATCCTTTCCCCCCTCCCCACCACCAAACCACACCCCCCTTTACCTCTTACCACGGACCCATGGCCCCACCACGACCCATATTGGCTGGGTACAGCCTGGTGGGACCTGGGCTTTGCGCATGCTCCCTGTCATGTGTGTTGCGAAGCCGGCCTGCGGCTCATGATGCTTTGTTCGTACTCGTCTGCCGCTCTTCTTGATTTTTATGCGGACTGTTTGTACTGCCACTATCTCCCTTTGGGTTTGGGCTTTTCTTAGTACGTCCCCCTCGGCCCATTTCTCGTTTTACATTTTATGTCTTGTTCCATTGCTTGGTCTTTCCTGCCATAGCAACATGTTCTTGCTAAGCCCATTTCAGACTTGCCGTTTCATTTCTTCCCCCAGTGACTTATGGAAGTCTGCTGGTGTTCTTGCTTTATGGGCTCCATTGTCCCTTTCTTTCCTCTTTGGGCCTGCAGCCCTTGGGCTTCCTCGGCCCATTTACTGACTTTGCATTCCCATGGGCTTTTATTTACTATCTTGATTGGGCTTCCTCGGCTCAATATCCTCATTCTCATCCTTGGGGTTCATGGGATTGCCATTAACCCCTACTTTCTTTACATAGCCTTGGGCCTGCCGCGGCCCATTCTCACTTTTTCATACCATACGTTGCCCATGGGTGCCATTTCTCTCTTTCCGGGCCCTTTAAGCCCATTTGCTTCCTCAAGACCCATTTGCTCGTGTTATGGGCCTGTGTTTTGCTATTCCTGCCACTTGGGCCTAATAGTTTTTATTCTGTTCCTGCCGCTATTATTGTCTCTTATACTGGGTCTGGCTGACTTTACGAAAATGACCCTCAACAGCTATCATAGGCAGACAAGTATTTTATATGTTAAAATACTTAGTATTAAAAAAAAAATTTTTTTGTTATTTTCGTTCTTCTATGTTAAGAGGGTTTTTCTAATCTATATAAGCTATTTGGTTAGAATGAATAAAATTAAAGTGTATTTTTCCCCCTTGCTGACTAAATTTTATAGCTAGAGAGAATTGTTGGAACTGCTCCGACAAAAATGATGGTGACTGAATAGAGATGTTTTTTTTAAAGAGTATCAACTTATGGCGTCTGCTCTTAATGATAGATTTTTATCATTAGACCAAGACACTAATCATTTTTTGTGTAGGTGGGAATTGAACCCCAGATCTCTTATTCAATCATCAGAGACTTTATTAGTTAAACTAACTAGAACCCACTGACTGAATAGAGATGTTATTGTAATTTTATTACTACTTAAAAACAATGGAACTCTAACTTGGGGCATTCTAAAATGTAGTATTCAAGATTAAAGCCTATTAATTTGAAACCTAAGCCTAAGATCACTAATAGACCTATGAATATAGGCTCTTCTACCAATTACAAAATTTTCAGGCACTCACACACTCAAAATTATAACAACACTTGAACAAGTTTACATTCCATGATCTCTACAAAAGGGATTATAGGCTTATAGCCCTTTTATAGCAATTTGTATTTTATATCATGACGATGTATCAGTGTGAGATTTACTTCCTTGTGAAAGAGATTTGATAGTGATTATTAATTGACCAACTTTAATAAAGTAACCTAATTTTTTAAAAGAAATTTTATATTTGTCTTGTGGTGGCACTTTGCTTTCTACAAAAGGGTCATTAGTACATTACCAATTATCTCTTCAGGATGAATAAAGATACGATGGGCTTAGAGAAATTCTTGTCCATAGGAATGATGCTAAAGCTGATGATTGTACAATAGTTAGAAGTGCGAATTGGGGGGGAATAGTGGGTAGGAAGGAACTTCAATAGCACAATGGTTGTACTTATGGCGAAAGACGTTTAATTGTTACAGTGAGAAGTTTTAATAAAAAGAGTTTAGTAGGTTAGGAAGGAGCTAGGGTAAAAGAAAAGTACTTGTCAATCTAGGCTAGTGGCTTTACATTTAAAATAAGAAATAATGTCTTTATGCATATGTTTTTGGGCAATGTTAGGGACACAATAATTTTCACAATTTTTTTATAACATCAATTCTATTAAATGGAGGTTAGGTTCTATATACCTTGCACAATAGATTGCACACAAACCTGATCTTTAGCTTGTTTTATGAGCATCCCCCTCATGATCTCACGAATCTTGGAACACCTTCTTGTCTATAAAGTTCTAATAAATTCTATACTTCAAATTCCATTTCATTCAATTCTCTCCTCCCAAATGAGAGCTAAAGAAATGACACTAAAGAGTAGTCATTTTTTAAGTACTCATTGTTTTTCACTCAAACAAAATTTAGAATTTTTCTAGTCTTTTATCTTTTTCTCTTGTAGAGACAAAAATAGAGAGAACTTAGAGGAGTTTGAACTTAGTGTGAGTCATCTACACTACATAACCACCTTTTTTTTTTTTTTTTGCTTTGTGAATTACACTACACAACCACCTTGTCCACTGCTTGAAATCCCTTGTCACGTCGTTTTTTTTTTTTAAAATAAACTCCTCTTAATCTACTACCTTTGTTCATGTGGACTCCCCATTAGGTGTCATTTTTAACTAGGATTTGGAGCACACAAATCCCGGCTAAAATTCCAGGAATTTCCATAATAGAGTTTTCCTGCTTAAAATCTCAACCCAAAAACACTGTTATAGCTTTTGCATTCGTTTAGGCATGGGGTTTTACGTGGGTTGTCCCACATTTGTTTAACTAACAAAAAAATATATGCAACAATGAACTCCTCACAGTCAACACACAACCCAGCAGAAACCAATAATGAACTCATTCGTTATCACTAGGCCTCACACTCAGATACATCAAAGCTCAAAATCCAGCAGAAATCATATATCATTGCCATTCGAACAATCATTATCCATAATCTGACAATCACCCCAGGACTTGTTAAAAAGGTGCTCCTTTTAGTCACAGGATGAATCTCCATATATTCAAAGAGAATAATCTGAATGTCTTATCAATAAATGCAGATTAAAGGGAAAAATAATAATTCAAAATAAATCTAAACTCATTTTTATTACTCCAGATACACCTAATCATACAAATGAAGCAATCACTCAGACAAGAAGAAAACTGAACTGCCTCTACAAATGGTTTACAACCCCGAGTACAGGTAAGAAAATTCCAAGTGCTATTTTCCTGTAATTCAACTATTTTTGTATTAGTATGGCAAAGCAAGCATTGTCACCCCGAAGGCCACTCACTGTTTTGCAAACATCCCTTGTGTTAAGGAGGAGAAATCATAATCCTTCGCTGACTGAGTAGGAGGAACAGATGATACTGTAGATGTTGATTGAGGTTTACTCACTCCAGTGGTTGTGGCGCCATTAACTGGGGTAGCTTGCCCTATAGAATAAAGGCTGCAAAAAAGAAATGGCAACAGTTATGAATATTAAGATTTATAAGAGTGTTTAGCAAAATAAAAGGGGACACTATAGTGCATGTGGACACTGGCAGCTCTATATAAAGTCCAGGGTGGTCCTGTTGACCACCCTGACCTAGAAAAAATAATAATTATTATGTATAAGTTTTAAAAATTTATGATTTTTTTATTTTTAAAAAAACTTTGTGACCACCCTAAATATTTTTTAGGCCTATCATAATTAGACTTTGGACAAAATTTAGCAACAAACTTAGTTGTAAGCTAAGGTTACAGCTCCATTCAATATTTTTTTATTAGATGTGAATTTTAACAAATCCACAATTTAGTTACATTTTCTTCTTATATTCTTCATACTTACAAAATTTTAAGAAGATAAAAAAACAATAGCTATGTCATTAATCAAATATTTAAATTTCAAGATTTTGTAGTCTAATTATACAAAAAAAATAAGTTTATGGATTGAATAGTAAATAACATCCGATAGACATGAAATTTGACATGTATTTTAAAAACATAGAGAGAACATGCAATTCAACTGTTAAATTTTCAAAATATATAGCAATACTAATTTTTTTAATGAGAGTTGTAGCATTGTGTTACAACTTAGTTTGTAGTCAAATTTTGTCCTTAAACTTTAGTCCACTTAACATATTAGGTCCTTACTAGGGAAAAAAAAAAGGTCAATTTTATTTAACTAAATTTTGAAAGAAATGTAGGTTGCAACATTGATGATGAGACTATCATGTAACAATTTCAAAATAAAAAAATTTGTAGAAGGAAATTATAAGACTTTATGTGTTTGCATGTATGTGTGTGTGTGTGTTTTTTGAAGTTAATATATGAAGTTTTCTTTTTTATTAGATTTTGTATAATTTAAGTTTCTAAATGACTACCCTCAAAAAATTTTCTGGAGCCGCCACATGATGTGGAAGTTTGGGTAATCTTCCTCACAGGTGCATGTCACAACTCACAATACATAATGATGATTAAATCTTTGATTATTGACTGACTGCATACTGGGAATCCAAATAAATATACACGCAATATTTCACATTATAACAATAGCAATGGTAACCACACTACCAGAAAGTGATGATTCACTTTCACCTTCTGACTGTGCAAAACCACACCAAAAGAAAAAGAATGAAATCTTGAAAGGGTTAAAAACCATACCAGAAGCTTGGTAAGTATTTATTTGGACCATTTAGGGATCTTATTCTTTCAAGTTTTAGTTAGTATTAAACTTTCAGCATTGTTCTTTGATATATCAAACAGCTTTTATAGAGGCATTTTTTTTTGTAAGAAAAGGTTTTTTTTTTTTTGGAGGGGTGTTAAGTCTTGTATAAACAGAAGGACACTTTTTTCCCACATCAAAATCAATACATATATATATGCACAATATGTCAATTTTTGTAAGAAAAAAAAAAGTGATCATGGTCTTCCTTCACAAAAAGCAACAGACACCAGGTTCGAGATCAAATAAGGCAGCACAAGGGGGACAATGAAAAGATATGCTTGAAATTGTGAGTTGAAAAAGAATTGGCGGGCTTGCTTGCTATGGGCTAACCTCAGATGGGATACAAGGCCATTTAAAAAACGTGTATACTTTCTGAAAGTTGTGCAGATAAAAGGTACAAAATAAACCAAGTCAAGCTTTCCCAACTTGAGAATTTCCCATCCAGCATGTGTTGGATAAGAAACCCGTTATGCAAGTAGCCATGACATTTAAAATGCCTTACAAACAAGCAGGCACATGAAAGAATAACTCAATTCGGTTCTCAGTTCTAATTACTTAACATCAAAAGAAATATTGCTTTCCATTTTTGACCTCCAAAAATCTGATATAGAGCAAAAAATGATCTCAAGCAAAATTAATGACATACCTAGATGTAGAAAATGGAACAGAGCTCCCCACAGGATGTGCTGGTCCTATGTTCCTGGTCTAACTCCGGATGAAATATAACAAAAATGAGAAACTCACTAGATAAAGATTAATAAAACCAAATTAAGAACTTAATGAAGCCCTACTATGGACTCTACCTGCATGAGTGTCTGTAGTTCACTCTGCCCACCAACAGGCATTATCATCCCAGGAATCTGGTAGCCAGCATTTGCCCAACTTTGAGTAGGAATATTCATACTACCGTTCGACCCAGGTTGTTGAGTACTTCCAATAACTTTTGGGTCCCCACCAACAGATTTAGCTGCAGCAGCCATGAGAAGGGACTGTTGCTGAGCCAGCATCATAAGTTGTTGTTGATGCAGAGCAAATGGAGACACCATATTTGACTGCAATTCAAACCATAATCTTATATTCTTTGTTAATTTTTACATGCAACGCATAACAATAACCAGAAAACTATACACTCCAACCAAACTCATAGACAAATGTTGAGGTGTTCCACAAGCTCAATTATTTTAAATTGAATAAAAATGAACTTTTACACTGGAACTCCAATTACCGAATATAAATCTTATATAACTAACTAAAAACAAATAAACTTAGTCAAAAATCAGTTCATAACAATCTTTTAAATGATGCAAAGCATATACCTTCTCAAAAAGGCTCATAATATCATTTTTTACGTCTTTCTTGGGTTTCTCTGAAACTGGAGGCATTACTGAGGGTGAATCAAGAAAAAGATCCTGAATTCCAGAAGCTGACTGGGGGCTACTTTCAACTGGCTTTGTCGGACCAGTTTTCTCAGCTGTTGATGCTTCTTCAGCAGCTGCAACAACCATAAACAAAAGCACAACCATAACCCTTAATCTCAAAATGCAACATATATGTTAGCAAAAAGATGCATCAAATTAACAATACTGTTTTGATGATCCAGAAAGTGAAAATATGTAGTCAGCAGAGACGTACACTGAAAACCAGCCCAAACATTATCATCAGGTGAAGCTGCCTCTGAGCCATTTTCACTTGGACCATCCATGGATAACATGTCGAAAAGGTCAGTAGCAAAGTCAACTTTTGGTGGAGATACAACAGAAGCAGCATCCAAAGCCTGCTTTGTAGCTTCATCTTGGGCCACTGCCGATGCTGACTCTATTTTCTCAACGTGTTGAGGCTTTGGAACAGGAGTAACCTGCTCATATGTAGTTAAATCATGCATAACAAATCTAACGAAGTACTATTATCAAATTTAGCTAGAAAGGCAGATAAGGATTTGGAAAAAAAAAGAGGTAAAAACAGGAACCATCTCGGTTAATCAGTCTTAGCAATTATAGTTTAGGAGATAAGAAAACACATCAACTAAACTGTAGATTCAACCATATTAGTTCACTACATAACTGACACTATTCATATTTAATTCCTCAATTGCTTCTGCAATTCATCAATATTATGGCAATAGATTAAATCTATCATCCACATAGACAGCCAGCCAACCCATAGTTGGTCCTCAGACCAAAGATTGAGACCAGAAAAGGATCCATACATTGATTTGAAATTCTTGTGCTCAATAAACTGTTGCTATGTAAAATATATAGAACCCAGAAATTCCAACGATGTACTTAATTCATTTTCAGATACACATTGGCATAGTTTATATAGACAAACACCATGATTAAAACATCCCTGATTTTTCTCCCAACCCATTGCTACGCTTCCAAATGCCAAAGATGTATCTGGAAATAAATCAGCAGAAGTAGCAATCAAGGTCAAAAGAAAGGATCTATATTCATGATAAAGGCAATTTACTTTCGCATTCAATGATTTGAACAAACACCATCCAGTCTAATAAACTCATTGTGATGATGTGTCCCCTAAAGGGTCGCTGATTCTTCTTTTTTCTTCCAAAATTGCAGATGTCCAGAGATAAGCACTTAGGGAAAGAATACATTGTGCATGCAGTGTTGCAAATATCTGGGTTAAGAAAGATGATAATAATGCTCTAACAATAGCTGAGCCAACTAGATCAGCTCCCCACTTGTGACCATAAACGAGAGTATTCCTTTTGAGATACTAGAACTAAAGCAGGGACAGATCCAGACAATGAAGAGACTAGGGAAGGGGGGAAAACATTTAAAGTAAGTTTGTGGAATTTTGATATGCTTCCAGGTAAAATGACCAAACGTGAGAGGCATTAGGGCTCATGGCCCCCCTTGGGCCTCCCTTTTAGACATCACCAATAACTGGCACTGCAAAGCTAAATTACAGGCATTCTCTACATATTGTGGGACCAAAAGGTTATGATGGTTCATAAAGTAATACTTTAGAAGTCATCATGTTCAACTTGTTCATCTTATCCATACAGGTAATTGCTTTGAAAGCAATGACTATACGTAAATGGTAATCAACTACAAAATACAAATCAAGATACCTGCTCAGGTCCTTTTGGTGGAACAGGAAGGCTAATTCTTGTAGCAATAGTACTAGGTGGTCGAGTGATCTTCCTTTCCTCATACGTATTTTCAGAACTAGAAATATGGCCATGCCCACTTCTTTCCCCAGGCCTCTGCCAATGCACAGAAGCCTTGTCTTCCTGCCCTCTAGTTGGAGATTTTGGTTTTCCATCCCTTGCAATCCATCTCTTCTCTTCATACCTAGAAGAATGTGCTAAAATTACTATGAATAGAAAAGAAAATATAACCTTATAATTTTAACCAAATGTACATTAAAAAGAATTACAATGCACTAAAATGATATAATGTAAGATACAAGTTCATGAGGCTAGCTCTCATCACATACTTTGCACGGATAAAATTCTCAATTCCAACTCTGTCGTAATTTGGTGGTAGCTCTGCTTCCCAATAACTATTTGACTTCTCATTTCCCATTGCTACATAGAAAAGATAAAATCAAAATCTGTAGGCAGTTTCTCAATCTTAAATTTGATGTGAAATCAGTCAAGATATATTCAAGCCCATGAGCTAATAAACAAGCTTACATTGAATAAACGCAACCTGTTCAGGAAGCCATGTGTCAAGCGTAGCAGACCGCACCTGCAACCAAATCCATTTTTGGATACACAAATCAGCCTATTGCAAAATAAGTTTGTAATTTGGCCATGGATATAGATTAATTGACATATAAATTTAAAAATAAATAAAATAATAATAATAACCCACCTTTGATATGTGTACCCCAAGACTTCTATGGATCCCAGAACATTGCATGCATATAAAGATGCCTAAATTCACACTAGCCCATCTTGGGCCTCTGCATAGTAGTAAAGTCACTATAAGCAACTCATACTAGTAATGTACTTAAATAATGACATGCTTATATTTGGAATAACCAATGATTTTTTTTTTATATAGTAAATTTCTTTCTATGTACTTGGAACCCTGCTAGTGAACAATATCTACATTGTCTCTTCTGGGCTCCTTGCCATAAAATTTCTAATAATATCCAGATCATCTCTTTTGAATTCTTCAAGGTACATACTTAGCTTTGCAGTCAGCACATTCTCTATTTTCCGGCAATTTAAGAAGTCCTTCAAGAATCTGCATTTATTTAAAGTAGTATAGATAAGAATATAATTGAGAGAACACACCGAAGGAGCAACAAACGTAGATGAAAATGAAGCAAAGATCAGTATACAAACAAAAACCATAACTAACATTAAACACCGACAGCAATAAGCACAGCATTGGCATAATTAAGCCTAGTAGAACTATTACATCAAGTCTAAGACAAAGCTAAATTTAGCATCCAAAGAAAATTACACAAATTGATCAATGCCTCTTGATTCTGAAATTGCCCATGGTTCCAAAACTCAAGAAAATCATCTCCATTCTAATTTACATATTAAAACATCCGCTTCTCATGTAATAACAAACTGCTTGAAGAAATAGAATCTGACATATTATCCCTTTGTCATGTGAAACAAATATAAAATTTCCCCAACACCCAGCTTACAAAGGACCATATTTCATGCAGCGGTACAAGGTCATGTTTACCATATGATAGATAGAGTTGAGCACAGAAAACTGACATCCATCCTTTTATGCATTCATCTATGCATGATTTAATCCTAGAAGTATTCAAGCTCATCTGGTTTCATCCCCACATCACCATTAAAAAAAATTATAACCCCACAGACAAGAAAACACTCAAATTTATGCACCATAGTATTCTACTGAACAAGCTTGCATTTATGGTAAAACCCAGTTATAAACAGCATATCATTGCAATGTGGAAGACATGACCAGATGTAAAATCTCATCAAAGCATATGTCGGAGACCTTTGAATCATCAGAACAATCCAATTAATTCTCTCTGTCTAAATATCAGTTCATGGTGCTATACCCTATTGTAAACTGACATAACATGAAAAAGAAATCCATAGAATTCAATGAATCTAATTAAAAACAACACGATTACAAAATGAGCTTAACTGAAACACCATTGAATCAGATGGAAATGCACCCAGTAATCCAAACCAAAGATTAACCAAACCCACCCCATTAAAAGAATTAGAAATTTAAAATTAAAACAAAATTTAAAATAAAAAAAGTGGCCAAAATCAATTACATGAATAAACCCCAATAAACCAGAATTCATAATCAATGTTAAAAAAAAGATATTTCAGGTCCAAAACATACAGATCAAATCAATAACAGGCATAATTAAAGATTTAAGCCACGCAAACAAGTTACAAAGTCTTCAAGATTTTTCATTTTCTTTCTAATTCGATTTCTCAGCAACCAATCAAACAGCACAACAACCAAATCAATGATCCATGGTCATTTTTTCCCAGCAAAACGAGTTGCGAATTTAACATTTCATTGAATTTGAGATTATTTTCAACAAAAAAAAAAAAAAAAAAAAACCTTTCTGTGCCTGGCGTTGAGCTCTTTGGTAACGCTGGCCTTCTCGTTCATGGTGGTCCGCACAAAAATCAGAAGCGAAAGATTGAGAGAGAGAAAGAGAGAGGAACCAGAGGGGGGGCAAAATGGTATTTTCACGCGCGCTTTTCTTTCTCTTCCTCTCTCTCGTCGGGGCTCTGACAAATATGCGAGCGGAAAGAAAGAAAGAGAGATCGAAAAGCCACAACAGAACAGAACACAGCACAACTTGCTCTGCTCCTCTTCCTCTTGACTTTTTTTTATATTATTTATATTATTTTATTTATAAATTATAAACTGATTTTCTTTTTTTTTTTGGGGGGGGCGTTTTTTGTTGTTGTTGTTGTTGTTTGTTTTTATTTTTGCCTATATTTTCTATGGGCTTCGGCGTGCGCACGTGTGTGCCGGTGGGGGAGAGTTTGGTGCTTGATGGCTGTTTTCGATCTTCGGCACGTGTGGAGGGTTGGGATTTGAAATGGGGGGGTCTACACTAGCTCAGTGCACCTTGGGTCCCCTACCATTCCTAAGCAGACATGTGTCATCCAATTTTTGCACAATCCAGGGGTTAAATTACAGTCTGATGTGTAGTAAAATTTGAGGTTATCAACAAAAAAATAAAAGAAAAAAAAGAGTAATAAAATTTGATTCATTATGTCCAGATTTTTAATGAATAACACTTCTCCCTCCCAAAAGATGAAAATAAATTAACATATTATCCCATTTTTCTGTGCCCAAATGATCCAAAGAATCAACTCACATAAAGGAGTTTATCTGTTTGTGTGTAATTATTATACGTCGTAGGTTTTATATTTTTTGGTTTCATGTTATATTAAGAATGTAAATTCGGTTAAGAGGCATCCATTGATCAATCATTTTAGGAAAATTTTTATGAATAATTGTAAATTTTGCAAAAAAATAAATCAGTTACTTTTTAATTTTTTCCATAAAATTTTCTTAAAAACCAATTTTTTTCCCATAAAAAATTCCTAAAATAGTATATTAATAGATTAAGGCATTCATTAGTAAAAACTTTAAAATATTACATAAAAAAATAAATCACTAAATATCTATCAAAATAACTAGTAAAAGTCTATAAAAAGAAATCACTAAAAATTGTAAAAACATAAAAAAAATACTCAGTGAGGATTTTTCTTTTGGATAATATCAATGAGGAAAATTTGGCGGATAGCTTGTAGACTTGTAGTGGAATGAAAGGAGATCCAAAGATTACCTTTGATAGTAAATAAAATTACAAAAGAAAAAGAAAACTCGGGCTATTGCCATCAAAATGTGAAAATGTCTTTGATGTGTGGTGAAAATTTGAATTAATTCCATCGAATGTGAAGGCACTATTGAGATTAAATCATATAATTATTATGATTTGATTTGAAAATAATAGTGACAAGATGGTGCCAATAACCATCATTATAGAATTTATTATAGTTTTTATGTGATTTTTGTGAGGGAGTCAATATGACTAGTGCTCCCAGATACGTATAATTTTTTATGGAGTCAATATATTGTTCTTTTCCTGCCTGCATTTATTTATTATATTAAGAGCATTTATATCAGTTTATGTATAATAGAAAAATGTGTAGAATTTATACAATTTTTTCTAAAAGTAACTCACATCAGTCCGTAAAAACCATCTTGTTGAAGTTAAACCAGATTTTTCTAGTAAGCTCTGCATTTAAAAAATTGGTTTGGTAGGTACTGAGTAGTTTGGAATTCAAGAAGTAGTTTGGTTAGTCAATCAGTTGGACTAATACTCAAATATTGGTTTTGAAGTTAAGTATGTAAAAAATTTCAATACTCCAATCACCAACCGTAGATAAACTATTAACTATCACACAAAATGCATCTTATTCCAAGACTAGCACAATGCATGTCAAAACTCTCTCTCTCTCTCTCTAGCCAAATTTGGAATTGCTGGTGAGGCAGCTGGTTTCTAATCAATCGGTCATAGCCTAAGATTTTGATGAATGAACACAAGAAAAAGTGGGAAGAATTATAGTGGGATTCTATGTATCCACTTAATAACAAGTGGGATGATGGCATAAAGTTGTTGGGGTTGGCCATGTGATTTCCACATGGCTGGATCTCCTTGTTCGTATCTTTTGGCCTTCCAAGCATATGAATGAAAAATATTAAATCAATCCCGCTGTGTGGTCTTCATCATTCAATTATATGTATATTCTATACTTTTTTTTTTCTTATAATAGACACAAAGTCATAGAGAAAAAGATAAAACTTCAAATTTCGCTAATCAAGCTTTTATCATTGGTTTACAGAGTCCTAGTAACTAATCATAGAGTTGAATTCTTTGAACCCGTTTTCTCTTTAAAATTTGTAACTTTCTTGCCATTGACTTTTGCGAAGACCTTTTTGGGACCATGGGAATTATTGCCCCTAATCATATACATCCCTCCTTCCCCCAATATTTTTTACACAAGCAATGTTGTATAACACAATAACACAACTTGATTCTCCAGCCTATGCTCACATTTCAACTAATGTCACAAGATTGTTTGTTCTTTCCCCCACTTTTTATGGCAGTTGGTACAATTTTTAGTGAGATTAATTGGCTTTTATGATGTCTCTTTAAATGAAAGTGTAAACGGGCCTCATACTTTATCTAAAATTAACAACTGTCAATATTTATTGGGAAAAAAATGAATATCATCATTACTATATCTATACAATTTTCTAACCTAAATTGAAGTCCCTTCTACAATTTCTCTATAAGGAAACATTTATAAGAGTTAGACCGTAAATGAACAGCTATATTATGTTATTAATCATGAGAGAATGATTTTGTTTAAATGCATTGTGAAAAGTTAAAAGCTCTCATGAAAAAAAGAAGTTTTTGATGCAAAGAAAAGCTGTTCTTTAAAAGTAAGAGTTTCTGAAGTTCTATTGTGCTTTAAAGATAAAGCTTCTGATGAAAGTTGAAGTTTATGTTTAAAAGTTATCAGATATCTGTTCTTTATGAAACGTTAAGTTCTATAACTATGAAAGTTATAATATTTTACGAGAAGAAGTTAATGAAGAAAAGTTTTATTATTCTTTAAGATGTTTCTAGTTTAAGACAAAGTTATCAATTATCTAATTTAAGTTAAACTGATTATTTTGTAATTAGAATATATATATGGTGACTTTGTAAGAAATGAAAGAAATTTAATCCGAAATGTTTTGGTAATATTATTCTGATAAGAAAACGGAGTACAATTATTTTTCCTACGAAGAGCGTATAAGTTATTATTATGAATAGTATAAAATACTATGCATGAAAAGATGTTCTCCTATCTAAACATTTATAAAATGAAATGATTTAATTTACATACATTCTTATTAAATTCTTATGTATCTTACCCTTACTGAGCTATGTATCTCACCCCTTCCAGTCTTTCAGTCAACAGGTTTTAATTTGGAACAGAGGGAGCCTCAGTCGGGTTACTATTCTAGTGATATTTCGATAAATCTACTTTTCATTTTTTAGTTACTTCCCCAACAAAAACATAATGAGTGCTGATTGTTACTGTGCGACAAGATAAATGTAATTGTTTCCAGTTGATTCAATGAAGAATTCAAAGCAGAGAAGTGGAATAAAAAATGGGAAGGTCAAATGCTACAATGAATGTAATACTCTTTCATTATATTACTCTTTTTTGTGAGTTATATATTATGATGAATAAAAATTATTAATCTTTAAAAAAAAAAAAAAAATAGAAGAGTTTCTAAGCATGCACGTGAGCACGTGCTTAGAGATTAGTAGATAAATTATAATACAATTTAGTTAATAATTATATCTTCAACTGCTCTAATAACAGTGTGTTGTGAGCCTTATCTAGGTACAAGGTTCTCTCCAATCCATCACCTATCTCGTTTGTGTGTGAGGGTACATGTTTTCCCTATACATAGGTTAAGGTAGACAAATTATAACAAGTTTAATAGCAACATTACCATGAGATGAAGTAAAAGAAATTTTGATGATTGATAAGAAGATGGTCACTAAAAACTCTTATGGCCTGTTTGGAAATTTAGAGAGGGAGGAGAGTAGAGGGGAGTAAAGGGGATGAGAGTAGTGAGAGGAGAGTAGAGGGGAATGGTTATCCTTTACCTTGTTTGGATGTTTTTAAAATTAATAAGGGGGAAGGGAGTAATTAACCCTTCCTCTTGTTTGGATGTTTTTAAAAGGGATAATTACACTTTACCAACCTGTGGTTTGCCTCTAATTCTATGTACCTACCCGTGGTTCAAATTTTGACACTTTGCCCACCTGTGCTTCTGACCGTTAGCCCTCCGTAACCCACCTCTCCACTCTCCATTACTCTAACACGTTTTCTTTCAAAATCAAAACACAAAACAGATCAAAAAGTTAGTGTTTTTGATTGCTTAAGAACATTTTTATGAAGCTGAATTCAAGTCTTGAATTGTCCAACAAGGCTGTAATCTCCGCCTCACCCTCCAATTTTAATTACCACCATTATTATACCACCGTAACAAACATATAAGGAAAATAATCATTTAGATTCTTATGCTTTAAGCTCTGTTTTGATTGATCAAAAGGCAAACGAAAACTTCAACAACAAAAAGAAAGAGAAATCCAAGCTTTTCGCTAAGTTGAGCACTTGAGCTAAGATTTTCGCTTCATTAGTTCCATTTGTTTCAACAGAAAATAACTCTAGCTAAGTTCTCTAGTAACTAAGAAAAATCTTTAATTTGAAGAAAATTAATTTCTATCAAATATTTCACAGTACAAAATGCAGAAATTCAAAAACTTGTCCCTCAATTTTCTCCGCAGCCAAACAAAACTTCACCTCATGTCACCGCATATTTCAGTTTAAGAATATCAGTTACAAAGTTTCAAACTCTATGCCCCTGCCACCAGCCACCACAACCCACTGCCATAGCCACCACCGCCCACAACCTCAAACCCCAACCACAAAAACCACAAACAAGTCACAAACCCAAAATCAAACCACAATCAAATTACAAACCCAAAATCAAATCACAAACAAGTCACAAACTCTAACCCACAACTGCTAAACCACAAAGAAAAAATTTCACAAACCCAGACCCACGATGAACGAAAAAATTTCATAAACTCAGACCCACGAAGTGAAAATTTTACATACTCAGACCCACGATGAGGTTGAACGAGGCGCTGATGGGTCTGCTACTGAAGCTGGACTCTGTGCCCGGAGTTAATCCGATGGTGAGGGAGGCGAGGAGGAAGGTGAGCCATCGGATCGTGGCGTTGTAGGAAATACTCGACGCCATTTCAAAGGCAAAGATGGTTTACGACGACGACTGTTACGAATACGGGTTCGTGAGGAGCTGGGACGACATCGTTGCGAAGATGGAGGAAGAGGTTTGTAGAGAAAGAGGAGGTGATGAGATGGAGAGGTTTTGTGCTGAGCATTTGGGGTTTCGTTGCTTGCAGAGATTTCTCAGTGGGTCCTGATCTTCTGTGCTTCAAAGACATTGATTTTGCCCAGTTTGTTCTTTGTTGAGTGAGTCTCAGAAAGAAACGTTTTTTTTTTTTTTTTTTTTTTAAATTTCTTTTTCATTTGGCAAATAAACGCTTTAAAACAATATTTAAAATGAAAATTTCCCCATTTCAATTTGACTAAAATTATTTTAGTACTCTAACGAGTTCTTTAAGTTTTATTTTTTCTCATGTTTGTATATGTTCTTCATGTTTGTCCATGTTCTTCGTGTGAGGAGTGTTTTGATCCGTTTATGGTTTTATTTTTTACATTTTCTGTGTTAGAGTAACGGAGAGTGGAGAGGTGGGTTACGGAGGGCTAACGGTCAGAAGCACAGGTGGGCAAAGTGTCAAAATTTGAACCACGGGTAGGCACAAAATTAGAGGCAAACCACAGGTTGGTAAAGTGTAATTATCCCTTTTTAAAATTAGGATGGAAATGAGAGAAAATGATTTAAATAGACAAATTTACCCCTATCTAAAAATGGACTTGCAACATTAGCTTATGATTAATATGATTAATTTGTTAGATTAAATAATTATGTCTATTATTACTATTTTTTTTTTCACTACTACTCCTTATTGACCAAAAAAGGTTTAAGAAGTAGTTGATTAATTGTAGAATATATATTTCTCAAAAAAAAAAAGTATTGCAAACTGAATCCGGTCAATTTTTTGAAATATAATTTGTAACGTTAAAAAATTATTTTGTAAAAGGGTCATTAATTTGTAACGTTACAAGTTTTAATTTTTAACATTAAAAATTTTTAACATTACAAATAAATTTTTTTGGTGCATGTCATTAATTTTTTAACGTTAATTTTTTTTTTTTTTTTTTTTTTTTTTGTAAAAGTATAATTTGTAACATTACAAACAATATACGTAGTGAAGAATTTTTTGGTGCATGTAATTGGTGCAGCATTAAAAAAAAATTACATTACAAATTACTCTTCGCTAATGCTCCATACAATCTTTTTATAAATTAATTTAATATCAGTTTGTAATTTAGGCTGTGTTTGTTTCGTGTAAAACGTTTTCCAGAAAATACATATTTTCCGGAAATGCTATTTTCCGAAAAAGGAAAATATTTTTAAGTGTTTGGTTGAATTATGAAAATTGTTGTCGAAAATATTTTCATGTGTTTGGTTGTATTCTGAAAATGCTATTTTCCGAAAAAAATTTCACATTATTACAAAAAAATTTCAACATAACATCCAATCCAACAACAATTTCCGGCTGCAAATTCCGGCAACACAACACAACAACAACAACAACAACAACAATCAGTTCATCCAAAAAAAAACAACAACAACAACAATCAAATTAAAAAAAAAAAAAAAAACGGAGAGATCAAGGAAGAGAGAGTGTGGAGGCAATGGGTTTGGTTTGTGGATCGGCGAGCTCGAGGAGGCGATGGGTCTAGGTTCGTCGATTCGTGGGTCGAAGGCGATGGGTCTGGTTCGTGGATTGGCGAGCTTGAGGAGGCGATGGGTCTGGGTGAAGGCAATGGGTTGCTCGTGCTGTTGCTCGTGGGTCTGGGTTCGTCGTGGTCTCTTCTCTCGGCCTGGAGCTCCGTTGTCTTCTTTCTTGGATGGTCTCGGCGTGGAGGATGAGTTCTTCGAGTTTCTTGGCTCTCTCTTCTCTGGCGTTTTCTCCCTTTTCTGCGTTCTCAATCAATTTCTCTGGCTCTGTTTTGTGCGTTTTCTCTGTTTTGTGCGTTTTTGTGCGAGATCCGGAAATGGTTTGAAGGTAAAATAAGAGCGTAAAACCATTTCCGGGTCAAAGGAGTAAATTTGGTCAAAGTTGAAGCATATTTTCTGGAAATGGTTTTTTTCCTTGCCTTCCAAACACTGGGTTTGGTGGTAAATGATTTCCGAAAATCATTTACCACTAAAACAAACGGACCCTTAATTAATATGACAAGGGTAAATTGGAGAATTCTTTTGGTCAATAATTTATCTATTCTACTCTCCTTCCAAATCTCTCCAATTTGGGGGAATTAAAAATGAAGGGTTAGAGATAGTTGAAACCCCTCCAAACCCTTCCTCCTTATTCCTTAAAAAAATTTCAAACAAGATAATTGAATTACTCTCCCTCCCTTTACTCTACTCCCCTCCTTTTTTAAACTTCCAAACAAGTCATTAGGGATAAATGTCTGTTGGGTACTTGGGTCACTTTGCGACTAATAGAAACTTCAATAAAGAAGCCTTGAAAACCACCATACTCAACATTGGCGGGGGGTGGGGTGGCATGCGGTGTGATGCCATGAGAAATAAGAGATGGCCTTTTTTGCCTTCAAAGTCAAGGATGAGGGTACGAAACTTAGGGTAATGAATAGTTTGAATGTTCGATACATGTCTAGATTGTACCAAAGCGCTTCTAAAAAAAAAAAAAAAGATGGTACCAGAGAATCCCTATCTTTGGATGCATGGTTAACTAGTGTCTTTTTGTTATTTGGATGAATTTCATAGGAGATTTCTAGTGCATTATAAATCCAAACTAAGAGTGTTACATATATATATATATATATATATATATAATGGAAATAGTATTACTATTTAGTCTCATCTTTTAATTTTTATAAAAATATATTTGTTATGACAAGAGCCATGTAGTTCCACGACATTGTCTTATCTCCTTTGTGGGAAGAATTAAAGCTTGAATCCCATTATGGGTCATCTCCAATATTGTAACTATCAAATTATCAAAAATAAAAAATCTATATTCTAATATTGCTGCAAGGCTTTTTTTTTTTTTTTTTTTTTTTATTTATTTAAAAAAAAAGGTAAAAGAAAATGATATCAAGAACTTCAAATAGTAAAATAATAAAAATTAGAGTTAAAAACAAACAAACTTTGCCAAGAGCCTTATAGGCTATCTCAACCATAGTTTTCAAGAACCGGGCATTCTAAGTAATTCCGTGAACCCCTTGAACTGGGGTTGGACTGCCCGGTTCATGCAGAACCGGTGGCATGAACCGTACAGTCCAACCCCGGTTCAAGCACGCCTCTTAAATAAGAAAAAATTCGAAAATGCACTTACCAGGATTAGAACCCATGCACGGTCAGGTATATAGCTGGAGCCTAACCACTCAACCAAGCTTGCAAGTTGGTGCTCAACAATAACAAAAAAAAATACTTAAAGTAAACTTAATGCAATTTTTTTTTCTTTTTTCTTTTTTTATAAAAACAACTTAACACAATTCTATTCTACTTAATTAAATTATCCATCTCTTTCAATGAATATAAAAAAATTATAACTAAAATTCTTCAAAGATATTTAACTTTACTTCAAAAATTAATCATAAATTTTAATGTTTTCATGGTTATTATTTTATTTTATTAACTTTCTTATTTAATTATTAAATATATTCTTGAAAATCATTAAATTTCCCTCATATATATAGATATGTTAGTCAATTTTACTAGTTTTATAAATTTAATATTTATATTTAGGCTTTAATTAATTATTAAATTAATTATGACATCATCACGGTTCGACCTTGGTTCAACTTTGGTTGGACCTCAAAAACCTTGAACCTCTCCCTTTTACGGTTCAATGAACGGTTCGGGTTTGAAAACCATGATCTCAACTTGGCACTTCTTAATGTTTCCAATAGAGAAATCCATGATTCTAATCCCTCACTTCCAATTATCAATGTAAGAAAAAAAAAACCCTTTAATTGTTAAATAAATCTCTAACAATTTTATTCATTTTTTTTTTTATCAATTAGCATATCAATACTTCTTTCTTCACAATTTACTTTAATAGTTAAATAAATCTTTCCCAACTTCCCACTAAATCAAGAAATTGTGGTTCCTCTCATCCCTATTTTATGCAATCTTATCTTAAAAACTTTGAAATTTCCTATTTTTTCCCTAACCCTAACGTGTGTTCAAGGAATAGTATATTATAAAATTAAGATAATTCCACATTTCACCATATAGACTATAGGCAAGTTTAGTAAAAACAACAAAAAAACAAAGAGAAAGTATATTATAAAATTAAGATAATTCCACATTTCACCATATAGACTATAAGCAAGTTTAGTAAAAACAACAAAAAAACAAAGAGAAAGTATAATGAAATTATCCCTAGTTCAAATAATACACTTGCTAAAAAATTTTGAAAAAAAAAAATTGTTCCTACTGGTATCTAATTGAAAACGGCGCCGTTGCTGCGTCGCTGAAATGCGGAAAACGATTTGACAACTTTGGCCTATGCAATACAAAACGGTAGGCTTCGCTTGTTTCAGGAATCAGTAACACCTTGTGTGAAAAGTAAAAGACGGTGGCTTTTGTCTTCGTGTTTGTTTAAGCTTGAGTCTCTCAAATCTCTCTCACTCTCATCGAAATTGATTGGCCTACGCGACCTGTAATTGTAAGCCTTTTTTTTTTTCTCGCTTTTATTCCTTCGTGTATGGTTTATAATAAGACTCTGTTTGGCGGAGTCTATGAATTGAGAATTTTCGAATCGTAAAAAGAGTTTTATTATTGTTTACGGAGACACAGAATTCAACACTCAATTATAATCCTGATGCCCACCATCGTTTATTTAACCTGCTTCACCCGAGAAAAATTCATTCCTGTAAATTTTCTTACCAACCAAACAAGGGACTAGGGTTTACACTTGCCTAGAGTTTGAAATTGAGAATAACTTAAAATTTTGGGTCTTATTTGTTTGCTTCATTGTTGGGTGTTCTCTTGATTGTGATAAAATTAATGTTGTTGTGCTTTTCAAAAATAGGTTTGGTTGAAAAGTGGATATAGATGGACGCCAGAGTTAGTACTCAGTTAAAAAGTCAGTTGAAGCAAGTGGGTTATGAAGAGAAGACGGCTGCAGTTCATGACGAAATGAAGAGAATGAACCGACTTCCTGCCAACAGCACTTATGCTACTCATCGCTTGCGGGTTCTTAATAAAATACTGCAACTTATGTCCGTTCAGGTTTGGCATTGCATCTAAATCGTGCATTTTTTTATTTGTGGAAGTGGATTTGAGTATATAAAATTAACTTATTTGTTGTTATTGCTCAAATGGTAATTAAGAGTCACAATGAACAAGAAGAGGAAATTTAGAGTCTAGGGAAAAAAAAAAAATTAATGTTCTAGAAAACGAAAGCTGGACATTGTGATTCGTCCTTTAGCATGATTGGCCGGGATCAATTCCTTTATGTAAAAGGTCAATGCTAACGGGTATAAGGAACTACTTGTTTATAAGAGAGAGAATTTGTTTTGTCTATAAAGTGGTTTAATTGGACACTTGAATAAGAACATTATTCCTTCTTTAATATATGGTAACAAATGGATTAACCCCAAGGGATGGCACAATTGGAAACTTGGATTCACAGTGTAAATGGTGTTGTGTATTACTGAGAGTTAGTGTGAAGTAACCCCAAGGGATAGCACGATCAGCTGGGGACCATACTTCATGAAGCAGAGGTCACTAGCTTGAATATTGCCTTCCCCCTCCCTGTGGGGCTAAAAATTACTTATTTAAAAAATAGTTTAAATTGTGGGAACAGTATAATTGTAGAGTTGTAGAAAGTGGAAAGAGGGTAGAGGAACCATTCTCGCCTTTTAAAAGCTTAGGACTTATGAGTGATTGTTGATAGTTACCATAGAATTTTAATGTTACACAAATATTTTTCATTCTCTTGTCGCCGGTAGTATGAAACCACATGCACAAGGAGCAGAAGTAGGGAGGCATGTAACCATTGGATGCTCAAAATTTGGAGTGTGTATGTTGTGTCCAAACAAATTCCAACATAATGTGATCTAAAAAAGAAAATTTTATTTCTTTTCTCTACAACTCACAGTTCAGATTTTGGAAAAAGTTTCATAAGGAATGCATGTACAATCTTAGAGAGTCGCAGATTATATTTGTGAAAGTTCAAAGGTCATTTCATAGCCCCCAAGGAAGCAGGGTCATCAATCTCAAGCTTAGTGCTGCAAAGGTAAGTTGCTGGGCTTGTTTTTGATTATTCAACAGTTACAATGGGGGAGAGGGGAGATTTGAACCCTGGATGTCATGGAAACACTAGGAGGTGCCAACTAGTTGATCTACAAGGCTTTTGGCAAACTTGAAATTCTTCCTTGGTATTTTGCAGGTTTAATTTCACTCTTATAAGTTATACTGAAGACAGTATAGTTTACAACCCTACATTCCTCTCCTTATCAAATGCAAAGAAATTTTAAATGTAGAATTTTTAGTAATACAGACCTAAATTAAATTTATTGATGAAATCTTGATGGGTTCTTGAAGAGGGTTTGATGTTTGAGGGTTTAGGGAGGGTTAGGTAATAAACAGACCAGATATTTAATATGTTTGTTGGTTATTGGATGTTACAATAGTGAATAGAGCTAGAAATAAAGAAAGATAAACACTAGGCAATCACACCTAGGTTTTCCTAAGTGATCACACCTAGGTAGGAGAAAGCATCACAACCTCAATGGTTAATATAAGCTGCTGAAATTTTATTGAAACCACTCTCTTGATGAATGTTATTGACTACAACACAGCCTAGTGCTATTGCTAAATCCTTTCCTAGAAGGATTAGGATCTAAATAATTTATTCCTTGAAAGTCTAGGACTACTAATAACAAGAAAATAAAAAAAAAGTGTGCAAGTACTTTGAAAACAAATAGGAACAGGACTCGAAACACAAAATAAGACTCATGGGTTTTTGGTACAGCCAAGGTCAGCCCATTCCTGAAAGCTTGGAATTTATCAGATTGCCTTTACTATAGTAAAACTTAATTAAAACTGATCTAGCAGAAAATAAACAATAAAAAAGGCTCAATTCAACTTAGACTAACTAAGCAAGGTCCCAAGAGAGATCTTCATCATTTGAACCACCCCAAATTAATGTTTGAGCAATAGAACCAGCTTTTTCCTTTGGCTTGTATAAGCCTTCAGTGGGGGTTCCTAGTTATGTTCCTCATCAGGTCTCTCGTCTTGGAAAATCTCAACATCGGTGAGATTGCAAGAAAAAGAATGATAGCTCATAGCGCTCATAAAGGTCATGGTTGATACTTTGAAATTCATTAGCACTAATCCAAGTACAAATTTGGTTAATATACAACATGAACTTCTATGCATTTTATATAATTAATTAATTACAATTAGACTTTAAGCCATATGGGTTATTGATTTTATGCATTTAATGTCAGAGAACTGCAGCACAGGATCAGGAGTTGGAGTTGCTTTTTGCTGGGCTATCTCTGTGAACCAACCTGTCTAGGCAGTGGTCAGTTTCAGTTGAATTGAACTTCTGCAACAAGATTAAGTTTCTGTTTACTTTGCACTATGATTTCTATACCTATCAGGTTTACCTTTTGTGTTGCCAAGCTTGAGATTCTGTAATTAGGTGCAAGGACACGTATATTTCTTAATGGTTAATCATTGAGTTGTATTCTGTTTGTTGATGTTTCAATTTTCTTGTTAAGCATGATATTGTTTGGGTCAAATATGAGTCCTTTATTGTTGATAATAAAAGATTAAAAAAGATTCCTTAATTGTTTACTTCTTCAAAAAATTAATTTTTCTTACAATATTTTTTTCCAGCTATATGATATGCAGTCAATTTATAGACTAATTGTTTGAGTCTAGTCAACAATGCTTTATTTATGATTATCCCTCATGTTATTTAGTTGTTATTCATCAAGTTATGGCCACATAGCTCCTTAGAGCACTCACATCAATGGTTGTATAATAGAAAAAATGTGTAAAATTTACTCATTTTAACCAATAAATACCCACATCAGTAATTGCAAAAGTGTGCAAAATTACAAAATTGCTACAGTAGCAGTGTAAATATACTTGGCTACTGTAACTTTGCTTTTTATTATTTTCTTATTCCACCGTCCCACGTCAGATTTGCTCTCTCTCTCTCTCTCTCTCTCAAACTCCCTCTTTCTCTTCTTTCTTCCTTCTTCCACTAATACACTTGTTGACCACCACAAGTGAGAATGGTGATGATGTGGGCTCATCGGTGTGTTGGGGGAACCTGGAATCGTTGCCTAAGGTTGCCGATTAGGCCTATTAGTGGATAGGGTTGCTTGGGCTTTTGTGGATCTAGTTGCGGATGGGTTGATATGTGATGGCGGGGTAGGATGCCGATTGGACCACCATGAGTGAGGACAGTGATTATGCGGGCTCGTTGGTGTGTGGGGGAACCTAGAATCATCGACTGGTTTGTGGGTGATCTGTGCAATGGGTGAGTTGGTTATGGAGGAGGAGAGAGAGAGTCTTGGGTTTGGAATGGAAGAGGAGACTGGTTGTGATTCTTTTGGAGGAGGAAAGAGAGAGCCTTGGGTTTGGAAAAGACAAAGAGACTGTTGTGGAGGAAGAGAGAGAACGCCTTGGGTTTGGAAAGGAAGAAGAGACTAGTTGTGGAGGAGGAGAGAGTTTTGTAAAGGAAGAAGAGAGTGATTTCGAAGAGAGAGACAGAGATGTTGTGGTTTTTGGTTGGAGAGAGAGAGAGAGAGAGAGATTGATGCAGGAGGCAATGGGAAGACCGATTTATTATATTTTATTTGATTTTTTGTATCAAGGGCAGTTTTGTAATTTCATAATGTTCTGGAATGGGCTGTGCTAACAGTCCATTAGATCTTCTTTTGGGCTTTATTTTAAGTTTGGTTATTAGTTGGGCTTAGTAGTAAAAGCTTGAGTACAAGTCCAAGTCTTATTAGGGTTTTAAGAAATCCTACTTCAACTAGGATTAGGTTTTAGTTTTCTATTTAAAGAGTTGTATTTTCTATTAAGTTGATTATTGATGAATGTTTTCAGAATTTAAGAGCTACAAAACTCTCTTTATGGTTTGTGTGATGCAACCTTCTCCGAGTTGTGATGCTAAGGAACCCTAGGTGTGATGCTTAGGAAGTCTAGGTGTGATTGCATGCTCGGGAATTAGAGTCACTGGCTGGTTTCATGGATACCATTTATGGTGCTTCGGTGAAAGGGTTTGGTGAGGATAAGATGTGCTGGAAATTTGATAGAGAGAAAGGCTTCCCGGTTAAACATTATATTTTTTTTTGATAGGTAATAAAAATATATTCAAATACTGCTAGATGCAAAAAAGCATCAGCAAAGCAAAAGTACAAAATAGAAGTGAAAGCAAAGACATAAAAAAACTTTAATTACAAAGAAAGAGAGCTAAGGAAAAGAGGAAGAGAGCCACTAGATGTAAGTCCCCGAGCCCTAGCCCAATCAAACAGAGAACCAGAAAAGAAAGCAAGCATTTGGTCCTCAGATCTATCCAAATCCTCAAATGTCCGCTGGTTGCGCTCCTTCCAAATACACCACATCAAACACAACGGAACTAAGTTCCAAATGTAAGAAGAATGCTTCCCTAACTAATTCCACCAACTAAATAGATAATCTAACACCGTATAAGAGGAAACCCATGAAATCCCAAAAATCCTAAAGACAAAGCATCACAGTCGATAAGCCTTTCCACAATGTAACAACAAATGATCCCCTGTCTCACCACAGCAACAACACATAATACACTAGTCAACAAAATCAAAGCCTCTAAGCCGCAAGTTATCACCCGTGAGGATCCTATCCCATGCGGCTGTCCAAACAAAGAAAGAAACACGCCGGGTTGCCTTGACTTTCCAAATACCGTTCCAAGGAAAAACAATAGAAGAAGGGCCATGTAACTTATGATAATATGAGCGAATAGTAAAATCCCCGTTTTTGGTCAACTTCCATCTCAACTGATCACCATCAGTCCCTGAAGGTAAATTGGCTGCCAAGAATCGAAAGAAATCAACCACCATAGTTGCTTCCCAATCATTAGGACTTCGATTAAAACGAACATCCCAAGTTCTCCCACCCCTTGCTCCTTGACTTATCAAAGATGATTCTACAGAAGCCTCTCTATTTGCAACAAAATTGTATAAGATTGGAAAAGCCAATTGGAGAGAAATATCTCTACACCACTTGTCTGTTCAAAATTTCACTCTATCCCCCACCCCAACCTTATATTGGACATGTTTGTTGAAAACTTCCCAACCCTTTCGGATACTTCTCCACAAACCACAACCATGAGCTCCCCTACCCAACTTAGAGGTCCACCCCCCCCCCCCCCCCCTATTCTTCCCCAAATTTCAAAGCTATCACCCTCCTCCAAAGCCTATTCTCCTCAATCCCAAAACGCCAAAGCCACTTTCCTAGCAAGACTTTATTGAAAGTAGTCAATTTCCTAATACCCAAGCCACCATTAGCAATAGGCATACACACCTTATCCCATCCCAATAAATGATTTTTAGGGTCTCCCCACAGGAAATCCCTTTGGAGCTTCTCAATTTTGTTTGCCACATGAGTAGGGATGGTGAAAAGAGATAAAAAATATGTGGGAAGGCTAGATAGTGTGCTTTTAAGCAATGTCATCCTACGTCCTTTCGACAAATACAACTTCTTCCACCCAGCTAACTTCCGTTCAATTTTTTCCAAAATAGGGTTCCAAAGAGAGGGGGGACTTATGGGACGCCCCCAGTGGCATACCAAGATAAGTCATTGGCAAGGCCCTAACCCTACAACCCAAAATCTCTGCCAAAGCATGCACATTATTTACCTCCCCTATAGGAACCATTTCACTTTTAGCTACATTAACCTTTAGGCCAGTCACAGCCTAAAAACAAAGTAACAGCAATCAAACATGTAGGACTTGCTCCATTTCTGCATCACAAAACAAAATAGTATCATCCGCAAACAGCAAATAAGAAACACTTTCCCCTCTGCCCCTCCTACCGTCTGCCCTAAAACCACTAAGTAAACCTGCCCCCTCCATTCTCTTCACCATCTTACTAAACACCTCCATCAAAACTAAAAATAACAAGGGAGACAACGGATCCCCTTGTCTCAAACCTCTAGAGCTACCAAAGAAGTTTGTTGGGGTCCCATTAACCAACACAGAAAACTGAACTGTAGAGATACAGGTTCAAATCCAGCTACACCATTTCTCCCTAAAACCCATTTTCTTCAACAACTTCAGAAGAGCCTCCCAATTCACATTGTCATAGGCTTTCTTAATATCTAACTTACAAATTACTCTTGGAATCTTACTCTTCATTTTGCTATCAACACACTCATTGGCAATGAGAACTGAATCAAGGATTTGCCTACCTCCCACAAAACTATTCTGAGATTCAGATATCAGTTGATCTAACACCATTTTCAGTCTATTTGCCAAAACCTTGGCCAAGATTTTATACAGACTCCCCACCAAACTAATAGGTCTGAAATCATGAATGTTGGAGGCCTTATTTTTCTTAGGAATCAAAGCTATAAAGGTAGCATTAAGAGATTTCTCAAACTTACAATGCTGATGGAATTCTTCAAAGACTGCCAAAACGTCTCTTTCAACTACCCTCCAGCAATGATGGAAAAAAGGCCATAGAAAAGCCATCAGGACCTGGGGCTTTATCCCCTTCCATATCTCTGACCACTGATAGAATCTCATCTTTCTCGAACCTCCTCTCCAACCAGCCCCTCTCCGACTCCCCTATTTGATCAAACTCCAAACCTTCCACAAAAGGTCTCCACTCCTCAGACTCTTGATACAGAGTTTTATAGAATTGAACAACCTGAGCAGCAACTACTGCCCCATCCTCATAAATCACCCCATCCACTTCTAAGAAACTTAGGTGGTTAAGCCTTCTATGAGAATTAGCCAGCATTATTATCTCCCTCCTTAATGCACAACATTCTCGATTTTTGTCTTCACGAGATCTCCTCTAGAGAAAGAAGATGCTCTACTTGCGATCTTGCTTCATTTCTCTCTTCTCTCTCTGACTCAGTGAGTCCAAGAACCCCTTCCTTAGCATCTAAGACCTCTAGAACCCGCAATAATTCTTTCTTCCTGCGCCCAACATTGCCAAACTCTTGACGATTCCACTGAATAATGTCATCTTTCAACGCTTTCAATTTTTTAGCAAACACATAACTAGGAGTGCTCGAAAAAGAATGGCGATTCCACCATGAATCAACCCTATCAACAAACCCATCTGTCTTCAACCACATATTCTCAAACCGGAAAGGACTTTTCCCCCTAGCCATACCCCCTGCCACCAAAAGAATTGGAAAATGATCAGAAACAGTTCGTGGAAGAATACGTTGGATCACATCCGGAAAGTGCTGCTCCCATTCATGTGACACTAGAGCCCTATCAATCCTAGACATAGAAGGTTGGTCAGTGCCACTTGACCATGTATAACGCCCTCCCTCCAACGGCAGATCTATCAAGAGTTTAAATAATCAATAAATTCAGAAAACTTTTTCATAGCCGGAGTAAGCTGAGACCCTCCCCTCTGTTCACTAGGAAAACGGACAACATTAAAATCCCCAAAACAACACCAGGGAACATTCCAATACTGTTGGATACCAACCAACTCATCCCACAAATCACCTCTCAACTGATTATCATTTGGGCCATACACCCCTGAACATGCCCATATAAACCCATCCACCACTCCTTTCTACTGAACCGACACCGAAAACAAGCCCACCAAAACTTCCAACTTTTCTACAACCCTCCTATCCCACATAATCAAGACCCCAACAGCCGTCTGATCGGCATCTAAAGCCACCCAATCCATATACGGACAGCCCCATATACTGCAAACCAGCTGTCTATCTATGCCCGCTAGCTTTGTTTCCTGAAGGCAAACAATGTCGCACTTCCACTTGCACAACAAATTCCTCACAACCAAACGTTTTTTAGGGTCATTCAAATTTTGAACATTCCAAGAAATCATCTTCAGCTTCATAAAGACTCTTAAGGCCCTACAACTATCTCTACCTCACAACCAACACACTATCTCCCATCATAGTTAATCGTTGAGACGAGATTCCTCAACTCTCTTTTCCCTTTACCCGTGGAGGATGCTGCTTTTTGGTTAGCATTAGCTTTCTTCCGCTGCTGGTTAATGACTGCCATCTCTCTTTCTAGCCTTTGAAGATAAGCAATACACAACTTTTCATGCTGATTCGCAGAAAGCCCAATCACTTTGCAAAAGCCTGGGATTCTGTTTTTCACCCACCTAGAGACATCCAGCGTGTTTCCAATATTTAACACCTCAGAATCATTGTGCATTTCCATCGTCAAAGCCAGCCCTGGAGGGATAATAGTAAACAATGGGTTACAAACTGCCAAATTCTCCTCGTCACCCAAAACTGCTTCTGAGAGAGCCAATTCCTCCACCATCGAGACACCCAAATTAGGCTGACCCATCTCACCAGCATCTATCTGCCTGGTTCCCTCATTGTCCGTCCCTTGAAACAAAAGCTCACTACTCACACTTCCAGCTTTATCCACACTATTGACCCCAAATAATTCCAACTGAGCCGCTGCGGGTCCGTTGGAGTTAGACCAAGCGGAGAGACTGCCCTTAAACTCCATCAGAGCCGTTGCAGGACCATTGGAGCTGGTCCCAATCTCCAACCCATCCACCGCGGGACTGTTAGGGTCTAATCCAGTCACCGTGAGACTGATAGAGCTCCTCGGAGGCACTGAGAAGTTCTCCATCTGAGCCATCTTGGTTTCTTCGGAGTTAAACCCATCAGAGATACATCCCTTAAACTCCAAAGGAGCCGTCGCAGGACCATCGGTGCTGGTCCCAAATACCAACCCATCCATCGCAGAACTGTCTGGGTAACTCCCAGTCACCGTGAGGCTGTGAGAGCTCCTCGGAGGCACTGAGATGCTTTTTCTGCCGATCTCGGCCAAAACCCAGTCCAACTGTGACCTCACAGGGGCTCCATTCATCTGCGTCGGCAACCCAGAGCTCTTCGAAGTCACTATTGGGCTCTCCCCACTCTTCTCGTAAATATCAGCTGAATGTATAGGCTCCACAGGCTTATAAGAGCATTCCCCAAGCTCAAGAGTATTTGGGCTTACGGTGATTGGGCCTGAATTAGACTTACTAATAGTCTGTTGGGCTGCCAACTTGCTAGAGCCCACACCACCTGAATTAGACTTACTAAAAGTTTGTTGGGTTGCCAACTTAGAGCCCACACCACCTGAAAAAGACTTACTAATAGTCTGTTGGGCTGCCAACAAGCTAGAACCCACACCCAACATACCCTCGTCTAGATCCTTACAAGCCCGTGGTACCCCCCTAAAAATCTTTTCTCCCCTTTTATTTCTATCCCAGCAGACACGTCTCCTTCCTTTCACATCAATCTCCATGATAAGACTACTTTCAGTCCAGCAAGATCTCCTTAAAGCACTCCTCTTTCCATTTTTAGCTTTAGAATTCAAACTGAAGCTTGGTGGGATACGTTTCCTATCTGCTGCCAGATTTTGCTCACCTAAGCCTGACACCACATTAACGCACTGCTTCCTCCTAACCCCTCCTCCCACCGCCAACATATCAGGCTTACCCACCGGAAATTTCCTCACCTTAGCATCTGAAAATCTTGGATTCATCTCCAAAAACCCCCTTGACAGATTCTTCTTCTCCACAAACTCCCCCTTAGTCAACTTTTTATCCTTCACCAAGGTTGTAAGGAGCTGTGGCTGAGTCACAACCCTTGGCTGCACCTGGCCCTTCACGATTTCAGCAAAAGATCGAGAGGGATGAGGCCCCAACATTCTCCTCTGTGGCAGAGACACAAATTTGGCCTGACCTGAACCACCTAAAGCATATTGGTCAGGATCCAACATCTTCCTCAGTTCAAGCCCAAAGACCTTCCACCCATTTTGTGCTTTGCCACCAGGAATGATAACAGATCTTCTGTGCCCTCCAACTCTAAGTTCAGACATTAAAAGGAACTGACCAAAGGCATTAGAACCTCGCTGAAGAGTATACGCTGCGTCTCCTTCCCTATGCGTAAAAAACTGTTTGGGATTGACTCCGACCACCGTGTGTTCTATGTTCTTCATCAACCATACAGCTGCATTCTTGCCCATGAATACTGACTTCATGAAGTGTTTGCCCCATTCAAAAATATGTAAGGAGAAGAAATTTCCTCCTTCCTCAACCACCAATTGAAAAAACTTAAGTTCAATGAAAAAACTACGAACACCACCCATAAAGATGACTAGGAAGATGACCACATTGAGAACTTACAGTAGAACTTTTCAACGACCGTCCTAAATTTCTAATCATCGAGAGGGGGAAAAAATTGTTATTGTTATAGTCTCTTAGTGGGCTCTAATGACTATTGCTTTCCTTGGAAAAGTATTTGGAAACAGAAGATTCTTTCTCGAGTAGCTTTCTTTGTTTGGATTGCTGTTTTGGGGAAGTGTTTAACGATTGACAATTTACAAAAAAGGAAGGTTTGGATATTGGATTGGTGCTACATGTGCAAGTTTAATGGTGAATCGGTTGATCATCTTTTTCTTCATTGTCCGGTTGCAATGGATATGTGGGCTATGATGTTTGGATTGTTTGGAGTGAGCTGGGTTATGCCACAATTTGTAGTGGGGCTTTTAGCATGTTGGCAAGGCAGATTTGGTTGTCATTGTAATGGGTATATATGGTTGATTGTTCCTCATTGCTTATTGTGGTGTCTTTGGAGAGAGAGAAATAGTAGGTACTTTGAAGATAAGGAGAGATCAATATCAGAGTTGAAGCTATTTTTCTTTAGAACTTTAATGGATTGGTTGGCTGCATTGCGGAACCAATCATTTTTATCTTTTCTTGATTTCCTAGATTCTTGTAATTTTTGTTCTTGATTATTTGACCCCTTGTACACTTGAAGCTATTTTTCTTTAGAACTTTAATAGATTGGTTAGCTGCATTGCGGAATCAATCATTTTTATCTTTTCTTGATTTCCTAGATTCTTGTAATTTTTGTTCTTGATTGTTTGACCCCTTGTACACTCCTTGTGTACTAGGGTGCTCCCCCTTTTTTGATATCAATAAACTTATTACTTATCAAAAAAAGGCGTGATTCCTAGAATTTCTCTATTTTTCTTTAATTTTACTATTCACGGTTTCTGTTCTCGAATCACTGTTCATAGCACAGGAACAACCACCCAAACCTTGATTGTTTTCCTTTGTTTCATCCCCAAACTCTATTAATCTTTGTCCCCCTTTGGAAACCCTATTATCCCTCTTATTTTCTAGCCTATTCCCCACCAAAACCTAACCCTAATTCTTCAAAACCCAAGCTATACCAGATCAACCCCTGGTTTTCTAAATCAGATTTTGTTGTTCCCTCTTGTCCTACATCAGAGATGATTTTGGAAAATAATAAAAAATTGATAAAAAAATAGTATTTTAATGAAATGTAGTGTAAAATAGACAATTTGATGTGGAGTTTTTGAAAAGTGAGTATGTAAAATAGAAAAATTAGATTCTTATGCTAAAATAGATAGAAATTTTTACACGAATTTATGTGAATGTGCTTACTAATTTACTTGTGGTGCTTGCTGCAAATGACCATGGCATTCCGGTTAGTTTTTCTTGTCTTGTGGCATATTGGACCAATTTTTGATGTTTACCTTGTGTGAGCACGTTTACATCTGAGTACATTTACATATCTGAGTACATTTACATATCTTTTACCTTATTTTTTCATTTGCATTAGGATTGTTGATGCTTCCAAACCACAAATGGGGAATCATTTTTGTCTTAACATCTTCAACTTTTTGTATAGATGCTTTCAATCATTTCTTTCCTGAAAACAGGCATGATTGAGATAATAATATATTACTAAGTTTCTCAATGATTCTATCATGATCCAGAATATACACGGTTATTTTGCCTTTTCTTCTTCTTAGTTGCCTTTTCCTCCGCACTAGCTTTCTTGCCATCAAGGTCTAACGTTTTTCACTTTCCATTTGTTTTTTTTTTTTGGTATGAGTGTCTTTGTATGTGTATCAATTTGTTTATGCGACTCTCTCTATTCTCCAATCCTTTGCTTAATCAACACACTTCTTGCCCAGCATCTGGCAATACTATTTTGCTCTGCAAAAGAGACTTCTCTTGGACTTACAATTATTTCACACTTGTTCCTTAGGTGCGAACCTTTGGATGGTAAAAAAGAATTTTTGTGGATGGACATCTTCATTACACTTGTCCAAGGGTGAGAACTGAGAATGTTTGCTCATTATTCCATTTAATTGGTGTTTATGTAGCTTATTACCATTGCTCATTCTGGTTGCACATTGGTCATGCTTAAATGTACATCGTTGCCCATCTGGGAAACATGATATGCTTTAAAGAAAGGTTATTCATGTTATAAACTTCCAAGGGCTACGGTTAGAGGTTTATGCTGATTGCCACAATGAGCAGTAGTGAAGCTTTTTTCTGAAACTACTAAATATTTAAATGGAATGATGGTTTCATGCAGTAGATAAGTTATGTTCCTGGGTGCATTTTGTTCTACTTTATGATGCTAAATTTGGGGAAATACTTGATCTCGTCTGGATTAAAACATTCCTTTTGCAGAGACCATAATTCCAATTGATCTGACTCGCTCTTTTTTTTTGGTTGCAGAATCACAGATCTAGGATCCCTCTATCCCTGGAAACACCTTTCTATACCCAGTGGTGCACAGTGCACACTTCGGGCATGCTGATGTTTAGTGGTTGTGAATATCTTTCATAGCTATTCCTAATTGACATGTTCTGTATATATTGTTTGATAATCACTTGACAAATATGCTAATGATACAAAGCTTCTTTGATGATCAATTTGGCTTACTTCTTTGCATCATGTTTTCAATTCTTTTGGGATTAATTAGTTGAGAAGTTCTTGGGTCATCTACCAAGATGTTGCCACAATTTTCTCATGTTGAATTCGCCATGGGCTCAGTTCCAACCTCCAATTGATCTTTATGTTATGGAGCCTTTTTTGTATTTCTTATTCTTTTTTCATCACCAACCAACAGACTTTTGTTTTTGTGGGGGGTTTTGATTGATTGATATTTTGATCAAATGGGTCTGGGATTTTGAAGGGAATTTGAGCTAGATACTAAAGAATCCAACATGTCATATGTTTGAATTATTGAATGTGTCAGCGTGTGTATCCGGGTGAGATGAGTCATGCTAGGGACACATAAAATGACATAATTTGTGCTATAACTCGTTCACATGATGAGTTGTCAGTGGTTGAGGTGTGATAGTGGGTCCATATAGAGATTTACCCATGAAAGTTAAGTGTCACATAAATAACCTTTTACTTCAAGAGGCAAAATTATGATAATTTCTTTTCTGAATTTGGCCAGAACTTTATGCTGATAATGTGTTGTAAATAAAGGAAATATATAGGCAAGAAAATAAAAAATGAAGATGATATTATATTTAAACTGCTTCTTATCTAGTGGTTATACACCAAAACATATTATTTCTTGAAATGATATACATATCTCTCTTTTGCTCTCGGTGTTTCTCTAATATTTTTCTGTACTTTACAATGAGAGCAAAGACATATATATATATATGGTGGCATGTCATGCCACTCATGGAAATGAATGGGTTTACAACAATAATTTCTTTTTTAATAATCACACATGATAGATTTTTTTTTTTTTTTCTTTTTTTTTGAGAATAACACCCAACAGAATTTTCAGTTTTGAAAAGTTACAACTTGACACATAATTCTCCATACGAAACGATTTTCTAAAAATGAATATTTTGAATAGAAATGGCTAAAATCGAAACAATCCAAAATTTTAACTTATTTAAAGTCCTAAAAATATACTTTATTCTTTGTTTTAAGTGTTTAAAATTTTCATTAATAGCATCACGCGTTATGTTGATATCAGAAACTTTTTTTTTTTTGCTGAATGTTGATATCAGTAACAAGGGCATCTTTAACTTAGGCAAAAGACGATGCTAATTAGACCATGACTTGAGTGATGAGATACGTGGAATGATGGAAAGCCGAACATCAATGAAGTAATAGCGAACGAAAGAAAAATGGGAACATAATATATTTCATAATTTATTTTTGGAAAATTTTTGAATATTTTGGGAAAACTATAAATACGTATTCTCCTTTCACATATATTGCAAGTTTTACTATGAATTTAATTAGTGAATTTCACTATTATGTAGGAGGGGAGAATATGCATTTATATGATACTGTAAGAGTATTCTATAATTACTGCTCAATTCTATAAGTAGGTTAAAGGTTTCATTTCATGATTAATCTTGATTAGTTACTTTAACTAGCTTTATTACACGCGTTTTGTGTTTGCAATGAAGCTTTTTTTTTTGGGTTTAGTGGTCCTATTTTATAGCAAAAAAAAAAAAAAAAAAGCCAATGCCTTTATTTTATATATATAATTTTTATTTTGAAAATCTAATTTATAAGTTGATAGAGCAAATTTTTTCTTTAATTTTTTTTATAAAGGTAGATAAAATAATTTGAAAATCAATTGAATAACGACCTTATTTTTAGGCAATATTTTAGTAAGAGTAAGAGTTGTATTTTTACCGAATTATCTTTTAGTTTTGCTAGGAGAGTAAAGGCAATTTTTAAACAAAAAAAAAAAAAAAAAAAAAAATTGCGAAACAAGTGAAATCCTTAAATAATACTGCTATAGATAAAACACAGTATAATTCATTAACTTTTTGACGATAAAGCCAATCATCTTTACCCCACCATGACAATTTCCCACAAAAGTTGAGGTGATTCCAGTGATTGATTGATGTCCCCCTTTGTCTTGAAGTGCAATGACCTGAAAGGCAAGTCCACGTGATTCCTTCCTCATCTATTTCCACATATCAATTACTGTGCTACATTAATAATACCTTCACCTATTTCCACATATCAATTACTGTGCTACATTAATAATACCTTCACTGGCTCTTACTTTTCGTAGTTTCTTCCAAATTAAAGATTAGCATTTAAAAAGAAGGGTTACCTTCATGCATTGCACTCTCATTGTATTATAGTAATGTTTCATGCATTTCAGATGTGTGATTGATTATTGTTGACTGAGTACTGGTAGGTTTGGATTGGGTTTTGCTCATGATGCTTTTAATTTTTGCACGTCACATGCTCATGTATTTTTCATGCATACATTTCCTTTTCTTTCCTATTCTTAGTTATGTTGTGTTCTCTCTCTCTCTCTTGAATAGACTACACTATGGCACCTAAAGCGCGCAAATCCACTCCGGCTCGGAATCCTCTTCAAGGTTTCGGGTCTTCTTCCTCTGATCCTCCTGCCCCCCTCCACATTTGGTTCCGTGACGAGAAGGCCAGGAAGGACTTCTCTGAGAACTTCCAGAAATGTGGCGTTCATTTGGAACGCCAGGTTATCTTGTTGGACTTTGCCGACACTCTTCTCCTCGCGGTTATTCGGACTCGGGGCTGGGAATCTCTACTTGAGAGACCCTTGAGGTGTCCTGTCATGTTTATACATGAGTTTTACTCCAATATACACAGCGTCGATACCTCTGTGCCTCAATTTGTTACTACATTCAGAGGTACACGTATCATAGTTACCTCGGATCTTATATCCGAGGTACTACATGTTCCTAGGGTAGCGCATCTTGACTATCCTGGCTGTGATCGTCTCCAAATAGTGTCTAGAGATGAGCTTCTCTCTCACTTTTGTGAGACTCCTTCCACATGGGGTGGTAAGCTAAATACCCCATGCTCGGGCTTTGCCAAAGGCCCGAGATTCCTTAACATGGTGATGACACTTTCTCTTACTTCATTGTCTCACTATAACTCCATTATTGAGCCTCGTGATAGTTTTCTTTTGTCTCTTTTAGAAGACCTTTCTATTGACTTTCCCTTTCACTTCATCACATCTATTAATAGATGTGTATCAGGATACTGCCACTCGTGATAAGCTCATCTTTCCTTCAGCTATCGCGCGGATCCTTCAGCACTTTCACATTCCCATTCCTTCCTCTCCTTTCTTTACCACCATGGGTGCCATCAACGCCAGTTATGTTTGGCAGAGCGAGGGCTAGCTCCGACCGAAGCGGCCATAAGTGGAGACGACAAATCTTGCAACTTTTACTGTTCCTCCTTCTTCCTCGGCTCCTTCTACCTCTGCTGTTGGTAGTGTGACCCTAGAGGCCATCATGGCGCAACTTCAGCGGATGGAGGCTAACTGTGGTGGTCGTTTTGACTATCTCACAGATGAGATGTGTTAGATGAACACCCGAGTCGGTCGCATAGCACACCGACAGGCTTGCATTGGCGGTTTTGCTCCTTCTCCATCTCATTCTCCAAAGGCCTAGGCTGATGAGGATGATGATGCTGGTGATGATGAGGATGATGCTAGCTCTTCTGATGATGACGAGATGACGACTTCTTAGTGACTTGCCTTTTGTCATTTGTGACAAAAAAGGGGAGTAGTTTTGGGATTGAGAGTAGTTTTGTACTTAGGGGGGAGAGTTAGTATAAGACATTTTTTTTTTTAAAATTTTTTTTTTAAAAATTTTTTATAGGGGGAGATTATATAGATATTGAGGGATGTAGTCAGGTTCATATGTATTTTTCTTTTTATCTTTTTACATTAGCCTTTTGTACTCCGGTCTTGTGACCATTTATTTACGTACATTGTACTTTACTTTTCATATATATGATGATGATGTATGTTTTTCTTCATCTACCTCGACACGTGTTGTTTCTTTTTTCTCTTTATACACATATTTCTTTATGTATGTAATCTTTATTTATATTTCACACATGATGCCTTGATGAGTTTTTTTTAATGTTTCAGAAAGACAGGTTGTGAAAGTCTACCGTGCTATGAACTCTCTTCTTACAAAGTTTTTCAAAAGTTTATGTTAGGGTTAGATTTATTTTGTAATCCAACAAGTGGTTATGAGTTTAGTGATTTAAGACTTCTCTCATGATTCATTTGTTTGTTGTGGTTTTGTCACGGATTGCCAAAGAGGGAGATTGTTAGAAATATATTTTATGTAATTGGCTAATCATTTGATAAAACGCACTTTACTTGTAATTGGTTAAATTTAGGATGAGTTTAGTATTTCAAGAAACAAGTGTTCAAGTTAAGTATTGAAGCCATGCAAATCTGACCAAGAAACAAGTGAAGAAAGTGTTGTTCATTAAAATTCGACAGAATCCTTTTTATCGAGATTTAATGTTGAAGTTCGACAGAAGCTCGACACAAGCTGTATCTGTCGAGAATTATGAAATCAGACTTTTCAGATCTGATTACACGCATATTCTTATGTATTTGTGTAGGGTTTCTTTTCTCATAACCCTAAACATATATAAGGATTATTTTGAAGGCCGTTGTGCATGCATTGTGTGACCGAATGCAAAAAGTGGCCTAGTTCATTATTCTCTTTGTAGAAGCTACTGCGTTTTTACACTAAGGGTTTTGTGACCAAGGAGCTTCTTGATCTTCATTGTTGATAAACTGAAGAACTTTGCAGCCAACAATCTTCTTTAAGTTGGTGGAGTTAGTCACGTACTGGGATTCGTGCATCATTGGTTAGTCACGTGCTGAGATTCATGTATTAAACGGAAAGATTGCCACTACAATACAAGTCCAATTGGGTATTTGGGTAAGGGTTCAACTGTAGGTTGGTATTTCGGGATAGGCCAAAGGGTTTGGTAAGATTCGTTATACTTGTAACTGTTTGTGATTGATATTAGTAGATTTTTGGGAGTGGTGACCTTAAAATCAACTAGTGGGGTTTTGCCTTGGTAGTTTTCCCCATTCGTAAACAAGTCACCCATGTCAAATTTATTTTCTGCTGCACTTAGTATAATTGGTGATTTGTTTGTGCCTCCACGCTTTGCATGTTAAATTGATTTAATTAATTAACTTGGGTAATTAATTAATTTGCAAAGGGGTCAATACATTTTTGCCCTATCAATTATATAAAAAGATTAGATTCATTTTTAAATACAGTCCACAAAATTTTATTGACAATGTGTGTTATAGTTGTTTATGTAGATAGAAAATTTGCTAGACTAAAATTTAATAAAAATTCTTCTTAAGATTGATTATGAGAGGAAAAAAAAAGAAACCCAATTTTAAGGACTAAAATTTTACTTTAATTCATTTATTTTAGAGAAGTGCTCTATTTTCACAACAAATCATAGGTGTTTAGTTGTTATTATTTCAAATTTGAACCTATCACTGAGATTACTTTTTTGCCTCAACAATAACAACCAGCCACTTAGTGAACGTTTGGATACAGCTGAAATGATTTTTCAGCTGCATCCAACGTCTGTCAGTGGGTTCTGTGCACTGTTCACGGGACCCACAAACCTCTTTTTTCAACAAAATTTTCATTAAAAATGGGTCCCACCGCACTATTTACACATTTAAAAATTATTTTGCTACAGTGTTTTCAGTTTTCAGCAATAAGCGGTATCCAAACAGACCCTTAGTGGCAGATTGTTACTGGTTGTTATTATTGTTGTGAAAATATTGTGGACGTAGCATTGATCGATCGTAATAGGGAACATAAGAAAGATATATAGGAGTATAAAAAATCTCATGTTATTTCATTTCTACCAGAAAGTTGGATAAATATTAATATTTGATTAGTTACTTTTATAAAATACAAGCACTTCATCCAATTTTTGACCTCCACAAATCAACATTACCCCACAATGGCATCTTCTGCTAAAGTTGAGGTGACTCCAGTTATTTTTCCCCTTGTCTTGCACAATTCTAATATGTTGAAGGGTGGTGGGCAGATTTCGGTGTTAATAGGCATGTTTGCTATGACAAAAATTGGTTCAAGTTGTACACTCCCCTTGAAGAAGAAAAAACAATTATGCTTGGTGACTCTAGCAAAACCAAGGTTCTTGGGAGTGGTGAGGTTGATTTGAAATTCATTTCTAGATGTGTGCTAACATTGAAAGATGTGCTTTACACTCCGTTCATGAGAAATAATTTGATGTCAAGTTTTTTGCTTAACAAGGCTGGCTTTAAGAAGACTATAGAATCTGATAATTATGTAATCACTAAAAAGGAATTATTTGTGGGCAAGGGTTATGCTTGTGATGGAATGTTTAAATTGAATGTTAAGAATAATAAAACATCTACCAGTTCAGTTTACATACTTTCTTCTATTAATTTTTGGCATGCTAATTTGTGTCATATAAATAGTAGATATGTGGGAATCATGAGTAGTTTAGGATTAATTCCAAGACTGTCAAAAGATTTTGAAAAATGTGAAACTTGTAGTCAAGCTAAGATTACAAAAATGCCTCATAAAAGTGTTGTAAGAAATACCGAATTGCTTGAGTTAATTCACTCTGATTTATGTGAATTTGAGGGAATTTTAACTCGTGGAGGAAATTATTATCACTTTTATTGATGATTTCTCAAAATATACAACTGTTCATTTGTTGAAAAATAAAAGTAATGCTTTTGAAAAATTTCAACATTTTTTAAAAGAAGTTGAAAATCAATTCAGTAGAAAAATAAAAAGAATAAGAAGTGATAGAGGCCATGAGTATGAATCAAGTGCACTCAACTCATTTGTTCAATCTTTGGGAGTTATCCATGAAACTACTACACCATATTCACTTGCTTCTAATGGTATGGCTGAAAGAAAAAATAGAACTCTAATGAATTTAACATATACCATGTTAATTGAATCTGGTGCACCTTTACATTTTTGGGGTGAATTGCATGTCATGTTTTGAATAGGATGCCACATAAAAAGTCACATACCACACCTTTTGAGATGTGGAAAGGACATAAGCCAGATTTGAAATATTTGAGAGTATGGGGTTGTCTTGCTTATGTAAGGCTTATTGACCTTAAAATACCTAAATTAGGTAAAAGAGCTACTACCTGTGCTTTCTTAGTTATGCAATTAATAGTGTAGCCTATAGATTTTTTGATTTTGAAAAAAAAATAATTTTTGAATCGTAGTGCAATTTTTCATGAAGAAAAATTTCCTTTTAAATTGAAAAATAGTGGGGGTGAAGAAAATATTTTGTCACAACCTAGTTCTTTTACTTCTCATTTACAAAATCAAGAAAATTTTGAAATGGAACCTAGAAGGAGTAAAAGAGCTAGAGTTGAAAAGGATTTTGGTCCTGATTATTATGTTTTTAACATTGAGGAAAATCCCCAAAATTTAAAAGAAGCTTTAACATCACTTGATGCTATATTTTGGAAAGAGAATGTAAATGATGAGATGGAATCTCTAATTTCTAATAGAACTTAGAAGTTAGTAGATCTTCCATCGGGCTGTAAGACCATAGGATGTAAATGGGTCCTTAGATAAAAGTTAAAACCAAATGGGTCAATAGATAAGTTTAAGGTTAGACTTGTTGCAAAAGGCTTTAAACAAAAGGATGATCTCGATTTCTTTGATACATTTTATTTGAAAATTCATCAAATGGATATAAAATCTGCTTTTCTAAATGGGGACCTAGAGGAAGAGATTTATATGGACCAACTTGAAGGCTTTGTAGAGCTTGGACAAGAAAGCAAGGTACGTAAGCTAATTAAATCCCTATATGGCTCAAAAATAAGCACCTAAACAGTGGCATGAAAAGTTTGATTCTTGCATGATTGAGAATATTTATAAATCAAATGAATGTGATAAATGTATCTATTATAAATCATGGAATAATATACATATTATTATTAGCCTCTATGTAGATGATATGTTGATTTTTGATCAAATATGCATGTTATAAATGAAATGAAAAATATGCTTAAAAGCCATTTTGATATGAAAGATCTTGGTGAGGCTAATTTTATTTTGGGCATGAAAATTACAAAAACATGTGATGAAATATTTCTTGATCAATCACATTATGTTGATAAAATATTGAGAAAATATCATTTTCATGATCACAAAAGTATAGCTACTCCTTTTGAATAATGATGATGAGATTTTTAATCAAAAGGATTATGTTAGCATCATTGGTAGTTTGCGTTATGCTAATGATTGTACTAGACATGACATTGCATATGCGGTAGGAGTGATTAGCAGATTTACAAGCAAGCCTAGTAGAGATCATTGGCTAGCTATTGAGCGAGTCATGAGATACTCCATCCGTCCCAGTTTGTTTGTCCTTTATTCCATTTTGATATGTTCCAAAATATTGTCCTATTTCTAAAAATAAAAGTCACTAATTTACTAATATTCTTATTATACCCCTACTTTATTTTCAAAACTATTTGAAAAGAAAACTAACAAATATTTTAAAAAAATCAATTTAATTAGGGCACCTTTTTAGTTGCCTCATTAAGAATAACTCTTTTAAAAAAAAAGCTGATAAATTTATTTAAGGGTAGTTTTGTAAACTTTATCCATTTTTATAAAGTAAACAAGACAATTAATGATGTTCCTTTATAAAGTTTGACTTTTCAAATAGGACAAATAAATTGGGACGGAAGGAGTATTTAACTGGTACCGAAAGCTATGGCTTATTTTATAAAAAGTATCTTGTTGTGATTGAAGCTTTTAGTGGTGTCGATTGGAATACTTTGTCAGGTGATTCTCTCTCTACCACTGGTTATATTTTTACCTTAGGTAGTGGTGCTATTTGTTGGAAATCTAAAAAGCAAATAGTAATTGCTAATTCAACAATGGAAGCTGAATTAATAACATTAGTTTTAGCTAGGGGTGTGCAAAAAACCGACGAACCGAACAAACCGACTGAAACCGATCGAACCGTTGTCAAATTTTCGGTTCGGTTTCGGTTCGGTTTGGTTTCGGTTTCAGTTTTTAAAAACCGAAATTTTCGGTTTCGGTTTCGGTGTTGGATTTTTTCACCCGAAACCGAACCGAACCGACCGAATATATATATATATTTATGTAATTCTGTTACAAAGCTGATCAGTGGCTTAGTGGTATGCTACTTTGTGGAATGCTTGCTGATCCCAGGTTCAAGCCTTCGCGTGGGAGGCGTTTTTTTTGCTATTTAATTTTCAAAACTTTAGACCATGAGGTAAAATACGGAAATACCCTCCCTAATTTTTAAAACCCTAGAGCGTGAGGGAAAATACGGAAATACCCTCCCTCTTTTATTCTGCCCTTTTCTTTTCTTTTCTTCAGTGCAGCCGCCCCCTTCCTCAACATTTTCTCTCAATTTTTTCTTAAAGAGTTCAGCCCTCAGCCCCTCCTCTTCTCTTACTGCTCCACACCTCCACATGCCGCCTCCACACGTTGACCTTCCTACACCAGCCTCCACCCGCTAGCCTTCCTACGCCGGCCTCCACACGCCGAGCTCCCTGCGCCGGCTAATCTTTTCATTTTCATGGAGTCACGGTGACCCTCTCTCTCTCTTTAATTTCTCCATAGTTTCCTCTCTCTTTTTTATATTCTAGGTTTGTTTAATATTGAATCAATGCTATTTTTTCAATTTTTCTGTGCAAATAAAGTTAGGGTTTTGAAAAAACCCATGTGCTTGGTTGTTTTGTTTTTTCAATTTCTTCTCTCTTTTTCTATATTCTGGGTTTGTTTTGTTTTTTTTTTTTTTCATTGTTTGCTTTCTTAGAAAATGAATGAGAATATTCTGGGTTTGTTTGTTTGTTTGTTTTTTTTTTCTTTGTTTACTTTCTTAGAAAACGAATGAGAAGGAACCGAAACCGGCCGAAAAATCGACCGAAACCGAAACAATCCGAAACCGACGGTTTTTCAACTATTTCGGTCGGTTTCGGTTGAGATTTTTAAAAACCGAAAATTTCGGTTTCGGTTGGTCGGATAAAAAAAAACCGACCGAACGGAACCGATTACAGCCCTAGTTTTAGCTAGTGAAGAGGCAAATTGGCTTAGAGATTTGTTATATGAAATTCCATTTTGGGAAAAAACAATTCCACCTATATTATTCATTGTGATAGCATTGCTGCAATTGGTAGAATTAAAAATCGTTATTACAACGGTAAAACCAAACCTATAAGAAGATAGCACAGTACTGTGCAATCTTGTTTGAGTAGTGGCATTATAACTATGGATTATATTAAATATAATGATAATCTTGCAGATCCATTTATCAAGGCCTTGGCGAAAGATAGTTTGGAATACATCGAGGGGGATGGGACTAAAGTCCATAGATTTATGAGCCATGTATGAGGATACCAACCCAAGGACTAGAGATCCTGAGAATTGGGTTCAATAGGAAAAACGAATCATACAATGGTCGTAAGAAATGCACTATTTATTTTTTTTAATTATTTATTTTGTAAATGATTTTTTAATTATTCATCGCTATGATGTAAGTGCATTTATCCTGTAATGTGGAGAGGTTGAGTAAAAAACTCTTAATGAAATTTGTAGCTCGTATGGTGGGGTTTCAGAATTACAGGAGCACCATTGACAAAATTCCACCTATGTGAGTGTGGGGGTGGAGCCACTCCCTATGAGATTTGGACTTAATCTCAAATACACTCATAAAACTGGAATCAGCACACGATTGTAAAGTGCTAGCTATAAAAGCTCTTATGTTAACACCTGGGTTGTTATGTGTAAGCAGTGACACTTAATTTTCCCAAAGCAGTCATAGTTCAAGTCAGAGACCACTATGACTCTGGAATTGAGATCACTATTTTACTAAGTGAAGGTTCAATGCAGATCACACCTTCATGATGCATAGTGACCCGTCTTTGCTTGGTAATCTCTCTTTAACTAAAATATTTATTATTAAAATGAGTGCAGGATTGTTGGAGCATTTTAATATTATATAATTAAAATTGATTTATATTACAACATAAATGTAAAGATGTGGAAGTTAATATGGAAGATAAGTCAATGCAGAGCACACCTTGTGAGACCATAGTGATCCGTCTTTGCCTGGTAATCTCTCTTTAACTAAAAAATTTAATATTAAAATGAGTGAGGGGTTGTTGGAGCATTTTAATATTATATAATTAAAATTGATTTATATTACAACATAAATGTAAAATGTGGGAGTTAATATGGAAGATGAGGAGTTAATGAGGAAGATGAGGAGTTAATGAAAATGTTTAGTCCTACATTGAAAAGGGGAGAGACTATTTTATTTTTTTTAATTGTGGTGATTAATGGGATAATATGAATTGACTAAGATATTGGGCTAGATATGTGCGCAAGAGGGAGGTGAAGGGAGGTGGTGTCAAGAATGGAAATGAATTAGCCTCTTGGATCCTCTTGTTTGGCACCCCATTCAGAATAATTACCATATCCGTTGGTGAGTAAATGACCTGAATTAATACTCCATTTTTATTATGGACAGTGAAGAGATATTAACCCAATTAATGGACTATCCGTTTGGGCATTTTCATTCTTTAGAAACTTCTTATCTCACCATTAATTGTGTAACTCCAGCCCATTAGATTAATATCCAACAATTAATCTTGTAACACCCACTACATCGGAATAATGGACCTAATTAATTAGATTAATATCGGTAATAATTTTGTGAGGCCCATTGAGCCTATAAATAGACTCATTCAGACCCAATACCACTAACAACGTTAACACTCCAAAAAATCTAGCAAATTCAAGCATTCTTATACACTAAAAAATTAGAAAGGTTCTAGTCAAAGAAGGGTGTTCTTTCTGGGGGAGTTTCAGGCTTGAACACTTTGTGCAGAGGTTGTTCTAGCCATACGACTTTTGTTGGGCCGCTGTATCCTGGGGGAGATCAGTCAGAGAAGGTCTGCACTTATTACAAAGATTAGCCAACCAAGGGCTTGAATCTCCTTAAAGAGAGCGAGTGCCGCGCCTCAGTCCAAATAGTGTTGTATAATTTTTCTTTTCAAATTAATAATATTCAGAAGTATTATTCAGTTTTTCTTTGTGTTACTTCCATTATTATTGTGTTTGCACCAACAGTGTGTTGTGCCCCTTTGAAGGATTATGAATACTTCTCCCCCTGTTTTGGTTGTTCTTACCACATCCACGCCCTCGACTTTTATTTCCTCAATTTCTTTCAAATGATATTCCATTCACTTCAAGAAATGGTGTGGAGCCGGTGGGGTGAGATTGGTGACTTCTCAATAGAAGCTCATTCTTTTATTCAGCCATTAGAAGACATGATATAAGTTCTGATTTTTTTTGAAACTTACGCTCTCGATATTGCTATTGCAGGAGCATATTCGAGGCATGAAATTTATCAAATGTTTTGTCGAACATGTCTTCTTTAGTGATATTTTCACCACATAATTTCAATTGTGAGGTAATTTTAAATAGTGCTGAATTATACTCACTCACACTTTTGAAATCTTGCAACCTTAGGTGCATCCAGTCATAACGAGCTTTTGGGAGGATTACACTCTTACGATACTCATATCTCTCTTTTAGTTTCTTCCACAGGACTAGGGGACCTTTTTCTGTGAGGTACTCAGTTTTTAATTCCTCATGGAGATGATGGCAAATGTAAATCATTGCCGTTTGCCCAATTTTGTGGGGATACTTCATTGCCATCTTTAATGGTATCTCCAAGGTCCACTATCCCTAAGTGGATCTCAACATCAAGGATCTATGATAGATAATTCTTGTCCGATATGTCAAGGGCAACAAACTCAAGTTTTGTTAGGTCTGACGTAATTTATATGTATAATAGAAATTTAATAATATTAATAATTACAATATATAAGCATTTATAACATGCAAAATATTAATTAAGTAATACAATATTTAGTCTACATTATAGACGTAAACTTATGCTATATAAATTATGCAACACATATGAATCAAGATAGAGTGTCACAGAAATAACCTTTTACTTCAAGAGGCAAAATTATGATAACTTCTTTTCTGAATCTGGCTAGAACTTCGTCTTGACAGCATGTTGTAAATAGAGGAAATATATAGGCAAAAAAATAAAAAAAATAAAGATGATATTATATCTAAATTGCTTATTGTCTAGTGTTTATCCACCACAACATATTATCTCTTTTGCTCTCGGTGTTTCTCTAATATTTTTCCTGCGCATTACAAGTTCCTCAAACTTCTCCTCCTAATAAATATGGTGGGTGGCATTTCATGCCACCCATGGAAATGAATAGGTTTACAACAATAATTTCTTTTTTAATGATCACACATGATAGATTTTTTTTTTCTTTCCTTTTTGGAGAATAACACAATAGAATTTTCAGTTTTGAAAAGTTACAACTTGACACATAATTCTCCATATGAAACGATTTTCTTAATATATATATATATATATACATATATATATATATATATACATATATATAGCTTTCAAGATCTATTATATATGGAGAAATAAAATCAAACATAAAGGTTTAAAATGAACATTTTGAGTAGAAATGGCTAAAATAAAAACAATCCAAAATTTTAATTTATTAAGTCCTAAAAATATACTTTACTCATTGAGTAATTCTACTGTACCCCCCTCAAAAAAAGGGGGGTACGGTACCCACTAGTAGGTAACCTACTACATCAGGTTACTTTTTTCTCACATTTGACAGTTCCATCCTCACATTGTGCAGTTCCAATATCACATGTGACGGTTCTCTTCTCACATTTGGTGGTTCCCTTACTTTTTTCTCACATTTGACGGCTCCATTCTCACATTGTGCGGTTCCAATATCACATATGATAGTTCTTTTCTCACATTTGATGGTTCTCTTACTTTTTTTTTCTCACATTTGACGGTTCCATCCTCACATTGTGCAGTTCCAATATCACATGTGACGGTTCTCTTCTCACATTTGGTGGTTCCTTTACTTTTTTCTCACATTTGACGGTTCCATTCTCACATTGTGCGGTTCTAATATCACATATGATAGTTCTTTTCTCACATTTGATAGTTCTCTTACTTTTTTTTTCCTCACATTTGACGGTTCCATTCTCACATTGTGTAGTTCCAACATCACATATGACAGTTCTTTTCTCATATTGGGTGGTTCTCTTACTTTTTTCTCACACTTGACGGTTTCATCCTCACATTGTGTGGTTCCAACATCACATATGACAATTCTTTTGTCACATTGTGCGGTTCCAACATCACATATGACAGTTCTTTTGTCACATTGGGTGGTTCTCTTACTTTTTTCTCACACTTAACGGTTCCATCCTCACATTGTGCAGTTCCAATATCACATGTGATGGTTCTCTTCTCACATTTGGTGGTTTCCTTACTTTTTTCTCACATTTGACGGTTCCATTCTCACATTGTGCAGTTCCAATATCACATATGATAGTTCTTTTCTCACATTTGATGGTTCTTTTACTCTTTTTTTCTCACATTTGACGTTTCCATCCTCACATTATGCAGTTCTAACATCACATATGACAGTTCTTTTCTCACATTGGGTGGTTCTTTTACTTTTTTCTCACACTTGACGGTTCCATCCTCACATTGTGTGGTTCCAACATCACATATGACAATTCTTTTGTCACATTGAATGGTTCCCTTACATTTTTCTCAAACTTAACAGTTTCATTCTCACATTGTGCGGTTCCAACATTACATATGACAGTTCTTTTGTCACATTAGGTGGTTCCCTTACTTTTTTCTCAAATTTAACGGTTTCATCCTCACATTGTGCAGTTCCAATATCACATGTGATGGTTCTCTTCTCACATTTGGTGGTTTCCTTACTTTTTTCTCACATTTGACGGTTCCATTCTCACATTGTGCGATTCTAATATTACATATAATAGTTCTTTTCTTACATTTGATGGTTCTCTTACTTTTGTTTTCTCACATTTGACGTTTCCATCCTCACATTATGCAGTTCTAATATCACATATGACAATTCTTTTCTCACATTGGGTGGTTCTTTTACTTTTTTCTCACACTTGACGGTTCCATCCTCACATTGTGTGGTTCCAACATCACATATGACAATTCTTTTGTCACATTGAGTGGTTCCCTTACATTTTTCTCACACTTAACAGTTTCATTCTCACATTGTGCGGTTCCAACATCACATATGACAGTTCTTTTGTCACATTAGGTGTTATGCAAAACTAGCATATCATCTCTAATACTTGTTAATGATTGCTCAAATGTACGAGTTGCTTCATCAGAATCCTGTGGATTAATTTATAGGAACAATCATAAAAACATGTCCATTATCAAAAAATCATCAAAGTCATAAAATTTATTAGGTGGAAACGATACCATATTTGGCTTGTGTTCATCCCTACATGGCATAGCATGAGACTGGTTAATACATTGCTTTTCCAATGGAATACTGGCAGTCTCATATCCACCCTCCATTTGTGTTATTACCAACTATGATAAACATAAAATAAATAATGTCAACTACATACGGTAAAAATTCAAATAAGCACTAGATTTAATAAAATAATAAGTATTCAAACATTATAAAAAATCAATTGTTACCTTAGGACTATCAAAACCTCCAATTGAATGTAATTTCAGCATCCTTTGCTTAACTTCCTCTTTTCCCCAAAAACAAATACGTGGTCGAAGTCGTTTGGAAACATGTTCAACGTCAATTTCAACGTTAACGTGTTCAAAATAAAACAACTGCAAATGTATAAAATGTTTATAAAATTATAATCAAGATTCATAGAAATTTAAGAAACAAAATTGTATTCTTGAATGTAACTATTTACTATATATTACCATTAATAACAACACGCAACCATCAACTGCTACAAGATTATTGTCTTTATGTTTGCGTATGCCTTGAATGAGAAAATCTAGCACGAACTTTGCCCAATTCAAGTTTCTAATCTCTTCAACATTACGGCAAATTAAAACAAAGGACCGTTTCATATAAGATTTTGTAGTAGGACATAACAAAGTGCCCACTATAAACAGCAAAAAATAACTCACAAATTCATTTCCGAATGTTTCCATCTTATTCAACTCATCCTCTAAGAGCTTAATTGGTATATCCCCTTCTACATTTAATCCATATTGTTGGCACATATGATTTATCTCTTCTGCGCTCCCAACAATAGATATATCAACCCCATTTGATTTTATTCCTAAAATATATTCTACATCTTCAGTGGAAATCGGTAACCTCTTACCACAAATATCCAACGCACATGAATTTTGGTCAAAATGATCAATTAACCATTTGCATAAATCTCTATCCAAATTTATAAACTTTAAATCCAACAAACTACCAAACCCTAACTCTTGAATGACAGATTTTTGTCTTAGATTCAATTTGTTAACCATTGAACGAACGCGACCGAGGGTACACCGAGTATCTAATGAAACCTGCATTATAAAATGAATAAAAAGGGATTTATAACAAAGTTTAATACATAGTGATGCATTATAAAAGTTTCATAGGTAAATACTTACTTTACGTGGTTTGCAAGGAATATTATGTTTTAAATTTGCATAATTTTTACAATTCTCACGTGCTTCCCTCCTATACTCTAATTTAGAGTCTTCATCAAGATTATTCCACTTTTTTGTAATCTCATCCCTAACCTGTAATTTTAGATTTTCATACTTAAGTATGATGTCCATGAACATGTGAAGTAAACAATAATAATAACCTATAAAAATATGTATTATTCAACTTACAGCTTTGCTTATCTTGACAATGCCTTCAGCTTTCATCATTTCTACTTGCTTTTTACTAAAAATCCAAATTGAACAAAACTCACTTTCTTGAGTATAACAATAGGATAAATAAAACAAGTGAATATATACTGAATTGTGTGAATCTTACTAATAAATTATAAATGCTCCAAGTGGTCTTTTCGGGGGCCTAACTTGGAGAGCATCTTGCTCTTCAATGGCATCTTGCTCTTCAATGTTCTTCACTCTTCCCATGCTCCTATCACAATATAGCATGAAAAAAAAATAATAATAAGGTAAGCAATAACATGCATTACAAAGTAAATACATTTCACAGTTGAAAGATCCTACAAACGTTTTTTTCACTTTAAATGGTTGATAATTCTTAAACACATTTCACAGTTGACTTTGATATTTCATATATTCCAATCAATGAATTATTTACCATATAATTTATATATCTTGAATCAACAGAAGCCCAAATAGATGAATAGGGTCCCTAATAATGAGAGAAATGAAAAAAGTAGGCCAGATTATCAATAATCAAAAAGGTTGAACAAGATACAATACAAGCAGCACTGGAAATAATGTAAAATGCCAATGACCCAATAGGTCTGAAGTTTAAGAAATTTCTATGACATATTCGATTGTTGTCCATATGACAGGATGAAGAAGATTTTTTTTTTTTTTGTTATCTCTTCCCGGCCGTACACTTTAAATATAATGGCCTTCCATTGTGGACTGGTGGGTTTTGCTTCTAGGTAGGATAAGCTAAGATAAGGTTTTGTAGGGTTCCATTGTCCATCTTGACCTTTTTGTATAAGTTCCACACTCTCTGTCTCTCACTCACTCACTCAAATAAAGGTTTTTATAAACTTTTAATCACACTCTTGGCAAATATTTCCTTTGATCTTAAATGAGGAGGTACATATTATATATATTTTACCTAGAGGTCTCTTATTTGATTGGAAAAAATTTCGGAGTCACAAGCTACAAGAGAGGTATCATTAGAAATAGATTCTAACCAAACTTGCAGATCCTTACCAAACTTAGCTTGTCTAGCTAAATAATGGGGCAACTGAATTACCTTATCTTTTAACATGGAAGAAAGACATGAAGTTCGGTAGAGAGAAGAAGTATATATATCCTCTAGGACATGACCATAAACTGAAGGTACATATTATATATGCACTTACAAATCCTGATGATTAATTGTTATCCTAATTCATGAAGACCCACATGAGTTCACATAAATATTCATGCATGACTTGCAAGCATGTTGAATATGTAAATTTAATAAGCCATTATACAATTTTTTTTTTTTTAAGAAAGAATTATAAAATAGAGATCATATATTTAATTTTAGTTTTAAATTTAACTGTAAAGTTTCAATTATATAGATATCTAACTTTTAGTTTTTACTTTGTACAAGTTAAACCTTTCACGGCTCTATATTCAATAAAATTAATAAAATTTTATATTTGTTGTACTTAAGACCTACCTAGACTTTAAAATAATTCTTTATGAATGGCAAGTGGTATTTTGGTACCAAAATTGCCTTAAAATAACTAGGATCCACATGAAGGGGGAAAAAAGGACCTTAAGAGTAACTCAGGTGAGCTTTAATTGCTTTTAAGTTTTAATTGACTATTAGTACCCACTTGGTAAAATTAATGTCAGCCTTTTGAAAATCAGGTAAATTAAAAAAATAAATAAATAAACTACATCTAGAAAAAATAGTTCAGTTTATATACAAAAAATTACTTTTAAAAAATTCAATTTAAAACCCTGTTAGTTAATAGGCACCTAAAAACAATAAGTCTAAAGTCACTAGTTTTTTCACAAAAATTTTCACAACCATCAAGATGATAAATTATAAATGGTAAACAATAAAATGGTGGTAGTGATGAGCCCAAATGAAAATCACTAACAACTTGACAATTTAATATTTCTAAAATTTATTGTTACAAATATTATGTTTGTAGCATTACTTCACTGAGAATCTAGATTGCACATTTTTAAAACTATAAGATGAAATGGTACCGTTGAAATTTTAATATTTAATTGATGCCAAGATCAAACAGTGGGTTTGCAACAATTTTAAAACTAGTTAAAAAAAAACTAGTTAAACTAAAGGCTCCTAATTCTCTCAGGATAACAACATAAATGGCCAGATTTGGATAATTTTGGATTTGGGATGGAAATTTCTCTAAAATTTGGTCAAGCATCATGTTCTGAACGTCACTTATTGAGTATATTGTCATATATAAGTTAGATCGGATATGTCCAACCATGTCATTCATAGATCATAGTTTTATATTGAAACATTCTGCAATGACAAACTGAACTAGATAATCTGTAGTAGGTATGGTGATACATGTGATTCAATAAATGCTGGTTTCCAATCTTGTTTATCAAGGGATGAACCTACATGATCCACAAAATATGCACCTTTCCATTCTTTTCTTCTTTGAGCCATTTAGGTGAACCAAAACCACATAGACATCATTAAAGGTAAACCATAAACATCAAAGAATCTAGTTGAAACTTGGAAGCAAAATGAAGTAATGAACCAACTAAGGTATAAAAAAAAAAAAAATGTGTGAATCGCAATTTCTGACTTCTAGGCTATTGATGGTCTTACATGCGTAGATTATTGCCTTTCTAATTTTTACTGTATCAATACCAACTTATATTGTTTCATTGGTTTTTTCTTTTCTGCTAATATGCAGCAAAAGTGTTTGTTTTCTTAGCCTCAAAGAAATGAACTCTCTTTCTATAGTGAAAGATTTACAAACTACAAAGCCATCATGCATGCATTACCTGGATTTTTATTCATAAAGTCAAGAGGGGAGAGAAACTATAACCAGTTCACTTTTTTTTTACTTTAGCATTATGGAATATAAAATGTGCGCACTAAGCACATCCCATGAACACGTGCTAGAGAGAGAGAGAGAGAAAAATGTGTTTTGATTTGGTTTGTCACACCTAAAACCTTAGCATTTTAATTGAATTGTAAGTATTAAGTACATAAGACAAGCATGATAGGAAAAAGTCAATAATTCTAAATTTTACACATTCGTTAAATATGTTCTATATAAAGAACCTGTGCGGTAGAACTAAGATGAAGTGAAAAGAGATGCCATTACACAGCCAAATAATAATATATGTCGCTAAGATGAACCATGCAATTTATTAAGCCTTCAAGTTTTGCTCCAGACTGAAGATGATGTGATGTAATTTTTTGATTAAGCAAGTGTTGTAGGTAGTTTGGATTTTTAATTCAGAAAGGGGGATTGAGCCAATCATGATGGTTAGACATTTATTCGGTATCATCTTGATTCAGAGTACCTCACCTCACCTAGGAAAAACCAAAGCTAAAATAAACTCTCAATGATAAATAATGTAACCTGATTTTTCACAGTAACTGGACTAAAATAGAAAAAAGAAAAATAGTTAGCTAATCCTAATTTGAAAGTAATCACTGGGCTGAACCTGAAACTATTTGTGCAGCATCTGTTGTTGAAACTAATGCTAAAAGGGGGACACAATTTTGATACAGGAGATGATCTAATTAGGAAGGCTGGCATTGTTATGGCCAAAGACATTGTTAAGCATGATGGCAGGCCGCCACATGGTTTTTCCCTGTTTCTTGCAGACGCCCTTTGAAGGATTCTCCAATTCTTCTCTTTTTTCCAGGTAATGGATGCTTGACCATGGTTGATCAGCTCAAAAATGATTTTGAATTTGCTTTGTGCTTTGTGTTTATAGATATGTGTAGATGCTAGATTTCAGTGAACATGTTTCTTGGTTTTCTTTAAGCGATTTTGTTCCTTGATGTTTAAGGTGTTTTTTGGTGGGTTAAAACTTTAGAGATATTGTTAGTTTTTTCATATTTAAATTTGCTGGATGTTGAGACTTTGTTGGTATGAATGCATGCAGGGATGGATGTTACTGCTTTAGGACTTGTTGTGCACCATAAAGCTCTTGGGAAGTAAGTCATATTACCCTTCTGTCTATGATGAATGTGAATGCTTCTATGTTTACATGGATTAACACCTTTTAAGTTAAACATCTCAATGGTAATCACTTTAAATTAAATTCATTATTATTTATCAAAAAAGAAAAAATAAGAAATAAAAGAAAGCATCTCAAAGGTGAGAAAAGGAAGTTAGTTTAAAATTTTTCAGCCAGGAATATAAAATAGATGCCCTTAACATTTCAAACCTGGGAAATTTATAGGTTTTTAATGAGATGACCCTTTTCTATTTGGGAAAAAACTAAATTGATTTTCTTGCTTATTAGTTCTTTTCTGACAATGAGTTCCACTTCCAGAAGGCTTGGCTTTTAAGTCAGCCTAAGAATAACAGGAACCAATTCACTCTGTAAGATTTGAACCAACAGCATCAGTTTTTGAGACCCATGCTCTACTAAACTGAACTAAGAGTGCTTTGTTATCAGTAAATAGTTTGTAATCGTGTTGTCTCCTTCCAATTCCTGGACAAAACTAAAGTGACGTTTTCAGTGTGTGATTCTCATGGAATGTGTGTTGATCACAATGGTGTCTTAATTTTAAAGCTACCCTTTCCTATTATCTTTCCATAGTAATGAAAGAAAGTTTCATCTCTTTTTTCTTTGAGATAATTAATTAGACAACTTTACTCTGCCTCTATGCTGCATTATGTAACTTCTCTTAAGATTATTTTTGTTCCCATTTCATGCCATTTACATTCCTCCTGCTTGCATGCCATGAAAAGAAATATAAATTGAATTAGTGGAGTACTTGTCAAGCTTATGTAAGCATTATCCCATTTAAGGAAATATCATGATGCTTGAATGGATTCTGCATAATTACAGTCAGTCACAAGTAAAATTACTCTCAACGACTTCTACCTTAAAATGGCTTTCATGGCTCGAATTTTGTTGTGTTGAAACTACCTAATGTGTCTAGTTATATATATCTGTACCGTTCTGCTCTGGCTACATGCCTCTTATTTGTAAATATATCAAAAATGTTTTGGCAAGGTGATACTTGTGTGGATTACTGAGGAAAAAAGGACACCAATTTAACAAAGAGAGAAAGTTGTGCAATTTTTTATTGCAGTGCAAAGTGTTTTCTCTATTGCTTTCCTTTTTTGGTTGCTTTTACACTCTACATCTGCAGGTGTGCATTATTTCAGTGACTTTTGTGGAAACTTATCTTTGTTGCACACAGTGTATGTAGTATATCGAAAGGTTCTTCTCATTGCTAGGATAATATTATGGTACTTGACTTCATGCTTTTGAATTCTTTTTTGGGTTTATTTATTTATTTTTATTTTTTATTTTAAGTTGTTAGCAACAATTTTTTATTCCTTCAATACAGGAGATGATCTAATCAGCATCTGTGAGACAGACCAATGCTTTTATTAAAACATAAGAAATCAATCAGAGCAAGGGGGATGATGTCCCCAGGTAAGTCTTCAACCCAAACCTGACGTTCTAATTCTAGCCCAACCCGAGATTTCTTTGCCAAAGCATCGGCAACCTTATCACAGTTTTGTTTCACATGGCAGTAGGGATCCAGGCAATCAATGGTGGACTGTCAAGCCCTTCAGTGTAAAGATTAATTTGTCAAATAAATAAGAATCGAAACTCAAACAAAACAATAATATCATAAACCCACAAAGTTTAGAGAAATAATATAAACCCATATCAGCGTTAATCATATGTAAAGAGAGAACCTGAAGATTGTGGGTGGCGCCGCCGATTTACAATGGAAGAGAAGAAGCGCCGCCGAGTCGTCCGGGAAGAGATGAAGCGCCGCCGAGTTGGGTTGGAGATGAGTGCGCCGCTGATGTGAATATGGATTGGAAGAGAATAAGCTAGAAAGTGGCGCCGACGAGTGGATTGGACGAGAAGAGGCGCTTCCGATTTGAGGTTGTGGGTGCGCCGGGCTCTGAGGGTTTTGTGGGTGCGCCGGGCTGTGGGGGTTTTGTGGTATCAACTGTCTGATTTGAGGGTTTTGTTTAGAGAGGCAAATAGATCAACGAGCAAACGAAGTAGAAGGGTAGAGAAGCAAGCGTGAGACAGAGGAAGCAAGCGTGAGAGTGAGACAGAGAAAGGGCTGAAGTGTGATGAACGTTTTAATTTTTTGTTTATATAATAAAACCTGTTTAACCGGTAACCAAAAACCTTTAATATTATATCAACGGACAAGATTAAAACTATAGGAAATGGACGGCTTAGATATAGGTGGGTACCGTACCCCCACTTTTTTTGGGGGGGTACAGTAGAATGACCCTTATTCATTTTGTTTTAACTTTTAAGTGTTTAAATTTTTCATTAATAGCATCACGCGTTATGTTGATATCCGTAAACTTAGGCAAAAGACGAAGCTAATTAGACTATGGCTTGAGTGATGAGATAGCCGAACATCAATGAAGTAGTCACAAGCAAATTCAAAAATAAAGAAGGTGATAAGATAGAGTTTGAAAGACAGCCGCAAGCAAATAAAGAGGATAGAGTTGGAAACAATTCAAAGTCCGCTAAGATGATAAACACCTGAAGATAGATAATAGATGATATGTATAGCATTCAAACTTCTATTTAAATATATATGCCTATTTATCACTTGTAAATTTAGAATGATTTGTTACGTTATTGGTGTAGTTTTGTTATGATATATATATATGTTTGATAATCATGTCGTGATATGTATAGTATTCAAGCTTTTGTATATTTTTTATATTTTATTTATCAACTTTCAATTTTTTTTGTTAGTATTTTAGCTGCATTATGATTTATCTTGTCTTTTTAGATATGAAATCAAATAAACTTGATTCTTAAGGTCCTTCTAAACGAAAGTGGACTCCTGTTGAAGATTTGAAATTAGTGAAGGCTTTTGTAGAATATCACAATGAAAGGGAAGGTAACCCTGAGAATAAGTTTAAGTCCAGATATTTGAAAGTCTTGGAAGGAAAGATTTCTACAAAATTACCTAATGTTGGATTAAGAGAAAAACCAGATATTGAATCAAGATTGAGGACTTTGAATTTTGAAAAGATTGAATATGTTACCGTTGTTCAAGTAAGATTGTAGTTTGTTGGTCAAATTTTACAATTGTGGGACACTTGATTGAAGACCCACAAGATTTTTTGAAAGATCAATTGATTACCGACGTAGCTACTTCTTAATATTAATACAATGAAATGAAAGAAATTTTATTTAAGAAAAAGAAGAAGAAGAAGAAGAGAGATTGGGTTTATTGGAGGTCCTCTGTTAAACTAATCCTTATTAAAAGTGTATTTGTAATTTTATAATAAGGGTATTTTAGACAATTTAATTTAAAATGCTTTTATTCCAATGTCTTTAGGGTTCTAATCTTGTGTTGGCACCAAACAAATGAATAGTAATAAGTATTACATTACAGTATCTTGTATTTCTTATAATACCTATTCCTATTTTTATGTAGTCACCATTACAGTCTACCAAACGTGCCTAAATAGTACTGAACGAAAGAAATAAAGGAATGGGAGCATATATAATAAATCACATGATATATTTCTTGAAAATTATTGAATATTTCAGAAGTACTATAGATACATCCCCCTTTCACGTATATTATGGGTCATACCATAAATTTAATTAGTGGATCCCACTATTATGTAAGAGGGGAGAGTATGTATTTACGGTACTGTAGGATGATTCAATAATTTCTCTCCTCAATTCTACCATGTAATATCTTGTCAAGCTAAGTAGGTTAAAGGTTCCCTTTCATGATTAAACTTGATTAGTTACTTTAATAAAACACAAGTATAATTCATTCACCTCTTGACTATAAGGCCAATCATCTTTACCCCACTATGACAATTTCCTGTTAAAGTTGAGGTGACTCCAGTGATGTCTCTCGCGGTGCAATGACCTGAATAGCAAGTCCACATGAGTTTGCATTCTGTATTTCACACACATGCATATCTACAATTAGTACAAGAATGTTCACATTTTAACACATAAAAGTGGATATGAAATACCAATGTGAAAAAAAATTATGAGAGGAAAAAAAACACCTAGGGATGGCAAATTAAGCCCAACCCGTAGGTACTTGGCCCAACCCGACCCGACCCGCGAAACAGTAGGGTTGGGTTTGGGTTTTAAAAATAAAATCCAAAACAGGTTAGGGTCAGGTGCGGGTTTTAGTGATACCTGCCCTAAACCCGAACCTGGCCTGATTATAATTAAATTACTAAAATACCCTAACTCTTTATATATACACCTTCTTACAAACCCTAAACCTAATCAATCTCTCACTCTTAAGTTCTCTGCTCTCACTCTCGCTGCCCCTCAACCTCAAGCCCTCACTCTTGCCAACCCACCCTCATTCTCACTCTTTTAATCCACTACTGATCACCCCCCTTAAGCCCTCCTTCCACCTCACCGTTAAGGCCAACTCACCTCTCACCCTTACTCTCACTCTCACTCTCATTTTGTTTTGATTGATTTCTATTCCCCTGCCAACATGCTATCATCTCACCACACAACTCACCCAAACCACCACAACCATAACCAAGCCTAGAAAACAAGATCCAAGAAAAAAATTCTTCATCGACAGATCATCCTAAATCCTTGCCGCTAACAAGCCAAATTTGTTGGGTTTTTTTTTTTTGTGTTTTATTGGTGAGATTTTCAGATTTGCTAATTTTATTTCTGGGATTTGTTGGATATATTTTTTTTTTGGTACAGATTAGTTTGTTAGATCTTGGCATCCGTTTGGATTGCAAGAAAATTGCCAAGAAAATGCTGTGATTATTTTTATTTATTTTTGGGTTTGTTACATGTATATTTTGCGATTTATGATTTTGGGTTTATACTGATTTCTTTGTTTGTGATTTTGGGTCGGGGCCCGACGGGGCGAGTTTGGGTGCAAACAAAAAAACTCGTTTGTTAAACGGGTCAGGTTCGGGTAACGGGTATTGGCCTATAGGAGAGAAAATGGGCTTTTGCCATTTCTTTTTAAAATATCCAGCAAAATGCCCCATGTCTGAAACTAATTAGGGAAATGCCCCTATTTTGAAACTCGATTTTCTAAACTTTGAGTTTCAAATGTATAACTCGATTTTCTAAAAATCGAGTTTCAAATGTATAACTTGATTTTTGGAACATTGAGTTATAGCGAACGTGGACTTAGAATTTTTTTTTTTTTTTTGGAACTCAAGTTCCATGAACTCGAGTTTCATGTAAAGTACTTGAGTTCATGGAACTCGAGTTCCACTTGAATTTTTTCAAGGAACTCGAGTTCATGGAACTTGAGTACTTCACATGGAACTTGAGTTCATGGAACTCGAGTTCCTTGAATGTTACTTGAGTTCTAGAAATTTTTTTATTTTTATTTTTATTTTTCAGTTCGCTATAACTCGATTGTCCAAAAATTGAGTTTTAAATTGAAACTTGATTTTTAGAAAATCAAGTTTCAAAATAGGGGTATTTCCCTAAATAGTTTCAGATATGTGGCATTTTGCTAGATATATATATATATATATATATATATATATATTTTAAAAGGGCAAAAGCCCATTTTCATCGGCTTGCGGGTTGGGTTCGGGCATAAAGAAACCCGTCCCGAACTCAATCCGTTGCCATTCCTAAAACACCCAATTTAAAGGGCTAATTTGTACTTTAATCCTTTGTAATTGCTATTCAAAATATGTGAGGAAAAAAAAACAAAAAAACCCAATTTGTACTTTAATCCTTTTACTTTAAGTTGTTTTCATTAATGGCATAACGCATTAAGGGTTTATCACAAACAATGTGCAGACTATTATGCAAGAATAAGAGAGAAAGACAGGTTACCAAAGAGGCTGAAAAAGAAGCAAATATTGTTGGAAATATGAGTGAACACAGCGGAAAAAATAAAAACAGATCTACTTCATTCACAATTAATAACATGCACTATGTAAGTTTCAGAATTAGAGAACAAGAGAGTGTACCTTGAAGCGGTGAAATTCAAAACCGAAGATCAGAAATTCTTGAGAAGACTTTCAATCTTCACTCCAATTCCACTAGATGCCCAAGATGTGTGGTCTCTCAATCGATTATGTATGTTCTAGGGAGAACAGAAGAGTGTCTAACACTCACATACATACAATTTTCATGTTATATAAAATATGTATGTTTCTCTCCTTATAACTGATTATCTAATTGGGCTAGCCTTTTGGGTTTTTCCAATTAGGCTTTAGTATGTGGCTTGGAGTGGGACCAAAAGGGAACAAATAAGACACTAGCTTCAATGGGCATTGGGCTTTTTTGTCAACTCTTGACAAGTCTAAAGTTACCATTAATTATATTTAATACCACTATATAAATATAATTGCACTCTAGGCCTTATCAATAAATTATATCCCAATACTTTATTGTACATGCAATCCCTTCATAAAATATTCGTAGTAACACAAAGTCATGAATGAAGACTGCCACTTTGTGAATTACTACATCTTAATTCTTGAGTACCCGGTTTAATCCTTTGAATTATTCATTATATATTTATGAAATCCAATTTCATAAATATATACTTTAGTAACTATTTACTAAAGTAGTTAGGCCTAACTTTCTGAATAATAAACCCATTAAACTTATCTCAAAGGAATATTTTATATCTCCGTTAAGAGATTATGAATTCCATCTTGAGAATATATGTTCCATTAACACTAAATGTGGCTGCCCAACATACTGAGGTTTTGACCATTACTTTAGATCTTACTCTTGATATATCAAAGCAACCTACATTTCATGATTAGGTTCATTATTCTCTCAGGATTAAGAGTTTATGCAAATATAAGTCGTGAGATTTATTGTTCATTTGATAGTCATTAGGAGAATAATAAATCTCACAGCGGTCCAGTTCAATATGTCTTAACTCTTAAAACATATCAACATATCAACTAGAAGTCTCCACTTCCATGATCAAGAAAAATCATCTTAATTAATATGTTATAGTCTTCGCAGATGAAATGCCTAATTTCATCACCTACTACAAACTAAAATTCTGAGTTTACAAAGAACTTGTGGTTTATATCTTCTATGACTTTTCAAATAAATCACATACTATGCATCTCATGGATTATATATGATAATGTCCAAATATTCATGTTACCATTATTTCAGATAATAATAAAACAACTTTATTAATTACAATATTAAGTCATACATCATGTCAAACACAATGTCATACATAATATAATACATAGCATCATACAATAGGATTCTAGGGCACTAATCCCAACAATCTCCCACTTGCCCTAAAGACTATTGTGCACTAATCTAACTCCTATTCCCTTCAAATGTGACTCGAAGGTCCTTTGAGGCAAGGTTTTGGTGAAGGGATCTGTTAGATTATTTGCACTTTCAATCTTTGTTACCATCACATCTCCACGAGCAATAATATCTCTAATGATGTGATACTTTCTCTCAATGTGCTTTCCTTTCTTGTGGTTCCTTGGATCTTTTGATTGTGCAACTGCACCACTATTGTCGCAAAACAATGTGATGGGAACTTGTTCTATTCTTATTGCACCAAGGTCAGAAAGAAATTTCTTAAGCCATACAGCTTCTTTTGTTGCTTCACAAGTAGCAACATATTCTGCTTCTATGGTGGAGTCCGCAATACAAGATTGCTTGACACTCCTCTAAGTTATGGCTCCATCTCCCAATGTGAAAACACATCCTGATGTGGACTTTTTGAAATCTAGATCCGACTGAAAGTCTTAATCTGTATAGCCAATGGGAATCAAATCCTCACATCGATAAACAAGCATATAATCTCTCGTTCTCCGTAAATACTTGAGAATATGCTTTACAGCTTGCCAATGTTTTGGTCCTGGATTCGATTGATATCGGCTGACCATGCCAACTGAATAACAAAATCTGGTCTAGTACAAAGCATTGCATACATGAGACTTCCCACTGCAGAAGCATAAGGAACTTGTCTCATCATATCTACTTCCTCTTGAGTCTTAGGCCTTTGGTTGTCAAACAGAGGAACTCCATGTTTGAAAGGAAGTAATCCTTTCTTGGAGTTTTGCATGCTAAACCGTTCTAGAACCTTATTTATATACCCAGCTTGTGATGAGACTAACATCTTATTCTTGCGATCTCGCCAAAGCTTGATCCCTAGAATAAAATTAGCCTCACCCAAGTCCTTCATATCAAATTGGCTTGACAACCAAACCTTTACTGATGACATTACCCTTACATCATTTCCAATGAGTAGAATATCATCAACATAAAGCACTAGAAACATGATTACTTTATCTTGATGTCTTTTGTACACACATGGTTCATCAAGATTTTGTTCAAAACCAAATGACTTGATTACTTGATCAAATCTGATGTTCCATGACCTAGATGCTTGCTTAAGTCCATAAATGGACCTTTTCAACTTGCATACCAGATGCTCTTGGTTCTTTGATATGAAACCTTCTAGTTGCATCATATAGATTTCCTCTTCAAAATTGCTATTAAGAAATGCAGTCTTGACATCCATTTGCCAAATCTCATAATCATAATGAGCAGCAATGGATAAGAGAATTCTGATAGATTTAAGTATTACTATTGGTGAAAAGGTTTCTTCATAATCAATACCTTCCTTTTGTGTATACCCTTTCATCACTAGCCTTTCTTTAAAGGTTTCAACCTTTCCATCTATCCCTCTCTTTCTCTTGTAAACCCATTTGCAACCAACAAGTTTAATGCCATTAGGCGCCTTTACTAGATCTCAAACTTGATTGGAATACATGGAATCTAATTCAGATTTCATAGCTTTGACCCAATGTCATGCATTTATATCATTCATTGCCTCTTCATAGGTGTAGGGATTCGATTCAGCCTCTTCTGAGATAGCTTCATAAGTTTCTCTCAAACCTATGAATCTTATAGGAGGCCGAACAATTCTCCCACTACGACGAGGCACCTATGTACTAGACATCTCATAAGTAGTATCTTGTGGTGTATCTAATACAGCCACATCATCCCTAGCTTCATCCATTGGTTGTTCTTTTACAGGTTCATTCATTTTAGCTAACACAACTCTACTTCTAGGAGTAAAATTATTCATATAGTCATTTTCCAAGAATTTAGCATTTGTAATAACAAAAACTTTATTATCCTTACGACTATAGAATAAATAACCCCTAGTTTCTTTTGGATAACCTACAAGCAAACATACTTCTGATTTTAGTTCCAATTTATCAAGCTTCCCTTTTAACACATGTGCTGGAGAACCCTAAATGTGGAGATATTTCATGCTAGGCTTACGCCCACTCCACAATTCCATTGGTGTTTTGGGAACAGATTTTGATGGAACTAAATTCAAATGTATTGCTGTATTTATGGCATAACCCTAAAAAGAGATCAGTAAAGTTGAGTAACTCATCATGAACCTAACCTTTTCTAAAAAAGTCATATTCCTTCTTTCTGCTACACTATTCTGTTGGGGAGTTCCAGGTGCAGTCAATTGGGATACAATCCCATTTTGTGTTAAGTAATCCTTGAAATTTCCAAGAAGGTATTCGCCACCACGATTAGATCGAATGGCTTTTATGCGTTTACCCAATTGATTCTCAACTTCATCCCTAAACTCTTAAACTTTTCAAAGGTTTAGGACTTCCGTTTTGTTAGGTACACATAACTATATCTTGAGTAATCATCGGTAAAAGTGATGAAGTATTCATAACCTCCTTTTACTTGGGTTGACATAGGACCACACACATCCGTATGAATTAATTCAAGCAATTCTTGGGCTCTTTTACCTTTTGCATTAAAAGGTCGTTTGGTCATTTTGCCTTTCAAACAAGATTCACAAACTGAAAATTCATCAAAGTCCATGGGCTCTAAGAGTCCATCTTTGATCAGTCTTTGAATTTTGTTTGAATTAATATGACTCAAACGCAAGTGCCAAAGATATGTATCATTAGTAGAAGGAAACTTTCTCTTTAATAATTTTACATGAGAGTCATTATCTAATTCAGAATTATATAATTCATGCTTATCAGGAGTTAAAATATAAAGACCATCAACAATATTACCAGAACAGATAAACATTTTACCCTTCTTTATTATAACATTGTCTTTAAGGATAACACAATATCCATGTTTACCCAAATAAGTTGCAGAAATTAAATTCCTACGAATATTAAGTACAAACAGACAGTTTTCCAATACTAAAACCCTTGACTCAAAACATAAATTAAATACACCTATAGCTATAACTAGAATCCTGCTCCCATCAGCCAAAGTAAGAAATAATTCCCCTTTATTAAGTTTTCTGGTCTCCTGGAACCCTTGCAAAGAATTGCAGATATGATTAGTACAACCTGAATCCACACGCCAGGAATCCGTGGGATTTTGTACTAAACATATTTCAAGGAGGAATGAACTTTTCATACCTTTATTGGCAGCCTTGAACTTCGGACAATTCCTCTTCCAATGTCTTTTCTCACCACAATGGAAACATTTTCCTTTGAACTTCTTTCCTTTGTCGGCAACCCCTAAGACAATTTGTTTACCTTCTTGCCTGGTGAAGTCCTTTTTCTTCTTCTTCTTACCCTTACCTTTCGACTTAGGTTGAGAAGTAGAAGCTTCACCCACATTGGCTTCAATATTAGAAGTACCAAGAATGCCTTCCGCCTCTACCAATTCATTCATTAATTTAGACAAAGAGTAAATCTTTTTGTTCATATTATAATTAAGTCTGAATTCCTTGAATGATTCCGGTAGTGATTGGAGTATCATATCCACTTGGGATTCTCCATTAATATCGGCACCTAAAACTTCCAATGTATTCAGATTGGAAATCATTGTAAGATAATGCTCCCTCACTGAACTACCTTCAGCCATTTTGGTATTATAAATTTGTCTCATGGTTTCTTGCCTTGCAGAACGGCCTTACTCACCAAACATCTCCTTCAGACTTAACATAATGTCCGAAACTAGTTCTACATCCTGCATTTGATGTTATAGAACATTTGAGATAGATGCTAGGATGTAGCACTTGGCCATCTCATTAGATTTCTGCCAACGATCATATCGTTGTTTTTCTTCAAGAGGAGCATCTAATGAAGGAAAGCTAGGACATGGTTTAGTAAGCACATATTTGTGCTCTTCAGCAGTGAGAACTATGTCTAAATTTCTTTTCCAGTCAACATAATTGGATCCAGTCAGTTTGTTTTGATTAAGAATGGTAACAAGTGGGCTAAATAATGCCATGTTCAAATCTGAAAACAATAAACATGAATATAATAAGTAAACTGGACATTATCTATTTAGCATATAAACATATAGTATGGAACCTTAATAAAACCATAATATAATATATGCAACGACAACCCAATCCCATTATTAATATTCCTTGGAAGTGAGGTCATACCAATCACTATGATTAAGCGAGAATTATTCTCATTATTAATGCTATCATGGTAAATCTTACCAAACAAAAATAATTTGCTGTTTTTCCTTTAGCCTCTAAGTAATAATGACATAGCTCCGAAGGAAGGTTAACATTATACTTAGTCTAGTGTACACCACTGCCTAGAATCAATGTGAGTCACTAAGTAACTCCACGGAAGCATGGTCGTTCTTAATGTAAAAACATATATCATCCATCATTAAGAAGTTTAATCTGTATTTCCATGAATTAAACACCCTCCGAAGGGAGCAAGGCATATACGCCAAGTCGAGGTATTTAATCACACTACTATAAACCGACAATGGAGGTCATGAGATCCAACCCTTGTATCTCTCTCCCACTAGATGTTTTAAATTAAAGGTTTTTATTTTGTAAACATGCATAAACTAATTACACATACAGCCTTGCATTTTATACAATTGAAAACATCTTGAAAAACTTTGAATTCCAATTTTCTAAAAAATTTAGACAGAAACTTTCGCTAATATCTCGCAAGTATCTCGCGACTAAACGCTTCCCGTGAAAACGAGTTGAGCAAAAATTGAAAACACAAATCCACACAGAAACTTTCGCTACTGTCTCGTGGGTACCTCGCGACTAAACGCTTCCCGCGATACTTTAGTGGCATTTTTTGCGAGTAGCTGCACGAGAAGCTTACCCGTGAAAAACCCGTGTTTCAGTTTTTCAAGTTCAGATATAAACAGTTTTCAACGGTTTTTCATGGACAATCAAAACATCATATGAACATAACAGATGGAAATTGATTTCAAAACTAAATTCTATTGATGCTATAGCCTTAAAGATTAATTTAACATACTTAAATTCAAAATTAAACAACATCATAACATCAATATCAGTTTTCATCAAATCATAGTTTCAACAACCATGCAGAAAATTAAATACATGTATAATCTTCTAACATCTTGAAACTATTATCTCTAATTCCAAAACTCACAAAACATGTTATACAGATTGAAAATTGAAGACCGCTCTGATACCATTTGTTGGAAATATAAGTGAACATAGCGAAAAAAATAAAAACGGATCTACTTCATTTACAATTGATAACATGCACTATGTAAGTTTCAGAATTAGAGAACAAGAGAGTGTACCTTGAAGCAGTGAAATTCAAAACCGAAGATTAGAAGTTCTTGAGAAGACTTTCAATCTTCACTCCAATTCCACTAGATGCCCAAGATGTGTGGTCTCTCAATCGGTTATGTATGTTTTAGGGAGAATAGAAGAGTGTCTAACACTCACATACATACCATTTTCATGTTATATAAAATCTGTATGTTTCTCTCCTTATAACTGATTATCTAATTGGGCTAGCCTTTTGGGCTTTTCCAATTGGGTTTTAGTATGTGGCTTGGAGTGGGACCAAAAGGGAACAAGTAAGACACTAGCTCCAATGGGCCTTGGGCTTTTCTGTCAACTCTTGACAAGTCCAAAGTTACCATTAATTATATTTAATACCACTATATAAATATAATTGCACTCTAGGCCTTATCAATAAATTATATCCCAAGACTTTATTGTACATGCAACCCCTTCATAAAATATTCATAGTAATACAAAGTTATGAATGAAGACTGCCACTTTGTGAATTACTACATATTAATCCTTGAGTACCCGGTTTAATCCTTTGAGTTATTCATTATATATTTATGAAATCCAATTTTATAAATATATACTTTAGTAACTATTTACTAAAGTAGTTAGGCCTAACTTTCTGAATAATAAACCCATTAAAGTTATCTCGAGGGAATATTTTATATCTTCGTTAAGAGACTATGAATTCCATCTTGAGAATATATGTTCCATCAACATTAAATGTGGCTGCCCAACATACTAAAATTTTGACCGTTACTTTAGATCTCACTCCTGATATATATCAAAGCAACTTACATTTCATGATCAGGTCCATTATTCTCTCAGGATTAAGAGTTCATGCAAATATAAGTCGTGAGATTTATTATTCATTTGACAGTTTTTAGGAGAATAATAAATCTCACAGCAGTCCAGTTCAATATGTCTTAACTCTTAAAACATATCAACATATCAACTAGAAGTTTCCACTTCCATGATCAAGACAAATCATCTTAGTTAATATGTTATAGTATCCGCAGATGAAATGCCTAATTTCATCACCGACTACGAACTAAAATTCTGAGTTTATAAAGAACTTGTAATTTATATCTTTTGTGACTTTTCACATAAATCACATACTATGCATCTCATGGACTATATGATAATGTCCAAATATTCATGTTATCATTATTTCAGATAACAATAAAACAACTTTATTAATTACAATATTAAGTCATACATCATGTCAAACACAATGTCATACATAATATAATACATAGCATCATATAATAGGATTCTAGGGCACTAATCCCAACAAATACATGAATTGAAAGCAGAACATCAATGAAGCTTTGAGGAAAGAATATTATTTACAAGGCAGTTAACGCACTGATAGTAATAGGGAGCGAAAGAAAGATAGGAGTATAAAAAATTTCATGCTATTTCATTTCATGTTAATATTTGATTAGTTACTTTAATAAAACACAAGCACTTAATCCACTTTTTGACCTCCACCAATCAACTTTACCCCCACCATGACAATTTCCCAGCATTTTCTTCATTTGCATTGTATTGTCCTCAAGTGTTCAAAATTTCATTAATAGTATCACGCGTTATCGTGGGTTGAGAAGATGACATGTTGATATCCGTAACTTAAGGCAAAAGATGAAGCTAATTAGACCATGATTTGAGTGATGAGATACATGGAAATTAAATGGAATGATGGAAAGCCGAACATCAATGACGTAATAGTGAACGAAAGAGAGATAGGAGCATGGTTGTCAAAATCCTAATCTGGATCCTATGATTTTATGATCTCACATACCCAAAATGATTCGGATTTTTCAAGGATCTTTGCGATCGTACAATTCTGACGATCCCAAATGATCCTAATTTCTTGTAATATTTTTTAACTTGATAGAAGGCTCAGTTGAACCAAAATGAAAAATAGCATCCCAATAGATTAAGTTTTGCTATTATAATGTAGAGATATAGAGTGTAAGTTGAGCCAAAATGAAAAATAACATCTCAATAGAGTGTCACGTTTTGAGATTTTTGACCTCTTTAAACGATGCTTACAAATGGATGTAATGATGTATGGTAATCACATTAAGTGGATGCAAATTTTTGGTTTTTATGAATGCATAATTTATGTGATTATTTAACATACCAGTTTGTTTTTTTTTCTCAAATAATGTAGGATTTTACGATTCACGATCTGATCCTACGATCCACAATCCCACCTATCTCCCACGATCTTACGTAGGATCCTGATTTTGATAATTTTGGATATGAGCATAATAAATCTCATGATATTATTTATTATTTATTTTTTTTATACAAGATAGAAATTCTATTCTATCCTACTATAAGTATATATGTGTGTGAAATTTTTTCTTAAAGATTTGAACCCCCAGTCCCTTGCCTTCCACACCTCACAAGCACTTATACTTGTGGAGTGATCATTGCATCAAAAATGTGCTAACATATAATATCTTGTCCAGCTCAGTTGATTAAAGTTCCCCTTTCATGATTAATCTAGATGAGTTACTTTAATAAAACACAAGTTTACTTCATTCACTTTTTGACTATAAAGCCAATCATCTTTACCCCACCATGACAATTTCCCACTAAAGTTGAGGTGATTCCAGTGATCGATGTCTCCCCTTGTCTTGAAGTGCAATGACCTGAAAAGCAAGTCCACATGATTCCTCATTATCTATTTCCACTTATTAATTATTGTGCTACATTAATAATACAATCACTCGCTTTTACTTTTCGTAGTTTCTTCGAAAAGATTCGCATTTAGCAAGAAGGGTTGCTTTGTGTTATCTTCTTGGCCTCTGTTTTTTTACTTACTAAGAGCAGCAGCATTAACAGCCAATCAGTCTATGTATTTAAACTTCTCCTCGGATTTCTAAAGAGTTGTTGCTAATTTGTAGACTCGGCTTTCTCTTGGAGATAGGAGGACCGGTAAGATCTTTGATGTGATTGTGACTATGAAATTATTTATTTATTTTTTGGTTTAGATATTTATAGGATTAGATGACTGACTGTACATGTTTTTTTTTATTTAAAAGATTATATTGTAATACATTCTTTGTTTATTTTAGCTATCTTTTCCACTAAAATTTTCATTTATGTAAAAGAAAAGGTGGACTTCCTTTATATACTGGGTCATTACTTCATTCCCCAGCCTGCTTATAGTTAAAAAAAAAAAAAAAAAAAAAAAAAAAAAAAAAAAAAAAAAAAAAAAAAAAAAAAGTTCTTTTGTGGTTAAACATTTTGAAAAAATTTAATTACTGTGAAATGAATCATTTCCATTTGAAAGCAAACAGAGAGAAACATTCCTTTCTGCAGAAATTTGTTTCTTTTAAAGCTATCTTTTTTTTTTTTTTTTTTTTTTTTTTTTTTCTCCTCTTCCATCTGATTTTCCTTGTACAAACTTGTTTTGGTTTGCGTTACTTTCTTCTCTGTGCTTTTGCATTGTATTTTCTTGTGTGCTATATCTTTGATTATCATGTGTTTGGAGATTATGTTCTTTCATTGCCTTTGGTGCTTAGTAAGACATGTTCAGCCTGTGTACATTGTTGGTCTTTCTTATTAATTAGTCACGAACTTGCGTGTTGTGTGTGATAATCATTTTTATGGTGGTTTTATTTTTATTTTTTTACAATTTAAACTAATTTAATAAAGAATAATGTATTTCATAACTATATAGTTATTTATTATAGGAATAATCATAAATGTAATATAAGAACAATCATAAATCACAAATATAAATTTTGTCGTACCAAAATAAAAACAATACAATTTTCTTAGAAATTCAAAAGGCAAGTTAACGAAAATATTTATTTTTTAATAAAAGTTATTTATAATATTTTGTGAATCATTAAAAAAAATATAAAATTTGAAAATTATTCTTTTAATTTTAATAAAAATTTCTCAAACCTTATTTTTTTGTCTGCAATCCAAAACACCAAAAAATGTAACTAAGAAAATTAATAAACTTAACAATGATTAATTGGACCAATTAAGAAAAACAATTTGTTGTGGATAATCTATTAAGATTATTTTTTTTGTAGAAATTGTAATTTCATCCACCCAAAACATATTATCAAATAAACAATTATTAGAACAATCTAAGAGTTAAATTTCTATATATTCATTGTTATAAAATAATAATAACAATTAAAGTAAAATTGCAAAAGCTAAAATTTGTCACCCATCTAATTATTTTCGTATGGCTGACCTTTGCCTTTCTCTAAATAAATGGTATTATGGAGTACTTCTAATACAACTATTAAGAGGAATTTGTTAACCGCAAAGGACTAAAAAAATAAACAAAAATTAGTAAAGTCTCGTAGTTTAACATTTAAATTAAACACTATAAAAAATCATGTTGTCTAATAGAATAAATACCAAATTATCCAAATCATGTTATATAATAGAATAATATTATATTTTTATATGCTATATTTAATTCTTTATAATGCAATAAGATAAAATTTAACAATCAAAGAGAACCAAAAAAAAAAAAAAAAAAAAAATTTAATAAACAAAACTAAATCGTATTAACTTAAAGTAGAGTTTTAAAGAATATAAAAGATTATCAACCTAAAGCAGAGATACAAGAAAAATAAAAAATCCACCAAAAATTGAGAGAGAGAGAGAGAGAGAGAGAGAGAGAGAGAGAACATTTTCTTTGTGAGGGAAAACTATGCATAGAATAGAAGAGATAATGACAGATTTATAGTAAGAGGTTGTGAATAAGAAGAGATAAAAATAAAGAAAGATGAAGGGAAAAAGGAAGAATGATAATAATGTAGAGAATAGTGGGGAGATGAAAAGGTAAGAGAAGGAGAAAAGTTTGAGAAGTAGTGGGAAAATGGAAAGGTAAGAGAGAAAGAGAAAGGTTGGAAAAGTGTAAAAGTTTTTTTTTTTAATTTTTTTTTTGAGAAACTGGACCTAAAGGCCCTGTATTATTGAATGGAAAAACAATGAATTACAATGAATCCCGAGTAAGTAGAGGAGCTACATCCTTAGGAATGGAATTAGACCAAACCTAGAGCTCATTACTAGACTTAGAATTTCTGGCTAAATAGTGGGCAACTACATTGCCTATTCGCTTTACAAGTGTAAAAATTGTAAAAAAAAAAAAATGTTAAAAACAATTGTAGAAAAATTGAAAGAAAAAAGATAATGAAGTGGATGCTGATGTGGCTCAACTAGAGTGTAGTAATAATAAATGCTAGACTTTAGCTTTTACATATATATAGACTATAGATTATATCCCTGAATTTCAATTAATATCAACATACTTTTTTCAATTAAAAAAAGGTAGAGCAAAGTTTATATTATTATTATGATATTTAATTGCACATATAATTTCTGTGGGATTTCACAAAAAAAACTTTTCTATGGGATTTCACTACAAACTTCAAAGTCTTTACTTCTTTTTAAAAGAGCAATATTAGAGACATAAAAGAAAGAAATGATATGTCCACAATATTTTCACAACATTTTTTACAACAAATCATAAATGGCAGGTTGTTACTAGTTGTTATTATTGGAGCAAAAAAGTAATCTTACTGTTAGTTTCATATTTGAACCAATAACAACTAACCACCTGTGATTTGTTGTAAAAATGTTGTGGACGTAGCATTTCTCTAACTTTTATGTGGACCTATTTTTATGGGATTTCACTAACACTATTTTTATTATGTACCAATCACATTACGCCATGTCAATAAATTTTTTAAAAAAAATTGTGAAAATTTTTCATTCCCATAAAAAAATTTATTTGATTCCAATTAATAGAGGCCTGTTTTTAGAACCTATTGAAAAAGCCAAGTCCTCTTGTAATAACCACATATAACCTTGGTCTAATAATTCATAAATTGAATTATTAATAGCTGAACTAAATTATTATTTGCTTCTTTTTAGTTTGTCCAAATTTATTATTTTCACTTAAAATATATATTAATTCCTCTAAATTTAGATATGCTATTGTGGGTGAGAAGGACCAACGCCATATGTTGGGCCTGAGGCCCAGTTCAAATACGACTCACTGTCCGAAGAGATTAAAAGTATGAGTGTTTTGCCATCCTGGTGAGAGTGCAACCTATAAGGGACAAACGCTCCGTCCGAAGACAACCTGGTTTGGCCGAAGGGACCCTATCCAACGGATCCGTCCAGAACTTGATCGAGTAGATATGCTGAAGGTTTCCCTACAAGGGCTGAGCTTTGGGCATGTCTAACTGCGTGGCTATCATGAAATATCTTACCAATAAAGCTGCCACCGCCACATTTAATGCACTGCAACAACTTTCCTGGCCGCATTTATGTGGAGAAGACACCTGAACAGTGTATCTTCACCCACCACCACTCACTGCAGGTTAAAGCAGACGGCTGATGTGACTAGTACTCAAGTGGGCGCCTAGATGGAGGACAAGTGTGCGGTGAAGATGGAAAAAGGGTGTATATATATATAAGGGAAGCAGGCCTCACAGAGGGGGGAGAAGAAATTTGTATAGACTAAGCTTTTAAATACTAAGCCTCTTCGGATCAAAGAGATTTCCCATTAAATGCCTGACTCGATCCTTTTTTCTTTGACATTGGTTTTGCTTGTATGAACCGTTGCTAAACCCATTACTAGTCTAGTTGTTTAACCCATTCTCTACAAATTCATTGTTGAGAATTTGTTGGGCTCACAATACAGGAAGTTGGTATCTGGCCCAACAAATTTGGACCCTACAGCTATAATCATATTTTAAAATTTTAATTTGACAAGTAAACTTTAGAATTTATTATCAATCTCTTCTTTCAGTACATTATAAAGACAATAACATTGGGGGCGGGGAGAAAGAGAAAATGAGATTGACTGATCCACCGCCACCTCTCCTTCCATTTACCATTTACCAATCCAACTCCATGGTTTTTAAAACTTGGGGACTATAAAGATGAATTCTTCCATTTTGTTTTTAATTTTTAGTTATAAATGTGCAAAATGTCTGATGTACATATTGGGTACATTTGCAGGCACAAAACAATGGAAATTTTGGGACCCATTTTTGAGATTGCAAAAATGATATTTGCTCCAATTTGCAAATACTGTGCTTATTATAGAGGCGTTGATAAACATAGGAGAATTCTCAAGAACAAATGGCAGGATTTGGAACGCCGGAAGATAGACACAAACTCAAGAATGAGAGCACAACTTCTTCCAGGAAAGACACCAATGAAAGAAGTTGAAGGTTGGTTGCAAGACGTAGAAAAGATGCATGATGAAATAGAAGCCATTGAACGTGAAGCTGTAGAAGGGAAGTGTTTCTCACGTGCACATGTAGGAAAACTTGCTTTTAAGAAGATACAAGAGGTGGAAGAACTTTATCAAATGGGTGCTTTTAGTGATAGTTTGGTCATTGATCCACCTCCAAGCAATGGAGAAATAATGTCAACGCCAACTTTGATTGGGGAAAGCACTGCTGAAAGATTAAAGGAAGCAATTTGGGCATGGGTGTTGGACGATGATGTTAGAAAGATTGGCCTTTATGGAATGGGAGGTATAGGGAAATCGACTGTCATGGAGCACATCAATAATCGTCTATTAAAAGAGAAAAACAAATTTGACAATGTCATTTGGGTCACTGTATCAAAATCTTTAAATGTTATCCAACTACAACATGATATTGCACGCAAGTTGGATTTAGATCTTGCAAAAGTTGAAGATGTAAGAGAAAGGGCTGCCAAGTTAAAGGCAAAATTGGAAGATAAGAATAGATATGTGCTAATCTTAGATGATATGTGGGAAGCATTTGCTCTTGAGAAAGTAGGAATTCCAGAGCCTACTTTAGCAAATGGATGCAAATTATTGTTAACAACACGAGATCTTGCTGTTTGTCGAGGAATGAGTTGTAAAGATATCAAAATGGAGCTACTTTCGAAAGAGGAGGCACATAAGTTGTTTTTGGATAAAATGGGTTATGATGTTTTTAATATTCCCTATTTGAAACCAATTGCAAAAGAGGTTCTTGAAAGATGTGCCCAATTGCCTCTTGCAATTGTTACGATAGCTGCAAGTTTCAAACCCTTAAGACAAGATTTCGAGTGGAGGGACGCACTGGAAAAGCTGAAGACATCAGTAATGAGGTCTAACAATAGAGAGAAGCAGGTACTTGAGACACTTAAATTTAGTTATGAATGCTTGGAAGATGAGGAACGTAAACAGTGTCTCTTGCATTGTGCACTATACCCTGAAGACTTCAAGATTGACAAACAAGAGTTGATAGAACATTTGATTGATGAGGGAATTATTGAAAGAATGAAGAATAGGCAAGCGGAGTTTGATAGGGGCTACTCAATATTGAGTAAACTTGAAAATGCTTGCTTATTGGAAGGTGGAAATGATAATTTTGTGAAGATGCATGATTTGGTAAGAGACATGGTCCTCCAGGTTGCAAGTCCTGAATTTATGGTAGAAGGTCACTTGGGATTGGAAGATTTTTCAGATGAAGGAAAATGGAGAGAGGATCTTGTAAAGGCTTCTTTGAGGTACAACAACATATCAACAATCCCTTGTAATGTATCACCAAGGTGTCCTAACCTTTCAACCTTGTTGCTGCGAGATAACCCGTCATTAGAAGCTGTCCCAGATTCTTTGTTTGAGCATTTGCATGGGCTCAAGGTTCTTGATCTATCATATACTGGTATTGGGTCTTTGCCCAATTCAGTCTTTGGCTTGGAGAATCTTTCTACATTAAGGCTAAGGAGGTGTGAAGGATTAATTCATATGTCTTCATTAGCAAAGCTTACAACATTGAGAAAGTTAGACCTTGGGTTTACATTAATTAAGGAAGTACCTCATGGTTTAGAAATGTTGGTCAACTTGACATATCTCAATTTGAATGCGTGTAGACTAAAAACCATTCCACTTGGGATTTTACCTAAACTATCTCATCTTCAGTATCTCGCAGCTTCCAGCAATTCAAACACAGCAATAGTGAAAGGAGAAGAGATAGCAAGCTTGAAGAAATTGGAGACTTTTGGGGGTCATTTTTATGACTTATACGAGTTCAATACGTATATAAGATCCTTGGAGAAAAGGCAACTTGCATGTTACTTAATTGAAGTGGGAATGTCAATTATGGATAATTGTCTAATGGATGAAGTCTTAGATGGCAAAGTTGTAATGTTAAATGACTGCAATTTAGGAAAAGGAGAAGAGTCCTTTGTGCTACCAAAAGATGTGCAAGTTCTAGGTATTGGAAGCTGTCACGAAATAAGAAGTTTATGCGATATTCCATCTTTGAACCACTCAAGTGAATTAAAGAGTATAGTTCTTGACAACTGCGAAGGAATAGAGCACGTACTTTCATTTTCTTCTTCTTCGTTGTCCACTTCTTGTACCCTTTCTCTTCAAACTCTCGAGGTTTTAGCGCTTTCTAGTTTGGATAACTTACAGGTACTGTTTAAAAAAGAGAAAGTTGCATCGGCACGGTTCCCACCTGACACCTTTTCCTGTCTCAAAACATTTGCAATAGAGAATTGTTCAAGAATAAAGAAGCTGCTTCCAGCTGGGTTGCTGCTACACTTGCACAACCTGGAAGAGATCGAGGTCTGCAATTGTGGACAATTAGAGGAAATAATAGCAGAAGTACTTGATGAATTTGAAGGAGAAGAAAAGGAGGGAATGGACACTACCAAAATCGCTCTCCCCAGATTGAGGACTTTGGAATTACGGGACCTACCAGAATTGAAGACCATTTGTAGTAGCAGAAAAGTAATAGTTTGTGATTCTCTTGAAAGGGTTGAGATAATTGAATGTCAAAAGCTGAAGAGACTCCCTCTCTCTCTGCCGCTTCTTAATGGACAACTATCTCCTCTCCCTTCTCTTAAAGAGATTAAAGCAGATAAAGAATGGTGGGAGTCGTTGGACTGTCAGGACACTAAGAATGTCCTTCAACCCTTCTTCTGGGATCCGAAGGAACGGGATAAACAAATAATAGCATGTTTAGAGGTATGTCTTTCTCTTCATTCTCACATTTTTTTTTTATTTATCTTTTATGGACTCATCTTTAATCTTTCTTTTATTTTCTCTAATCCATTTTCTAAAATCCTTTAAATACCCGTTTTTGGATTGGACCAACCAATTATTTATCACATCTTCCCTGTAAGTATATGCTTTATAGTTACTGTAAAATGGTTTCGCGAGTGGTTTCTTTTGCTGTTTCGGTCTTATAAAAGATTTATGGCTAAGAAATTTGTGTGTGATTTTATTCATTTTTTTTTTTCATATTTGCTAATTAATATGAACTTTGCTGTGTTATTAACGTGTGCTCCTCTTTGACTAATGGCCTGTTTGGAAGTTTAGAGAGGGAAGAGAGTAGAGGAGAGGAAAGTAGTGGGGAGGAGAGTAGAGGGGTCAGGTGAATGGTTCCCTTCCACTTTGTTTGGATATTTTTAAAATTAGTAAGGGAGAAGGGAATAATTAGCCCTTCCCTTTGTTTGGATGTTTTAAAAATTAGGATGGAGAGGAAACGAAATGATTAAAATAGACAAATTTACCACTACAAAACGCGGAGGCATTAGGCCGCGTTTGTAAAAACGCAGCCCTAGACAGGCTAAATACAACAACAAAAGCCCCGTTTTAAAAACGGGGCCATAGAGTGGGTCTAAAGCCGCGTTTGAAACGCGGCCCAAGGACCTGCCTATTTCTTTTTCTTTTTTTTTAAATCTTAACTCTTGCTGTGTTTAAAAAATGCAAGTACAGCGTGCCTGAAGCCTCGTTTTATACACGCGGCTTTAAGTTTTGTCTGTAGCCGTGTGTATAAAATGTGGCTTTAGTTTTAGGAAGTGGCCCCGTTTAATTAAACGCGGCCTTAGATGGCCCCTAAAGCCGCAGTTTAAAAACGCAGCCTCAGGAATTATATAAATACTAAAACCCTTTTCAACCCTCACTCTCCAATCGCTCTCTCATTCAACAATTCGACACATCTCTCTCTCGCTCTTGCGCTCTCTAGTACGTTTGTCTCTCTCTTTCTCGAATTGATTTTCTTTTTGTTTGGCTTCTTTAATTAGGGTTTAAATCTACCAATTATTTATTTATTTATTTTTTTTTTTGTGTGTGGATTAGATTTCCGCTTGGTTTGTAGGTTTTGTTTTTTAGAATTTGGTATTTGGGTTTTGGGTGTTTTAGGGTTTTTTTAATTTTTAGTGTTTATTTTTTGGCAAAATGGACTCGAGTAGAAGAGCGGTGGAGTCGTACTGAGCGGATTTTTTGGCTCTGGCGTTTCAAAACCCTAGATTCGCTCCCATTCTAATCCACAGGTATTTTTTTTTCGTCTTTTATAGATTCGTTTTTGTTTTTGTTTTTTTAATCTATCTTGAATTCTTTATATATTTTGAGTTTGTGGGATTTTTAATATGTTTTACTATTTCAGTTTCCTTGTTTGTATTATCATTAATGAAAGATTGAAGAGGGGGGGGGGGGGGGTGGGGGCTTAATTAAGTAATGAAGGGTCTTTTTCTTATTTACTTTTTCTTCGGGGGTGGGATTTGGATGATGATTTCAGGAACCAAAGGGTCAGTAATTGTAACACTTTAGAATTTATGAAGATACCTATCTAAAAAAATAATAATAATTCTGAAAATCATTTTTTTGCCATTACTTGTCAGTTCTGAAAAGTGTAATTTTTAAGATATTTTATGTCTGTTTGAAAATGGACTTGCAATATTGGTCTATGATTAATTAGTTAGATTAAATAATTATGACTATAGCATGCAATATATATATATATATATATATTTTATCATTTTTTTATGTGAATTAAATAATCAACATTGGTCTATGATTAAATATTTTTTCTACTTTTTTATTATACTGAAAAAAACCATCCTTAATTGATAATAATTAAAATAAGAAAAAAATGTTTGGTTTGTTTGTTTACTGAAAAAACCAACAAAATATTGAATTTTGAGTGTTTCTTTCATTTATTATTATTATTTTTAATATATTTTTTTTTCTTAGTATGTGAATTTAATTTTTTGAGGATTCGGAGAAGAATTGAGACTCAAAAAAACAAAAAAGTTAGGGAGAGTGACTCTATAAATTAACTCAAAAAATAGGAACCTACTCTGTAATTTAAATTCAAGTGTTTGCCCACTTACTATTCAGAAAAGAAAGCAACTCAAAATTCTCAAGAGAATATTCCTGCTAATTACTAAGCAATAGCACACAAATTGCAACCAAAACAAATGACAATAATTTCTCAAAAAAATGCAGAATTTCACACTCTAAAATATTTTTTTTCATGACCATACTTATCCGTTTAGGAACCAATGCCACTTTGAATCATGACATGAGATACTGTAATTTGCCAAACATAGAGCCCATTGAGAATGCCTTGTCCATCTAATTAATAAAGCAAAATCTTTTTTTTTTTTTTTTAATAGAACAAGGTCTAAAACTTTCAATAAAAAATATCAAGATTCAAGTGGTCTAGCAACTAAGGCAAGTCCAGACCAGGCCAAGAAAGAGAGCCTAATCATTTACAAACAAGATTAAACCAGGGGCTGATATACAAGTTTTACTTAGAATTCTCTAGCTTTCTTCCTTCTGTTCTTTCACTTTCATTCTTCCACTGTTGTTTAGCTTGAGAAATACAAAAAAGTTTTCAATGTGCACAGGGATAAAATTGATTTAGATGATGAAATTGTCTATATTAATCTGAAATGCTTTTATAGTCTAAACTTCATTATCACTGAACATTATTTGAGAAAAAAAAAGCATAAACAACTAGTCTTATAAGCCCTCCACAACATGAGGAAATGGAATAGTGGGTTGCACGAACACAAAGTTTGTCCCTTGGAATTCTATATAAATAAATCTGATACGTATTAATCATCATTGACCATACCTTCATATTTCTTTTCTTCATTCTATATCACATAACAGAGATGTCTGAGACCATTGTAAAGTTCAATTTCAACAAAGCCACATGGGAAGAGCATGGTATGACCCACAGGCTACAGTAGCTTTGGCAGTGCAGCCAATTTTTGAATCAAAGGCCTCATATGATCATATCACAAGAATGAAAGATTCTGTCACACAGCTTTCATGGATCCCACCACCACTGCCCCAACTAAGGCACCTATACCAGTAAACAGTATTGAACAACCAGGGACATAACAAAAGACCTAAGAAGTCAGCTCGTGAAGTCAACAACATTGTATCATGCCAGACAACTAAGAAGTGAAAAGCATAAAAATGAATGTAAGCAGACAAAGTTTTCAAGCCACTGAAAAAAGGATAGTATTACAATGAGCTATGACCATATCTATAATTGCTAACAGACTTGTTTCAGAAAGCAAAACTAAAAATAAACACAAGCTGGTGCCAAAGAAAAATTAATCCCAAGAGTTTACATTTCAATGATCAATTGAAAAGGTTTTTAGAAATTGAAATTGTCTTGGAACATTTACTTGTCTAACTGTTAGAGAAATTTAAGGATTAGACATCATTGTGAATAATAGCTCCTTGCACTTCTCCACCGGATAGCCAATAAAAGCTCTCAACATATCTGGATTCTTAATAAGATAGAGATATGCCCTCATTCGCAATCTACACTCAAGTAGAGTGTTGTAATTATTATATTTTTTTGTTTAAGAACATCATTAATGGAAAAAATTTAGGCTTGGTAACAAGTGTCCAAAAGTGGTGTACATTTCCGAATTAGTAAATCTTTAACATGAATCATGGTTTTATGCAGTAAAATTATATCTCAAAAAAAGAAAAAGGAAAAAAAAAGTTTATATCTAGTGTACATTTCTGTTCTACATTTTGATGCTAAATCTGGTGAAGATGCTTGGTCTGCTCTGTAAAATTTTATTACATTCCTTATGCAAAAACCATAAATCCAATTGATCTAATTTGTGCTTTTTGTTGCAGAATCAGAGCTAGGACTTCTCTGTCCCTGGAAAGACGTGGTAAAATTGTTCCTTATCAGTCTTCTTGTAAAATACTTTCTCAAAAAAAAAAAAAAAAAAAAAAACTCTTCTTGTAAAATTGTTTTCACTAGTGCAAGCAAGGAGAACTTGACATGAAATGTTGACAAGCCGAACCTGACATGAAATGTTTCCGTGGTGAGTGCGAGTGCAAGCAAGGAGAACTTCACTTCCAAACGTAATTCTTTGTGATTTTGTTCTTTTTTGCTAATTATAAACTTTTTATGTTATGAAGCTGTGTTCCTCATTGGCTAACTGCCACAATCTTCTTTTATAATCGATCCTCTACCTAATTTATTTTGATACTCACTTCTTTTTTTTTTTTTTTTTGATAAGCGATATTTACTTTCTATTTCTGTTTTCGACATCAACTTTTATCCTCTTCTTCTTCCTTTTCTTCTCTGTTCGCCAGTGGAGAACAACACAAAATAGGGAATTGTTTTATGCTGTGTACATTTTGGTCCTAAATAATATTTTGAGACTAAATCTGGTGTATTTACTTGATCTTTTTTGGATACCTCAAAACATTGATTTTTAAATAATTATGTTTTCCAATAATTTGTGATTTTTATTGCCGAATATCAGATCTTGGGATTCCTCTATAATTGGGCAAACGTGGTAGTATATATCTTGTGGTCAATGTACAAAATTGGTGCACATCTAGTCAATATCCATTGTAACTATGGGTGCTTTCATAATCTAGGAACAAGTATGCTTATGATACAAGCATCTTGGTCATCAATTTGGCATTATTTTTTGCTTCATGTTTTCGCTTTTTTGTTGATAACTAGCCTTCCTTTTGGGTGTTTGTATTCGTCATTGAATATATAATTTGTTCCCATTCCTTTCCCTTTCTTTCTTGTCCTTTTCTACTTTCTCTATTCCTCCCTCTAATAGAGATAGATTTGTGAATTACATGATATTGAATTTGGTTTATCTCAAGCTAATAGATGTAAAATCATTCTCAAAACATCCAATGCAAACTCTGTAGAAGTTGGTATTCTTCAATGTGGATATTTTATTATTGCCATAAATAATTTCTTCTGCGTTCAATTCAAGATTAAATCAGCAATCTATTACTCAACCCAAGAGATAACATATCAATCTTGAAATAATCAAAACTCATTTAAGATGAAAGGCTATATTAATGAGTCACCTCATTTGAGAAATTCAGCATTGTTCATTTCAATAATATTAGTTGAACTATTTTTAGTTATTGATAAATGAACGGTTTTAGACCCTTTACAAACAACCAGATTGCGTAGCCTAAATTAATTAGCCAAGTTGTTACTTAGTCAAATTAAACAATTCTAGATTAAAACAATTAAATAATCATATCATGTATATAAAACATATAAAGCAGCGGAATAATAAAAGACATAATGATATGATCACCCAGGAAACCACACGAAAAAACTTGGGAAGGATTTGACCCACCGATTCTCAAGGCAAAACAGAATCCACTAAGAAAGAATTGAAGTTCTTACAAAAGGACTGACAAGCTCCCCGCTTGACTTCCTAATGCTACCCACCAGTAAAACTTCCTGACAAGACAACGCGTAGGCTCCGAGTCCACGGACTACTTCTTTCTTTGAATTCCTCTATCAGCTACAAGCACCTACGCTTGATATTCTTTAAGTTTCAATGGTAGTAACCAAGTTGATCATCAAGATGTTGAAGTAATCTCAATCTTGAAAACCCTAAACTTTGTGTAAAGGAAAACTTCTCTAGATCTCACAAGAGATTTACACAAAACAGCAATGTATGAGCAACAATACAACTTGTGCAACTCTTAAAACGTGGCTAGGGTTTTGCCTTATATACCTAGGGCAAAAACATAAAACCCTAAACGTTTAAAGAGTTAGGGCTGAGTTGGAAATTCTGCAGAAAACGCATCTGGGCCGATTTTCGACCGATCGAATCTATTCCTCGATCGATCGAGCCAGGCCAAAATGCCCCAATGCATCTGCAGTCACTCGATTCCAACTTTACAATATTTTATCAACTTTGAGCAAGCCTAAACAAGACTAAGTACATTGGTTTGATCATGGTTTGCCAACATTACAAATTAGAGTTCTAAATACATAAATTCCTAACCTTTAGAACCTAACAATAAATTTTATAAATAAAAAATAAAAAAAGGTGAAAGGGAGAAATGATTACAAAAATGATTATGTTAGTAAATTTTGTGCTTTACTTGTTGATGCATGTATTTTTGCTCCTCATATAGTTACAAAATTTCTCTCCACTATTTATGTGGAGAACAAGAAGCTTAAAGAATATGCAAATACCAAATAGTAATATTCGAGATTTGCATAATTTTAACGCAGAAAATTTGCTTTTCAAGTTGATATGACCTGTTTTACTAGAATCTATACTTCATTGTTATGCACATGATGAGGCTTTGAGAAATATTTTCTATTGAGTACCGAAATGTGTTAAGCAGGGATATAACAATCAAATAAAATATTTTCATCATGAAACATGCTCAGTGCAATTAACTTGTTTTTCCTATTAACGATGTGAGTAAGTATTAAAGAGAAAAATCAAATAGATTGTTAATTTTTCTTATATTTTGCTACTTTTTTAGTTATTTGAAAAACAAGCTTTCAGGAAAGGCTACTTGAATGTTCTGTTATCTTTCATTAAGTTTTTAGTATCCTCTTTAGTTCCCTATAAGTTAAATATTGCTGCTTGGTTCACATTTCTAATTACACAAGCTGTAGTGCAACATGCTCCATTCGCTATGAAAATGCTTAATCATTTAGGAGGACTTTCATTTAGAACTATTTTATTTCTCATCTGAATCTATCAATGCACCTTGCGTACCCTAGTATTGTCCTTTTCTCAACCTGTAAGGCTGTAACTCTAGATTGCTTAAAATTTATGGTTTGTTTGGATTGAGGGGGAGAGAGAGGGAATAGAGTAGAATTAGTTTAAAATTAACCTATTTTCAGCCAATTCTACTCAAGATATAACGCATGTCATCAAGATATTATACATGTTTAAATAGCATTATCTTTATATTTTAATCCATTCTGTTTTATGGTTTGTTTGGATTGAGGGGAAGGGAGAGGGAATAAAGTAGAATTAGTTCAAAATTAATCTATTTTCAGCTAATTCTACTCAAGATATAACGCATGTCATCAAGATATTATACATGTTTAAATAACATTATCTTTATATTTTAATCCATTCTGTTTTTTAATTGTTTTTTTATATCTTAATTTATGATTCTAATTTATTCAAATTTGGTTTAATCACAATTCACAACTTGGTTGGTTGTATAATCTATTAAGATCCAGACCATGGCCCAGTTGATCTCGTCGTGGCCCAGTTGGTATTAGATCTCAATCTCGCAGCTATTGGGCCTTTGAAGACCCAGACCATGGGACTCCAGGACTGGTGAACGCACAGTTTTCGTAATGGCCTAAGATTCGATCCAAGCATAGCCCAACAACAACTAAGCCAGTTACCAAAACGGTGCACCGTGCACTAAAAATCAAATTGACACGTCAAACACCCACCATTTTCCCTAAATTTTGCCTGTGATTTGAACTGTGTTTCTTTCTTTCTTTCTTTCTTTTCCTTGATCTTTGAACCGGTTAAATGGCCAAATACTATCTTTGGAAAAAATATTTAGCAATCTATCACTATTTGTGAAATATTTAGCAATTTACCACTGTTTTGATACTTGAGTTCTACATAGAACTTGCATTTATGAAAATCGAGTTCCAAAAAAATGTGATGTGGTGGTTAAGCTGATCTGATATTTTATAATTTAAATATCCATGTGGAACTCGATTGAGTTTCCTTTAATATGAAACTTAGAGCTCTTGAAGCTCGAGTTCCTTTCAAAATTGATCTCGCCTTATGTGTGTGGGACATGCTAAAGTGAAGAAAAGTTGAAGGAAAAGAAGAAAAGAATTAGACTAAAGAAAGCACAAGTGTGGGACAAGTTGAATTCGAGTTCCAATAAAAGTGAAAGAGAAAGCAAGGATGATGCCCATACCCTTCAGGGTATAATTAAATTGTACCCTTCAGGTGTGTGCAAGTGTAGTGGTGTAGTGAAGGACAGGTGAAGTGTAGTAAAGAAAGCAAGGATGATGCCCATGCCGCGTGACTTGTGAAGTGAAGGACAAGTGAAATGAAGTGTCTCACAAGTGAAGTGAAGTGTGTAACTAAAAAGCACAAATCAGTCATACTGTGTACCTCTAGAAGTAAGGTGTTGTAAAAGTTGTCTAGAAGTAAGGTGTTATAAAAGTTTTGCTCAGATTAGTTTTATGGTACTCAAGTTTTATAAACTCGAGTAACACATTACAAGTAACTCAAGAATCGCAAACTTGAGTTTCACGTGGCATTTTTTAATTAAAACAATACATGTCAGTGGGGTGCTACTGTGACAGTTTTTATGAAACTCGAGTTATATGTCAAACTTGAGTTTCATGAACTCAAATTTTAAAAAGGTGGTAGATTGCTAAATATTTCGCAAACAATGGTAGATTGCTAAATATTTTAGCCAAAGATTGTATTTGGCCATTTTGGCCTCTTTGAACCCAACCCATAAATAGAATTTAATAGATTATTTAATCGAATTCAAACATATATGATTGTATTGACTGATGATGTAAAATGTAACCTCCAGAAAACATCCATATGGTTCGTCCTTAACTTAAAGAAAAGAAAGAATGGAGGAGACTCAAGAGACTTCGTCCGTCATCACCGAGCCTCGTTCGTGCTTGAATCAAGGACGGATGAGACTTCGCCCATCTTTAATTAATGACGGACGAGGTAAACGTTTAAACCCACCAAAGCTCGTCCGTCCTCAATTAAGGACGGACGAGGTGAATACTCGGCAATATCTATGAACCCAAGCCTTCGTTAATTGTAATGAAGCACCGGTTCATATAGAGTAACTTCCATGGAAGTTATGGAAGTTACCCCTTATTTCGATGAATTCCTCGACAGTAGGAACGGTTATCAGAACAAGTAACCATTCTACGCACACTATATAAACTCTTCTCTACGAAGAGGTAAGGTATTGAGACATTTTCTTCTTAAAAATAAAGAAAATCTTAAGAGTATCTTTCTCCATCCCAAGTCACTAACTTTATCATCGGAGGATCATAGGTCGGCCTCCACCGGTCTTTTCTCTGATTGAGTTTGGTTTTTCAGGACTTAGCCTTCAAGATCACCGAATCCCAGAGATTTTCAACCCACTGATTTTCAAGAATCATCAGTTGGCGCCGTCTGTGGGAAAGAAATATTTGTTGCTCTTGAACTTGTTGAGTTCTGCGTTTTCTTTCTCTCATAAAGGGTTGAAATGGTTCGGACAAGGTCGAGGGCAACTAGCCCAGGCCCCCAACATAGTAGAGACGCATCAAGTAACCCTCATCGCGATCGTCAATCTGCACCGGTTATGCAGACATCTTCTGTCCAACATATGCACTCTATGGCGGCTGCGATGGCAGAGTTAACTCGCCAGAATCAAGAACTACAGAGAGAGATCAATCTAAGGCAGACATGTGCAGAGCATGAAGAAGGGCAAACTTGGAGCCTAGAGGGCAGAGAGAATTTTCAGCATGGGAGTCAATCAAGGGGAACCACCCCGCGAAGGGTACCCCATTTGGAACAAGAGTTGGATTAGATGAAGAAAGCCATGGACGAATTGAAGGAGAATATGAGGAGGGCAAATCCAGTAGAGGATTTGGTTCATCGAACTGACTCTCCCTTTACGGCTTCCATCAATGGCCACCCCCTGCCACCAAAGTTTAAAATGCCCTCTTTGGATTCATATGATGGGAATCAAGATCCTTTTGACCACATTGCCACCTTCTAGACCACTATGCATCTTCAAGGAGTTCCAGACGAAATAATGTGCAGACCTTTTCCCACCACCCTCAAGGGTCCAGCCAGGGTGTGGTTCAGCAAGCTACCCCCAAATTCAGTAGGTTCTTTTGAAGAATTAAGCAAGTTGTTTGTTAATAACTTCATAGGGGGCCAATGACACAAACGTTCTACTTCTAGTTTGTTAACGATAGAACAGGGGGAAAACGAGAGTTTGCAGTCATTTATTACTCGATTCAATAGGGAAGCCTTGATAGTGGACGAGATGGACGATAAATTGCTGTTGGCAGCTTTTTACAACGGAGTTCATTCGGATTTGTTCATCCACAAACTCTATGAGCAAGAGCCACAGACCATGGCGGAGCTCGTCCATTCAGCTCAAAACTTCAAGAATGCGAAAGATGCTATTATAGCTAAGAAAAGAAAGAGGACAGAGAAAATGGAGACAAATCACCACCCGGAACAAGCCCCTCGTCCAAAGAAGGGACGAACGGACGACAGAAGAGACCGAGACAAGAAGACAGGTTCGGCAGCACGCAACCAGCAATACACTCCGTTGAACATGCCACTGGAACAGGTCCTTATGCAAATCAAGGATGAGCCTTCCTTGAAGTGGCCAGAGAAGTTGAAGGGAGATCCCAACAAGCGAAACAGGAACAAGTATTGTCACTTTCATAGAGATCATGGCCATGATACAGATGAGTGTTTTGATTTAAAGCAGCAAATTGAGAATCTCATAAGGCAAGGGAAGTTGAGAAATTTCCTTGGACGAGATCACAAAGATGAGAAGTTGAAAGGGAAAGCAGAAGAATCATCGCGGCCACCACTAGGCGAGATAAAAATTATCATTGGAGGAAGTTTAACATGACGGTCATCCAGGACGAAGAAAGCATACTTGAAGGAAGTGCAGAGCATCCAACTCTTAGGACGACCGTCAGGAACTAAGTTCACGGACGAACAGCCAATTACCTTCACGGACGAGGAAGCTGAAAGAATCCACCATCCTCATGACGACGCTATTGTCATCACATTACTTATTGCTGATTACACAACTAGAAGAGTGCTGATAGACAACGGAAGTTCGGCAGACATTCTGTACTACCCAGCCTTTCAGTAGATGAGGATTGGACGAGACCAGCTTCGCCCAATGTACTCGCCTCTAGTAGGATTTGGAGGAACGAAGGTACAGCCTGTAGGTATTGTTACATTGCCAGTGGTGGTAGGAGCATATCCACGACAGTTAACTACCAATATGAATTTCCTAGTAGTAGATTGCTCGTCGTCTTACAATGCAATAATTGGAAGGCCAACCCTAAACAGTTGGAAGGCAGTCACATCTACCTACCATCTATCAGTCAAGTTCCCGACGGAGCATGGGATAGGCCAAGTACAGGGAGACCAATTAGCAGCAAGGGAGTGTTACCTAGCCATGCTGGCTACGGACAAGCAAATTCAAACAATGAATATTGAAGAAAAGAGAGTTGTGGCAGAACCCGTAGAAGCGTTGGAAGATATTCCCTTAGATGAGAATAACCCTGAGAGGTGTACCAGGGTTGGAGCAGATCTAGAAACGAAGATTAAGAGTGACCTCATTTGTTTTCTAAAAAGAAACAGAGATGTGTTTGCTTGGAGTCACGAAGACATGCCGGGTATAGATCCTCATGTTATTACCCACCGCCTGAGTGTGTACCCTTCCTCCAAGCCAGTACGACAAAAGAAGAGGGTGTTCGCCCCCGAGAGAGATAATGCTGTTAAAGAGGAAGTTCAGAAATTAATCGTGGCAAAGTTCATTCGAGAAGTATACTATCTTGACTGGTTAGCCAATTTAGTCATGGTCAAGAAGGCGAATGACAAATGGAGAATGTGCGTTGATTTCACTGATTTAAACAAGGCTTGTCCCAAGGACAGTTACCCGTTGCCACGCATTAATCAGCTGGTAGATTCCACTGCGGGCCGCAAGTTGCTTAGTTTCCTAGATGCTTTCTCGGGTTATAATCAAATTAGGATGGATGAAGCAGACCAAGAGAAGACGTCCTTCATCACTAGTCAGGGACTATTTTGTTATGAAGTGATGCCTTTTGGTTTGAAAAATGCTGGAGCAACATACCAACGACTGGTCAATCACATGTTTCGTCCACAAATTGGGCGGAATATGGAAGTCTACATAGACAATATGTTGGTAAAAACTCAGGATGAGGAAAGGCATTTGGACGACTTACAGGAAACATTCGACACATTGAGGCAGTTTCATATGAAGTTGAACCCTAACAAATGTGCTTTTGGAGTATTATCAGGGAAATTCCTAGGATTCATGGTCTCCTATGGAGGAATTGAAGTGAATCCCGATAAAATTTAAGCAATATTGGATATGAAGCCTTCTAGCAATGTTAAAGAAGTCCAGTCCCTCACCGGACGAGTTGCCGCCCTCAACAGGTTTGTTTCCAAAGCTACTGACAAATGTTTGCCATTTTTTAAGGTTCTTAAAAAAGCATTCGAATGGACCGACGAGTGTCAGAAAGCTTTTGAAGATCTGAAGATGTATCTCACCAAAGCCCCACTGTTGAGCCCGTCCGTGCAAGGAGAAGAGTTGTACTTGTATTTAGCAGTCACCCCACACGCAGTGAGTTTAGCACTAGTGAGGGAAGAGGGTAAGGTACAGAGACCTGTATACTATACCAGCAAAGCATTGAGGGGAGCTGAAGGACGATACCCGTTAATGGAAAAATTGGCTTTCGCATTGATAATAGCCTCCAGGAAACTAAGGCATTATTTCCAAGCTCATGTCATTAACGTCATGACAGATCACCCGCTGAAGAAGGCAATGAACAAATTAGAAGCTGCAAGACGTTTGATTCAATGGGCTGTCGAGCTCAGTGAGTTCGACATAAAGTACCAACCAAGGCATGCCATAAAAGCTCAAGCTCTGGCAGATTTCATTGCTGAATTTACCTTAAGTTGTGACGATGAAGGTGAAGTGAACAAAAAGTGGGTCGTCCATGTTGACGGCTCGTCTACACAGTACACAGGAGGAATTGGTGTAGTTTTGCAGTCTCCAGAGGGGGATAAGCTAAAACACAAAGTTCACCTGCACTACCAAGCAACTAATAACGAAGTCGAGTATGAAGCTCTTCTCAAAGGGCTGCAACTGGCCAAATTGGTAGAAGCAAAATCTGTTCTCCTCTTGGGAGATTCTCAACTGATCATGGGTCAAGTGAATGGAATGTATGAGGCTAAAGAAGAACGAATGAGGAAGTATCTTAACAGGGTGATGCGTGTTATAAAAAAGTTTGAAGAAGTTAGTTTCGTTCAAATCCCAAGGGAGGAGAACATGAAAGCTAATACCTTAGCAAAAGAAGCCTCAGCAAATGAAGCCATAGACAAGCTTGATGAGATCCAATACATACCAAGCATAAACATCCCCGAAATACAACAGGTGGAAAGCAAGGAAAATTGGATGGCTCCAATTGTGTCATACTTAAGGGATGGACAACTTCCGGAAGAAAAAGATGAGGCAAAAAAGTTGAAGGTCAAAGCAGCCAGGTACATTCTCATGGACGAGATTCTCTACAAAAGAGGCTTTTCCCAGCCTTATCTCAGATGTTTGGCCCCAGACGAAGCGAACTACATTTTAAGAAAGATTCATGAGGGAGCATGTGGCAATCACTCAGGAGCCAGGTCACTCGTCCACAAAGCCGTCCGTGCAGGATACTATTGGCCAAACATGCAAGCTGATGCTAAGGCGTACATCAAAGTCTGCGATCAATGCCAAAGGTTTAGCAATATCCCCAGGCAACCATCAGAGTATTTGACTCCAATGACAGCTCCGTGGCCTTTTGCACAATGGGGGCTAGACATTCTGGGTCCATTTCCACTGGGGGTAAGGCAAATAAAATTCCTTGTAGTTGGTATCGATTATTTTACCAAGTGGGTAGAAGCGGAACCATTGGCCAACACCACACAACAAAATGTCAAGAACTTCGTGTGGAAGAACATTGTTTGCAGATTTGGAATACCCAGGGTGCTAGTATCAGACAACGGACGACAATTTGACAATGCACTTTTCAAGGATTTTTGCATATATTTTGGGATTCAAAATCACTACTCATCACCAGCCCACCCACAAGCTAACGGCCAAGCAGAAGTTGCAAACCGATCCTTATTAAAAATAATAAAGACTCGGCTTGAGGGGGCTAAGGGAGTATGGCCAGATGAGCTACCAGGTGTTCTTTGGGCATATAGAACGACAGTGAGAACTCCTACAGGAGAAACTCCTTTTAAGCTAGCATATGGAACTGAAGCAGTTATACCCGCGGAAGTGCACATGGCCAATCATAGGGTGACAACCTATCAGGACGAAGCTAATGAGGAACAACTCCGTTGGAGTCTCGATTTAATAGACGAGGTAAGGACGGATGCTGAGCAAAGGATGGCAAAGTACAAAAACCTTATGGCTAGGTGGCATGATGCAATGGTAAGGCCAAGGCGATTCAACATAGGGGACCTCGTCCTAAAAAAGGTTTCCTTAGCAACAAAGAACCCAGCCCATGGGAAGTTGGGACCAAATTGGGAAGGCCCCTATAGAGTTGTCAACTGTAAGAGACAAGGATCCTATTACCTAGAAGCCCTTGATGGGAGGAAGTTGGAGCATCCTTAGAATGTGGAGCACTTGAGGAAGTACTACCAGTGAAATACCAGCTTAAGGGAGCATGCCTCTGGACGAGTTCAGGAGTTAAAAAAAAAAAAAAAAAAAAACTTTATATTTTGTGGCTTTATTATTATTATGTTAAATTTATGGACAACGTCATAGTTTGTGTTGTTTAAATAAAGGCATTAGTCTCTAAGGTACATGCCTCGTTTATAAACAATACTTATGTTTCGAATAATATTTGTGGAATGTACATAATGTTGTGTAATTCACGTTTTCCCATGTTACGTTTGTTCAAATTTACCCCTGAAAAGGTTGAAAAACATAAGATGAGATAATTTTCTGGACGCGGAGATATAACATCGAAATTTCCTAAGGGAAAAACATCAAGGCATGCTCGTCCAAATCAAAGGACGAAGCAAAGCCAATGCTTAAAGCCAAATGCGAGAAAACCCAAAGCATGCTCGTCCATACGATGGACGAGATAAAGCATAATACGCATCAGGCTCGTGAACGAGAAAATACATGGACGAGTACATATTAACCGATGGACGAAGAAGTCTGGGTGTTTCCATCTTATTACGGCATTAGTTAAAACAATCCAGTCCATGGACGAGAAAAATGCAATGCCTTAACATTAGACATAAAAATTAGCTAAGTCCATGGACGAGCAATGTCAATTTTTATCATTTCTCAACAGGTCCAAGGACGAGAAATATTGACTATTGCCATTTTTACATAGACGGATTACATTAGAAATTCCAATGAAAATGGAAGATGAATATATGTAAGATATAAAAAGAAAGAAAACTCGTCCATACATATGCAAAAGGAAAATGACATTAAGTCAAGGGTGGATATCCTACATCCAAAAACCCCTTGTTAAACTGAAATGATTGTTTAATACCTCGTCCTAAAACCTTGGACAAGGTAAGTGTATCGAAATTACATTTAAAGGTCACAAAACGGACCAAAGAAAAACAAGACATTTAAAGAGTTTCTTAAGACGGGGGAGTATCAGCTTTGGAGGCGTCTTGAGGGGGTAAGGTAGTAGCATCGTCCTCAAAGTTAGTGTCCTCAGAGCCAGTCTGAAGGAGAGAACTAGTGGCAGCAGCATTAAGATTAAGTACTATGGAGCTGAAGTCCACACTAGGAAACTTCTCCATAGCCTCCATCCTGAAATCTTCAAACCCAGCTGCATAATTGGTGTCCAAAACATCAGTATATTGTTTGGACACCTTGAATTCAGCCACTGCGTCTTCCTTCGCTTTGGAGAGGAGAATGCCATTCTCTTCGTTCTTTTTTTTCAGGACCTCAAGACGAGCGTCCTTCTCCGCAGCACTGGTTTTCAACTCCTCAACCAAAGTCTTCAACTCCTTCGCTTCTTCCGTAGTTTTGGAAGCCACTTCCGCCCACTGCTTAGCCTTGTTCTTCAACTCCTGGATCCTCGTCTCTAGTAAGATCCTTGTCCTGTCCAATCCTGTCGCCTGCCTGGACGCCGCTATAAACTTTGACATGCCCTACAAAAAAGAAGCAAATAAAAGTTAGAAAAAGGAAGAGACAAAGAAGGAAAATAAAAATCCTTGGTCAAGAAGAGGAATGATTTTTACCTTAAAAAGGTCATGAACACCAGAGTGTTCAAAATCCTTAAGGGACATGTCATAACAAACGTTTATATCTTCGTCAGTCACAGCCTTCTTGAAACGTTTCCACGCTAGGTCCTCATTTTCAATAATATTTGAAGGGACCACTCGAGAAGGCTGAGAAGGAGTTGACACAGTCTTGGACGGAGTGGACTTGGACGGAGTGCTCTCAGTTGGAATGGACGAGTCAACATCAACTATATGCACAGGTTGTTGGGACGAGGGAAGGGTAGGCTTGACTACCTGGGACGAGGTACTCTTAGCTTTCTTGCCTCTGCGACTGGGGAGATTTCCCAAATCCAAATTTTTAGGTAAAGTTTTCCTCTTCTCCCCAATCGCAGGATGAGCCTGAGGTTCAACCTCAGGACGCTCCCCCTCAGTAGCCACTTCTTTTCCTTTGTTTCCTTTCATCGTTGCCATTCCTAAAATAAAAAAAAATAAAAAATAAAAAAAAAACTTTTAGATTAAAAAATAAAGTAAACAATATGCAAGGGCGTTTGGAACTTAAGACTTACTTCTTCTTACTGTGACCTCGTGTGCAATTGCTTCGTCAGAAGGGTTAGGGCCCAATCCCCACTTAGCAAGTCGTCTAAGTGAGACCAAGGAATGGAAATCTCTATCCGCGTGTAGACGAGCCCTGTGGACGCGGTCACGGAAGAATTTGCTCAAGGACGGACGTTTAGTAGCTGAAACGAACCAAGTAAAAAACATCATTATTATAAGTTGATCATGAATGTTGAAAGAAAACAAGAAAAAATTATTAAAAGAAAAAGGGGAGCAACTTACCCTCAGGACGAAGGTTTCCTAGGTCCCCAGTATAACGACCAAAAGTGTCCCGGCCAACGTCTACAGGACTCCCAGCCCAGAAGCCGGAGACGAAGAAAAATTCCGTCTTCCATTTTCTGTCAGACGAGGTCAGGGACTTGATCAATCTACAATCTCTACCCCTGGCTGTGAATTGATAAAAGCCAAGGGATTGGTGTATTTTTAAAGGTTTATAACAATAAAGGAACTCGTCTACGGTAAGAGGACGGTCCCTTCCGAACACTTCACCCTACAAAATTTGCATTGAAATGATTAATCTCCATGCATTTGGGTTAAATTGGCATACTCCTAAACCTAATCTTATCAACAACTCCCTAGTAAAGGCGTTTAAAGGAAATCTTAACCCCCTTAAAAGATAAGCCTCATAGACGCCTATCCCAAAACGAGAGATGCAACACCATTCTCCTCGGACGGGTATCCTAGGGTTAAACTCATCCGGAATTTGATACCATTCCTTAAGATTTTGAAGTCTTTGCTCGTCCGTCCTAGAAGGGATATCTACTGCACAACTGTAAACAGTAACCTCCTCCTCGTCCAAAGGACCAAACGGAGGAGCAATGGACGAGGTACCAGCCTGAGACCCTGAGGCCTTCCTAAGCTGTTCCTGTACAACCTCTAAAGGAACTCCAGGGACTCCAGAAACATACTCGTCCGTGGTGTTCCCCCCACTACTATCACTAGAACTACTGGAACTGTAATAACTACTCTCGTCGTTGTACTCGTCTATGGCCTTATCTACAATATCGCTAGACGAGGAAAGCACAACCTCAGCCATCTTAAAAGAAAAACTAAGGACGAGAAAAAGAAAAATACCTGGATCTAGGACGAAGGAAAGCTATAGACGCAGGAAGCTTCTAGACGAAAATCTAGGACGAGGAAGGATGAAGGAGGAAATTTCAGAAATGAAGAGGGTAACTAAGGTATTCAACTATTTATAGGGAATAAACCTCGGCATCTGAAACGACGTAGCCAATCAACAAGAGACACGTGGCAAGCTCCTCGGTTAAGTCAAACGACAAGACTCTTCCACTAATAAATCCATGACACGTGGCACGCCAATCAATAGCCAACACATGTCCTACCTCTCTTTGGACGACCCATGGACAAGGGGGCAACTAATGATGTAAAATGTAACCTCCAAAAAACGTCCATATGGTTCATCCTTAACTTAAAGAAAAGAAAGAATGGAGGAGACTCAAGAGACTTCGTCCGTCATCACCGAGCCTCGTCCGTGCTTGAATCAAGGACGGATGAGACTTCGCCCGTCTTTAATTAATGACGGACGAGGTAAATGTTTAAACCCACCAAGGCTCGTCCGTCCTCAATTAAGGACGGACGAGGCGAATACTCGGCAATATCTATGAACCCAAGCCTTCGTTAATTGTAATGAAGCACCGGTTCATATAGAGTAACTTCCATGGAAGTTATGGAAGTTACCCCTTATTTCGATGAATTCCTCGACAGTAGGAACGGTTATCAGAACAAGTAACTGTTCTACGCACACTATATAAACTTTTCTCTACGAAGAGGTAAGGTATTGAGACATTTTCTTCTTAAAAATAAAGAAAATCTTAAGAGTATCTTTCTCCATCCCAAGTCACTAACTTTATCATCGGAGGATCATAGGCCGGCCTCCACCGGTCTTTTCTCTGATTGAGTTTGGTTTTTCAGGACTTAGCCTTCAGGATCATCGAATCCCAGAGATTTTCAACCCATTGATTTTCAAGAATCATCATTGACCATATAAAATACAGATAATTTTATACTTTTCCAAGATAATTAAATTTAATATTATGCCTAATGTAATCTATATATATAATAATAGGTGAAGCAGAGAGAGTGTGAAATTGAATTCCAAATTAGAACTCTAATTGTGTGCCACATGTACACACTCTAATTATCTGTCACGTGTACACACTCTAATTGTGTGCCACGTGTATACACCAAATTAGAATTCCTAATTAGAGTTCTAATTTTGTGCCATGTGTCTAGAATCTGAAATTGAAGTTGAATTTTACATCATGTGGCTAAATGTATGTGGACTCATTCTCATTAAAACCATTTCTGTGTATCGGGTCAAGTGAGTTACTGTGCTAATTAAGTTTTTTCTTAATTTTTGGTCAAACGTGAAAACCAAAGATATTAATATCGGTGAAATTGAAGTTGAATTTTGTATCATGTGGCTAAATGTATGTGAGCTCATTCTCATTAAAACCACTTCTATGTATCGGGTCAAGTGAGTTACTGTGCTAATTAAGTTTTTTCTTGATTTTGCAGTTAAACGTGAAAACCAAAGAAATTAATATCGGTGATAACAACTTAGTTTGGGTACATTGCATAATTTCCAAAAAGATAGCAAAGCCAGAGTTTGCATCTTTGTTATAAATTGCTTACAAAGTTTGCATCTTTACATTTGCACTGAGTTTCAGATTAAAGTGCTTTCTTCTGGGTTCTGACACTGAGTTTTGTTTACTATTCACTTACAAAGTTTGCATCTTTACATTTGTTATAAATTGCTAATATGTGATTAGATGCACATTATGCCTAAAATTCGCTATTCTTATATTTGGCTTTTTGTACAGGTTTGGCATCTATAACAATGAAGAAAGCACTGCTGTGGACCAATGGATGATACTTTTTGTAGGCTGCAAAGGAACTTAGTGATCAATGGAATCTCATGCGAATTGGAGAGGACCCGGCTGTAGATGTCTGGATGGCAGATGTGAGTCACTATGTTTTTAAAATTTTCAGTGAAGGTAAATGTTATGAACAATGTAAATTTTCCGGAGAGAGATTTATTATTCTATATTTACAAAAGTTTGGTCGCCTTCTTGGAGTGGATCACTCCACCCTATCTTTCTACTGGAATTTTTTATTCAAATTATTACAATTTAATCCGAAATTTTATTCGAATTTTCCTATTGTTGTTACTATTATATGTTATCATTCCAATTGTTCAATTAGAATATGAAATTAGAGTCCAATTTTACTATACACATGTACAATCTAATTATTTTTAATTTTGCTGTCATGTGTAGAAGCCAATGAGATAAAATTAATAACACATTAAACACTCATGCTTTGGGAATCGGTAGTACCAATCTAAATCAATTGGACCTGCTCTGTGATAATACAACTATGAAGGATGTATAAAAACACGCACAAACCCATCCATCTATAAAAAGAGATTGGAGGGAATTTCTTTTATCAGCCATGGAACTTCAGAGGTTTTTTTTTTTCACACAAATGCCCATCATGTTACAAAATGACCCATCGCAAAACTACAAAATGAGTATTACTCTGAGGGTTTTTTTTTTTTTTTTTTTTTAAATTTTAAATTTTTTAAGCTATGAAAATTTCTATCACCAATAGAGATTGAAGATTCAAAAACGTGAATGGATCTTTTGGATAAATATTGTCACCAAGGTTCATCTTTTTGTGTAAAATATATATACTGCTAAGTTTTGTTATAAAATTTTTTTTGTTAATAATATGAATTTAGACTTAACTGAACCTTTTAAACATAAATAAACTCATGATTAATAATATATCCATTCTCATGTGGTAACACGGGGCTACATACTAGTTTACCTAATGAATCATACCTATTTTTTAACCCTAAAATAGAAAAGAGTCCACGGACAGTATTTTGCAAATATAAGCTCTACAATGTAAAAAGCCAAACCAATAGTAGTAGAAACAAAATTTCTTAGTGCATAAAATAAAAAATAAAAAATACGTCTTTATTTGATTTTCACATCCAGGTTTTGCTTGGGAGGAAAATATTGAATTTTTCTCATTTCAATGCTTTGGTAGGTATAAAACTTTTATTTTCCTTCAGAAAAATTTTATTGATGCTTTTTAAATTTTTAATATAATATGCATTATATGATTTCAAACTTTTAATGCATTAAAATTATCATAAGGTTTGCCATCAACATCATGCTAACCTCCCATTATAATTCCTCTCATCCTTTCCTATTTTTATCCAAACGAATGAGAGACGCGTGTTAAATTAAAAATCTAAAAGTATTGTTCATTTGAAATCTATTTATTTTGCTGAAAGTACAATAGATAAATCTAAAAATTAGCTGAAATAGTATAGTAGAATCCATGAATAATATCAAAAAATGTAATGAAATTTATAAATAGTAACAAAAATAAATTAGCAAAAATAATTTTTGTCAAACACAAGTTAATCCGGCCATCTCAAAGCCTAATATATTTGTCTCCCAACCAATCCCTTCAGCAACCGACCGGACCACGAGCAGCAGGTTTCCATGGCTGACCCATCGCCGTCAACACTGCAAGATGTTTGCCCTAAAATAAATTTGGATTTCAATAGTTTTGCAGCTAACAAATCCTTCAAAGAGACCAACTTACAAACCCATGATTCTGTGTTTCTCTCTTTGTCCATTTCGTCTTTGTTTTCTTTGAACGTTTTCATTCATTCATTAGATTTTTCTTCTTGTCCACTTTTTATAACCCAAAATAAAGCAATTAAAAATAAGTGGCGAATAGGTACAATTTGGGTGAAATCCAACCAATGGCCAAGATGACAGCCATTAAAATAACCTTAGTGGAGAGACACCATTTGTTTCAGTAGTATTGGGGATTAATTATCCTTGAAAGTGGAGTAATCGAAAAAAGCTTGGTGAGATTTTACCTGGAGCTTTCCTTGAAAGTGGCGAAGCATTGATGGCAGCGAATAGCAGAAACATTGGTCTATGGGCGGTGTGGATCTGCCACATGACAGGAAGTTGTTGATGCTCCGGTGGGTTTGCCGAGAGAAATGGGTTGCTGAATGGTTAAGTTGAGAGAGAGATAAATTGGGTTTTTGAGGTGGCTTTGTTTACTACCTTTAGATCTTTCATTTGACATGATCTTCCATCAGAATAAAAATTGGAAAAAATGGGAGGGATTTTAATGGAAGGGAATATGCTACTAGTGTGGACAACTTGGCATTGAATTGTGTTTAATTATAGTATTATTTCAATGCTACATTGTACAACATATAAAAGAAATATGGTATTTAAATAAATGAACTTAATCATCATATCTTCTATTTGTCCCCTCCAATCTTTAATTTCTGACTCCACCATTAGTCACATACGTTCTGACTCCGCCATTAGTCACATACGTTTGAATTATTGAGGGTGTGTCAGTGAATAAAAGGTGAAAATGAAATTCATTAGATTATGAGTTTGGATTTGGAGCTGCGGTTAGGGTTGATTAGTGGCTGCGACTTGTTGTATTTTTAATCTCCCAAGGGTTCTTGTCTCGTGAAAATCCTTTTTTTGAACACACATACTTTCGTTGACATTCACCATTCTTTGAGTATATTATTTTATTTTTCCTTCTACTAAACCCAGTTTGTATGACATATTTATTATATAACTTATAAGCTTCATTTTTACTGAGCACAACCATTTTAAGTAAATTTTCACTTTGACCTTCATGATTTACCGTCATAGAATTGTCTCTCATGCTAGTTTTTGTAGTGTCATCTTCTTTATTTTCAATAGCACTGCATGTTAAATATTTCACAAATATGAACATACTTAGAAATAAAAACTGAATATAAGAAATAAAAACAGCTAACTATTTACATTTTTCACACCAAGATATTATTATAATAAAATAATATAGCCTTGAAATAACTATTAGATCATATCAACATCTCCAAAAAAAATTTAGATGTGATATCTAGCTTGCGTCATCTACAAACATAACATCATTTTGATTTGTAGTGTTTGACTAGATATGAGGTTGTTAAATAAGGCAGAGTGTATGATCCTACGTAAATTAAATCTGTAGGCTCTAGTCTCAACCAAACAAGAAAACTAAAGAGACTTTATGTCCCTACGTTGTAAAAATTGTACAAGATGAATTTTAGCCCAAAAAGCATAAGCAATGCTGCACTGGACAATCAAATAGTGGCAGGCAAAGGAAAAGCATATCTAGTCAAATGCTACAAATCAAACTAGAATATAAATTAAAACGAAGGCATTTGAGTATCCTGTGCAGTACGAAAGCTGCAAAGGCAGTGTATGATCCTATGTAAATTAAAACTGAAATTACAGCACCAAAGGAAACCATACCTTCATCAGCCATTAATAAAAGCGTACCTCTATCTAGAATATAAATTAAAACGAAGGCATTTGAGTATCCAGTGCAGTACGAAAGCTGCAAAGGCAGAGTATGATCCTATGCAAATTAAAACTGAAATGACAGCACCAAAGGAAACCATACCCTCATCAGCCATTAATAAAAGTGTACTAATTCCATCTAGCCATGGTAAAATGGGCCGGTCGGCTCAAATGAGTTACGGATCAAACGGCCATTTTAAACGGGTAAAAAATGGGTTCGGATTAATCGCGTTGTGGGTTGAGTTGGATTTGTTGATCCGGGTTTTTTACATGATTTTTTATTTTTATTTTTATTTATTTTAAGAAAACAACATGTTTTTGTTATTTAGAAAGTTATGCAACAAATTACTTGATGTAAAATGCATTACTTTGAATTCACCACTTATATCAAGAATGAACTCAGTTAAACTTATTAATACTTATTCAACAATTTTAAAATTATACAAATCCTAACATTGCTATTTAAAAAAAAAAAACAAAAAAATAAATAAAATTACAAATACACAAGTTTTATTTCTACAAAATATCAACACTCCAAAATATTAAAAAAAAAATACAAATGACTTATTGGATAACTTATTTGATAAAGAATAAAAACATATAAGAAATTTACAATCTTGAAAATTAATTTCATAATCTATTATCAATTGTGGTTGACACTCTATTTCAATTTGAGATATACATTAAAGTTTGATTGTTTACTTATTTATATATGATATCTTTTATGAATATTATATCATTGTTAAGCAACACACACTTTAAGAAATATCATAATTATTTTAAAAAATCATTTATTTTGGACATAAATTGTTAAAAAATAGTTCTAAGCATTCATAATTTATGTTAACTTGATACTTTGGCTTCACTATTTTCACATTTGTGAATGTTTCTCATATATGTCCACAATTTTAAATCTATATTTTTAACTCTACTATAACCAGATTATCTTGGCATGTACTTTGCTATTTGATATTTAAAAATCTTTACTCATTATAAAATGCTTAATCATTCATCTTTCAATTAATTTGCATACAGTTATGTAAATGTATCAATTGTTTCCTTAAAACTCACAACAAACAATTAAACTAATATTGTCTTAATTTTACTATTTATTTTAACCCCAAAAAAAAAAAAAAATTTTAATGGTTCGGGTTCGGGGTCGGGTCGCGTCGCTAGTCGGGTCAGGTTGACCTGCAAAAAACACGGGTTAGGTCACAGGTTAACCCGTTTTTGTTTTGGGTTAAAAAATCGAGTTTAGGTCAGGTCGGGTTAAAAAATTCTGACATATTTTGCCATGTTTACCTCCTTCAACCATTTGAGTCTCTTGGTGTAGTGTAGTAAGAACTAAGAATCAAGAACTGTGTTCTCTATTATGATAGAATGAAATACAAACAACTTTTTCTCCTTAACATCAGCCGTTAAAGAAGAAGGAAGTTTTCCCTCTTCTTCTTTTGGGAGAGCTTAAATAAGGAAGTTTTCCCTCTTAATTTTTTACTGTTTACACGATTCTATTTTAATTTTGATTTTAAATAGATAGCATTTAAATGTGTTTATCTTTTTCTTTAATTTTTATAATTAAATGAGTCAGCAAAATTTTAAACAAATAGAAATTTTTTAATGGAATGGTGGACCACTAGGCAAATATGACGCGATCCATCATGAGATTCTTATAATTTCTCCTTGACTAGGGGTCCCTTTCAACTGTTTATTCTGTATATTAAACTTGGTTTGAGCTTTATCATTTAGCTCCTTTCCCTTTTGAAAATATGTTTAGTCAAACTTTTATTGAGGTTGCTTAGGAGATTTTCAATAAATAAGTTCGATCATGAATTCATGATGGTTATAGACTTTTAAGGGGTCCACTGTCTAGAGCTCAAATCCAAGCACAACCCAATAACCGAAATTATTACAAAAAACCAATGCACTGGAACGATCCTTCTCTTATGGAGTGTTTTTAAATTACCACTTAATTTTTGTGGGATCATTTTGCTTGATTGATGTTCTGATTAAACGGCTTTGTGATTTTAAGGAGGATTCGAGCAAAATAAAATATGGATCTAAGATGTCATCGGATTAAATTGAGTGCATGTGTGTGTTTGAATAGACCTATAAATTGGACTGCCCCCACTTGAAGAAAAAAAAATTAAGAACATTAAGAATAACAATCTTTTAGTGTCATAATTTTCCTCTTTTATATATATATATATATATATATATATATATATAATAATAATAATAATAATAATAATAATAATAATAATAATAATAATAATAATTTTGGATAAATTTGTTTAAAGACATGAATTAGTAGTGAACGGTTTAGACCCCTAAAACTATAACCAGATTGCGTAGCCTAGATTAATTAGCCAAGTTGTTACTTAGTCAAATTAAGCAATTCTAGGTTAAAACAATCACAAAATCATATCATGCATATAAACATATAAAGCAGCGAAAATAATAAAGAACGCAATGATATGATCACCCAGGAAACCACACGGAAAAACCTGGGGAGGATTTTACCCACCGATCCTCAAGGTAAAACGGAATCCACTAAGAAAGAATTGAAGTTCTTACAAAAGGACTTACAAGCTCCCCGCTTGACTTCCTAATGCTACCCACCAGTAAAACTTCCTGACACGACCACGCGCAGGCTCCGAGTCCACGGACTACTTCTTTCTTTGTATTCCTTCAATCAGCTACAAGCACCCACACTTGATATTCTTTAAGCTTCAAAGGCAACAACCAAGTTGATCATCAAGATGTTGATGTAATCTCAATCTTGAAAACCCTAAGCTTTGTGTAAAGGAAAGCTCCTCTAGATCTCACAAGAGATTTACACAAAACCGCAATGTATGAGCAACAATACAACTTGTGCTACTCTGAAAAACGTGGCTAGGGTTTGCCTTATATACCTAGGGCAAAAACATAAAACCCTAAACGTTTAAAGAGTTAGGGCTGAGTTGGAAATTCTGCAGAAAAAACATTCTGGCCGACTTTCGATCGATCGAGTCTAACTTTCGATCGATCGAGCCAGGCCGAAAGTTGCAAATACTTCTGCAGCCACTCGATTCCAACTTTACAATATTAAACCAACTTTGAGCAAGCCTAAACAAGACTAAATACATTGTTTTGATCATGGTTTGCCAACATTACAAATTAGAGTTCTAAATACATAAAATCTTAAGACTTTAGAACTTAACAAACTCCCCATTTGGCAATCCGTGACAAAACACAAACTAAAAGCTCAAAGTTTACAAGTAAAAAGCCCTTTACATAATAATGCTCATAAACTAAAATTCAACCCTAACTACTATCCATCAGTTGCAAGTATAGACAGCAGCTTTGTTGAATCAACCTGTATATTCCTGAAATACTCAACAAACACATAAACCCATGTGTGACAGAAAATAGTATATAAACAGGTATAATATTCTTGTAAGATTCACACAACACAAAATAAAGATATATATCAATGAATCAACTCATAAATATAAATCAATAAGCAGTAAATCATAAGACAACAAGAATCAAAAGAAAAACATGTATATCAATATATCAATCAATGTTACTCCCCCTAACATGAATATCCCCAAAAATGATATACAAAGTGAAGCACCTAGATACAATCTAATAAACTCCACAAAAATATCCCATGCTAACAAAAATATCTCCCGCTAACAAAAAATCTCCCCCTATCAACAAAATCTCCTCTACAAGTCAACAAAACTCTACTCCCCCTTTTTGTGACAGAATGCCAAAGGGCATCATAGGCCATCATCAAAAGGAGGTGGTGAGGAAGAACGAAGATGCGCCAAATCCGCTCTCAGAGCATGAATCTCGTCGAACAGATCCACCAAAAGCTGACCATGAGCCGCCTGAACGGTCATGACAGTCTCCAAAGTACGACGAACATCAAAGTTAGCCGCAGGAGATGGAGGAACAGCAACAGCACCTACAGGATCTGGAACAGCCTCACCCGCAGGACCTGTAGAAGAAGAAGGAGGAGGAGGAGCGCTACAAGATGGCTCAGACCTAGGGTGTTTAGAACCAGCTCGAAGATGAGCGGCCCTCTGTCTAAGAAAAGACGCACCTATAGGACCTATAACATGAACAGGCTCAGAAGCAGGGAAATCCTTTAAACCAAGATAAAGTAAAATCCTATGAATGAAAATAGGATGGACAAGGGCATGAGCTGTAGAAGAACTCCTATAAACTTCGTTCAAAGAACGAAGAAAAAGATGGGGAAAACTAATAGGAGCATCAGTAACAAAAGCGTACAGAAATACACACCTCTCAAGAGGAATGGTGTGCAGATGAGAAATGGGCCAGAGTGAGTGACAGGCTATCCTAAAGAAGAGATATGTAGTCTCAGGAAGCTCAGCGGTGGTGATCCTAGGATCAGAACCCCACTGGATAGATGACCCAGTGATGTAAGACATGACATCACTCAACTCGGGTGACTCATCATAGGGATAGACAGGATGCCTAACCATCAGTACCTCAAGAGCGTCAGCCACTACCTGAGGAGTAATGGTATACTCTACACCTCGTATCCAACTCCTAACAAGAGTGTTGGAATCATAGATGTGGACAGAGAGGTTCGAGAAGAACTCTTTAATCAAGATAGCCGGAGGTGGAGGGTTAGACATAGCTAACAAAGGCAACCAACCTCTACGCTCAAAATTTGCCCTAATGGCAGGATCTAGCTCATCTAACAAGACAAAACGCTCAGCCCAAACCTTTCTCTTAAGGTTTAAAGTCTCAAAGATCTCTTGGTTTTTCTCACGGTGGAACCTCTCACTATCAAAAGAAGGAGGGGGTGGAAAAGGAGAGGGAAGAGTCCTACGTGCTCTAGTCTTCCTAGGCATGGTGCTAAGGAAAGGACAGAGACACAAAGAGAAAACCAAAAAGAACAAAAACAAAACCAAGGGCAGACTGCAAGTTAACACAAAAAAAATAGAATAAAAATCTATATGATGCATGAACATTAACAATGTTATGATGCATGAACTAATGCAGTAACCAGGATCAAATTAAGTTTAATTTCACAAAATTGGCTTGAACATAGAGTTTCTTGACAAAAACCCTAAAAATTTGAAAACCACTTGAAAATTTTGTACCAAATTGATGAATCAATCATTACACACCATTGAAAACAGTTTATAATAACCAATTGCATCAATTACACAAGCCAATTTCATCAATTAACCTCAATTTCACAAAAAGCCCCAATTCGGATCAAACATAAACCCTAGAAATTTCAATTTTTCACAAAACTCAGAATTGATCAAATTAAACTATCAAGAACATGTTTATAGTGTGTCCCCACCAAAACCCATTGATCAATTTCATCCAATTAGGTTTGAATCATCACAAAACCCAAAAAGAAAAGTTCCGAAAATCTCCTCTAAAATGCATGAAAAATGCATGAAATCATGAAAATAAAAGCAAAAGGAAGGGTAAAACAGACATACCGGCTTGAGGAGAGAGATTCTTTGCGAAAAATCCGGAAGAAAACGACAAAAAAATGGATCTTTTAGTCTTGCCTCGTCGGAGAGAGAAAAGGATTTTGAAAAAGTTTGAAAAAGTGTTTTGAAAAAGTCAGATTTTCTCTTTTAAAAAAGCTTCTTCACGATTTTCGATCGATCGAAAATTACATTTGATCGATCGAATGTGACAGTCATTTTAAGACAATTGAGAGCACTTTTTCGATCGATCGAAAAACACACTGGATCGATCGAAATGGGTAGAACCACACTGAATTTTGAGGAAAATCACAGTTTTGAAAATTGCAAACCCAATTTTAAAACAACTCCTCAAAGCATTTGAACAATGAATACAAAATGCATGAGTATGAGATGGAATGCTTTTTCAAAAACCCAAAATTTTTAAACCCAATTTTCTCAAACACAAGTTTCAATCATTCTTCCATTTAATTTTCTCAAGCAACAAATATGTTGTGTACAAATCTCAAGATATTTTCAAACTTGGTTGGTCAGACCAAGAACACACACACTAGCATGTACAGTGTTTAACAAAGAGTAACTTGTGTAGTGTGTGAAACTAGCAAAGACTTGAGATACATGTAAGGTGATATGTGAATAGCAATCAAACACAAAATCTACACAATTCATCACATAGAATTTAAAAGAGACTATCACCTAAAGAGTTACATCCTATAACTCCCACATCTCCTAGATCAAAAGCTTGCAATCATGTAAGTTTCTTGCATTTTTGCCTCTTATTTATATATGAAATGGCATTCAGCCTAATAGTACACACCGGTTTGAATTAAGTGAATTGGCATCAACCCTAATAGTACACACCAGTTTTTAATTTAATTTGAGGCTACACCTTATGTTCTTTTTGTGCATGTGCTACACTTTCTCGAGCACTAAATCTTATGATATGCACTAAGGTGTTCATGATTGGCTAGTGAATAGTGGTGAGATGGTTATTTATGCCTTTCTCAAAAGGATCAAGTCCATCAGTCAACAACATGTGACTTCATGATTAAGGCAAAGTGATTAAGAACCACACACATCTTTCCCACACAACATGCACTACAAAGTTTCAACTAGTCAAGTGCAGTAAATAAGCTCATCAAAGTTAAACAAGGTACACAAGACATGACATGTGTAAAAAGAACGACCAACCTTGTTTTCAAAAAATCAAGAAAAATAATGTTCAACAAAGATTTTGCTTTCCCTTTTTTTTTTTTTTTTTTTTTTTTTTTTTTTTTTTTTTTTATATATAAAAGAGAAAACAAATAAATCCTAGAATGAAATGCATGTATGTAATGCAATGCAAGTCCTAGAACAAAAAGAAAAACACAAAAATCAAAGAATAATGGTCACAACAGAATAGAGCAATGAAGCACAAGGACCATGTTAGAAAGACTCAGTTAGTTCGAGTATTTTGCATCCAAAACTTTTTAGATGCACCCCGAGCATTGTAGTTCTTATTCACATTAGAGTGATTCCCAACTCTAGAATTGAAATAAAGGTTTAACGCCTTTACCAATTCACCAATTAGTGCCATAGGATCTTGTGCTTGAGGCACAGACACTTTTGGTCTTTTTGCTCTCTTATCAGCTTGAAGCTTGTAACAGTTAGGACGGATATGTCCAGACTTACCACAATAATGACAAACCCAAGCAGGTTTACCATGCATCTTGTCCTTAGGTTTGGTAGGCTCCTTAGGTTTGGATTCTCTTAAGTCTACCCTAATCTTCTTAGGTGGTGAAACTTCTATAGGTTTAACAACCTCACTCACAGGGGGTTTAATAGTGTCACTCACAACCTCATTCACGGAAGGTACAGAAGAAGAAGAAGGAACAAAGACAGTGTAATGGGGTCCAGAATCAAAGATGCTTTCAACATATCCTAACCCAGCTTTATCAGAAGGATACTTTTGAACATTCAGCATGTGATCAAGTTTAGAACTAGCAGATCTAGCAACAGATAAATCATGTTCCAAAGTTCTAACTTTATCAAGCAAAAGCATATTTTCAGATTTAACATTATTCAAAAGATCATTAGCATCAAACAATTTTACAAGCAAGTTCTTCTTTTCAAGCTCAAGAGCATCAATTTTCTTTAGACCTAAATCAACTTTCATAGCATCCTTTGCAGCAATTTTGCAAAGTTTGTTGTAGGCCTCTTGAAGATCTACATCTTCAGAGAGTTCCCCATCAGCAGGGTTCTCCTCAGCAGATATGCTTTCATTTACTACAGCAGTAGCAGTGAAAGCAATGAAGTTTCCATCATCGTCACAACCGGACTCATCATCAGAAACCTCATTATCACTAAGGGTTACAGCCATAGTTTTACCCTTATTTCTCAAGAAAGTAGGACATTCAGATTTGACATGACCATACCCTTGACAACCAAAACACTGAGGACCCAACGAGTTATTAGAAGATTGACCTACTTGTTCTCTAGGTTTTTCAAAATTATTAACTTTAGTGGGATCATTCTTCCTAAAGTTTCTAGGTTCAGCAGTGTTGGTATTCCTTGCCTTCCTATTAGTGTTTCTAAGGAAATTTTTAAAGTTCTTAGCAAGTTAAGCTATCTCCGTGGGAGAGAGCTCATCATCAAATCCACCAGCTTCAATATCATCAACAGACTTAAGTACCATTGATTTGGATTTGATAGTCTTGGGTAAGTCAGACTCATAGGACTGAAGAGATCCTACAAGCTCATCCACAGGGATGGAGTCAACATCCTTACTCTCAGTAATGGCTGTCACTTTGGGTCTAAAATCTTCAGTCAAGGATCTAAGAATCTTCCTAACAACTTTAGGTTGATCATAGACTTCACCCAAATTATAAGCAGAATTAACAATATCATTAAGTTTAGCATAAAACTCATCAAATGTTTCATCATCAGACATTCTAATGCTCTCAAACCTAGAAGTTAATTGCTGCAATTTGTTAATTTTAACAGCCTTTGTGCCTTCATGCACAGTTTGGAGGATTTTCCAAGCAGTATGAGTAACCTTAACATTAGAGATCCTTTTAAATTCCTCCATTGAAACAGCATTGAAGATGGCATTCATAGCTTTGCTATTGAAGCCTGCTGCTTCTTTTTCCGAAGTTTGCCACTCACTCACAGGAGTAGTGGGCTTCTCCCATCCGTATTCAACGGAATTCCACACCCTCTCATCAATGGATTTCAGGAATGCTTTCATCCTTACTTTCCAGTAAGCATAGTTGTTCCCATCAAAGTGAGGAGGAACAAACAGAGAGTGTCCATGCTCCATGACAACCGAGGTCAAGGATCAGCTCAGAGATAAAAATCTCAAACAAAAGAGCAACCTGCTCTGATACCACTTGAACGGTTTAGACCCCTAAAACTATAATCAGATTGCGTAGCCTAGATTAATTAGCCAAGTTGTTACTTAGTCAAATTAAGCAATTCTAGGTTAAAACAATCACAAAATCATATCATGCATATAAACATATAAAGCAGCGGAAATAATAAAGAACGCAATGATATGATTACCCAAGAAACCACACGGAAAAACCTGGGGAGGATTTTACCCACCGATCCTCAAGGTAAAACGGAATCCACTAAGAAAGAATTGAAGTTCTTACAAAAGGACTTACAAGCTCCCTGCTTGACTTCCTAATGCTACCCACCAGTAAAACTTCCTGACACGACCACGCGTAGGCTCCGAGTCCACGGACTACTTCTTTCTTTGTATTCCTTCAATCAGCTACAAGCACCCACGCTTGATATTCTTTAAGCTTCAAAGGCAGCAACCAAGTTGATCATCAAGATGTTGATGTAATCTCAATCTTGAAAACCCTAAGCTTTATGTAAAGGAAAGCTCCTCTAGATCTCACAAGAGATTTACACAAAACCGCAATGTATGAGCAACAATACAACTTGTGCAACTCTGAAAAACGTGGCTAGGGTTTGCCTTATATACCTAGGGCAAAAACATAAAACCCTAAACGTTTAAAGAGTTAGGGCTGAGTTGGAAATTCTGCAGAAAAAACATTCTGGCCGACTTTCGATCGATCGAGTCTAACTTTCGATCGATCGAGCCAGGCCAAAAGTTACAAATACTTCTGCAGCCACTCGATTCCAACTTTACAATATTAAACCAACTTTGAGCAAGCCTAAACAAGACTAAATACATTGTTTTGATCATGGTTTGCCAACATTACAAATTAGAGTTCTAAATACATAAAATCCTAAGACCTTAGAACCTAACAAGTAGGAAAATGTCTTATTTTATAAACATTTTAAATGGAGTTAGAGATATATTTTTATTGAATTACCCTCAAGTTTTTTCATTATTAAACGTAGGGCTTAGGGATATTTCTGAAGCACATAAAAATCCAGTTCAAAGAATGGAATCCTTTTATAGATAATATAGATTTAAAGATTTAATTTTATATTAGCCCTGTAGGGACTCAATTTGTAATGGACCCAATTTGTAATGGACCCTTAATAATAAAATTTGTAGAGTGTGGGTGTAAGAACTAGCTTCGGTAAGTAAAAGAAGACGTCGTTCTGGCGTAGCAGAAAGAACTTCAAGATAAATGAAGGAAAATACTCTCCTTTTTCTCTCCTCGGCTCGGTTTCATGCGTATATCTCACTGGATTCTTTTCTCTCCTATTTTCCTCCTTTTTTTCAAAAGTCTCTCTAGTGTACCCCGATTTTACCTTATATACCACCTTCTCCATTCTGCTTTCACCGTACACGTGTAAGTTCCATTCTGGGAACTTCTTTCTGTCCCATCCAGAACTTCCCGGATCCTCCGCTTAGTGGTTATAAGGCTGCTTGATTACTGTTCAGGTATCACCTCCACATTAATGCAGCCAGAGAGTTAGTTGGGAAGCATTTAATGTGGAGGTAGCAGCTTTTAGGAGATATTTGTTAACTTTCTCGGTTCCTCTTTTGTTCAATATTCATTAATTAGTTTGCATGTAATTCTGTGCAGTTCTCTGATAATTAGAAAAGTTATATCCACCTCGACCGCTGGTTTGAGGAACAACACTCATCCTCGGACAGATGAGTGTCCTCGGATAGGTTTAATTGATATTATTCATTTTTTTATATATTTTATTTTATTGAGCAGAGCTATTATTCTTTTTTCAAGTGCTCTATATTCTTCAAACTTTTGTTACGGTGTGTTATGTTTTCCTTTTTTATTTCTACAACTAAATATTTTTAAGAAAATTGTCATGTTAATCAAATCTCATCACAAATTTAAAATTGACATTACTCAAATAATTGATAGAAACATTTAAATATTACAATTGTTCTTTTTGATTGTTAAATGTTATCCTTTTGCATTATAAAAAATTAAAAATAGTATATAAGATTTTTTTTTGTTCTCTTTTATTGTTAAATGTTATCCTATTTTATTATAAAGAATTAAAAATAGTATATAAGAATATATTATTATTCTATTACACAACATGATTTGGATAATTTGGTCTTTATTATTATATCTTTTTTTTCTTCTTCTCATTTTATCTTATTCACCATTTAAATTCAGCCACATCCTCCATATTATTAAATTATTTATATTTTCTCTCATTTTTTATTTTTAAAAATTAAACATATAACATTTTACTTACAAGTAAATAAAATTTTCAAATTCTCACTTCCAACATATCTAAGAATTAACTCAAACCAAAACCATATGTGATGAGACACTCACAAAACATACTACCAAAATGCATCGACCAAAAGTAAGGAAAGTAGAGTTGCAAGAAAAAAAAAAAAAAATATATATATATATATATATATATATATATATAGAGAGAGAGAGAGAGAGAGAGAGAATAATCACATATTCTAGGAGAGAATGTGAGAGAAATAGCAAAATTATATAAAATAAGGTGAGTAGAAGAATATTCAAAAGAAAATGTATAGTTGTAAATAACAAATTATCCAAGCTATGCTACGTAGTAGAATAACATTATATAAAATCAGTGGATAACATTTAACAATAAAATAAAATAAAATAAAAAAGATAACAAATTAACATATAACCAAATGTATCAACCCAAAGTAGAGTTCAACAAAAAAATTCTTCAACTTAAATTAGATGTGCAAAAAAGAATTAATAATTCACCAAGAGAGAGAGAGAGAGAGAGAGTATTCACCTGTTTGTGTGAGCAAAATATACATAGAATGGAAAAGAGAAAAGCAAATATTTATAGTAAAAAAAATGGGGAGAAGAAGAGTCAAAATAAAAGGAATATAAAGGGATGGAGGAATTGAGGAATTGTAAGGTTAAGGAATAGAGTAGTGGGGATATAAAAAGTTAAAAGTGGGGGAAATGTTGGAGGAAGAGTAATTGTAAGGTGATAAATTAATTAAGAGAAAAATAATTAAAAAAGAGAGAGAAAATGTCAGAAATAAGTGGATAATGTGGCTGTTGATGTGGCTCAACAAGAGCATAGTAACAATAAATGCTGCACTTTAGTTTTTAGATATATATAGATTACATGTTGAACACGTCAGTTTCCATTCTCGAACGCAATACACCCATATATCAACTTCTCAATACTTGAAGGATAATGTATTACACCCTTTTAATTCTTAATTGAATATATGTAATGAAGCGAGAACTTTAAATGAATCCAATAATTTTGATTTTAGAAAACTACTTTCATGAAAAGGCCTATTTATCATAAATATTGAGTTCGCAAATATCAAATCAATTGGATTTATACAAACTATACCAATTATATCTCAAGTGAAATATTATTTTTATTTGTTTTGATAATGCAAAAGTTGGGGGAGGGGAAATTTAACCACTAGATGTCTCCGCTATAAACACCATGAATTGTCAATTGAACTATAAAGCTATTGGCATCTCAAATGAAACACTTATATGCTTAGCTTTTGGAATTCTTATGTCATTAAGTAAAATGTCCTTCATGGCCATTATCATGATTCATTTGTTAATAATGTAAATGATGAGATTCACATCTATACGTAGAGAAGATATTTGGAGTACATTATTCATTAACACAAATGTACTATAACCCTCTCACAAGATATTCACACAAGATGTCAATATTCACATTAAGTTTGAATTGCATTGAATACTTTGCTACAAGCCTTATAGCAACTGAATCATATTAAAATGATTTGACTACCATCCATATCAAGATTGGAATTGTGTGCTATGGGACAGACTATTATTTTACTCTTTTTACGAGTAAAATAAGCTTACATATGATCCAGGAGAACCAAATCCTTATTATCCTACCACATATTGTTCTTTTGTCATAATCTTCGTGTTTCTACTGTATTTGTAGGTGGATTGTCATTTTATAAGATTGTTTCGCAATCTCTCCATAACGAAAAGAAGCCTGGGGTAATGAAGTGGAGACAAAGTCCTTGCATGCTAAGATAAGCAAAATGGAGGAAGAAATCACAGAATGCAAGAAATTAATTGGACGAGTAGAGATACATAAGCCTTTTGCAAATTTCAAGCCAGAGAAGATCTCTTCCTTCGAATCAAATGTGGATATAAAACCAGAGGATGTGATTAGAGTCTTCATGATGAAGGAATCTATAGGTAGGCAATTTTTGGATGATATGATAGTTCCTACGGTCAGAATAACTAGGAAGAATTCTAAGTAGAATGCAATTTCATTTCAAGGAGACAAGATGGGTGGAGTGATGAAATAATTGTTAACTATTGGGATGATAAATATTTGTATGTCTCAGATTTTGTGTAATTATTGTGGAACCCCCCCTCCTCACCCTCTTTTGGTGTTTGTTTTGAGTTGTGGCAGAATTGGGTGTGATTAGGAATGATATATGCTGTTAAGTATTGGAGTGATGAATTTATTATTAAGTATTTGGATAATAAGGATTGTATGTCTCAGATTTTGCAATTTTGTGCATTATTCTTCTCTCTCTCTCTCTCTCTCTCTCTCCTCCCCCTAAACTGCCTCTTTGGCCTTTATTTTGATGTGGCAGAATTGGGTGATTAGGAATGATTTTGATTTGGAATGATTTATGTTGTTAATATACTAATCTTTAAGGCTATATTTGCAAATCACACCCCTAAAGTTTAGGGGTGTTTAGATTCTACACCCTAAAATTTCAAAATTTAGATTTTATCCTTTGAAGCTCTGTTATGTTTGCAGCAGCTGCTCATCCAATACCATATATACTTTTTTTGAAGTACCACAAACTTGCCACGCATACTTAGTTTGTCCAATAAAATGATGTCCCCATTATTTTTGTAGCCTAAAAAATGTAAATTATTAAATAATTTAAAATGACATGGTATAATAAAAATGATGTCATCATTTTATTAGATGAATTAAATATGCGCGACTAGCTTATGGGGTACTTAACAGAAAATATGAATGGAAGGACTACTGATGCAAACATAGCAAAATTTCAAGGGGTAAAATTCAAATTTTGAAACTTCAGAGTGTAAAATCTAAACACTTCCAAACTTTAGAGGAGTAGTTTCCAACATGAGTATGAATAAATTAAAAAAAAATAGAAAAATGACTACAATTATCTCATTTAAGAATATCTTTTGATAAGTTTTGTTGCGAGCAATATCATAAAATTAGATGAAAATTTTGCAAATGAACAAGAAATTCATTAAAAAGAGTTAGAAGATAATGGAATGGTATTATATGAAGATAATTAAAAAAAATAACTATAATGAAATTCAAACATGTAATATAGCAATTCTTGATTATATAAAAAGATTAGATTCATTTTTAAATACATGTGTTGTCCACAAAATTTTATTGACAATACAGGTTATATATAGTTGTTTATGTAGAAAGAAAATTTGCTAAACTAAAATTTGATAAAATTGAAACTGAGAATCTGGCAATACTATTTTTCTCTGCAAAAAGAGCTCTCTTGGACTTGCAATTTTGTTACGCTTGTTCAAGGGTGAGAAACTGAGAATGTTTGCTTATTATTCTGTGCTATTGGTGTTCATGTAGCTCATTACCATTGCAAATTCTGGTTGCACGTTGGTAATGCTTAAACGTACATCATGCCCCTCCAAGGAAACATGATATATGCTTCAAAGAAAGGAAGGTTAGATCTCATGTTCCAAAATTCCAATGGTTAGGTTAAAAATTTTATGCCAATTGCCACAATGAGCACTATTGAAGCTTTTTTTTGAAACTACTACATATTTAAATTGAACGATGGTTTCATGCAGTAAAGAAGTTGGTTTATGTACATTACCTACTTGAACTTTTCTTGATTTAAATATATTATTTTATACTTAGGTTCTAAAAAAAATATATTATTTTACACCATATCAAATTATCAACTCAAAATCAAATATTTACACTCTTCCTATTTTTTTTTTTTTATTTAAAAAAGTTATATTATTTGGTTTTGAATTGATAATTTGATATGGTATAAAATAATGTGACGAATTGACAATACTACTAACTCTTAATCGATATGCTAGAATAGATTGATACTGAAATATTTTGTCCTAATGGACAATAAAAATGATCAATGCTATGCAATTGACAAGTTTAGATTCAAATCCAGATTTTTTATCTAACCATAAGTAGAAAAAAAAAATTTTTAATTTGGGAAAATACTTGATCTTTTCTAGATTTAACATACTTTTTGCAGAGGCCATAGTTCCATTTGATCTGATTTGGTTTTTTTTTTTTGGTTGCAGAATCACATATTTAATTGGGATTCAATATCTATCCCTGGGAACTCTTGGTCTATACCTCGTGGTTAGTGTACAAAAGCAGTGCACGCTTCTGGCATGTTGATGTTCACTCAGTGGTTGTGAATATCTTTCATAGCTATTCCTAATTGACATACTTTGTATGTATGATTTAATTATTTGTGGAAAAAAAATGCTAATGATGCAAGCTTCTTTAATCATCAATTTGGCTTTACTTCTTTGCATCATGTTTTTGATTCTTTTGGGTTAATTAGTTGAGAAGCTTTTGGGTCATCTACCAATATGTAACAATTTTCTTCCCATATATCTGTTATTCCTGTGTACAAGGTTGTCAAAATCGGGATCCTACATAGGATCGTTGAAGGTAAGTGGGATCGTAGATCGTAGGATCGGATCGTGAATCGTAAGATCCTACATATTTTTAGATTTAAAGCAAAAAACACGTTGATAATGGCTTTATATATTGAATAATCACATAAATTATAAATTCATCTATAAAAAAACTTAGATTTTCATCATATTATGTAATTTGCATGTCATATATCGCTAAGTCTATACTAACGAAACAAATATATTTAAGTTTTGACTTAATGTATTTCAATAAATGTTTAATATTTAGCAAACAAATACCAAAATATTTTTCAAAATATATGGAAAATATTTTCCAAGTTCTAAGTTCCAAGTTTGAAATTCAAAATAAATTAGCAAATGGAAACTAGCTAACTACAATATGAAATCTAAAAGTAAGATGAATATTAAGGTGAAGTGAACATTTAATTATTCTCATTTTAATGTTCTTATAACCACCATCCTAAATTCCTAATCATCATCATCCATTTCATCATCTTTGTAAATATTATATTTTTGTATACTAGAGCTACAAAAGACATCAAGATACAATTTCATACTCAACTATTCAAGTTATACCGCTCAGCAACAATAAGAGAGCATGCTCAAAAAAATTAATCAATCAATATACAAATACAAACATAACTGATAAAATTATATATATATATATATATTTTAGTAATATTAGAACACAAATTAATATATTGATGAAATAAATTTAACAACATTATAACTTAAAAGGTAACAAAGTCAACATCAAATTCTTCATTTAGAATTGATGAAGCATTCATTTATTTTAATTTTAAGTGAACTAGCAATTAGAAAACATTTTTTTAGGTTAACATAATTTTATAAAATAAAAAATAAAAGTCCATACCATCATAATATAAAAATAAAAAATAAAAACCCTTAAAGGTTCATCAAAACAAAAAATTTATCCCATAAAAAAAAAAAAGAAAAAAAAAACCAAAATTTATATTTTTGGTAGGATCGGTAGGATCCCATACGATCCTACGATCCTACCATTTTTACGATTCTAGTATGATTTTAAACGTTTTGGTAAGGTGAGATCGTAAAATTGTGCAATTCTACAATTTGGATCGCGATTTTGACAACCATGCCTGTGTATTCATCATGAAATTATTCGTGATTATAAATGGCATTATCCTTATATTTATATCCATTCAATTTTTTTCTTGTTTTATCCTAATATATGATTCTAATTGATTCAAGTGTGGTTTCATCACAACTTGAATGCTGTATAATCACTCTCAAAATGATTAGTGCAACCTATGTTAAATTGGCTCGAGACTGAGAATATCAATCTCCACTAGGGGTCCCTTTTAACTGTTTATTCGGTATATTAAACTTGGTTTGAGTTCTATAATTTACCTCCTTCCCCTTTCCAATAAATAAGCTCAATCATGATGGTTCTGTGGGCCCGTGTGGGGTTTTATTTTTATCTTTTTCGTAAGTGGGAATATAATAATAAAAAAATCTTTACTTTGGCATGAAGCGTTATCATAGACTTCACTTCCGCGTTGAGAGAGAGAGAGAGAGAGAGAGAGATCATATGGGGATATGGGAATATATCTGCCCGATTTCTTTTTCTTTTTATCAAAAAGAAAACTTCTGTGAGGTTTTCTTTTTATCTTTTTGGTAAGTGGGAAGATAATAATAATAACAATAAATATTTACTTTGACGAGTGGTCATTCCACCCTAGTTCTTTTGACTTTACTTTAGCTTGAAGCGCTAGATCAAATACTTCACATTCTGCGTTTTGAGGGAGAGAGAGAGAGAGAGTTCTTCTCAAAAAACAAAAAAAAAAAAAAAAAGAGTGAGTGAGAGAGAGATATATCATATGGGGATTTGGGATTATGTTTCCTCTACAAGCAATTCGGTGATACAAAACGCACCTGATCTAACGACTGTGAAGGGGTGGGGTTCGAGCTCTTATGGTTATGGCTGGGCTGCTGTTGCCAAGGTTGATGACGTCGTTAGGACGAAGGTGATCCAGTCCATGCAAGACGAGGAAGCCCGTTCCCAGTTCCGTCGGATTGCCACCGACTTCGCTAAAAGCGCTACGGTTGTTGCTTGCGAGGAGGGCCTCAAAACCATCCCAGGTCTATCACTACAACTCCATACACCATCACACTCCCGGCTCCCCCCCTTAATTTTCTTATGCTCCTAAAAACGGAAAATGTTTTCCCATTTTCAAGTGATTGTTTGCAGCTAAAATATAGTCAAATTTGTAAAATATTTTTCATTTCCTTTATAATTTTACCTTTGAAATTAGGTTTCCTGGTCCGAGTGTCGTCCCTGTCATCCTAATAACGAACTCAAGAATTTACTTTGGTGGCCAAATTAATTCTGTTATAATTAATTTTATTTTTCTTTTTGTATAGATATTATGTTATATATAATAGTAAAAAAAAAAAATGAAAATAATTTAAACTTTAGTACTTTTAGAAAACTAAAACAATCAAGTATCAAAATTGAGTTAAAGTTTTCATTTCTCAACAATTTCTCTCTTAATATAGGCAACCGCATTATCTATTAAAAAAAACCATAGATTTGAAAGGACACTGTTTGGGAATTGAAAAATTAATTATTGGAATCCAGAGTTATATTGCTTTCTAAATTGTTTAGTTTTGATCAATGTATAAATAGTTCTAACTTGTCCATACTTAACTTTTTAAAAGTTAAATCATCATAATGATTAATAAAATAAAATAAAAAGAACCTAGTTTTTGGTACATTAGTTAGATTTAATAGTATTAGATATAATCAAGAATTTAGCATTAATATAGTGAAGTAAGAACATTATTTTGAATGCAAAGACTCAAATATGAATAAAAATTGATATATATTAAAAAAATCAACTAAAAAATTTCTAGAGATAACAAGATTAAAATTTTTGTTGATGAGAAGAGGAATTGGTAAAGACAGTTACATATTCTTGCTACAGCATGATATAGGACAGTAGTATTGTGCGATTGAAAGATATTCTATATAGAGTGGTATTGTGCGCATGAAAATATTTGATATGCAGTGGGATTCTACCAATAGTTACCACTTGCAAATGCAAATTGTAATAGAAAAAATAAACCATCCTTTTTTCCAGATTTTATTTGAATGGATGAATGCAGGTATTTTCACTTTTATCTGTTTATCTGATTTGATTGACAAATGTACATTTCATGAGTCTTAGATTTGATGTTTTCCTGTTTCATTAGCACACACTGCCTATGTGCTTGGGTTCTTTGTATTCCATCAATTTTTTTTTTCCAATATAGTTTTTAATTATATATAAAAAAAAATGTTGTAAACAAAAAATAGGGACGTTTACAGGTTGAGTTGGATCTGATTTTGTGTACAACAGCCACTCGACCTGATCCTTTTGGATGGCACACTCTTTCACTTGCTATCGGAATGAAGGGTTGAATTAAATAGTCCGCACCTTATGTTTGGTTGGATGGTTAGCATCGGATGGGTGACCAGGTTTAAGATCTATGCACATGGGCAAAAAACATTCATAGTCCTCCAATAAAAAGAAAATGGATAATTACATTTTATTCACCTGTGGTTTGCCTTTAATTTGATTTGTCTACTCGTAGTTTAAATTTTGACACTTTACCCACCTATAATTCTCACCGTTACTGTGCCGTAACCCACCTCTCCCTCACCGTTACTTTAACACATGTTATGTAAAAAACAAAAGCCCAAACAGATGAAAACACTCTCACTCGAATCTTAAATATGAAGAACATGAAGAACATACCCAAATTTTGAAACTTGAGTTAGCTCACGAAACCCAGAACATGAAGATTAACCAAAAACTAAACCCAAATTTTTCTGTTTTTCATGTTCAAACTAATTGTACCCAAACTAAACTCACAATCATGTTTTAGTAATCAGAAAGCAAGGACAGAGCTTAAAGAGGAATGAAGTGCATTAACACTGGGTTCGAGAAATTCCTCAACAGAAAGGAGAGGTTTGGTATTCAATTTAAAAGATACTCCACCAGAAGAGAAATAGACCCATTACAATCCATATCTGGAACCTCACAAAAGCAGGCATCCAATAATGTGCAGATCTCAGAAAATGGCAGCCGTAATTTTAATAATGAATTAGAGAAACTCAAGAAGACGTATGAGAAATCACTCAAAAAGGAGTCTCTTGAAAGGCTCCAAGCTTTATGCACGACATTTACCAAAGCCCATGGTGAAGCTGCAGAAAAAGAAAGAAGGCATAAAAAGTTCAACAGAAGAGGAAAAGTTGAAGCAAATAAAAAAATTGACTGAAAAAACAAAGTATTATTTAGAAAAATATGAAAAGAATTCAGATGAGCTGGGTTACTTCTGTAAATGTCAGAGGAGACCCGTGAAGAAACTTCATGAGAAGTTTGACAAAATTAAGGAAGCTTTGGAAATTATTGAAGAAACTACAAAGGCAAACAAGTTTGAAATTAGAAAAGAGATAGGAGTAGTCGGTTTGGATGAAGACATACAGGCAGTGGCCTCACAACTGATAACTGGAAATAAACATGTCGTCTGCTTGTGGGGATGAAGGGTATCTGTAAGACCACCCTGGCAAAGAATATATATCGCCACAATGATGTTTTGGATCATTTTTCGGCATGTGCTTGGGTGACTCTAACTGATCTAAAGACCAACGATGACGATGCCATTTTTAAAGATGATGCATGGGGGTTTAGTTTTTGGGTATGTTCTTCTACTTTTCTTTAGACTCACTAAACCCAAAACATGATTGTGGGTTTAGTTTGGGTACAATTAGTTTGAACATGAAAAACAGAAAAATCTGGGTTTAGTTTTTGGTTAATCTTCATGTTCTGGGTTTAGTGAGCCAACTCAAGTTTCAAAATTTGGGTATGTTCTTCATGTTTAAGATTTGAGTGAGAGTGTTTTGATCATTTGGGCTTTTGTTTTTTACATAACATGTGTTAGAGTAACGGTGAGGGAGAAGTGGGTTACAGCACAATAACGGTGATAATCACGGGTGGGTAAAGTGTCAAAATTTATACCACGGGTAAGCAAATCAAATTAGAAGCAAACCACAGATGGGTAAAGTATAATTATTCCAAAAGAAAAAGAAAAAAAAATTCTAATACAGTGAATTTCCTCAAATCTATATCCCAACAACCAAAACGAAAATCTATGTTCGTAAGTCTAGATTTAAATAAATCTCAATCTCATGCAAAAAGAAAAAACAAAAAATTGATCTAACTATTAACCATTAGGTTTCCACATTTAAATCTTCAACACTCCAAATACAAAAATATAGGTTCATGCATTTTGCACTTGATAAAACTTGATAAAAATTACTTCTTGGTTGGTGCATTTTGCATTTGTTGATGCATGTACATTTACTTTGTATTCATGAAATTTCTCTCCACTATTTATGCGAGAACAACAAGCTTCAATGGAGAACTCTTTACCCATTCTAATATAAAGGATTAGTCAATCAAATAGTAGATAGTGATTAGTTTGTCAAACAACCCATTTTCATCACCATCAATACTCCATGTACATTTGGTTATATGCCGTAAGGCATTTTGCACCTTTATAAACATTGTTAAAGTGAAAATCCATTAGGTTATTTGATAATTCGATTGTTGAAAGTGGGGGAGGGGGACTTGAACCTTGGTTTTCCTATAAAGGAGTTCAAGACATGCCACTGAACTATAAGGTTTTTGGGCGAAAATCCATTAGGTTCTTCTTTCTTACCTTTTGCTACTTTTTAGTTTCTTGATTAGCATATATACTTATGTTACCATACTTCTCGTGGAATTACTTGGTGCTTTTGATTAGCATATAATACTCTGTAATCTTTTATTACAATACGATCAAAGTATCACATGCATAAACATGCACTTCCTCTTCTTATTAAGTCACTTATCCCTTTCAACAACCATATAAATCTCCCAAGCTTAAAAGTCACAGGTTAGAATTGTGAGGTTTAACACATGGGATGTCTAGTGGTTTTTTGGCTTCATAGCTAGACTTTGTATTTTCAAAGTGCTTAGCCACCATGTTTATTTTTCTAGGATTTTTTGGGTTCCTTCATTAAAAAAATTACATGTTGAACGTGTCAGTTTCCATTCTTGAATGCAATACACCCATATTTCAACTTCTCAATGCTTGAAGGATAATGTATTACACATTTTTAATTCTTAATTGTATGTATATAATGAAGCGAGAACTTTAAATAAATCCAACAATTTTGATTTTAGAAAAATACTTTCATGAAAGGCCTATTTATCATAAATATCGAGTTTGCAAATATCAAATCAATTAAATGTATACAAACTACACCAATTATATCTCAAGTGAAATATTATTATTATTTGTTTTGATAATTCAAAATTTGGGGGAGGGGAAATGTAAATATTAGACATCTCTGTTATAAACACCAAGAATTGTCAATTGAGCTACAAAGTTCTTAGCATCTCAAATAAAATACTTATATGCTTAGTTTTTGGAATTCTTATGTCATTAAGTAAAATGCCCTTCATGGCCATTATCATAGAGCTAGACTTTAAATCATTATTCCTTGATTAATAATGTAAATGATGAGATTCACATGTATATGTAGAGAAGATATTCGGATTACATTATTCATTAACACAAATGTACTATAGCCCTCTCACTATATTTTCATGCAAGATGTCAACATTCACATTAAGTTTGAATTGCATTGAATACTTTGCTACAAGCCTTGTAGCAACTGAATCATATTAAAACGATTTGACCACCATCCATATCAAGATTGGAATTGTGTGCTATGGGACAAATTATTATTTTAGTCATTTGTACGTATGAATAAAATAAGCTTACATATGATCCAAGAGAACCAAATCCTTATTATCCTCCCATTTTGTTATTTTGTCATAATCTTCTTGTGTTTCTACTATATTTGAAGGTGGATCATCATTTTATAAGATTGTTTCGAAATCTCTCCATAACGAAAAGAAGTCTGGGGGTAATGAAGTGGAGCCAAAGGCATTGCAAGCTAAGATAAGCAAAATGGAGGAAGAAATCACAGAATGCAAGAAATTAATTGGACGAACAGAGATACATAAGCCTTTTGCGGATTTCAAGCCAGAGATCTCTTCCTTTGAATCAAATGTGGATAGAAAACCAGAGGATGTGATCAGAGTCTTCATGATGAAGGAATCTATAGGTAGGCAATTTTTGGATGATTTGATAGTTCCTACCGTCAAAATAACTAGGAAGAATTCTAAGTAGAAGGCAATATCATGTCAAGGAGGCAAGATGGGTGGAATGATGAAATAATTGTTAACTATTGAGATGATAAATATTTGTATGTCTCAGATTTTGTGTAATTATTGTGGAACCCCACCCCACCCACCCCCCCCCCCCCCCCCCCCTTCCTCACCCTCTTTTGGTGTTTGTTTTGAGTTGTGGCAGAATTGGGTTTGATTAGGAATTATATATGTTGTTAAGTATTGGAGTGATGAATTTATTATTAAGTATTTGGATAATAAGGATCTGTATGTCTCAGATTTTGCAATTTTGTGTAATTATTCTTCTCTCTCTCTCTCTCTCTCTCTCTCTCTCTCTCCCAAGGTTTTCAGACCCGGACCGTTCATTGAACCGTAAAAGGGAGAGGTTCAAGGTTTTTGAGGTCGAACCGAGGTCGAACCGGGGTCGAACCGGGATGACGTCATAATTAATTTAATAATTAATTAAAGCCTAAATATAGATATTAAATTTATAAAACTAGCAAAATTGACTAATATATTTATATGTGTAAGGGAAATTTAATGATTTTCAAGCATATAATTAATAATTAAATAAGAAAGTTAACAAAATAAAATAATAACCATAAAAACATTAAAATTTATGATTAATTTTTGAAGTAATGTTAAATATCTTTGAAGGATTTTAATTACAATTTTTTTTTATTCCTTGTAAGAGATGGATAATTATTTAAGTAGAATAAAATTGTATTAAGTTGTTTTTATAAAAAAAAAAAAAAAAATTGCTAAGGGGTTGGACCTCACGGTTCTCACCGGTTTGTGCGGTCCAACCCCGGTTTTGGCGGTTCACGGAATTAACAAAAAATCCGGTTCTTTAGGCTTAAAAAACCGGTTTTCATTACGGTTCCCGGTTCTCACGGTCCGACCTCCCGGTCCGGTCCGGTTCTGAGAACCATGCTCTCTCCCCCCCCCCCCCTCCCACCCCCCAAAACCACCTATTTGGCCTTTTTTTAGATGTGGCAGGGCGATTAGGAATGATTTATGTTGTTAATATACTAATCTTTAAGGCTAAATTAGCAAACCACACCCCATAAGTTAGGGGGTGTTTGGATTCTACACTCTGAAATTTTAGAATTAAAATTTTTCCCCTTAAAGCTCTGTTATGTTTGCATTAGTTGCCCATCCATCAATATCTTTTGTTAAGTACCACATAAACTTGCCATGCATGCTTAGTTTGTCCAATAAAATGATGCTCCCATTATTTTTGTAGCATAAAAAATTCAAATTATTAAATAATTTAAAATGACATGTATAATAAAAATGATGCTATCATTTTATTAGATGAACTAAATATGCATGACAAGCTTATGAAGCACTTAACAGAAATTATGGATAAAAGGGCTACTAATGCAAACATAACAAAAATTTAAGGGTAAAATTCAAATTTTGAAACTTCGGAGTGTAAAATCTAAATACTTCCAAACTTTAGGAAAGTAGTTTGCAACATGAATATGAATAACTTTAAAAAAAAAAAATAGAAAAATTAGTACAATCTCATTTAAGAATATCTCTTGATAAGTTTTGCTGCGGGCAAATATCAAAAAATTAGATGAATATTTGGCAAAAAACAATAATTATAATGAAGTTCAAACATGTATTATAGCAATTCTTGATTATTGTTAGGGACATATTTTATGTAATTGGCTAATCTTTTGATAAAATGCACTTTACTTGTAAGTGAGTAGATTTAGGACGTGTTTACTACTTCAAGAAACAAGTTTTCAATTTAAGTATTGAAGCCATGCAAATCTGACCAAGAAACAAGTGAAGAAACTGTTGTTGATTAAAGCTCGACAAAATCCTTTCTATTTCTGTCGAGATTTAATGTTAAAGCTCAACACAAGCTGTATCTGTTGAGAATTACAAAATCAGATTTTTCAAATCTGATTATATGCATATTCCTATGTATTTGTGTAGGGTTTCTTTTCTCATAACCTTAGACATATATAAGGATTATTTTGAAGGCCGTCACGCATGCATTGTATGACCGAATGCAAAAAGTGGTCTAGTTCATTATTCTCTTTGTAGAAGCTACTGCGTCTTTATGCCAAGGGTTTTATGACCAATGAGCTTCCTGATCTTCATTGTTGATGAACTGAAGAATTTTGTAGCCAAAAATCTTCTTCAAGTTGGTGGAGTTAGTCACGTACTAGGATCTGTGCATCATTGGTTAGTCACGTGTTATGATTCGTCCATTAAACGGAAAGATTGCCACTACAATACAAGTCCAATTGGGTATTGGGGTAAGGGTTTAACTATAGGTTGGTATTTCAGGATAGGCCAAAGGGTTTGGTAAGATTCTTTATACTTGTAACCGCTTGTGATTAATAATTGTAGATTCTCGAGAGTGGTAACCTTAAAATCAACTGGTGGGGTTTTGCCTCAGTAGTTTTCCCCATTCGTAAACAAATCACCCATGTCAAATTTATTTTCCGCTACACTTAGTATAATTGGTGATTTGTTTATGTCTCCACGCTTTGCATGTTAAATTGACTTCATTAATTAACTTGGGTAATGAATTAATTTGCAAAGAGGTCAATACATTAACTCGATAACCAATATACTTATTAACTCGATAGCAGTACTGACTACATTAAAATTGATAGTTGGAAACATTATTTAGTTATACTTACCTCTAGATGATTTGACAATAGTCGAAGTTGCAATTAAGACAAAAGGTCATGGATTGTTCTTAAATACATCTTCATCAATTTGCTAGACACTTTTTCCCCATAGTAAAAGTCTAATTTCATTTCCCCTAGTATAGTTTAAATCATTGAGGATTTTTTTGTTAGTAATAATTTTTTTATTTATAATTTATTTTTCTATATAAACATATAATGACATCAATATCACATCAAAAATTGTGTCTTACTCTTTCAAAAGCAATTGTAGGTTACGCAATTTTCTTGGTGCGCCATTAACTTGAGGCTCTTCAACATTTCCAACTACTACCAACTTTCCAACAACATCTATTTTAATGCAATGGCAAAAATGGCCAAATACCACCATTTTCAAAATTTTGTAGGAAAAAAACACTGTTTCGGAACTATATAGGAAAATACCACTTTTCTAAAACTTGAGTTTCATAAACTCGAGTTCCAAATGGTACTCGAGTTTATGAAACTCGAGTTCCTCCTCAGTTTTGCCACCATGGCACTACTGAGCTGGAAATCGAGCAATTAAAAAAAATAATGTGGTACTCAATCTTAGTAAACTCGAGTACCATGCAACACAATACTCGAGTATACCAGGCTCGAGTACCTTTTATAAATAAAATGCAATTTATTTTATTTCTCTGGTACTTGAGCTTAACAAGCTCGAATACCTTGTAACTTTTTTTTTTTTTTTGGATAATCGACAAATAAACATAAACATAAAAATAAGTAGTTTTTCTATATTTTTATTTATTTAAATAAAAGCATTGTAAAATATAGAGATTTTAATTTCAAAACATGAATTTAATTTCTATAGTAATTAAAATTGTTCATTGTTTTCTCATAAAAATTGTTCATTACCAAAGAACAATGTGAGTATTGAGGAGAAAGATCAATTAAGAACGTTCTTCTTCTTTGTCTTTTCTACATTTTAGCTTTTTTAGCAGCAGGCTTCTGGGAAAATCTACTTGAATTTACTGCAATCTAACATTAAGTTTTAAGCATGCTTGTTTGCATTTTATACGGTACACCAGCTGTAGTGCACCATGCTCCATGTCTTGTGAAAATGCTTAATCATTCATGAGGTTTTTCATTCAGGATTCTGATTTTAATCAATATATGCTCCCTACATACTCTAGCATTGTTCTATGCAAACCTGTAACTCCAGAATGCTTTAAAATTTAAAGATATTCATGTGTTTGTGAACCTTTTCTATCATTTTTGGAAGTCTTTTGTTGTTACTATATTATGTGTTCTGTATCATTATGTGTTCTGTATCACACTTTATTTTGATTACACAGTATTGGTGTTGTTTGCATAACCAAGGACCATTCATAATTTGACTAAATAGCAATTTGGCCTTAAAATTGGTTAACCCAACAGTTAGAATATATTAGAATATCATAGATCATGATATTACTATAAATACGTAGACCATGCTTTTTTACGTACCATGTTTATGGAGCAACCACCTAGGTTCAAATATTCTCTATGATCAAATCCTGTATGCAAACTAAAACAAGCATTCTATGGTCTCCGTCAAGTTCCAAGGGCATGGTTCAATCACTTTAGCACCTTCCTATTCCATTCTAGATATTTTTGCAGCTCTGTTGATCCATCTATACTTTTTTCTCATGGTTCTCATGGCATGGCGTTATTCTACTCCCTTGCTATGAATACTTTGGGTATTCACACCAGTTCTTAGGCGTTGAAGTTCAGCACTTTTTTGGTAGTCTTTTTCTTAATCTACAAAATATGCTGGTGATCTTCTCACTCATACCCAAACAGCCGATTCTAAATCCATTTCCATTTCCTATGGTTGTTAATCCTTATTATTACTCAAATCCTATGAATGAGCCATTTTTGGATCTACATCTCTATCGAAGCATTGTTGGAGGATTGCAATATTTGAAGTTCACATGTCATTATTCACTTGCTTGCTCACTCCACAATGGAGCTTCATGCCTTTTCAGATGCAGACTGAGGTTGTTGTCCACTACTGGATTTTGCACCTTTTTAGGTGGCAGTAATTGCATTTAATGATGTAATACGAAACAACCCATGGTTGCTTCCTTAAGTGCCTATGCCAAGTATTGCACTCTTGCTTCAGCTGCTGCTAAGCTCACTTGGTACTCCTTTGTTCTTAGAGATATTGGTGCTTTTCTAGCTCAGCCCCCTACTTGTTTAGTGATAATATCTCCACCTTGCATCATTCTATCAATCTAGTCCTTCACAAAACACATTGAAATTGACTATAATTTTGTTATAGAAAAGGGTGTACTTGGTGATTTGGTTATGCGCTTTGTGTCATCCTCTTATCAAGTCCTAAGTTTTCTGAACCAAATTGGTCTTTTCTTTGCTCCATTTTGAGGGTAGTATCAAGGATAAAGCTGATTCAAAAGACATTCAAAGTTAAAACTCAACAAAAATCCGTAAATGTGGTAGTTTATTCTGTACATTGCATTATTTTCCAAAATACAAGTTTGTAGATAAGATGAGATGGAGACACTCATGTGTTAAAGGATCTGTATATAAATAAGTTGTCTAATGAAAATGTTGATCCTGAGTCCTAACAAGAGAGAACTCTATGTTCTGAACTAGGAGATTATTTTCTAAGCATTTCAATTGCCATATAGATTGTGCAAACTCTTTTTAATTGAACCTTCAAAATGCATTAGTCATAAGAAAGTTCTCATCTTTACTTGGTAACTTCAAGTTAATCAATTTAACCTCCCTCTAGCTATTGAACAAGCTAATCATCTCTCTCTCTCTCTCTCTCTCTCTCTCTCTCTCTCTCTCTCTCTCTGTGACAATCCACCCAAAACTCTCCCTTTCAAAACCTAAAGAAAATTTTTAATATGATTGTATCAGTCAATTGTTTGCAAAGGTGTGGGAACATTGACTCTTTTTGTAACTCAATTGGTTGGCACTTTCTTGTATTTCTAAATGAGACTTCCAAAGTTCAAATCTCTGCTCCCCTAACTATCAAATGAATAAAATAATTATTATAATTATAATAATAAATAAATAAATAAAAAATAAAGGAAAAAAAGTGGAAAGTCTAGACCAAGTTTGTTTTCCCTCTTTTGTTCCATGGGAGTTCTCCTATTGTTGAAGATATGTAAATTATTGTGTCCCCAATGTTGTTTGTTTGGCTTTTGACTTTTATTGTTTTGGACCAATATCCATCTCTACTCTCTCCAGCTAAGTTTTTACTTGTTAAGATGGGTATGGTCACGAGCCAAGGTCTCTTTCTTTTTTTTGGCTACAATGCATAATCTATCTTCTTAGTTTTTTCAGAATTTATTTCAGACCTATAACTTTGTTTTCATTCATTTCAGTCCTCTAAGTTTTAAATTTATTCAATTAAGGTATTTTTGTTAACTTTTGTTAAAATTTTTTGAAAAAAAAAATCTGGAAAATATTTTTCAACCATTAATTGATTTTTTTTAATTTAAAATTTTTGAAGAAAAATATTTTTAAAAAAATGAAAAATTAACCACAATATATAACAAAAATTGATGGAAAAACCTTAATTGAACAAACTTGAAAGCTAGAGGACTGAAATGAATGAAAACAAAGTTATAAGACTAAAATGAATTTTCATGAAATATAGAGGTTGGTTTTGCATTTTAGCATTTTTTTTTTTTTTTTAGTCTTTGTTATTTAAACAATAAATAAATGACGCACTCATTTGGCCTCATTATTTTATAATATCATAAGAGCATTAGCATTGGAAAATTCTAATACTACTCTATTTTACAATTCTAAAAAGCCACTTTATCATTATACCATACCATTTTACAATACCTCCACATCCCAAACTTCTACTTTCCTCTTTTACTCATTAAAATAATATATCTACATAATAAAATAATATATCTCAAAACTATATCTTTTCTCTCCCATCTTTCTCCTCTCTCTACATAATAAAATATTATTATTTTTTTACAATACTTGTTACAATGCAATTCTATGTTTAGAATTGCATTGTAGCAGTATTGCAAAAAAATTTGCAATACTGCTGTTTAGCATTCCCCAATGCAGATGGTTTTGGGGCTTAAAATTCTAAATTTCCCTTAGATTTGGCATTAGCATTCCCTAATGCTAATGCTCTAACAATTGAGCCTAAACAAGACATTTGTGTGATTGGTCTAGTGAAATACTATTAAATTATGTAATTCATGAGCATCTTATAAACTTCTAACCAACATATTAGGGTTATTTTTAAGAATTCTTTCCTATAATTATTTGAAATGCATAGGCCTACAATCACCTCATGTTAATAAGGCACTATAATAGTGAAATTTTATGTATGGGGGTGGGGAGTAGGTAGAAGGAGAACGAGGGTTGTTTTTAGACATTATTTTGAGCATGAACTTTTTTAAACAACTCACACTTTTTTATTACTTTTTAAAGGCGGGGAAAAGTGTTTGAAGATAAGATACCCACAAAGTACTCATTTTTAATTCATCAAATTTAAGGAATTTGGATAGAAATCCACTTATTTTAGAAAATAAATAAATGGTCCGTTTGGTCCATATGATATCAATTTATATCTATTTGTTTTAAATTGAGCAAAAGAGGGTTCATATTTATCTCATTTTAATTTTAAAAAATATAAATTAAGGGGAGGGATATCTATTTCGCTTCCTCTTAAAAGACAAAACTGCAATTTGTACTCTTAAATTTTGGTGTAATTTTGATTTTGTCCTTTAAAGTTACAAAATTTTGATATGTACCCCTAACATTACAAATATTTTGAATATAAGCCATTTTGTTGATGCGTGGTGATGATCAGGTGTCCATTAAGTATCATCTCAACTTAAAATAAAAGTAGTTTTTCAAATCGAAAATTTGAAATTTTTAGGCTATCCAAAAATTTAAGGGTGTAAATTGCAATTTTTCAAAATAATATTTGAAAGGACTTTAATAGGGTTTAAAATGATGTAGTTCTCTTTCTCAAAAAAAAAAATGATGTAGTTCTTAATGATGAAAAAAAAAAAAAAAAAACCCTCTTTTGAGCTTAGTTGGTATTCAATAGATATCTCATCACAATACATTAACAAAATGACTTAAATCCAAACAATAATAGTAGAGGTACGGATCCAACTTTTGAAATTTTAAAAACAAAATCAAAAGTATCTCAAATTTAAGGATGCAGATTGCAACTTAATTATTTTTAAAAACATTCAATCATCTCATTCTCTCTCGTGCCCTCAATTCACCCACGTCTATATTTTGATGTACAAAAGATTTTGCTTTGTGATAATGGGATAGATATATGAAATAGGATTAAACAAATTGATTTATTCTCTTTCAAAAACAAATGTTCACAAATCTTTTTAAATTTCAATTACATCATTGATTTTGAAATATAATTCAACAGTTTGTAAATTGAGAGGAAAGATCAATGTAAAGATTTTCCAAACAATTGACTTCGAAAGTTATGCAATGAGACTTGACTTGGTCGTACAATATTAGTATATGACCAATCCCTGCTTTTGTTTGTTTGTTTGTAAAAGTAAAAGTTCACTCTGCATGACCCCGTCCCCGCATGCTATCTGCGCAATATAATATCCAAAAGCTTCTGTACCCTTTTGAGTTTTCAACTTTAGCGCTAATCTTCCATTCATTCTTGCCAGAGAAATAGAAGTTTACAGTTCATTCTTCATCTTCTCTACTCTGAACCATCCAATTCAAGTGAGTACCACCTTCTCAAGCTTGATTACAATAAATTATCTGGATGCCTTTATGTTTGGTTTCTTTCTTTTGCTCTATTGATTGGAGTACTTAATTCTCTCGTGTTGGGTATCTTTTTTTTCTTCTTCTTCTTCTAGTTCTTGGTGGAAACAACCTATAAGCTTGTTTTGCGCTAATTTGGTTTTTTTTTTTTTTTTTTTTTTGAGAAAAAGTTAAAGCGATCGCTAATTTGGTTTTAATATGTAATGTAAGAAGTTTTGGTTATTCTTCAAGATGACTTATCAATATTATGGTTAACAATTCAATTTATGAGACTCATATTACATGTTTCAATTTTTTTTTTTTCCTAAAGCACTCATATTTGGTTACCCTTTAACCACAAAGATGAATAGAAATTTATGTCCAGGGCTTTTAGTGCCTCAAGAAATAAGCAATCACACCAAAATTTCTCTTGCATGCATGAACGTTGTTTCTGTTTTTGACTATATATGTTCACATCTTTAGTTTTGCTTCTTTGCATGAATTGTTAACTTCTTTAGTTTACCCATTCCAGATAGTATTTAAAGCAGAATATATATTGTTAAATGTTGTTGCGATTGAGCTCCAAGAAAAATGAAATCTTGGCTTAAAATATGACAATAAGAATGTGTTTAGATACCGCTTATTTTGTTGAAAATTGAAAACTGAAAACATTGTAATAAAATAATTTTTAAACGTGCGAATAGTCCTATAGGATCCATTTTTAATGAAAGTTTTTGTGAAAAAATAGGTTTATTGGTCCAGTGAACAGTGTACGGGACTCACTGACCTGTTCTCAAAAAAAAAAAAAAAAAAAAGGGTGAAACACTTGACTCCATAAGTGGACATGTATCCAAACGTACACTAAGATGTTGGAATAATGTTAATGTATACCTGTCCTGTACTCTAACATTTACCTGTTTTCAATTCAGTTCTTTAATTTTCATTTCAGTCAATTAACTTCCTTTCATTTTTAATGCAGTCCTTCTGTTCAATCAGCCCCATTAAATCCACCAAAACAATATTGTTTTTGAATGTTAAAAATAATAAATTGAAAAAAATTAAAGGACGAAAATGTAAAAGTATTGAATTGAAAACATGTTAAAATTATATGGTGTAATTTGTAATTTTAGCCCTTTTTCTATAAAACAATATTAATACTACAACATGAAAGTATTGTAAATTCTCATAACTAAAGATCCTTGAAAGGAGAAATTGGCCTATTAGTGTAAAGTATGTTCTTCCCATCAGTACATTGTAGTTTTGTTCACTCCTTCTCTAAGACACCATTTAATTCTGAAAATTTCCATCTCACAATCTTGTTCCATTCTAATTCATGCTGAGGAAGACCAGAATCTGTTCTGCTTGCTTTGGATTGTGTGTGTGATTTTTTTTCTACATTCAAGTACTTTTAAGACATCTACGTTAGACCAATATTTGTTCTATGCTGATGCTAGGTCCTCTATAAATTCTGTTTGAGTAATCATAGACAGCCTTATCTGTCTTAGAATGTTGCCAAGTTGTCACTGCATCTCCATTGGTATATGCCCTGTGGTCAACTTATCTATGCAGGCTGTTAATTACATCAAGTTAAGATAGCTCTTTATGCATCAGTTGTAGAACTGTGTATCTGAAGCCACATTGCCAGCAATCATTCACTATTCTTTTCAGCAATTCCTTAAAAAGAGATGATGATATTTTGAATCATGAATGAACAGGACTGTATTAATTAATTTATTTTCATTAAAAATTAAGATAGGCTAAAAATTTAAATCATGAAAGAATAGTACCAATGTACCATCTTCTTTATACCTTTATATCCTTTTTAGTATGACTATTTTTTGAGCCGTAATGATATCTTAGCCATAAAGAATTGGTCCTTAATATCAAATTTTGTTTTACTTCATCTTCCCTCTTAATTGGCATGTTGTCAACCTAGCAAAAAAGTACTCCTATTCTTTTGCTTAATATGTTGATCCCTCTGTGTGTGTGTGTGTATGGAACATCTCACATGGAAACAATGTGTTGTTGTGTACAAAACTTTCTTCTAGATTGATTTCATTCCCAAGTCAAATGTGAAGGACTAAATTTTGCCTCTTTGGTATTAGGTATGGCAAAATTGGGAAAAATAATTGACATGGGGGAACAGCTATGCTATTGCAATAGCCTTGATGAAAAGATGCAAAAACTTAAAAGAAAATTGGAAGATCTGAGCAGCAGGGAAGCTGACATAAATAAAGAACTAGAATATGCAGAGTCACTATATTTAAAGAAACGAAGGCGGCAAGTTGAAAATTGGTTGACGAATGTAGAGAGAATAAACAGGCAAGTTCATAGCCTGGAGAAAACACTGGAAGAAAGGAGATTGCTTGGGCGTGTACAGTTGTGGAAACGAGTGGAAGAGCTGACTGGAGAAGTGACACAACTTGTGGATCAAGGAAGATTTCCTGGAGGGCTCACATTTGAAGCACATGAGACCAAAGGAGATGCATTGTTGACAACAAAATTGGTGGGTCAAACATTTCAAACAAATATGGATAAGATTTGGACATGTCTAATGCAGGATGAGGTCTTAATCATTGGCATTTATGGAATGGGGGGAGTGGGGAAAACAACCTTGGTGACTCATATCCATAACAAACTTATAGAAAATCCAAACACTTTCGATCATGTTTTTTGGATCACAGTATCACAAGATTTTAGCATTCATAAATTGCAAAATGATATTGCAAAAATACTGAATCTAGACCTTTCAAACGAGGATGATGAAAAGAAAAGGGCGGCAAAATTGGCCCAGGCTTTGATGAGAAGACAACAATCTGTACTCATTTTAGATGATGTTTGGAATCATTTTGTTTTAGAGAAGGTGGGAATTCCTGTCAGAGTCAATGGGTGCAAATTGATTTTAACCACAAGATCATTAGATGTGTGTCGAAGGATGGGTTGCCAGGTGAAAATCAAAGTGGAGCCCCTTTCAAAGGAAGAAGCTTGGAGCTTATTTTTGGAGAAAGTTGGGAATGAAATTTCACTTTCTCCTGAAGTAAAAGATATTGCAAGGTCTGTTGCAAAAGAATGTGCAGGTCTGCCACTTGCCATAACCGTACTGGCTGGAAGCATGAGAGGAGTGGATGACATCTGTGAATGGAGGAATGCATTGGAGATTTTGAAAGAATCAAAACTGGGACAAGATGACATGGAAACTGAGGTTTTTCAAGTACTGAGATTTAGCTATTGGAGCTTGAATGATTCAAAAGTGCAACATTGTTTTCTATACTGCTCTCTATATCCTGAAGATTATAAAATTAAAAGAGAGGAGTTGATAGAAAGGTTTATTGATGAAGGTTTCATTGACAGAATGAAGAGCAGGCAGGTAGAGTTTGACAGGGGTCACACTATTCTGAATAAACTTGAAAATTCTTGCTTATTGGAGGGCATTATAGAAGATTTCCCAAATGAGAAAAAGTGCGTCAAGATGCATGATTTGGTTAGGGATATGGCACTCCAAATTGTGATTGTGAGTCCTCAATTCATGGTAGAAGCTGGCGTTGGGTTGGAGAGTATACCAGATGAAGAAAAATGGACAAAGGATCTTGAGAAGGTTTCTTTGATGCACAACAAAATATCTGAAATTCCTTCAAGTTTATCACCAAGGTGTCCTAAACTTTCAACATTGATGCTTCCACATAATAGTCTAAGAAGAATACCAGATTCTTTTTTTGTGCACATGCATGGGCTCAAGGTTCTCGATCTATCGTATAATGGCATTGAATATTTGCCAAATTCACTCTCCCACTTGGAGAATCTTACATCGCTGCTGCTTAGAGAATGTGATAAAATAGAACATGTCCCTTCGTTAGTAAAGCTTTCTGCTTTGAGGAGGTTGGATCTTTGGCATACAGGAATTAGTGAAGTACCTAATGGTATGGAAATGTTGGTCAACCTCAGATACTTGGATCTCTATGCACCCAATCTAAAGATGTTACCTGTTGGGACTTTCACTAAACTCTCTCATCTCCAATATCTTGTTGTTTACCGATCATCTGAAACATTAAAAGTGAATGGAGAGGAGGTAGCACACTTGAAAAGATTGGAAACTTTTAGCGGACAATTCAGTGAACTCCAAAACCTTAACGTATATGTCAAATCCTTAAAAGTGGGAGGACCTAGCAATTACCTACTTCAAATGGGATTAGATGACCCAGACGTCACACCGATTGAAAGTGACACCTTTGACAAACGTGTAATCTTAAAAAGGTGCAGTTTAAGTACAAGTAGAGGTGGAGGAGAAGATTCCCTTTTGCTCCCAGAAGATATTGAGTTCCTATATATTCAAGAGTGCAATGACGTAAGAAGTTTATGTGGTATTTCATCATTGAAAAATGCCAATAACTTGAAGGCCTGTGTAATCAAGAAGTGCAATAGAGTAGAGCATGTGCTGTCTCATTGTTCATCCCCCTCTTCCATTCTCACTCTCCAAAGCCTTGAGTCCCTACGGCTTGCATTTTTGCAAAACTTAAGTGACTTTATTAGGTGTGACAGAGCTTTATCACAATCTCCACCATCAGGCACCTTAGCCTGTCTCAAAGAATTTAGAATATATAACTGTCCAAATATAAAGAAGTTATTCATGCCTAGGTTGTTGATGTGCCTCCAAAACTTGGAAGAGATTCACGTAGAAGATTGTCGCCAAATTGAAGAAATAGTGGCAGCAGCATCTGATGAAAATGAAGTAGAAGAAAATAAGGACAAAGGGCTTGGCACTACCATATTCACTCTCCCTAAATTAAGGTGTTTGCAATTGTGGGATCTGCCTCAATTGAAGGTCATCTGCAATGATAATGCAGTACTAGTTTGTGATTCCCTCCAAGAAATAATAGTACGTTATTGCCGGAAGCTTAAGCGGATCCCTCTCTCACTGCCCCTGCTTGATGGTCAACCATCCCCACATCCCTCTCTTCAAATAATAAAAGCATTTCCAGAACAATGGTGGGAATCACTGGAGTGGGACCATCCCAATGCCAAGAATTTACTTCAACCCTTTTGTCAATTCACACGATATGTGTAACATCCCCATGTTGGTAATTTCTTTCTTTCCATCACACTTTTATTTGTAATTTTAGAAAATTTTCCCCTTAAGAATTTTAGACCAACTTGGATATGTGTTCAAATTGTTTACTTTGCATTGAGAGTCCTTTTTCTAATTATAGCCCCTTAAGGTTACTAATCTTGCTCTTTGAATTTTTCAAATGTCTTTGTTGATATATCTTTTACCACTGAATTTTAACATAAAGCAAATCATTCTTTATTGGGCTTTTTTTTTTTCATTTGTTTTTGTGTGTGTGTTCTTTTATAAGCTTCTGCCCCCCACAAATGGTGAGGTGTTGATTGAGAGAAATTCATCTTGGTGTACCGTTTATAGGTGAATATTGGTAAAATAATATAGTGTTTATCTGCCTTATGCTCAATTTTGTTTTCGAATCGTTCCAAAATGTCCTTCACCCTTGAGTAAACTTCAATTAACAGTGTGAGATGTTCTTAGGAACTGGGTATGGCTCTGTTCACTCTATGGTTAGTTCTATTTATTTAAACAAAGTCATCAATATCCCACTTTTGTCTAGGTGCTCTTCCTCAAGCTCAAATTGATATGGCACAGCAAGTGTCTGGAGAAATCACAAATAGAAAGAGAATCAGAGTAATGAAGAATAGAGAGCCGAGAGAAATTATATTATTACAGAGAACTGAAACAATGACTACACAAATCAAGGTGAGAAGCCTGGCCCTATATATAGAGGTGTGAGTTTCTCCTCTCTAATTTACACATTTAGAAGCTTAACAAATTCAGTTTTTATACTAACTAAACTGCCTAACAATAACTTAACAAATTCAACAACTCCAGGTTTACTTGGGTTAACCAATTACTGACTAGGACTGGAGGTATCACACATCTGTTTCTTTTCATCTTACTCTTATTTTTACTTTGTTTCTTGTAAGCTAATCATTTTTATTTATTTAATGCCCCTTTTAGACCAGCTATTTTACTTCTTTATAAGTATTAATTAAAATGCTTATTGCCAAGAATAGGATCAAGGATGGCTGCACTTATGACATGATTCCATTGGCATGGTGTTATAGTGGTGCAAGAAGCATGTGGAAGAGACAGTCAGCAAGGACGAACTCAACTAGCTACTGCAATTTACAAAGCTGATTTTGTTAAAGTTGATCGGGCAGTTCTCTATGATCTCATCAAGGCTGCAAGTTGTCCCAAAGGCAAGGACTTGTTAGACCAAGTATGCCAGAAAGCTGCAAACATAATTAAAGGTAACAACTAGAGGATATACAAAAAACATTTGTCATCAAGAATAATTTTACTACTAAAGAGTAAAGCAAAAACAGCAAGGAGAATGCTTGGTCCTTTGAGTGATGCTTTAGTATTCCTTTTCCTATTTATGGTTAATTTTAAAAGTTATGATTTGATACCCAGATTATGTGGATTGGATTAGATAAGTGTGTGTTACAAGAATGTGTGTTGAGTCATACTGATCTTCCCAAAATAATAGACGACAAAGATGATGAAAATTTAAGGGTGTTTGGATTTTATACTCTGCAATATTAGAATTTGAATTTCACACCTGAAATTTATATTCGATTTGCATAAGTAGCTTCTTCGTCCATATTTTCCATTAAGTGCCACATAAACATGTCATGTGTGTTTAGTTCATTCAATAAAATTATGTCACATAATTAATTATGCCAAGTCGTTTTTATTTGTTTGAAGTTTTGTTAAGCTAAAAAAATGATGTGACATCTTTCTATTGGACTAACTAAATATGCGTGACACTTTTATGTGACATTTAACAAAATATATGGACAGGAGGATCGCTGATGCAAATGGAGTATAACTTCAAGTTATAAAATTTAAAATCTAAAAATGAAGTAAAATCCAAAGATTCCCAAACTTTTAGGGTGAAGTTTATACTTTAATCTAAAAAAAAAAAAAAGGCATTTCAAACATGTTTAGAAGCAAATTTTTTTCCTAAATGTATTCATTACTTAAAGGAAAATGCTAAAGTTATAATTTTTTTCACAAACTATTGATGTGATAAATAGTTATTGAAGAAAAAAAAAAGTGATATCAACAATAGGCCAAAATAAGAACTAGTAAGAATTTACTTAAAGAGTTTTTTCGATATATAACACTCATGTCGACAAAATGATTTGAACCCTTTATATTATATTATAATATTTTTTTCTATTTATTTATTATTTATTGAAAAATAATTCTGAGTATTTCAACCCCTCTTTTTTATCCAATGCTGAATCAATGATATAAATAAAAAAATAAAAACAATGTTGCTGACAATTATTTATTTGCTCAGATGTAAATATTCATAAAATTGTTGTAAAAATATTTTTGTTTGTATCATTTCTATTACCTAAAGTACTAAATAGCCTTTAAAAAGTCCTTAAAATGCTCCCTCCCCTATTGTAACTATCCAATTAAAAAAAAAAAAAACCTTTATCCTTCCAGGACCGACTACCAACTACCAAGGAATTTAAAAGATTAGATTAAAAATAAAAATGAAAAAGAAAAAGAAAATAAAAAAGAAAACAAGAAGACAATATATTATTACATTGATATGATACGATAGGAAATGCTTACAAAACCCATTACACTTTACAAAGTACACACCACCGTGTTTGAATCGGAACGAAAACAAAATGGCTGACGCCATTAGAATTGACAGAATCCGTATGCTGGAAGGGCAAGCGACCAATCTTGATCGACGGGACAAGATCAACCGGATCCTAACGGACCTAGGCAAGTTCGCCGTTGATTCTGCCGTCAACGACTCTCTCAAAGCCGTTAACGGTTGGTCCCTTCTCTCTGTCTCTCTCTCATTACGTTTATATGTGATTGTTTCTCAATTTTTAATCCTATTTTTTATATAAGGTTTGAATTTGATTTGTTCAGTTCAGTGCTCCCATCGTTTATAGTATTTGATATCGGAAGAATATACGGTTCAAATTAGATTCACCGACGTAAAATTGAGTAAATTTCGTCATTTATTTATTTAACTTGTTTAGTGGTTGGGTTAGTCTTATAATGATACTATGCATTTCTTTCACTATGCAATGTTTTGATAATTATATTGTTACAACAAGTGGGAGAAGACAGATTTGAACCCCGGTTCTTCTTATAAGGGAGACTAGGTTATGCCACTGAGCTACAAGGCTATTGGCTATTCACTGTGCAATTTTTTGACCTCCTAGGAATTGGTTAAATTTGACACTTGTTTTGTTGTGTTCCATTGCTTTTTTGATTCTTTATTGAAAATTTTCAAACTCTCTAACAACGATCACCAATAAGACAATTTAAGATATAGAGATTTCCTTAAGCAAGCCATCAAAGGAAATCACCCATGCCGCCAAACTGCAATAGCCCCAGCTAATTAAATATGTGTCAGTGATGATCTTCTGTAGCTCTATTATGTTTGATGTGGTGCATTTGGAGGGAGCTTAATAATCGCAAATTTGAAGATGTGGAGGAGAGTTTGGGTTATTAGCTTTCGGCCTTGTTTATGGGCTCTTTGTTTGATTGGTCTCTGGCTTGGGACTCACGTCTGTGCTGGTGATGATCCATTGCTAGAAAGTAGCTACATCCAAGGATGAGAGAGACTGAGATAGAAATGGAAAGGGAGAGGTGGTGGTGAAAGGGGTTGAGTAAAATAAAATGCGAGAAAGAGCCGAACTTATAAGGAGGGAAATCGGAGGCATACATGTGTTGGTATGAACCTGTTCTAAAATCATATTCATTTGCAGAAAAATTAATGAATGGAACAGAGAAAGAATAGAGAGTCTGATAGGGGTGTAGTTGAAAAAGTGGGCAGCTAAAATATAGGAGGAAAAAAAAAAGAGTAGGATTTTTAGCTACAATTTGGCTAAGAATTTACTCCGCCTGATGTGAATCCTATGCCCCATAAACTTCTTCAGAGATGCATAAGCCTAATGATTTGCTATGAATTTCTGTAAAGTGCAAATTCCCAAGATGTTGGTATATCCCTCGCAATCTTTGATGGTTTCTCATTGAATATCTGCTTCTTTGCTGAAACTAGTTTTAAAATGCCAGTCTTATGCAGTATTAATTCTTTAGTCATAGTCATCATCTCAGGAAATCCTGGGTTCCTTATGACATTACTTTTGAAAAATAATAAGATTCTGAAGCTCCTCTCAGACACTGCACATAGTATCGTTGAGAGATGCCCAATTTTTGTTAAACCTAAAAACGGGACGTGCTGCAGCATTTCAAGCTTAGAACATAGCCTATCCCATACCCATACTGGTGACCTTCAAAACAATGAGAAGACTGCTACTTCTACATTAAAGGACAAGGTTTTGCTAGGCTACAACCAACAATAGGAAGATGACATGTGCAATGCACATGACTCGCTTAAAATGATTGTATACAATCACTTAAATGTGGTTTTGTAAGTCATGTGCATTGCATATGACGAGGACATATGTCATCTTCCTATTATTAGTTGTAGCCAAACTTTGTCCTACATTAAATGCAGTTTTTTTTTACATGAAGCTGTTATTTTCTGTGTATATTTGATGATATTGCTTTCTTTTCAGTTGCACTATTAAGAAGTTATTGACTATCCAAATGATAATGCTTGTTAGTGATTCCAAGGTGTCCATGTGTTAACCTGTTATTTGACCAAGCGAAAGGTTTATGTCGTGAAACCTGATCAGCTGGAATAAATTTTATTGAGTTGTGTAGTTTTCATACCTTTATGGCCTAATGGGTTATGGGTTGTGGGTAGATTTCACTCTGAGTAGATTTCACTTTTTTCTTAGCATAGGTTATGGGTTCAACTTTAGAAAGTACACAGTGCAAGATCACATCTTTCGATTAGACAACAGGTTTTCAACTTGGATATGCTAATGGTCCAAATCAAGTTGAACTTTACAATTATCATTTTGGATCTTTTGTTCTTGTAGACCTATGACTCCATCTTGGGTTATGTTTGGTTTAATGTCTCAGAGTTGTTTTATTGAATTTGTAACTATCAATACTGTCATTTGTAAATAGATCTTCTCTGTCATCTTCATTAATTGCATCTTTAGCTTTAAAGTTAATAAGGATGTATATTGTCATACACCATTATTTCTGTTTCCCAACCTTTAAAATCTCTCTTCTCACACTTGAGTACTGCAGGTAGGAAGCAGGTGCATCAGATTGTGCAGGAAGGGTTCAAGCATCAACCTCCTTCACCCTCTTTAAATGATGAGAAGAAGTCTGAAGATCTTAAATTAGTAATGGAGGAGCTGCAAGCTGTGATGGAGGAAACGCAAGAAGACATGCATAAAGCAAAGCAAGGAAATAAGATAGCCAAATCTGTCAGTACATCAGAGAATCCAGAGCCTCAGAAGAAGACACCAAACGAAGGCAACAAGGAATTGCATCTTCCAAAAATGGATAAGAAAAGAGTTTTTATTCGTTCTCGGCTTTAAAATGGGATGAGTTTAACGACCTTGATGCCTGAAATAACGCAAATCATATTGTCGACGTGTAATGGTAGTAGACTTAAAATAACATGTTGAGGATTTGTATATGCATTCTGCTCTACCTTATGCCTGAAATATTGCAAATTGTACTGTCAAAATGTAATGTAATAGAATCAGAATAATATGCTGAGGATCTGTATATGCATTCTGCTCTACCTTATGCCTGAAATATCACTAATTGTATTGTCAACATGTAATTGTAATAGAATCAGAGATTCAGAATAATATGTTGAGGATTTGTATTTATGCATTCTGCTCTATCAAGTGCTTGTTCAGTATAAGTTTGAATTATTGATAACCTTGTGAATCAAAAATTCTGAAGACACTTTTGCACACACTTTACTACAAATAGTACACGTCTAAGTGGAGATTGGTAGTGGGGTTTTCATGTGTAAGTGATGTAATCTAATCATACATTAATAAATGTAGAAGTTATGCCAAAGTGTGTATAAAAGTATGTATCCAACCAGGGTCGACCCAAGTGGGACCCAAGTATTCAACCAAGGACGGGCCCAAGAGGGCCTGGGCCACCCCTAGATCCAATTTTTTTTTTTTTTAGTTATTATATATTTTATTTTTGTAATTGGGCCGCCTTTCAAAATCTTAGGCCCATTTTCTCCTCAATAAGACTAACTAGTCTCACCAAAATAGCAACTATCTAATCCCAAAACGTAACAAAAAAAAACATTCACAATGGTGATTGTATTTTAGGGGAAAAAAAAAAAAACTATTTTACCACCAAAAAATTATATGTTATTGGAGAAGCTAAAACTTTTTTTTTTTTTGGGCAACCATAATAAACTGTTATAAATACCAGTTAACTGTAGCAAATTGTTAAAAATAAAATAAAATATTTTATTAAGATTATATCTCTTCATTCAGTTAAAAAACTCAAATTATCTCACTTCCTTTATTATTTTAATGAATTTTTATATTATTTTAAATGAAGTGATTAAAAAAATAGAATATTTAATATTTGGTATATTGTAAAGTGAGATAGTAAAATAGATAAAGTAGTTTTTAAAGATACTAAAAGCTAAAGTTTTAGCACTACCATTGTGAATGATTTAACTTCAACAAAAAAAGAAATTTTATATACTACCTTGTATTAAAGAAAAACATTATTTTGGTTTTGTTTCAGTCTTTATTGATAAATGATTGTATCTTAATATATTAAGAAACAAAAATTTTGAGTATTTATAATTTTTTAATACTATATGGATGTCTATTTGGGGTTTTTTTTTTTACCTCTGACTCCCACCAGCGTAAAATTCTGGGTCCATTCTTATATCTAATTGTACATAGAAGAACTCTCTTGTGAATTCACTTGGCTCTCTTACGAGTGTGTTTGTGCATTTTGCAATACCTTGGATATACATATGTTTTGTTGTTCAGATATTATCTGAACTGTTTGGCAAAACTCAAGTACAAGACTCCTCATATATTCAAAGCTAAAATATGGAATATATGAATTCGGGCACTCGTTTCCAATCTTGTTGCATGGTACTGTGTTCAAAGAAAGAAGTGGATTCTGTATTACTCTAACACAGAACACTATATTGCTGTGTTCACTACTCAGGTTGTAGACTTTATCGTCTATATAAATCATCCTGATGTTTCTCTATTCTTGGTTTATTTTATGATGATTTAGGTGTTATTAATGGTTAGAACTATGTACAAAATAGTGTTTACTCCTTGAGAAATAGGTCTATTTACTTTATGCTTAAGCCAAGAGATTAATAGGTTTTTTTTTTTTTTTCTTGGTAAGTTGAATTTGAACTTAAGTATTTATTTGACAATAAAAATATTTTATCAATAAAACTAATTAAAACTCAATCATTACTAGTTTCTAATGAAAGTTTATTTTTCTAACAAAGAAAACTATCCATGTGTGACCCCTGATGCATGGGTTAGTGTTCGTATTTGATAATTAAATGAACCAAACCTTGATATATAATTTCTTTTTTAAACTCAATTCAACTTAAATATGGAAAATAAATAAATAGACATTCTTGGACTTGCACTCAATTCGTTTATGATCTTTTTTTTTTTTTTTTAAATCTTCCCTAAGCTGTTGTTTTCCAAACAAATTTTTTATAAAATTAGTAAAAAGAGTACCTTCTGTTAATGTACCATTTTAGAAAGTATTGATAGCACTTTTTTAATAAATAAATTAAAAAAGAAAAAAAGAAAAAAAAGAGGCCCTTAAACATAGGCTTGGACACTTGGTAGTTGGTACATCTTTAGCTCTTCCCAAAAAGAAAACATAAAAGCCAAGGGCAACTTCAGTCATTTGGAAAAACAATTTCCTTGTTTTCCTTGGCAAAAAGTCACTTTAGCTCCTACATTTTTAGGCGATTCTCATTTTAGTTCATACATTTTATTTTTACCGCGGAAAAAATTTACGTGACTCTATCCTGAAAAACACTTCCCGTTTTGGTCTCTGCTGTTACATCAGAAACGGAAAAAATTTATGTGACAAACGGCATGAATAAATAATAGTAAATTAATGTCCACGTAGCTAAAATTAATAATAAAAAATATTTTTTGACATTAAAAAATGTCACGTCAACATCTAAATTAAAAAAATTTAATTTAATAATTTTAACTAAAGAAAAAAAATTAAAAACAGAATTAAAAATTAAAAATTAAAAAAAAAAAGCCCAGAAATTAAAAAAATTAAAAAAAAAAACCCAGATCCAACCTTCAGCAGACTGAAGCCTCTATCTCCGACGCAATCACCACCGTCGGTAAAGCTGAGACGGCCGATTTTGAAGCTAGCGACGCACCTCTTCTTGCGTCGATATCGTTGTCCGCTAAGGCTTGCAATAACGCCTCCGAGCCCTCGGCGTCGACGTAATCTTCAGGATTGCCGACGTACTGGTCGATTCAGTTCAGGGACTTCGAGGCGGAATTCGATGGAGGTGTCCTCCAGGCCCATGAGAATCTCGGCCCAATCCAAGATCCGGTTACAGCCACTTCGTGCCCGACGCATAAAGTCCTGGATCCGAAACCGGAGCAGATCACGCCGCCTTTGCCGTTGTATTTCATCATCTTCGTTTCTCTCTTGCTGGTCTCGATTCTCTTGGTTCTCGTTATCAGATGAGCGATCTTCATCATCCTCTTCCTCTTCCTCGTGGTTCTGAAACTCGGTGTTGTTCGGATCTTCATCCTCTTCATCGTTATACCATCCATCAAGCTCAATCCTAAGGAAATCGTCGTCAGGTGAATGGTCGCAAGGAAGACGTGGAGGCGCGTCTTCGTCACGCGTTGCCTGCGCCACCAAGCGAAGAACCTAAAGGAATTGAGAGCCGAAGGTTGGATCTGGGTTTTTTCTTTTTTTTTTATTTTAAATTTCTGAGATTGTGTTCTTGAATTTGGGTTTGTGTTTTTGATTAAAATACACTTAAATCTCGATTCATACGATTTTTAGTTTTTAATTTTATCTTTAATTTTTTTTATTTAATTAAAATTAATAAATTAATTTTTTTAATTTAGATAGCGTGACATTTTTTCATGTCAAAAAATATTTTTTATTATTAATATAGATTACGTTGATATTAATTTATTATTTTTTATTCTTGTCGTTTGTCACGGGTCAATTTTTTCTGTTTCTGATGTAAAAGCATTTTTCAAGATATAGATTAAAAGTAATAAAAATAAAATGTAAGCACTAAAATAAGAATGGTCTGAAAATGTAAGAATTAAAAGCAATCTTTCGCATATTTTGTTTTGTTTTGTTTTGTTTTGTTATTTTTTATTACACTCAAACAGTAAAGTGTCAACACAACTCAGATAAATAAAAAATAAAAAAAAAGTTGTCAACCCAACTCACTTTCTCTCAACTTCCACACACAGCACAGATACACACACTGTGTCAGTGTCTGGAACAATCTAACAAAGACTACACAAAACAAAACAAAAGAACATCGAACATCTTGCTATGGCGGCGTGGACAGGCGCGGCTCGCCAAGTCGTGAATCTCGCTCGGCTTTCCTCCTCAAAAACGCCTTCAACTGCTCAAGCCGCTTCCCTCATCCATCGGCGTGGTCTCGCCGGTGGTGGCGGTAATCTCTCATTCATTCCTTTTTACTTTCTTTACTCCTTGTTTGGTTGCTGAGAAAAAAAAAATTTAAGAATGTAAATTTTCTTAAAACTAGTTCAGACTTTGGTACATTATTTCATTCGTGTACTTGGGTTTTGTTTGGTTCGTACGTTTGTGTGTGATGGAATGTTTGTTTGAGAAACTTTCGTTTGGGCTTTTGAGTTGTTGAATGTGACCCTTGTGGTATTCAATTATCAGATTGCTCTACTAACGTTAAAAAAAAAAGTTTTTATCTTTATTTGTTTATATTTGTGAATGTTTAAGCGCGCTTTAAAAAGCTCAATGCTCAAAATCCCAAGGATTAAGCTCTTTGCTTGGCCGAAGCAAAAGCTGGTTTTTTATAAACATGCATATGGTGCTCTTTGAAATCAATCTTGAAGGGACTGACATGAGCCATTGATATATATATATATATATATATATAAGGTGTTGTATACATATACAATTTTTTCTTCACATAGCAAATGGAATAAACAGGGATAATTTTCTATTCTTATGATTTTTGGTCTCTGTGTTTTAACCATATTCTTAATCATAGCTATTACTGTTATATATTTTTATAAAGCGTAAAGGATTTATATAAAATGTTATGTTCAAACTTCATATGACTATATTATTATTGACAATTGTTTTCAAATTTCTCAATATAAAAATATTAAGAAATTGAATTAAATTTTGTGTCATTGCACCAACCATTTGAGCTAAAGGGCAAAACATATTCTTATTTTAAATTCAATAACCTTTTTTTTTTTAAATTATTAATTATGAATCTTGCATTGTTTCATAGTAAGCAGATGCACAATTTGTGTATTTGACGTAATTCCTCTATTAAAAGGTCATGCATAGTGCACAAAACTCTTATTTTTGTGAGATCTGGAAGAGGTGATTGAATAAAATTATTGTACTTAATATAAAAATATGTACTGAATCTTACTTTCAAAGGTTATTCTATATTTTATATTTCAAAAATGTATGCTTTATTTCAGTCATGTGCACACTTGTGCTTTCTGCTTTGCATTTAGGCTCAATTCTTTTACAAACAATATTTAGTTTGAGCATATTGCAGATCATCATGGACCTCCAAAGGTGAACTTTTGGCAAGACCCATTGAGCCCATCTAAATGGAAAGAAGAACATGTAAGTCCTTTTCTTTTTTGGAATTTTTTACAATGTGTGCTCTTCTTATGATGGGATTGCTTGCTGACCCAGTGAGATTAAGATTATACATTACTTTTTCATGGTGCTGGAGAAGTAACCATGTATCATATGTATGTCACTAGACACTTAGTTGTGGTTCTATTGAAAATAAAAGTATTTTTTAAAAAAGTAATGTTATGCACCATTACTTACTAAAAAAAATGCTATACATATGGAAATGGTTGGTTACCTTTTTTTATTCATTTTTTGATATGTTATGGTTGAGCTCTACCTCAAACGGCACATCTTCTCTCATCCGAACGGGCTGGTTGGAGGTTAAGGGCAGTCTTCTAGACAAAAAGGAGTTTGTATGCAAATTATCAATTAAAAAAAGAATGAGTTATCTCTCCTCTATATTTTGACTTCTCATAAGAAAGAGAATCATCTCTTCTACTTTTTGTGTTCATAACTACGTTGGTCATTTGAAAGACTTGTGACATAAGTGGGAGCCACTCTGATTTCTGGGACTAAATTACTGATGTCCTGGATCCTTTTAGCCTCCAAGAAAAGAAAGCTTTTCAGCTTTAATAATAATGGGTGTAGTAGAAATTTGAGCTTGGGATCGAGGGAGAATGTAGTGAGAGAGGATATATATTCAACCATGAAATGAATTAGAAAAAGGGATCATTTCAGTAACAGTCTTATTACAGAGGGTCAAGCTGATTGAAGAACTACTTTGTTTATTGTTAATGAAATGTTTCACCAATATATATATTTTTTTTAAATACTTTTTGCAGTTTGTGATTATCTCTTTGACTGGATGGGGGTTACTTTTCTATGGAGGTTACAAATTTTTCACTAAAGGCAAAAAGGGCAAGAAGGAAGAGGTATTGTGCTCTACCTTTTGATTTATGATCTTTGTTTGTTTCATATTTATGATATGATTTTGCTTATCACATTATCCTTTCTAATCAAAAATAAATTTTGTAGCAAATGAACGAAAATATTGTTATATTAGTTGCTCATACTGCGCAACTTATGTAGAAAAATTTAACTTTAGGGATTTTCTGGGCATCTGTAGGTTAAAAAACATGGTGCTCTACTATGTGAGTTGGTAATTTTGGTCTGGTTCAGATTTACAAATGAGTGCTCTTAGATGTCCCAGAGATAAAGGGTGTTTATATATATATATATATATATATATATATATATGTCATAATAATCATACTAATGAAGTTTTTGGTTTGCTCTATCTTCCTGGCTCTGATGGGGCACATCATGATATTTGCAAATTTTGATTTTTGTAATCCTAATTTGTTTTTCTGTTAATATGTGTTTGTATGTGGATTTCTTTTCTGTGTGAATATGTATGTATGTACTGATGCTGTTAATGAATTGGAATTATATAATAATAACGTGACGGGATTTTTAGATCAGATCCCTTACTTGAGATAGGAGCAAACTTTGTTTAGTGTTTGCAAAGTCCTAAGTTAATGCCCCATATAAATGCTTGCTGACGTTGATGGTCCTCTTCCTTTATTGGGGGAGCTCCTCCATCAGCAAGTGGTCTCATATTTCGCCTTGTGGAGTAGCATTGCTGCTATTACCTCTTGGGACTGGCCATGAGACTTACATCTCTATTACAATGATTTTGTTTTTTGAAATTATAAATTAAAAAAATTTATAAAAAAAAAAACTTTGTTAAGGATGTTGGGAGATTTTTTTTTAATTTATTCCTTTAATCCAAATTTCTAGGATGAAGTTTTAGTTTCCTTGTATCCAACTTTTTTCCTTGTGATACTCTGTATTCTAGTATGATAAGCAACCAAGATAAAATTACCCTGCGTACAGTATAACTTCTTTTATCCTCATCAACATTTTGGAGCATTCTTAGCTTCAATGTCACCCTCAATAGATTTATGTGTTGGGGTCAGATATTCTTAATTCTCAAATTTATCGTCTGCCTAGACCTTCTTTGCACAACAAGTTTAGGAGCTCAATTTGGAGCTTAAAACTTGGCCATAATAAAAGATTATTTGTTTGTTAAGATTATCATGGATCTCATGATTGTTTATGCATTCCACCAATTTGATTAACTAGGGCATTTAGCACTTGCTATGCCGGTTTCATTCCCTGTACAATGTGTATTTTTTAATGGTATTCTTCATGAACCACAAACACTTGTTTTAGCTGTTCATTTTTTTCCTGGACAATTTTATTCCTCTAAAAAATCAATGTTTTTTTTTATTTTGTGTTGACTCTGTACCATGCCTGTTTGCAGAAGGTTGGAGAACCATCACACTAGATTTTCTGTGGCAGTTCTACATGCAAATAAAATCCTTGCTTGGCTTAACGATCTCTAGAATGAGGATGTTTGGCTTTGTTGTGTAATGAGACATGCTTGTTTTGAGTTCTGCTTTAGTTGTACATGAATACTAAAAATGATGGATTTTGAATGCTATCACCCTCACTCACTCTCTCTCTCTCATATGGTCGTTTAGATACTGTGATTCATCTAATATACCTTTTCTTGAGTTCCATCACTGGACCACAGGAATTTTTGTGGATCGATGCATTTTTAGACCTTCATATTCAAGAAGATTTATTATGTTTAAGATTTGGGAGATGTGCTCAACTCGTACAATCTGGGCCCAGCGGAGGAAAGTAGATGTGGAAAATAAAAAGGTTATGAAGGCAAAATTCCACAAAATCCAATATAATGGACGCATTCACAATACCAAAATCAATTGATTTCACAACACACAACCAGAATTCATTGAAAGTTCAAAGTTGCAGTTTCCGATTTAACATGTTCCAATGGGTTCTTCATTGGTCAGTGGTCACAGAGGGTGACTTCTGAGGCGCAAAACAATTTATGCCCTTTATTTTACAGTCAAGTTTGAAAATATTTTAGGCTGACCAACATTAAAGTTTGAAAATATTTTTAGGTTGACCAACATTTTCGACCGAATCAAATATCCGAGATCAGGGAAAATTTTCTGGAAAACATTTATGTTGAAACAAACTCAACCTTCTTAGCGAAAGTTCAAAAGAGAATTATGATATACCAACTCTACTAGGCGTGGGAGTCCACCCTGATCATCCTATTATGAAAAAAGAAAAGAAAAAAAAAAAGACCAACTCTTAGCTCACCCAAATTTGGATCACACCCTGGATTAGTCCACCCTGAATCCCTGATCATCCATGACAAAGGATGGCCCATTTTTCAACAAATGACTTGTAAGTTGTAACAATTATTTTTTCCACCGAAGATGCCTAGAACAGAATTTTTACCAAAACAACATGCATGACCACTTATACAGAGCAAATACATTTCTGATGAAAGATATTAGCACATGCCTTGCACGTTGTCATTCTAGTTAATGGAGTTTCTTCAAGCAAGTGTGAGTTAGCATTGGGCGGAAGTGAGACAATTTACTTGAAGCTCGTCTGAGAGTCCGTCCATTAAGTAAACAATAACACAGCCTTCTTACAATTCTACTAGTTTCTATCTCAACAAACTTGTTACAATAAATGATTTACAAAAAATATAACACAACAAACATCACTGTCAAAACTTATATTACAATCGGACTATCTGGCCTTTTGCCCCTTTGGGGAAAAATAATTAGCGTTATGCCCCTGTTTCGAAACTATATAGGTTCGTGCCCCTGTTTCGATACTCGATGACCCTAAAATCGAGTTACTTAAAGTACTCGATTGGTTTAAAATCGAGTTATGCCCGATCAAACTCAAAAAAAAAAAAAATTTGCATAGAACTCGAGTTCCGGGAACTCGAGTTTCATGTAAATTTTTTTAAATTTTTTATAAGTTTTTTTTACAAGTATGCAAATCAGCTTTAGTGGCTTTATAGCGGCGTTTTTTCATCCCTATAGCGACGTTTTTTATCCCTATAGTGACGTTTTTCTGGAAATTTTTTTTACAAGTACGAATATCGGCCCTATAGCGGCGTTTTTTCATCCCTATAGTGACGTTTTTCTGGAAATTTTTTTTATAAGTATTCAATATCAGTTTCAGTGGCCCTATAGCGGCGTTTTTTAGCCCTATAGTGACGTTTTTAAGTCCTATAGTGACGTTTTCGTACTCGATTTTCACTTTCTCGAGTTTTATGCATTTTTTTTTTTTTTTTTTAAGTTTGATCGGGCATAACTCGATTTTAAACCAATCGAGTACTTTAAGTAACTCGATTTTAGGGTCATCGAGTATCGAAACAGGGGCACGAACCTATATAGTTTCGAAACAAGGGTATATTGCCAATTAAAAAAAAAAAAAGGGGTAAAATGCCAGATAGTCCACAGTTTGCGATGTCATTTAGCTAACTGTTCCTCCCTAGTATTGTTGGCCCTGTTCATTCAGGGTGTCTCCAGTTCACTATGAAAACTGCATAAGAGGCCCCAGCATGGAATTTCTGAAGAGTTATCTTGAAGGGCAAGGAGAAATGTCCACTGGTGTTAAAAATAGAAATAAATAAATCTTTTCGTTCCTGAAATATATCCCAGAGCTAGGCTCTGTCTTCATCCTTAAAATTATGAATGTTACATTTTGTCGTTCTGTCCACTCCTATTAGGTTTCAAGGACAAAGATAAAACTTGGATGATATGTCAAAGACAACAATAGAACCTCAACTTTTTCTTTTTTTGTTTTGTTCCTAAAATATAGTTTAAATCCTATTTTTGTTTTTAAAATATAAATTCTGTTAGACATGCTGACACAAATCAAAACAAAGTGGACTTAAAGACAAAATAGGTGACATTATAAAATTTTCCATGATAAAAATAGAACCTTTTTTTTTTTTCAAACAAGGCAACCAAGAATATTTCTACAAAGCCTATATTATCATCACATTAAATCAATAATTTGAAAAGACCATCACAAGGATCTTTACTGCATACCAGGCTAAAATGGCTAAGATGCCTCAGTCTGCATCTTTTATTTCTGCTTCAACATCAACAACTGCTTTAGAAGAATCTTTTCCTGGAAAAGACACAAGTTCAGGAATATAAATATACGGGTGCTAATAACCATAAAATGCAGTATTATTATAAAAATATAAGAACATATAAAACTTACATATTTGATTGCATAAATCCTCAAAGAAAAAAAAAAGCAGCAAGCCTTGTAGAGAATACCTTTCTTGGAACGGGAAAAATCATTGAAAGCCTGCCCAAATGTTGTAGATTCGTTGGAGAACTGCACAGAGTCCCTTACAAACTTATCATCCACCACTGAGAAAAAAGCCAACTGTCAAAATGAGAAAAATGAAGACATGCATACATATACTATAAGTTACCAGAACAAATCTATTCGAATCTATGAGAGACAAATGAATTGCACCAACTAGGATGTTGGCTAGAAAATCCATAATACTGCTAAATAGAGCCATAATAAGACATTTTTAGGATTTTAGTGTCATTCACTTCCATGACTTTGGCTGTAATCAAATTTCAAGTTGGTGTAATTTGATTATGGTAAAAGTGTATTATAAGCTGTCTTGAAGCTGCCCAAAGAAGTTCATTTGGAGAATTTCTTGTGAGCAAAGGTATGGATCTCGCTCAAGCGAATGAGATAACTTGCTCAATAAAGAGATAATCTCAATTGAACGAAATAATAAAATGAACCCGAGACTTCACCCATTCCTTGCTCAAGGCCCACTCAAGCAAAAATGCCCGAATTCATTTCCCTGGTTCTGTTTTGACTTTTGACCTGGTTTTGTGCCATCTCTTTAAACCTTAAATTTGCATCTATATAAAGCTACATTTGAATGCTTCTTCCAGTGAGTAGAGGCAGCCACACTCTGTGTTATTGAGAGAATACTTTGTGCCTCTTTTCAATTAGTTGTTTACTCACTCATCTAGTGAGCCAAAGAGTGCTTGAGAGAACCACTTGGTTTTTTTTCCCAATAAGGTTCATTGCAGAAAAATTTTCAATAAGGTTCTTTGGAGAGCCAGGGGTTCTAGTTTGTGCCGACGAGGAGTTTGTGGAGGAGATTTGTTGAGGAAGATTCCAAAGGTTCTAGGCTAGAAAAGCAAGCAAGGCATTTGCAGAGGTGGCAATAGAGAGTCTAGCTATAGAAAGGTTTTCTAAGTAGATTATTGTAACTATTTTTTCTTAGTGAATTTTCTATGGTATTGGGTTCCCAAAGTTGTTTTTCCATCAAGGAGGTTCTTATTTGGTTTTCCACTTTGTTACCAAATCTTGTGTCATGCTTTTATTTGCTTTCGTATTTATTGCTTATAGATTTGGTATTGATATCTGTGGTGAAACTGTATTACCTTGTGGATTACTTAATATGCGATTGAACAATAAATCCATAATTCCACTGTATTAATCACATAAGGGTCTAAATAGATTTTTTAGATATCTTAACTGTTCTTGATCATCTTCATATATCAATAAAGGACCTTTTTTTTGGTCTAAAAGAAGCATATTTCAGGGCTCTGTGTTTGATGCATCTTTAGACCTTCCCTAGTTTGTTCCAGTTTTGGGCCACCTTGAAATTTTATACGACACAATGATCAGTGCAAAATCCTTTCTATCCATAGGCAGAGAGGTAAGGGGAGAAAAAGGAACGGGGTGGGAGGGGGGGTGGGGTTGGGGGGTGTGTTAATATAGGTCTCTCAACAAACTGCAAAGGTATGACTGATTATAGCTTAGACTTGGCTTTATCAAACAAGGGAACAACTATAAGTATAAAATCCAGTCCACGATCCAAAAGGTGAAGCCTAATTATTGGTAGTGAGAGCCAGAGAAGTGGAATTAGTTTGAATCACTTTCTAGTGCACTGGAAGGTGATCAACAAACCAAATGGAGCACAACAAAATAGTGTCAACTAACTCCCTTCTGATCACATCATTATGTATGAGTATGACAATATTAGTCTATATTACATATAATGACATGGATAACATAAAAACAGAAAATCAAAGTTACATGATCTGGATTTAAAAAATATGTGAATTAAAATAATAATAATAATAATAATAATAATAATAATAATAATAATAAAAGATAACAATAAAGTCACCTGACTAAGCTTGTCAAAGTTGCGACTACGAATGAAAGGACAAATTTCAATATCAAACAGTACTTTATCATTAATAATCATAAACCTATCAAAAGTACTTCCACCAAAATTTCATAAAATACAAATGTTCCACTTGACAACTCTAAAGCCTTGCTAAAAGTTAAAAGCTCAATGACTATACACAACTAACAACCAACTTAGTGAAATTCTGCCATATTATGATTAGAAGTATCACTGCAAGTTAAATGCCTACACCCTACTGCTGGAACAAATTGATAAAAGGAATTCAGGAAATTCATATTTAACTTTACCAGAGAAAGGTTGAGTGCAGAAGGGGCAAAACTGTAAATCGTCGTTTAGGGAGGATCTGCAATGGATAACATTACTGTCATGTCAGACAACTCATAATGCAGTGTCATCAACAATAGTGCAAAACCAAGTCTCTGCAACCTAGTTTGACATCATTAAAGGGCTCGACAACTCTTACTTGAAAACTTGAAAATCATTTCCACAGTTTGGGCACTGAAATATACCACCAAAAAAAAAAAGGAAAATAAATCAAAGAAGTCATGAGATGGAAGAAGAATAATTATTCCTTTACCTTCTAAAAATGCCCATAGGAAATTGTTTGTAAAATATTAGATGACAAGTAACTACATATTACACAATGTAAGAACATATAATTTTATTTATTTATTCAGTAAATAGGTCATTATTTATTTTTAACACAATTTCTGATATGGAAAGAAAGGTTTGAGCATCAAACATTTGGTTCATGCTAGTCATCATCCATAGAGAAACAAAATTAACCGGCACTGCATCCTGTTTATCCAGCTAGATCATCCATTCAATGGTGCAACTATTATATAGAAATTAGAAATCCTGATCATCTAACTAATACACAAGCTATTCATTTCCACACACACAAAAAAAAAAAAAAAAAAAACAAAAACAAATCAAACGAAGCCAATGAACAAACAGTCAATCCTCCATGTGTTTAGGATCTCTAATGAATAGAAGCCCCTAATGAATTAAGCAGGGTAAACTTAGTTTATTCAATAGGGGTGATGACTTGCCAGTTGCCAAATAATTAATTAATCCCATAGTATATAACCATCCACTCATATGCATATTTATACAACATGCTAAGGCCTTAATGATAAATTTGAACACAGCTCGACCAACAGATGTCGAAAATAATCTTCAGTACTTGAACCAATGTTAAGAGTTAAAGGTTCACGAAGAAAAAAATTAAGTTACAATTTTGAGTTACAATTTTATGAAGATAATATAACTGCTTTGTACAACTCATAAATAGCCAATTGAAGAAACCAAATATTTTCAAGAAAGGAAGTAGCAGAAAATTGAAGAAGCCTCACAGTGCCTTGAACTATATCCCGTCCAGCCCACCAGAGAAAAGCTCCCAAGCCAACAATTGGTACCAGCACTGCAAAGAGCTGTTTGTGAAAATGCAACAGCTAATTAGATTTAACCACATATACAGATGTCACAGTCAACATGAATCTATAAAATGGCCTTGCAACACAGTTATGCAATTAGATTCATACAAGTAGAGAATATATACACACGCACACACACACCAAAATCTACCAGGTGTAAGAAGCTGGGAAAAAAGTAGGTAATTCTTGATGAATAGACAATCATGTACAACAACATAATGGAACAGACCAGTCATACTTCACATAATTCCATGAACTGGAAAAGTCAGGTCGGGTATAGAGACTTGTTATTAAACAATTGCAACAAAGAATAATAAATTGAACAAACACCAATAACAGCATCAGGATATAGAGCAAACCATCACAATATGTAACGCTAAAACAACTAAATGAGTGAATAGGATGCTATAAAGAAGTCCAAATATCAGTTGAATAAATTGTACACAACACACTCATATTTTAGTTGAACTAAATCTACCCACACACACACATATAGAAAGAGAGAAAGAGAGAGAGAGTAATACCCAAACGGAAACAATTGCATCCAGAACCCAACCAAGCTGGCCAGTAAATGAAAGATAAGTCAGTCCAATAGCCAAAGCAAGATTACCCAGAAGTCTAGCAGTGGCACCATCATCTCTCCCACCTCCACCACCACCACCATCATTAAACCCAAACCCCTGATTAAACCTCACCACAACCACTCCTTTCTTCCTCTTCCACCCTTCCTCTCTCACCAAAATCCCATCCCCACACTTACTCCCCCCCAACAAAGACCACCTCTCCCCATAAGCCTTCAACTTGAACCTGTTGTCATGCAAAGAACCAAGCTTTGCTCTTGATTGAGAGTAACAGTTACTGGGTTTTTTCTTGCGTATCTCATACTTCAGTAAAGATTCAAACTTGAAGGCTGAAATATTAAGAGAGATTTGCAAAAGGGTTGTCATGGCAAAATATCCAAAAATATATGTTAACCATAAAAACTATTATATCACTGGTTTTGGATTGGGTAGACTATTGGGAATTTCATTGTGGCTTAAAATGGAATAGAAATTTTTTTGTCAGCCTTTATTTCCTTTGGTAACGCTTGTACATTCTAGTCTCTAGAGACACTGTTACCTCTCAGTCGCACTCTCTGTCTCTCTCTGGACATATGCATTAGTATTATCCTCTGTGAAGGTAACACGTGTGATTCAAGTGGCCAGTTTGTAGTTTGGATGAGTTGTTCAATTTTTCTCTCCAATTAAACGACTAACGTTTAGGCAGAACGACAAATAAATGGGTCCCATAACCTAACCCATTCCCAAGATGTTTAGGGTCGGATCCGAAACTGTAAATAGCTTTTTATATTTTTTATCCAAAACTATGAGTAAATGTGGATCATTTAAAGGTAATAAAATGTTCATAAGAACTCTTTTTTTTTTTTTTTTGTAAAAAGGCAATTTCATTAAAAACTAAACAGCAACAACACTAGAAAAGACAAACCGATCAGAGGAAACCCCAGCCTTATCTAAACTAATCAGCAAGGCAACATCAGAAGGGGGTTCCAAGAAGACTACAAAATCTTGAGGGAGCAAAGCTCCCCTCCTAGCTAAGGCATCGGCACATTTATTGGCCTCCCTATAACAATGGCGAATCTCAACCCTCGGAATTTCTCTCAAGCCTGCCCTGCAGTCGCCAAGGATAGCATCAATACCATTCTGATTGCGAGTCTCCTTCTGCAGTAAGTCGACCACAACCTTCGCGTCCAATTCTAAAATCACCGCAAGAATTTTTAGAGCTATACATAGCCGGATTCCATCTCGCAAAGCCCAGAGCTCAGCAGCAGTACTAGTAGTGACTCCTATGGCCCTTGCAAAGCCTTTCATCCAATCTCCGTTGGTATTGCACAGTAGCCCCCCACCTCCTGCAATACCAGGATTTCCAAGCGAGGATCCGTCAGTGTTAAGCTTGACCCAATTCTCTGGAGGACGCTGCCAATGGATCGGAATAGTTGTGCGGATACCCTTTGCTCTAGCATTAATTCCAAGCAAAGAATATTCAGTGGCTTTCGCCACCACTTCCTTCTTCAGATCAGTCCGAACCACTCCACGGCCAAACACTAAGCTATTGCGGTGTAACCATAAGCTCCACATACCAAATGGGAAGATGCTGCCCCAATTAATCCCCGAGAAAGAGGTGCGAAAGGTGCTGTGGCAATTTAGCCTCATCCAGGCCACAACACCAACACCATAAAACAGAGAATCCTACAAAGGAGGAGGAAAGGAATTCCAGAAACCATGAGCAAATGGACAGTCCCTTAATACGTGCAATATCGTCTTTGGTGCCTCATTACAAATGGGGCAAGAAGGCAAAATGTCCATGCCCCGAGAAGCGAGGATTGCACGGACCGGGATGCTGTTGTGATGACATTTCCAGAGGAAGCATTTTATCTTCGGAATAGTAGAGGCCTTCCAAATCCACTCTCCTTCAAAGGGCCTAGCTTGCTCATCAATGCCTTCTAAACTAGCTAACCTATATGCCTCTTTAAGCTCAAAAGCACTAGACGGAGAAGACGACCAGGTCAGCCTATCTGCATACAAGGCTGAGTAGGATATCGGGGTAGCTTTGATGGCAGCCACCAACTGAATAGGAAGAGCAAAAGATAATTGATGCCAACTCCACCCACTATAGCTAGCAACCTCCTTTAAACAGGTAAATTCTTCCCCACGATTGAGGGGTCCAGAAATGAGGCTTCTCAACGGACCCTTGTCTAACCATTTATCATTCCATAAGGAGAGCTGACTGTTATTGCCAACAACCCATTTAGTCCCCTTCTCGAAAACAGCCGCGCCTTTCCTAATCGCTGACCATGTATTGGAGCAAGTACGAAGCTTCATACTAGCAGAATCTAGTCTTCTAACCTTCCTGTACTTGTGGTGAAGAACACTACTCCAAAGCGAAGTCGTCTCAGTCTTTAGTCTCCAACTGAGCTTTGCTAAGAGGGCAATATTTTTTGGTTTGGCAGCATGAATACCAAGACCACCCTCAGATTTGGGCTTAGTAATTTTCTGCCAACTCACAAGATGAACCTTCTTTTTAGTTTCAGTTGACCCCCACAAAAAATTATGGCTCAACTTGTCCACATTGCTTAGTACATTTACAGGGAGAGCTACACACTGCATCGCATAATTAGACACTGTGGTAATAACAGATTGAGTGAGCACCAATCGACCAGCAAAGGAGAGCAAATTCGCCTGCCATCCAGTGAGACCTTTTTGGATTCATTCAATAATGAACCCAAAGTCCTGTTGCATACCTGAATGTTTTATAGGAAACCCCAGATACTTCCCTAAGGTCGGGGGGACCTAAAACCCAAAATATCACATAACTCAGCTCTAGAATCAGTGCTAACATTAGGAGAAAAGAACGCCCTGGATTTCGCATTACTAACTTTTTGGCCTGACAAGGCGCAAAAGGAGTCAAGAGCATTTCTAATGGCCACACAATTTTTTCTATCCGCTTTTGCAAACAAGACAAGATCATTCGCAAAAAAAAAGATGAGAAAAGGCTAACCCTCCCCTTGAGGCTCTAATTGGGTCCCACAGCTTAGCATCACATTTTTCAGTGATGAGCGCTCCCAAGACTTCCAAACAAAGGATAAAAAGGTACGGGGACAGAGGATCCCCTTGCCTAATGCCTCTTGAGGGAAGAAAAGGCTCAAGAGTTCCACCATTAAAAAGAATGGAGATGGAAGATGTAGACACACAGCTCATGATCAGGGATATCAGATGGCTAGGAAACTTAAAAAGGCTTAAAGTGTCACAAATAAAGCTCCATTCAAGGCGATCATAAGTTTTCTCCAAACCAATTTTTATTGCCACGAGCCCCCCCCCCCCCCCCTTCCTTTTTTCCTTGACATAGAGTGAATAAGCTCTTGGACAAGAATAGCATTGTCTACTCCCTTACGGCCAGGCACAAAGGCTGTTTGGTAGGGAGAGATGAGGTCAAAGAGCATGGGCCGGATTCTAGCCACAATCATCTTAGTAACCACCTTGTACACAGTGTTACATAAACTAATAGGCCGGTAATTGCTGAGGGACTCCGGATTGCTGCACTTCGGAATAAGAGTTATGAGGGTCCTATTCAGATACTTCAGCATAGTGAGGGAGGAGAAAATCTGATTCACTTCCTTTTTAACTGAATCCCCGACGAGCAGCCAAAAGCGTTGGAAAAAACCCGCATGGAGGCCATCCGGCCCCGGGGCTTTGAAAGCTTTAAGCGACCAGAAGGCATTTGAAATTTCCTCATCAGAAATCGGATTTGAAAGATGGGCAATCTCATCTACCTTCAAGCAAGAATTCCAACAAGGGGGTTCCAAGGAAGAAGAGTAGAGGAGCTGTGACTGGACATAAAAAGCTCCGAATAGCCATTCCTAATAAAAGCAGCAATTTCCCCTGCCTCACTTATCCAGTTGCCCAAATGATCTTTCAGACAGGAGATACGGTTTCTATTACGACAAACCAGAGCAGAGGTATGGTAGAAAGCAGTATTTCTGTCCCCCTCAACCAACCAGGTTATACGAGACTTCATGGCCCAAAACTCTTCTTCTAAAGTCAAGACCTCAGCTAATTCAGCACGCAAATCCTTTTCAATGCGGACCAGAAACGCATTGGGATGATTGGAGAGGCCAATTTGCACACCCTTGAGCCTAGCGAGGATTCGATTTTTCTGGTGAAACAGATTACCAAACACATCCCGATTCCAGTTCTTTGCCTTATCAGTGAACTTAGTGACCGCATGTGACAAGGATTTAGGAGTTGCCCAGGCATCTCTCACAATCCCTGGAAAGGAGGGGTGGGAGAGCCACATTGGTTGAAATCTAAAAGGCCAATCATGTCTGGCATTTTGAACTCTATCCCAGTGAAGCTTAATTGGACAGTGATCAGAATGGCCTCTTTCAAGGTGTTCCACCCAAGCGTTTGGAAACAGGGCATTCCAATCTGCATTGATAAAGACCCAGTCAATCCTCTCTTGAACAAGATGCCCCATAGGTCTATTATTGGACCATGTATAGCGAGCCCCGGCAAAACCAATATCAATCATCTTGCAAGAATCAAGGCACTCTTGGAATTGGAGAGCTTTGAAAGTGCTAACTGCCCTTCCACCAAACTTATCATCCCCAACTAGAACTTCATTGAAATCCCCCGCTATAACCCAGGGAAGGTCATGAAGGTTAGCCACAGCAGCTAAATTATCCCAGAGCAACCTCCTCTCTGCATATCTCGGGCTAGCATAGACTGCAGAGAGCAGCCAGGGAACCGGAGTCGAATTGGGAGAGTTGGAGGTCACCAGAGCGTGAACCTCTTGTTCAGTGGTGGAAAGCTCGACAACTTCAACTTGCCCAGAATCCCAAAGAACCCAGAAACCTCCAGACAACCCAAAATTATTAACAAAAATAGCCCCATCCATGGGGAGCCTATCCGCAATACTTTTAGCTTTATTTCTGCTGACCTTGGTTTCCATGATGACCAAAATTGCAAGAGAGTGCTTGTGAATCAAATCAGAGACAATACTATGAAAATTTGGGTTAAGGGCACCCCGATAGTTCCAAATAAGCATATTCATTATGACAATTGGAAAGAAAGAAAGAACCAGATCAGTAAGGAACAGAGGTGTTACCTTCAACCTCACACTGCATATCAACCTCCCCATCAACCGAGGATCCACGCCCATTAGAGCGCAATGGAACATGCCCTTATAGGTAATCTGCACCTGCTGAACTTAATTTCTTAGCCCAAAAGAAGGATCCACATGCTTTAAAGGAGCTCTAGAAATGCCATTACAAGCGGCAGCTACACTAGACCCCCCTTTTTCATCCTCAACCACTGAACAATTGGGAATTTCCTCGAGGGCAATTCTGGTAGAGTCCTGATCGCCCCCTATCCAGTTGGGGTCATGCAATCCTCCTTCCACACTTACGCCAGCCTGAACCAGGATGTCGTTCACAATCTCCATGCCGTGCACCTCCATGGTGGAAATATCAGTTGCGCCATTTGGAACAGAGGATAAAGATCCTCCTGCCTTAAAAACCGCAAGATGGGTTACTTTGCCGAGATCCTCAACTGAAACGAAGGAAGCCATGCTCTCCGATTTGCTCGCACTAAGACTTGTCGCTCTCCAATTTTGGCTATGGATCTTAAGCTTAGAATCTTGAGGATTTTTCCTTGACTTAAGACTTCGGGCAGGACCACTCGCTCTGACCTTAGCAAAGGTATCTTTTGACTTGTTAATAGAAGAAATATCAGTAGTGTGATCTGCACCAACTCCACTACCCAACGAAAAGTCTTTGGCCTTTAGCACTTGTTCCCCAGCACTGTTGCCAAAGCCCAAATTAGTTACTCCTGAAGCCTCATTTAAAAGCCCACTGCCAAAAGAATTATGAAGCCTGTGAGCCGCATCCACTGAAAGAGGAAACTGCTCTGGCTCTTTACGAATCTTCCTGTGAAATTGCTTTTTTTTGTGCAACAAGGGTCCACGGCCAGGCCTCTTTCTCTGACTCATCCTGGCTTTTTTTTACTTCGTTATTTCCCGCCTCTTCTATGATACCATCTTTCTCCGGCAACTTGGTTGTGTACAGACACCCCTCCTCTTTATGGCCAACTCTGCCGCAAGAGAAGCACAGCGCTGTGATACCTTCATACTGGACAGCCTGGTTGATCCCACCAACTTTAATGTTCCGGACCAAAGGTTGATCAAAACAAATTTGGATGCACAACCGAGCAAAACGTCCCCTAGACTTAGTGGCCGTATGAGTGTCTATTCTCAAAACTAGACCAATAGCCCTCCCGATATCCCTTAACACTGAGGGTTCGTAGTATTCAATGGGGAGCTCCGGGAGCCTAATCCAGACTGCCACCGCCGATACATTCGCCGTAGATGACTTGAAGTTAGGTTCCCAGCAACGAATGGAGAGATAGTGACCTCCAACAAACCATGGACCCCCTCTTAAAACCTTCGAATGATCTTCCTTGGTTGAAAACTTTATAAGAAAAAAGTCATGACCAAGGTCCACACAAGTCATCTTGCCAACTGGTTTCCACATGCCCAGTAACTTGGTGTGGAGATAGTGATAGCCCACATTCTTCCCAAACACCTTCACAATAAGTGCGTTAGACCAAGGAGCATGCATCTTCCCTTTTCTCACACCAGATAGCTTCACCGCCACTTCACCTGACGGAAGATTAGCGAACTCATCGTCTGACTCTATCTCCGCGTCCATATCGTTACCAAAATCAAAGGCCTGCGCAAAAGCCCCTGGGATTTCACCAACAAGTTTCTCCTTATAAGACATAGAACTGCCTTCACCAAACGTAGGGGATTGGGCATGCTGTGAATCCCCCCTATGGTCTTCCTTAACCTTTTTTGTGCTTCGTTGAAGTTCAACGTCCTCTTCTCGTGACCTGACCGCTGTTTCGCTTATGGAGAGAGAGTCTTTTGCTGTGTTCATAAGAACTCTTTATCCATTAAAGGATCAATACATGCAGGACCTAAATAGGAATGAGTCACTAGATATGGCAAACGGGTGGGTCGGTTTGGATTACGAGTCGACTCAATCGGGTTGCGGGTCAAACAGATTAAGAGTAAGATAAATAAGAGAGAAATGAGGACAATAGTGATAATATTAAAAAAGATGAGTGTTTTGTAAATTCATAATAAGAAGTTTATTTTAAAAAAAGATGAAATTATAAGACTTGCAAGAGGACAAAATCACATATACAGCCTAGAGTGACACTAGTGTGTGTGATGCCTATCAAAACTTTTCTAATGCCAAAAGTTATCACTTATAATAAATATATGGAGTGTGTTTGGGAGTTCCATACCTTGGCATGAGCAATATCTAACATTTATATAGGACTTCGGCCATTAGTCAATGATTTTTGCCATGTCCCATGATTTGGGTCGTGGAGTGTGTAGAGGCAAAAGTTTAGGGCAAATATGTTGAGTCATGCGTTGACCATTAATGGGATCGCAAATATTGCACACATACTCTAGTAATGTTGCTTTCCAAATGGCAATGAATTGTCTGATATGAACAACACTATATTTATAAATTATTTATACACACACTTGGAAGAGGCAAAATCCCTCTTTGTACCACTCCTATTCAGGAGAGGAAAAACTAATGCAAAACAAGGAAGAGCTGATCAAATTGGATTGGGATCTATAAACCAAAATAAGATATTCATGGTTGACTATATTTTGTCAGTTACTTTTTATGTTATAAATTTAGGTGTCTTTTAGTGTGCTACATGGTGTCCCATGATAATTAGCAAATTAACATTTCTCCAGTGTGATTTGTTGTTAAGATTTATATAAACTTCCATGTATTTTATTTATTTTTTTGGCTAAATTACAAAAACCTCTCTTAAGGTTTGGGAGAATGACACTTTGTCTCAAACCTTTAAATTTTTTTTGATAGGCAGTCTCAAACCTTTAAAAAAATGACACTTCCCTTCTTTGAAATTTGAGGAAATCATCAAATCAACACATAGCCACATAGGCTGCCTAATTATTTATTCTCAAAGAATAAAATTCTAAATCATTTTGATAAAGGTGCAACATGCACCATACTGTATAACAACAACAACTAAGTTTAGTCTCATTGTTTCTCCAAAAAATAAAGAAGTTTAGTCTCGTTAATAAATATCATCATTCCTCATGAAACAGCTATAACGAGCATCATTCATTTCTATCAGTGCATCAAAGTTCTCATCCACATTGGTGCGGGTTCCAACTTCGAATCACTCTTTCTTTTTATCTAATTTACCTTTAAAAAAATGACACTTCCCTTCCTTGAAATTTGAGGAAATCATCAAATCAACACATAGCCACATAGGCTGCCTAATTATTTATTCTCAAAGAATAAAATTCTAAATCATTTTGATAAAGGTGCAACATGCACCATACTGTATAACAACAACAACTAAGTTTAGTCTCATTGTTTCTCCAAAAAAAAAAAAAAAAAAAAGTTTAGTCTCGTTAATAAATATAATCATTCCTCATGAAACAGCTATAACGAGCATCATTCATTTCTATCAGTGCATCAAAGTTCTCATCCACATTGGTGCGGGTTCCAACTTCCAATCACTCTTTCTTTTTATCTAATTTCACGCTTGATGTGTCATTGTCTCTGTATGGTGCAACATTGTATGCATATTGCTGAAAAGCAGCAAAGAAAACCATCTCCACACACACCAATAAATTTTGGAGGGCTTCCTCAATATGCTCCACATCTAGCCAGGCATGATGAGATCGGATTATACCTAATGCTACAAGAATATCCAGCACAATACCCTGCAAAATAGAACCAAGAAACAGCTTTGTAAACACTTGAACATCATGTAAGCAACCCTGTTCTCAATTCAACCAAGTATATGCACACTCAAAATTCTCAGGAAAAATAGAAATAAGATTTCATAAACCAATTGATAAAACATAAAACTATCAATATTTTGAAACAAGGAACTGGCAATAGAATAGAAATGGAGTTTTGAGGCTTAAATGCGAGGTTTACTAATACAAAACTGGCATTCTCGAGGCCAATCAGGAGATCTAAATGATTGTTGAAATGCCAAGAACTGATCCGCCATTGCGTAATGCCTTTCTGCTTGAGCGAGGGGGAACTTGATGCATTGATGGAGACATCCCCCAAAGTGGAACCAGAACCACTTAATGAATTACGCATCACAAAGGAAACTCTATGTGTATCACTGGGCTAGCACAAGGACAATTCACTCTCAACGATTTATACAAAGACAAGGTAATTAACATGTTAATAATCTCAAGAAACACAAATCAAATATGCAGCATCTGTCACACATCGTGCCGCTGTTAAGAGCCTCAATGAAGTGTCCAAAATGTACCAAAAAAGGCAATATAAGATGTCCTTAAATGGCTAACTCTTGGCTTATTGTAGAAAACAAGGGAGCTGATAAGATCAGAGACATTAACATGAAGAAACATGCAATATCTTCCTAGTGACTGAACATACAGAAAAAGGATTAAATGGAAGAATATATTGTCCTCCATATGTGATCAATACTGCTTTATGAAATTCTAGATGGGAACATATTTTAATTAACAGTGAGAATCAATCACTCATGTAAAGCACTCTTTGATGAGACTTCCCATATGCAAGTATTTATTTTTTAAAATAACTGACATTAAAAAAATAAAAAAAAAATGGAAAGGTTTTTAGAAGAATATATTAAAATGGTAAACATTTTGAATGGCCTGAAGGTAAAACAAAATCTTTCAAAAAAATGGTTTTCTAAAGAATCTTGATCAGAAATGGCTTTCAGTCACTAGTCACTCCACAGTACACATTTGACAGAAGCATGAGCTTGAAACTTTATAGTTTAATGTGATCAAATTGATTTCAAAATATGATCTGAATTATGGGAAAGCTTGAGAAATTACCTGCCAAAAGCAGAAGAAGACAATCCCTTTAATGCATAGAAACTTGGCAAGAGGATTGTGTGGTGCCAGCTCCTTAGCAAACACATGGTAGAAAACAACAAGAGAGTACAAAGCCAATGATACCGAAATGTTAAGAATGATTGTAAATGTCCAGCTGACCCAACTGGGATATGCTCCAACAAGTTGAAGAGTTATCATCAAGACGGAACACACAGGGCGAATCACAACAAACTGCCATGTCCAGTACTTAAGAAGCTTCAATGTATTGTGGTTCAAATGAGTAGTATGAGGCTGCAATTGGTAGATACCATGATCAGAAAGTCAAATATGTACCCTAACATAGCCATGTTAACAAAACTGTTTTAAGGCACTGCCTAGTTTCACCAGCACTCTGCTACTTGTGAGAAATAGTAAGCATTTGAATAGCTGGTGGGTCCCAGTCATAACAAAAAAACCAGTTGATTGATGTGCAACTAACTTTGAGTTCTTTAATAATAAAAGAAGTGCTTAATACAGATAGGTTAAAGAGGTGTACTCTACTTGTTAACCTGATAAAGTCGTCAGGTGAGCTTCAGCAACTTAATTAAGAAATGGGGCAACATACCCAATTGGTGTCAATATAATAAGGGCATAGCATAATTAATGCCAAAAGCTATATTCATTGGTTTCTAGATATTTTTTGGTAGCACTGATATGCAACCTATTGATTCCATCATGGATGCAACTTAAATATTCTGGTTTTGTAACACATCAATATGGCAATACCCTTCCTAAGGGTTCCCCAATTCAAAAACAAGGTGTCATCGCTGTAAAGGGGGTGATAAACCCTGATATGATTTTAGGCATCAGCTGTGATTGTTGTTTAATGGTCACCATTACTACTTTGTATATAACCTGAGACCCGTCATTGGTCACAGGGATACAACCAGAAGTCCCTTTGGTGACGGAGGCAAAATGAAACATCACCTTTGCAGAAAGCAGTAATTTCTAAAGCATTATTGGGTTGCCATAAGGTCCATAGCTTATAAAATAAATCATGCAAAAGAGAGAAACTGAAAAGCATGAAATGGTAACCAGTTTAATTAATGCAGAGTATGATCCCTTAGTTTATTTTGTGGATCATCACCTTGATGCCACAGGCTCTTAACTCTTAGATTTAAATCCCATTGTTCTAAAAAGAAAAGGATCATTACCCTAAATATTGCTTAACAGAACCTGCGAATGCAAGGATCAGAAATTTTGAGTTTCATTAGTCTACAGCAAAGTCCCAATGTCAAATATTATTTGGAGAGAGAAGCCCCTTAAGTGATGATATTAGTGATTCACCTGAAAAAGTGTCATTGGAAATGAATGATGAATCTGTCTTCCTTTGATCTCATCTGGCACTATATTTTTGCTTATGGATATGTTCAAGTAGCTGTACATCAATGCCAAGAACTTGGCTATCACCTGCACATAACAAACGGAGAAACTGATACAAATGTCTTGAATTACCAATGCCAACAAATCTTCACTACCAAGCAAAACAAGAAAAATAAAAAATCTCATTTCCCTCCATATATCAAAATCTTACCAGAGCCTCATAGCATTCCTTAACAGAGTCCAAGAACATAAAGAATGCTTTGCTCCCTTGAAAATCTAACAAACCAACAAAGGAGTCAATAGCATATATGGGGGCCATAAGTGTGATAATTACTATGGCTTTTTGCTCCTTCGGCTTCTTCCAATGGAAAAGATGTTCCGAGATAAGTTGCACTGCAAAATGCGCAGTAAGCATCACACATATTGTTGATCCTATCAGGATGACTTGTCCAGGATTCATTGTATCTATATCTGTCGTTAACCACAGAGGTAAGATAGATATAGGACCTGCAGAAGAGAGGCAAAGCGTTTTTAGGATATAAACCAAAGGCCTAAGAGTCTAATGCCTTGCATAAACATTTAGAAAAAGAGATCTTTCACTAATGCAAGGAGATTCTAATACACAGAACATAAACATTAGCCTATAATATATCCAGATCTTTATAACCACAAAGCATCTAAGCCTGCTCCTCAAAAGTTTTACAAATCATATTTAGTCCAAATTGATCGATAAGAGTTTCAAAAGAAAATTATTCAACACTAGGAGCAATGCTTCCTACTCACATAAAACGGAACCCACTTTTATGTGAGAGAAGGGAGCATTGCTCTTGGAGTACAAAACAATTACACATAGTTTCATCCTCACAGGTCATGAGACTATAGAGGGCGGTTTGTTAGTCCCTTCCAAATTTTCAGTGAAACCGGGCACCAAAAGGTCATGAGACATAGCAATAAGATGCATAAATTTCTAGGCTAATTCAGTGTCTTGTGGATGCCATTACCAGAAATATAAATGCATATTCCTAACCCCCCATCATCTTGATCAATGATCTATAAGCAGTAAAGCGCATCAAATAAAAAGCAACCCTCTGTAGCTTTATATCTAAATGTACACTCATTACCCCATCAATTGATGTTGTAAATAACAAAATTGAAATGACCCATCAGCAATCTTAATTTTAACATGTTGATTCCAATTTCCAAGACAACTAGTTACATCCAGATCATAGTATTCTTCCTATCTAAAATGATCAAAACCATTTAAGTAACAGAGTGCTAAAAAAGTACAAATTGCACCCAAAAATAAAACGAAGACAAAGAAAGAAATCAATATGGGTTGAAATGAAAGAAAAGAAAGAAACTTATTATTATGTGCAGTAATGCTGTAGCACCTGGGAATATAGAGATTATGAGTACAGAGCTAATAACTATAAGAAAACAAACTTACCCTATAGATTTATATTTCAAAGAGGTTGGACTGACTGACAAACACACCAATTTGGAATTGGAATGGGTTTTATTTATTCTGTGAGAATTAATCAAAATATAAAAAGATCACTTACTTGGGTGGGGATTCCTTAGTTGTGATGGGCTGATGCTGAATTTATTGTCTAAAGACAGAGAGGAGGGTAAGGACTAAAAAGGAGTATTGAACGAAATGCAATTATTGGAAGGTAAGAACGGATTGGCAGTGGGAGGGCTTATAGTAAGACTATGTGGTTGCTAAGGCCTAGTTTCGTACGCAAGTTTAAACACATATTTTCAATTTTTAAATAACATTATATTTATTTTAACACACTTTTTCATCTATACATATTTTTAAAAAAATTAAAAATTATTATTTAAACATACATATTAAACAGACTCTAAAATACTGTATCAGTATGGTTGTTTTATAGGAATTAATAAGGAATGGTTATTCAGGATTGTATTAATGCTGTTTTTGGTCTGATTTCGTCGTTTTATTCATTACAGTACATAACACATTTCAGGAGGGTAGAGGCACGGTTCGGATTCTTTAAGGATAATATAAATAAATGATTATAAAAATCGGCAAGCGGGGATAGCTCAGTTGGGAGAGCGTCAGACTGAAGATCTGAAGGTCGCGTGTTCGATCCACGCTCACCGCACGAATTCTTAATTTTTTATAATTATAATTATTAAATGTATATTTGATCATTTTATTATGATTTATTTTATCGAGAACAATTCAAAGGCTTTGGGACCTACCCCATCCCTATCTCTAGCTTCTGATCAAACAAACTTGAGAGATGGGAATGGCCCCCACTTGATTTGTCACTTTTTTTTTTCTTTTTCTTTTTTTTGAGAATCTTGGTTTGTCATTATTATATGACTCTAGTCTAGTGTATACCACTGGATTTTTTGTGCCGAGCTTCTAAGTTCATTTGGATCTACTAATTAATTACACTTAGATCTGATTGATTAAAATTTGTTGTTGAACTTGTAGTTGCCGAGTCCAAATCTGTTGTCTCACTCTTTCTACTCCATTATATACACCACAAATAAAAATATGTTACATGTCGATCTATTTTATTAAATGCTAAATTTTTATTTTTTATTATTTTAATTATATAAAGTGAGACAGAAAATTTGAACGCGCTCTAGAACTGGAGCATTCATGTTAGACATTTTGTTTCAGTTGAGTCTCCCTCCATCCTGGAGTATTGTTTGTTTTTCTTTGAATAAAATTATTGCCGCTTAAATGAATAAATAAATAAATATAAATAAAATAAAAAGAAAGATCATGTAGGTTTTGTCTAGGGGTGGCAAAATCAACCCAAACCCATTTGTCCACCCAAACCCACCCACTTAAAAGAGGCCCAAACCCACCCAATTATTAATTGGGTTAAATGGGTATTAACCCAATCAAACCCAATTAACACTAATGTTTATTGGGTTTTAATTAGGTACCCAATTAGACGCAATTATGATCCAAGTACCATTTCTACAAATCACCCAACTCCCAAACCACTAAAATTACCAAAATACCCTCTCAACCTAAAAAAGGACCAAAATAACACATAAACCTAAAAATGAACAAAATAACCCTAAAACTTACAAAATGACCAAAATACCCCAAAAACCCAAAAAATGACCAAAATACCTCCAAAACCTAAAAATGACCAAAATACTCCTAAAACCCAAAAAATGACCAAATTACCACCGAAATCCAAAAAATGACAAAAATACCCTCAAAACATAAAAATGACCAAAATACCCCCGAAATCCAAAAAATGACTAAAATGTCATTAAAACCCAAAAAAAGACCAAAATACCCCCGAAACCTAAAAATGACCAAAATACCCCCTAAAACTCAAAAAATGACAAAAATACCCCTAAAACCCAAAAAATGACCAAAATACCCCTGAAACCTAAAAATGATCAAAATACCCCTAAAATCCAAAAAATGACCAAAATACCCCCGAAACCTAAAAATTACCAAAATACCTCCAAAACCTAAAAAATGGCCAAAATAACCCCAAAGCCTAAAAAATAACCAAAATAACCCTGAAACTTAAAAAATGACCAAAATACCCTCGAAACCTAAAAAATGACTAAAATACACTCGAAACCTAAAAATGGCCAAAATAACCCCAAAGCCTAAAAATTGATCAAAATAACCTAGAAACCTAAAAATGACCAAAATAACCCTGGAATCTAAAAATAACCAAAATAACCCCGAAGTCCAAAAATTGACAAAAATAACCCCGAAACCTAAAAATGACCAAAATACCCCCCTAAAACTATAAAGTGACCAAAATACCCCCTAAACCTAAAAGTGACCAAAATACCCCTGAAACCTAAAAAGTGACCAAAATACCCCTGAAACCTAAAAAATGACCAAAATACCCTCAAATCTCTAAAATGACGAAAATACCCCTAAACCTTTGAAATGACCCAAATAAACTCAAAACCTCTAAAATGGCCACAAACAACGTGAAACCTCTAAAATTACCAAAAATACCTGAAATCTCTAAAACGACCAAAATACCTCTAAACCTATAAAACGACCAAAATACCCCTTAAAATATCTAAAATGACCAACATACAACTAATCCTGTAAGATGAACAAAATACACCTAAAGCCTCTAAAATTACCAAAATAGGGGTTTGGGGTATCTTAGTCATTTTTTAGGTTTAGGGGGTATTTTGGTCATTTTTTAGTTTTACCGAGGATTTTGGTAATTTTTTAAGTTTAGGGTGTATTTTTATTGACTTACATGTTTAAGGGGCTTTTTTGTCATTTTATAGGTTTCGAGGATATTTTGGTCATTTTAAGGTTTAGGGGTTATTTTGGTCATATTTAGGTTTCAGGGGTATTTTGGTCATTTTTTAGGTTTCAAGGAGTATTTCAGTTAATTTTTAGGTTTCGAAGGTATATCGAACATTTTTTAGGTTTAGGGGGTATTTTGGTCATTTTTTAGTTTCTAGGTTATTTTGGTCAATTTTTAGGCTTTGTGATTATTTTGGCCATTTTAAAGGTTTTGTGGTTATTTTAGTCAATTTTTAAGTTTCGTGGTTATTTTGGCCATTTTTAAGGTTTCAGAGATATTTTGATCATTTTTAGTTTTCAGGGTTATTTTGGTCAATTTTTAGGCTTCGAGGTTATTTTGGCCATTTTTTAGGTTTCAGAGGTATTTTAGTAATTTTTTAGGTTTTGGAGGTATTTTAGACATTTTTTGGGTTTAGGGGGTATTTTGGTCATTTTTTGGGTTTCGGGGGTATTTTGCTCATTTTTTTGTGTTTCGAGGATATTTGGTCATTTTATGCGTTTTGGGGGTATTTTGGTAATTTTTAGGTTTCAAGAGTATTTTGGTCATTTTTTGGGTTCTAGGGGTATTTTGGTCATTTTGTAGGTTTCGAGATTATTTTGGTAATTTTTAGGTTTCGGGGATATTTTAGTCATTTTTTAGGTTCTAGGGGGTATTTTGATCATTTTTTGGGTTTTGGGGTATTTTGGTCATTTTCTGGGTTTCAGGGGTATTTTTGTCATTTTTGGGTTTTGGAGGGTATTTTGGTAATTTTAAGGTTTTGGGGGTATTTTGGTCATTTTTTTGGTTCCAGGGGGTATTTTGGTCATTTTTTAGGTTTTGGAGGTATTTTGGTAATTTTTGAGTTTTGAGGGTATTTTGATAATTTTTTAGTTTCGGGAGTATTTTGATCATATTTTGGATTCGGGGGTATTTTGGTAATTTTTTGGGTTTTTGGAGTATTTTGGTCATTTTTTGGGTTTCGGGAGTATTTTAGTCATTTTTGAGTTTCAGTGGGTATTTTGGTCATTTTTTGGGTTTCGTGGTATTTTGGTTATTTTTTTGGATTTTGAGGGTATTTTGGTAATTTTTAGGTTTTGAGGGTATTTTGGTCATTTTTGAGGATTTTAGAGTACTTTGGTCATTTTCACTTTAGTGGCATTTTGGTAATTTTGATAATTGGGTAATTGGGTGGGTTGGGGTTTACCCATAATAATTGGGTTGGGTTGGATTTGGGTTAGAAACAATTTGTTAAATGGGTTTTATATACCCAACCCAATTATGCCCACCCCAAACCCGCCCATTTGCCACCCGTAGTTTTGTCTCAATCATATTTATCCATTTGTTCTTCAAACTACTAGTTAGTCTTCTTCTTTCCTCGCCATTTTGGTTTTCGGCTTTAGAACTAACTCAGTCCTCTTTAATAAGTAAGTATTCAATAAGTGACTTTTTTCATTGTTAGTTTTGGTTCATTGCGGTAGTTGAGTTTTCGTTACTCTATCAGTTAATTTAGTATAGTTAATTAGTTGTGCATAGTAGTTCTTCTCCAGGTGCACCTAATATCTTATGATGGTCCCTTTCAAAGCTGAAAACCATCAGCCTCAACTAAGAAATATATGCTAGAACCAGTTGGAGGGTCCAAAATTCAGCTAACTTGAATAAGCAAGGATAAGCTAAAGCTCAATCCCAAGTTCAACTAACCCTGAGTCCTTGAGCCCATAGGTGACGGTATACCCCTAATCATGGTTCTAATAGGAATATTCCCAGGCAAATACATACATGCACATACATAAATGTAGGGCTATAAACAAGCCGAGTTTTGTCAAGTAGTGCATGTTCAAACTTGGCTCATCAAGAAAATTCAAAAGCTCAAGCTTGGCTTAAGCTCGTGACAAGTCTAAAAATAGTGTTTGAGCTTGAGCTCGTGAGAAAGCCAAAAAGCTTGAGTTGAGCTTGGTTTGGCTTGATTACTTAGTCAAGGCAAGTTCAAATTTAATATCAAGCTCAAACTCGAGTTCAAGTTAAGCTTTTGAGGTTGAGATCTAAAAAAATTACATTATTAAATCTTTAAATCTCTAAAATTAAGAAGAAGAAAAAAAAGTGTACACATTTTATCATGCATCTAATTCTACTTATAATTGGCCATTATTTAAATTAAAAATTTACATAATTAAATTCATCTATTTATCATTCGTTGTTTATAGTTTCAGCAATTGTTCAAAACACAATTTTTACATTCACATTAGATGGTGAAAAACTAGAAAAATACTTGCTTGTAACTATTATGAATGAGAAAATACATGTTTCATAACTTTACTTTAGATGATTGATAGGAAATGATCATATGTGACCCATTTAATTAATTAATTAATTAATTTTTAAATGTAACAAGAGTCTAAAATGGTTCTTAATCAGTTTAGAGGAAAGGAAAAAATTAAGGCAAAAAGTAGAGTCTAACATGTTTTATAACTTTACTTTAGATGATTGATAAGAAATGATCATATGTGGCCCATTTAATTAATTAACTTATTTTTAAATGTAACTAGAGTCTAAAATGGTTCTTGATCAGTTTAGAGGAAATGAAAAAATTAAGGCAATAGGTAGTGGTCCCATGTTGGCCATGTCATTATTAAGATGTGTAATAAGTATATTCACGTAACGTATATATACTTGTAAGTAAGTCCATGCTTGAATTGTTTTGTATCGAGCCTAATAGCTCACGAGTTTGTTCGTGACTTGGGCTCTACTCGTTTATTAAACAAACCTAAAATTAAGGCTCCATCTTGGCTTATTTATAAACAAATAAATATGAACAAATTTTTTCTTGAGCCGAGTTCAAGTTATTTACAATCGGCTTAGTTTACTTACCACCCTACATAAATGCTTGTGTGTGCACGCAACTATATAAAGGCATTAGATGCACAGATATCCACATTTAATGAAATATGGCAGCAATGCAAGTGTTAATATCCCAGGCCGTGTACATGATAAGCTTGCATGGTTAAACTGTATACAATCCAATATTGAACAAAAGCATGCCACAAAAATTTTAACAAAAACCTGTAATAATACTGAAAACTGAAGAATAAAGTACTAACAGAAGCCAGTTGATGCAAGCATCTACAATTATCAAGACAAAATGCCTATCCTTGCTTGAGTTCTTCAACAACTCCTGCAGCTAACTGTTCATGCAAAAGCAGAACATTAAGTATTAAATCAAACCCTCCAGTAATTGAGCAACTATCCAATTATCAATCTGAACTTAAGAAAAAGTAAGGTAAAGCAACTATTACATTCTTTTTTCCTGTTCTTTTAATCTATATTGAGGAGGGGGAAAAAAGAAAAGGAGAACAGTACAAATGTTTTTCCTTGATCTAAACATTTAATACACACATACAAATGGTTCCCTTGATCTATTGATCTAAACACTCAAAGCGTCCAGCAATGGACAACTTCCAACACTATCATAATGCCGCAATAATTTTTTTTTAAAAAAGGAGTGAGGGGGCGGTGTGGGAAGAGATATATCACAAACACCCCTAATAAATGAATCCAGAATTATTTCTGGAAGATACACAGATCATAGGAACATTGTTCCCCTTATCATCTATAAATGTGCCATGGATCTTTAGGTGGCTGAAATTACCAATAGTCTCCACACGAACAACTCCCATCCTCAAAATAATGGAACCGATTTGAATCCCTTACTATTATTTTCCTTTGAACAATCTTTGAAATAAATTTAATGGCAGTGTGGCAATCTACACAAGTTCTTAAATTCTTGAAAACCCTGATTGTCGTTCCTGGTGGAGTTGAAATGATTCCAAATGCAACTGCAAGCTTCTCACTGTGGTAGGAGAGACTTTGTTCTTTTTGCTCCTCCTCAACGTCATGTAACACAAAATTTGTGTCAGGGACATATCCTTTTTCCTTCATCTGCTTTGACAACTCCCCTAAAAAGTTATGTATATCATGTGATTTTGGGTGGGACTTATCCCCAACTAAGAATTCATGCTTTTCTCTCTTAATCTCAATCCAACTCAAACCTGGTTTCTTTACCACCCCTTTGTCATCCATAGCTTTTCTAACCTTTGCCACCTCACCCCACATACCAGCAGTAGCATAAATGTTGGCCAGGGTAACATAGGTAGCTGGATTCTCAGGTTCTATCTCAAATAATGCTTCTGCTGCTCGCTTTGCCAACTCAAGGTTTCTATGAATTCTACAACCACCAAGTAAGGAAGCCCACAAGAATTTATCAGGCTTCATGGTCATTTTGTCAATAATATTCTCAGCTTCTCCAAACCGGCCAGCTCGGGCCAATAAATCAATTATACAAGCATAATGATCTGCTGTATGTTTTAATCCATGTTTTTCCTTTATTGAGTGGAAATATTCAAGTCCTTTATCAACTAATCCAGCATGGGTACAAGCAGAAAGAACCCCAACAAAAGTAATGTGGTCAGGCTGAGTACCTGATTTGAGAAGCAATTCAAACAACTTAAGAGCCTCATTTGGTTGACCATTTTGAGCATATCCAGCAATCAAGGAAGTCCATGAAACTAAATCTGGTCGAGGCATCCCTTTAAATACCCTTTTTGCATCCTCAATGTTCCCACACTTTGAATACATATGAACAAGAGCACTTGCTGCAAATGAAAAGGGATCAAACCCTATCCGAGTCATGTAACCATGAACCTGCTTGCCCAGGTCCTCTGCAGCATGATCAGCACAAGCATTTAAAACCCCGGCAAATGTAAAATCATTAGGCCTAATCCCTGATCTCATAAACTCTGAGAACAAATCAAATCCCTTTTCCCTCTTCCCATCCTCAAAATATTTATCAATCATTGCTGTCCAAGAAACAACATCCTTATCTACCATCTTGTCAAAAATGTGCCTAGCCTCCTCTATACTCCCACATTTCCCATACATATCTGATAAAGCACTCCAAACCACTTCATCCGAGTCCAATCCAATCCGCACTATATTTCCATGAATCTCTTTTCCCATACGTAAATTCGGAATCGCTGCTGAGGCCGCAAGAGCACTAGTTACCGTGAACTTATTCGATTTTGAATTCTCATGTCTTAACATCATTCTATACAATTCCAATGCCTCTTTAGGTCGAGCATGGTGAACATACCCCGATATCATAGCAGTCCATGAAAAATTATCTCTTTCTGGCATTTCATCAAACAAGTTTCTAGCTTCATCAAGCTTCCCCACTTTTGCATACCCAGATATCATAGTGTTCCAAGAACACAAATCCCTTTCACGCATTTCATCAAACACTTTCTGGGCATCACTCAAACTCCCACATTTCACATACATATCAAGAAAACGATTACAAATGAAAACCCCGGGAACAAACCCGGAAGCTTTAGTGTGAGCATGAACCTTCTTGCCCTCTTCAAGAGCACGACGCTGGACACAAAGTTGAATGAGGTTCGAATATATCGAAGCAGAGGGCGGTCGGTCTATTTGACTAAGCAACTGTACAGCTTCTCTTAAGCGGTTTTGGTCACATAAGTGGGATATGAGTGAGTCCTTGGAATTGGATTGGAAGAAGGTTTTGTGAGAAAGAGGGTGTTTGTTTAGCTGGGTCTTTTGAGAGGAAAATGAGTAAGTTCTTCTAGGGGATAACAGAGACAAAGAATGAGGAATTTTGAAATTCAGAAATTTCATAGTTGAGACAACTTCTCAACAGTTCACTCCAAAATCTTTCAAGAAACCCAGTCCATGAGAGTCCCTCTTTCCTATAACTTCCTCTAATGTGTCATAGGGAGCACCAGCAAGTAGCAACTGCCAAAAGCTGATAATCACATTAGTCCAAATCATACTATATATTGAAGATACAAGTTTGAAATAGAGATTGAAGTGCACATAAAATAAAATCAAAGTAATAGCTCACCTCATTCACCTAAAAAATATAAAAAACACTTTTGATTTTCTCTTCATGTACTACATTTATCTCACCTAACAAGCAGAAAGATTATATTTTTAAAAGTTTCCCACAATTCCCATAACCAAACAGAGCATTAAGCAAAATAAAATTCTGGGTTCTTGCTTATCGGGAAAAAAAAAAATTCTGGGTTATTGAAATGAAAGAGGAGTGAAAGCAAAAAGTACCTCTGGTACAAAAGGATGGTCTTGATGATGATGATGATGATGAAGTTGTTTCTGTTGTTGTTGATGATGATGAGTGCTCATAGAGACTGAGACTTGAGAGCTTGAACGAACTGTAAAAGAAGGTCGAAGAGAGTGCGTAGGATAAGCGGTGAATGCGTGCGATACGAGTTGGGAATTGCAAATTTTATGAAAAATGGTAAAAGTAGGCCCATAAAATTTTGAGCTGGAATTTGAACCCAACTAAAAGTTCTATGCTAACTTGAATAGCTAGCCCCTGTCATTTTGTTTTTCATGAATACTCAAATTTATAACCTCCCTCTTTTTATGCTAATAAAACAGTTGCTTGAATTCCTAAGTGGGCAATGCTAATCAATTCGATTCTTGTTTACTTGTTTGCTTTGGCATGTTATTAAATTTGAGTTGTGAACAGAGATATGTGTACCTATAAATAACAGTGAGAGGTGAATATCATACGGTGGATAGAAATCGATAACGAGTTTTTTAATCTTTATTCATTATAATGATTTCCTTTTGTGTAACCAATTGTTTAATGTTTAACAAATATGAGTCAACCATGTATACAATTCACCCTCTTGTGTAATTCAGTTGAGCAATGTCACTCTTTTACCTATTAATTTCCGCATAACACTTGAGTTTCGTACAAAAGAAACTGAATAAATGTCATTGTAGCCTAGTTAAATAAATGAATACTATTCAAACCTTGAAGATTTACTTGATATGTAAGAGTTTATTGTTAGTCTTATTCAAGAAGATTTTAGTTCTCTTCACCATATCTTGAGTATTGTGAGAATCCAATGGTCAAGCATTAAAGACAAAGAGAGAAAAAGAAATTGATAGAGTAGGATACTTAAGGCCAAACCTCAATTTGAGTTGTGATCAAACATATTTGTGTATGACAATGAGAGGTGGGCATCACATGTGGATAAGAATTGATAATGAGTTTCTTAATCTTTGTTCATTATTATGATTTATTTCTATATAACAAGTTGTTTAACAAATATGAGTCAACCACGTATATGATTCACCTTCTTGTGTAATATAGTTGAGTAATGTCACTTTTTTTTTTCCTATTAATTTTCACATAACACTTGAGTTTCATGTAGAGAAAATTGAATAAATATCATTGTATCCTAGTTAAATAAGAGAATATTGGGGCAGTTAAGGCAAATTTGCTGAATATGACCCGAACTAAAAAACAGCAAGCAATGTGAATTTTCCTGATTGAGTCTACAACTATAAATTATGATTAGCAATGTGAATTTTCCTAATTAAGTCTACAACTATAAATTATGATTTTGTGTGTGTGATAAATTATAATCTTTTGGTTTTAGACAGTCAATTATCATATTGAAGATCGGTTAATGTTTTCTTTTTTCAAATTTCAAATTATTTGCTATGTTCTATATGTTAACTTTGAATCAAGACAATAATATAATTAATTGATTGTTCTTAATTAAGCATCTGAAAAATTAGGATAATTGATCTGGGAAAAAAAAAAATGTAAACACGGTTGTGAATTGAAATCTTCTCGTCCTTAGATGGAGTCCTAAGCAAGTTTTTTTTTTTTTTTTTTCTGATGAGTATTACCATCATACTTTCTGGATTAACATTTTCAATCTAAAAAAAAAAAAAAACCTTCTCGTTTACTGTATCAGATCATTCAAGATAAAATGTAAAACATCAAATCCAAAGAAACACTAGATATAAGAACCTTAACCAGTCAGAGACATATGTCATACATAATGAATGTAAAACATCAAATTCTCTCGTAAACAACAAGAGAATTTGAAAAGTTGCATGCCTCCTAGGCATTAGTGTGCTTAACTCTATGCCTATGCTTCAAAGTTCAAATAGCAGCTTCCTTAAAGTAGTTAGCTAACTAAAGCAAAAAATGTAACCTTTTAAAGAGCAAATATAGAGAAAGTATACAAAATGGGATGTGAATGATCTTAACAGCTGACCCAGAAAAGAGCAGTTCCACAACTCAATATATTCAATTTCAAGTAGAAGTGTTCTTCAAGAATAGACCTACGCTAATTATGTGTTAAACTCCATACTGATACAAATTGACGTGCGTTAGACACCACCTCCTCTGTGTCAAGATAGCTATTTTGCCAAAAAAATCTAGAGAGTGCTACAACTTTATAGCTCAACTGAAATTCTGTCAGTTAGGTCAAAAAAAGCCATTGTCTCTAATAGCCTATCATTGTGAGACCTTGTTTCTCTCGCAACCCGAAACTGGTTTTAGCTTAGATGGATTTCAAAATCTCTCCTAGAACTAGTCCCCATTGCGTCCAATGGGTGCCACCCTGCATCGAAAAATCCAAGCAAATAAGAATTTAAGGATACAATAATTGCATTAAGTAGATCAACCACTATCTGATGACAAGTCCTGGGCAACTCAATATTAAAATACCAGAATATGCGAGCATGCAAGAGATTTCAAGTGGAAAAAAGAACCATCATGAAACAAGCACATACCTGGCAGTAAACAGCAAATGGCTCTCTTAATGGTCCATCACATGAGAGCTCACTTGTACTCCCATCAATGAAGGTTCCATCAGCAAAGATCACCTGAAAAATAACAAATAAAATATCTGAGTCAGGTTAATAGAAATAAGGGTTTCATAAACATCATTGCAAATATGAGGACGTCATCTGTAATAAAAGCTGGTATAACCTGAAAATTAACACCTTTTTTGGCTATATATTTTAGATAACTAATCAACATAGTTAAGCTAAGAATGGGTGTCAATTTCATCAAATTATGAACCATTCTCCATATTATGTAATAATTTAGGACTTGAAATTGAAATCATTCCCTTGACTAATGTCCCCATAGGACTGCAGCTGCAAACTAGACACCACCCGTCATCCTGCATATATGCTGCTCGGAAAACAATATATGAATAACAATCTACTCCTTTACATGAATTGAATTGAAACCACCTGATGCTAATAGAAGCCTAAAGGAGCATGTGATGTCTAACATTATCATCTTGTGCACTTCATAGGACTCAGTTTGTTACAGAGTTCAGCTCTTTCACACACTAAAGCATTATAGATCTTGCAAGAGAAACAATTTCAGAATTGAATCCCCAAGACAATATGCAATTGAGTGCAAAAATATTTTTAAAAAATGGTCAGACCTCTGATGCATATCCAGGAGTTGTACCAGCGACTGGTTTAGTAAATGAGCCAACCGGAGAGCTTCTCTGAACAGCCTCACAGAAAGCAAGAAGACACTCACGGCTTCCGAGCTGTACAGCCTGAAAATCATTACAGAGTGCTTTTGCATTATATCTTGATTTTTCTTTCTGCATAACTTTTCCCAAATTACCAAAGGGCGAAGCAGAATTGTCAAGTCAATAACATTATCAACCTTAGACTTGTTCAAAAAGTGGAGATCAGTTTTCAAAGTACAGGTCATCAGTAACTGAAGAAACTCGTTGTGGGTTGCACCACGTGAACAAATCTCACTAACCCACAATTATAATTTAAGGTTCATTTGGGAGGACGTAAAATGATTACAGTAGGACAAACCTGAACTATATCATGGCGTTGGACACGAGGAAGTGGCTGAACCTTATACCCTTTCAATGACATAACTTCAGCAACCAGAAAGGTTCCCTTTATTGCAGAATACAAATAATATTTACTGCAACGTAAAAGTAACAAAAATACATTAACTTGACATGCAGAAACCAGTACCTTGATTGCCTCACCAACCATTTGAGGTGAAAGGAATAACCCCTGGAAAAAAGCTCTCATAATATCACCGGGAGTTGAGCCACAATCAACTCCAAGCCCTGGAGCAGAGAGACGAGCAGCAGCTGCTTTTACCCATCTTTCCTTCCCTGCAACATATCCACCACATGGTGCAATGGTTCCACCAGGATTTTTTATCAAACTGCCTGCAATCAAATCTGCACCCTGTGCAGGCATTGACAATATTAAATTGCCCTTCTAAAGAACCAGGTATGCAGAAAATTTCACATACCACCATTGGGGGTTCAATGCTTTCCACAAATTCACCATAGCAATTATCCACCATGACCAAGCAATTAGGATTCTGCATCTGTAAATATAAATGCCAGGGGAGATTAACAGGGTGAAAATCTATGAGTACAGAAGTTATAGGACAACTCAAAGTAATTGCTAATAATAAAGTGCCTGCTTTAAGCAATTAAATTTTACAAAGTCTTGAAAAAACTATAGATTTTTCCTAGTAATACTTATCCTTAGGGGTGATGGGGTGAGAAATGTAGTAGTTCCTCCTAAACATTAAATATGTGTGTGTGTGTGTGTGTGTGTATGAAAGGTAAAACATGAAATACATAGCATATGATTGGGTTAAAACTCATGAAAACACTTAATTTGGATGAACACCAACTTAATTTAAAGGTTTCAGTTGTAGCCACATCCATCAAGTTTCTATCCTTTCTGCCAGGGGCAATTAACAATGCCAGAGGATGATGCATTCACTAAATATCAAACCCTTAAGGGTTGCATTGACCAACTTTTACTGACTGACTCCCAGTATATACAGCTCAAATCACTTTTATCACTCATTCTGAAGGCTTACCTTAATTGTCTTAATTGCCCTTCCAATTTCATTTACGCTTAAACTCTGACGCCATGAATAACCACGTGACCTCTGTATGAGTGCACATCTTGTTTGAGGTTTAACAGCACCCACAAGTGCATCCCAGTCAAGTCCACCATCCCCAGCAAGCTGAAAGAATAATGTTAAACAAAGTTAACAAGTCACAATGAGAAGTCTGCAAACTTGTGTTCAATTTCTATCAGTAACATACTGGAACTTCTCTGTAGTTCACTCCAAAATCTTTCAGAGAACCCAGTCCATGGGAGTCCCTCTTTCCAATAACTTCCTCTAATGTGTCATAGGGAGCACCAGCGACTGCCAAAAGCTGACAATCGTATTAGTCCAAATGATATTATAGATATAAATTTGTAAAAGATTGAAGTGCAGATAACATCAAGACAATAGCTCACCTCATCCCCTGGCCTTAAAAAGGCGAACAATGCACAAGTGATCGCATGAGTACCTGAAAAAAACTGATCGCAAGGAGCCATGATTTAAAAATTAATTAAAATACTGGTAATTGAAGATAAAAACAACTATATATCACAAACCTGTGAACGAATTATTGCAGATTCAGCTCCAACAATTTCTGCAAAAGCTTGGTCAAGTGCTTCACGTCCCCCAGCTTCATCATGGCCATAGCCAGTGCATCCGCCAAAGTGCTGATTTAATCAATGACAAATTTACTCTTAAGGAGTAGTACTGAAGATGACCACTGCTTAACTTAAAGAGATGTTTGAATAGAGAAATTTAGCATTATTTACATTAGTTCTAACTACGGAAGTTAGAATATGATTGCAGAATACTGTACTTACAAATATTTGAGGGAGAAAATTAATTAGAATAGAGATAAACAAAAATTTATAGGCATGAGAATAAGCATCCACAAAACTAAAATTGAATGCATCAAGATTTCATTACATGGAATTAATTTATTTTCAAATTGGAAACATGTTATTTTTCTAATTTTTCCTAGCTTGAAAAGCAGATATAAATTAGAAAAGGTTCCCTCACTTGAAAGAAAAAAGCACAAGAAAATAAAATTTGGCAGCAAGCTTTCTTCTTAATTTGTTAGAAATTATTATTATTATTATCATTATTATTTTTTCAGTCTTTCTTCTCACAAACTCATCAATTTTAAATTGGCTAGAATACAGAAACCACAAAATCAATTAAAAAAACTGTAAGTCGTTGCTGACCATATAACTGTCTTATGGTTCTATTTGTTACAAGCTTCAAGCTCCTAATAATTGGCTATTAAGCATTTCTTTGCTGCTTTCATCCCTCTTTGATTCAACAATTAAAAGTCCTGCATCTATGTCTCATTCTATGTAAAAAAAATTATTCCTTCACAGCAGAGTTTGCACCTAATGGCAACATTCTTGCTTTCATGCTTGACTATGGCATTTGAATCACAGATTTATGAGGTTTCTGGTCGTCTTATAACAAAATTTGTATCATTTTTAAACCTTGCAAGGCGCCATTATTGTTGTGGATGATTAAGGTTAGCAGCATACTGCCATAATTTCCTTTTGCAAATTTTCCGAGGAAGACATAATATACAAGAAAATTTGTTCTGTAATTTTAGGTCTAAAAGATAGATAGAATATTCAATAAATTTTGCGAGCCTATAATATCTAACAGAGACCTCAGAATGAGGCAGGGTTGCCTGTTGAGAAGGATATGAATGTTAAAAAAAATTTGTGATGCGAGAGATGCAAGAAAATTATTATTTAATATTATTTATGTTTGCAAGTCAATTGTATTTTTACGTTTTAGGTCCTAGTAGTTTATTAGGCTATTAATATTTTAATTTGGAAGCAAGATTATTTTTGTAATAAGGCAATTAGGGTTTCCTAGCCAATTAGAACTAGGGTTTAGCAATTCTTTATAAGCAACCTATTGTACTATTTAAGGAGATAGTTGATATTTTGATGAATAAAAAAAATGGCCGTTTAGTCTCTCTTTTGATCTGGTGCTGACTCTAGGTCCACCCTAGGTGCTGACTCTTAGTGGTTTCCCCGCTTGGTGCTGACTCCAAGCATGGCCTAGGTGCCGACTCCTAGGTCATATCCCTTTATTTTTCTGTTGTTTAGTTGTGTTCTGATTGTCCGGCGTCATTCTGCCAGGGACAAGCTCAAACAAGTCTAAGCTTTATGCACTGAGATTGTTCAGTCAACATTGAGCACTTAATGTATGATGAAGCTAAAATCCTGATTCAACGTTTGATTAATCCTGAGCTTGTACATACAAACTCAGTATATTCATGATTCTAATGGGAATATCCCATAACACTGAAACAGAAACATCTTGGTTTCTTTTGTTAGTGGTTACTTACAGCACACACATACATGTTTGAGTGTGCATGAACATATACAATGGCATAAGATGCATACAGATCTGCATCTAACAAAACATGCAGGCAATTCAAGTGTTTTGCCATTGTAGAGAACATACCAGAAGCCTTGAGACCAAGACATGTTGCCTGATATCTAAATGACATCCAAGTAAACTAGTCGTGTATCAATTTGGACATTCTACTTGAATCAAGAACAAACTTACATGATATCCAACTCGAGCATTCTGGAAAGCTTTTAGAACACGGGCAGTATTGCATGCCACCAAATTATCCACAGCTCTGAATTCTGAATATAATGAGTCCACTGCTTTCACAACCTGCATTGCAAATAAAAGCACTCAAGGAATTTGCACAAAGGTCTAAGCATCAAAGTTTTCAGCACGTGAAAACAAACAGTAGTCTTCATATTCACCACAACCAAAAGTAAAATATACGATTAGTAATTAAAAGTTTTTGTGAATGCTTAAATGACCCAATCAAAATTAGAAGACATGTTTGAAGATACACATCTAAAAGAATGAAAAGAAACTCAAAATGCAAAGGTGTAAAGTTTGTTTTGAATCCCAAACAATTAAAAAGCCACCAGAACCAAAAGAAACCGTTATAGTTGATCTCATTTAAAAGAAAAAGGGTAAACTACATGTTTGGTCCCTATCCTATACATCATATTTCAATTTGAGCAAAACTTAGGTACAATACTTAGATGTTATTCCTTAGGTTCATCTTTTAAGATTTTGTCATATGGATTTTTTTTATGGGATGGAAGTGTATTTTTTAGTTAAGTAGACACATGGCTAAATCTTAAAAGGGGAACCTAAAGAACAGCACCTAAGATAATGTTCTTAAGTTTTGTCCTTTCAATTTGGTTCATAATATTTCAATTCTGTCAATTTGGTCCCTAACCTTTCAATACCGTCAATTTGGTTCCCACCGTTATTTTTTGGAAGAAAATTAATGACGCGTCAAATGACCAAAATAAAAAATTAGTTTTCGTTGATTTGACAATATACTAAAATTTTATTTTGGCGGTTTGCTATGTCATTAATTTTCAACTAAGATATAACAACAGGGACTAAATTGACACAACATTAAAATGGTAGGTACCAAATTGACACAATTGAAAGGTTAGAGCCCAAATTGAAATACGGTGTAAAGGATAGTAACCAAATATATAGTTTACCCAATGAAAAAATATGTTTATCCAGTCCAATATATTTATAAAAGATAGATCAAATCTAGAAATGGGGTTTGTCTCTACTTCGTGCATTTTCTCGAAAACCAAACAATTCGTTGAATAAATTACAGCAATGTTTCGCCAAAAGGGCACGAAAATTGCAAAAACTATTAAACTGATTCAATCATGGTATTAGTCCCACTCACCCAAACTTTTGGTTTTCTCTTCATTTCCTACATTTTCTCACCAACCAAACAGAAAACTATCCGGAATACAGCATTGGGTTTTGAGAGTGAGAATAAGAGCCCATGAAAACTGAGATTATACTCTTGTATGGTTTTTTAAGAGTTTAAGACAAGCAAGACAAAACTAAGCCAATGTTTCATAGCTTCAAAGATTAATTTTTTACAATTTGCATAAACCAAACAGAGCATTAAGCAAAATAAAAATCTGGGTTTTGATTTAACACAAACGAAAGCAAAAAGTACCTCTGGTACAAAGGGATGGTCTTGATGATGATGAAGAAGAAGTTGTTGCTGTTGTTGTTGTTGATGATGATGCGTACTCAAAGAGACCGAGACTGGAGAGCTTGAACGAACTTTAGCTTTGGTTTTGAAAGAAGCTCGAAGAGAGTGAGTAGGATAACCAGTAGATGCGCAGGATAAGACCCACATCATCATCTTGAAGCAACGAGTTGGGACTAGCAAGTTTAGTTAATGGTGTTAAATTCATGAAAATGATATAAGTAGGCCCATAAATTTTGGGCTCTAATTCAGTAATTTGAACCAAACTAAGAGGTTCTATGCTAACTTGGATAGGTAGCCCATATATATTATTATTATTATTTTTCTCTTTCTCTTTCTCATGAATTCCCAAATTTGCAACCTTCCTCTTTTTATGTCAACTAAACAATTGTTTGAATTCCTAAGTTGGCAATGCTAACCATTTTGATTATTTTTTACTTGTTTTTCATGTTATTAAATCTAAGTTGTGGTTAAAGGTATGTGTGCGTATGACTATGAGAAGTGAGCATTATCTATGGATAGAAATAGATAATGAGTTCTTTAATCTTTATTCATTGTCATGATTTCCTTTTGTGTAAATAGTTTAACAAATATGATTTCACTGTGTATATGATTCACCTTCTCATGTAATGCAGTTGTGTAATGTCACTCTATTGCCTATTAATTTCCTTGTAACGCTTCGATTTCATGTAGAGAAAACCAAATAAATGTGATTGTATCCTGGTTAATTAAGAGAAAAACATTCAAACATTTGAAGATTTACTTAATATGTTAAATTTATGGGGAAATTACACTTTTTCCCCATAAATTATACCTCATTTTACACTTACTTTTGAAATATAAGAATGCACAATTGACCTCTTAAACTAAAACCTGTGTAACATGTTACCCCTTCCTATCAGAGGCGACTCCACATTGTGTCTAGGGTGGTCATGAGCCACTCAGACTTGGAAAAAAATAATTATTATATATAAATTTTAAAAATTTATGATTTTTTTATCCTTAAAAAATTTTTTTGACCACCCTAAAATTTTTTATGCCCAACATAATTAAACTTTGGACAAAATTTGGCAACAAACTTAATTGTAGTCTTGTAAACTAAAGTTACAACTCTACTCAATATATATATATATATATATTTATGTGAATTTTGACAAATCCACTATTGGATTACATTTTTTTTTTTCTTATATCCTTCATACTTGCAAAATTTTAAGAAGATCAAAGATCAATAGCTATATCATTAATCAAATATTTAAATTTCGAGTTTTTATAGTCTAAAATTATACACGAAACATAAGTTTATGGATTGAATATTAAATAACATCCAGTTAGCATGAAATTTGACATGTGTTTTAAGAACATAAAGAACATGTAATTTAATAGTTAGATTTTCAAAATATGTAGTTATAGGATTAAGGGCCCAAATCATATATTAGGCCTTGGGCCTTAACTGAGAGCGTGAATAACCCGAGAACAAGTGAATAGTGATGAATGGCTTAGAATCATGATTTCAAGAGCAAGATATATATAGGGAGATGGTCTAAGGAGGAGTATCTCCTCGGATAGGCTGAATCCGGGTTTGATGCTGATCCTAATGGTTAAGGTGATCTTCCTGGAATCTCCAATGATGAGGACGTGCACTATAAACATAAAAGAAAGATGGGAACCCAAAAATATCCAAAGGAAAGCTGCTACCACCGCATTGAATGCTTTGTAGCTAACTCTCTGACCGCATTAATGAAGAAGTGATTTCTGAACAGTACTTTTACAGCCTTACAACCACTCCCAAAGACTTCTGGGGAAGGCTGATGGGACAAGAATCAACATAGACAACCAGACGTCCACGTGTAGGAAGAAGATCAGGGAAGAGATGTAGTATAAATAAGAGTAGAGACTTCATAGAAAGGGATTAGAAAAACAGAGAAAGAACACTATAGCAATCAAAACTGTACTTGAAATCTGTTCACTTGACTTATATGAAATATTGCCTCCTCGGATAGTAGGTTCATTCAGTTCAATACTTCTTGTTTATGTTTGATTGTCGTTTAAATTTATACTAGCCGTTGTCCAGTTCATTAGGGCCTAGTTCTTAAACCCACTCTCTACAAATTTATTGTATTATGCTCACTGGGCCAACATCCCATGTACTTTGGACTTGGGCCGCAAAAACGTGTCCCTACAGTAGTTATGTTAATTTGCTTAGTGAAAGTTGTAATCTTATGCTACAACTAAGTTCGTAGCCAAATTTTGTCCTTAAACTTTGGTCCCCTAAACAATATATTAGGTCTTTACAAGCAAAAAGAAAAGGCCAAGAAAATTTTATTTAAATAAAATTTTGAAAGAGATGTAGCTTGATAATGAAACTATCATGTTACAATTTCAAAATAAGAAAATTCGTGGAAGGAAATTGTAAGACTTTATGTATTTGTGAGGTTTTTTTTTTTTTTTTTTTTTTTTTTTGTCAATATATAAAATTATCTGTTTATTAGATTTTGTATAATTTAAGTTTCTTAATAACCATCCTGGAAAAATTTCCTGGAACTGCCACTGCCTCCCATCTACTTCCAAGTTAAGTTGGACGGAAAACTAAGTAACGCACAACTCACGTGACACTTGCTTACATGGAACTCCTAAAATGATCAAAATTCTCTCCTCTCATTCAATGGGTTTGAAAGAAATTCTAAGAGAGTGTGTAGGATAAGCACTAGAGGTGCAAGATAAAACCCGCATCATCATCTTCAAGCAACAAGTTGAACTTGGGACCTGCAATTATAGCCAATGGTGTTACAAATTTATGAAAATTGGTAAAAGTAGGCCCATAAATTGTGGGCTCTAATTTGAACCCACTAAGAGTTCCATGCTAACTTGGATAGCTAGGCCATAACTTAATTTCATTTATTTTTCATAAATTCCCAAATTTATGGCCTCCCTCTTTTTATGTCAACTAAACAATTGTTTGAATTCCTAAGTTGGCAATGCTAACCATTTTGATTCTTTTTTAATTGTTTTCTTTTTCAAGTTATAAATCAGAGTTTTGATCAGAGATATGCGCGCGTATGATAGTGAGAGGTGCACATCATTTTGGATGGAAACTGATAATGACTTTCTTAATATTTGTTCATCATCATGATTTCTTTTTGTGTAAGCAGTTGTTTAACAACTATGAGTCGGCCACGTATATGATTCACCTTCTTATGTAATGCAATCGAACAATATCACTCTTTTGCCTATTAACTTCCTTGTACCATTTGGAGTTCATGCAAAAGAAATTGAATAAATATAGTTTGTATCCTGGTTAATTAAGAGAAAATTATTCAAAATTTTGAAGATTTACTTTATATGTAAAAATTTATTGTTAGTCTTATTTAAGAAGATTTTAGTTCTTCTCTGCACTCATCTTGAGTATTGTGAGAATCCAATAAGTAGGTCAAGCATCAAGGACAAAGAGAGAAAAGGAATATTGATAGGCTAGGCCACTTCAAGCCTAATCTCAAGATAGATCAAGGATATTCTCAGAAGCAACCCAAATTTGCTGAATATGGCCCGAAGTAAGTCTCCATTTTATTATTTATTTCATTTTGTTATTGTTGTTGGATTTCAAGATCTAGAGCATGCATTTAGATGAAAACAAAGGTATTGAGTTTTTTCTTTTGTTTTGTTTTTTTTTTTTTTTTAATAAATTAAAAAATTCAATAATTACAACAGTGGGAGAAAGGAAATTTAAAGTTTTAAACCTTTATTATCCTCATAAAAAAGAATAGATAAATGCTATTAAGTTATAATGCTCTTAGCCAAAGATCAAGTTCATGATTTTGACCTTTGATATTAAAAAAAAAAAAAAAAAAAAAAAAAAAAAAAAAAGGAACTCTATAACCACTTGAAAAACTACATGCAATGTGAATTTTCCTTATTGAGCTTACAACTATAAAACACGATTCTTTGTGTGTGATAAATTATGAATCTTTTTGTCTTAGACAGTCACTTAATTGCCGTATTAAAGATCTTTAAAAAAGAAAGAAAAAAAAAAAGCGTATTGAAGATCTTTTAATTTTTTCTTTTTCAAATCTCTAGTTATTTGCTATTTTTCCATATGTTAACTATAGATTAAGATAATAATATTATTAGTTGATCGTTCTTAATTAAACATCTGTAAATTAGAAGAACCCACCTTTCAATTAATTGATTTAGATTAGATATACTATCCAATTGATTCTTAAAAAAAAAAAAAAAAAAAAAAAAAGATATATGCCAGCTTATAAGCGAGATTTTTTTTTTTTTTTTTTGTGTTGAGAAAACATAAATCCGGATCTTACATTCAGGTTTTTTGAATTTCTATTTCAGAATTCAGACACAATATATCTTTACCAGTTTAACCAAATATAACAGGGAAAAAAAAGAAGAAAAGAAGAAGAAGAAGAAGAGGAATAATTATATTTGGTCCAACATATTACATAGGTGTAGACAACGGCATGTGTGTGTGTATATATTTAGGAATATAGAATATTAGGATGATCAAATGGTTGCAGCCCACCCAATTTAATTTATATTGTTTGTACCAAAGATTTGCTTTATGCCATAGGGATGGCAAAGGATTGGATTTCTAGATCCGATTTGACCCTAATAAGATTGGTTTAAAATTTTTAAATGAGTATGAGTATGGGTACGAGATGGATTATTAGGTTTCAATTTTTTTTTTCATTTTTATATATATATATAAAAAAAAAGTTTCAATTTTTTTTGTTGATAATAATTGTTATTGTTAATTTGCAATTTTTTTTCATTTGTTTTTATATAAAAAGAATGGTTCAATTTGTTCCCCCCTCTATTCTTTTCTCAAACAACTTCATAGTTAATTTTGCAGCAAATTGAGTGAGTCAAATATATATATGCTTGTTGTTCAAGCCTATTGGCTTGTTGGTTTGGTTGAGTCTGTCCCTATTTTTTAATTTAAGCTTATTTTTATAATTTTTTTTTTAGGCCATGTAGATGTTGTTTCAACTTGTTTTTTTTTTATCAATGTTTTGTTTTAGCAGTGCCCTGTCTCGTTTTGCTTTGCTGAGATTTAGGCTTTACTCTTGTACATTGATTATCTCCTTGTTAATAAAATCTTACTGATACCTACATACATACATACATACATCCATACATACATACATATATATATATATATATATATAATTTAAAGTTATAACTTAGAGTGTACTCCAGAATTTGCATTCGTCATGTCATTGCAGGAACTCTTAGAAGTGCTAATTATGGTATTGCATTTACATTTTTGGACATTCAACAAATAAATGGTGGGATGGTGAGACATATAGTCATAGACATACTTATTGCAAATTGGGATAAAGCAAGGAACTCATAATTTGAAGGAAAATGCTAACGGATGCTCTTAGGGTAATGATTAATAATCTATTTAAAGAAAATTTTTATGGAAAAAGAAAAAAAATGTAATTAATGTTTTGACAGCTTTTTCTATTTCCTATAAAGATGGTATCAAAACTTTCCTAAAATGGATTGTTAACCATTGTCCTAAAGGCACCCTTTAGCATGACCCTTATCATAATATTTGAGTATATAAACCAGATTCTCCTTTTTGTTTGATCAGTTTTAACTTTTGGATTAATATATTTTATATCAAAGTGGAACTACAATTAAAATTCAAATTAGTTTTAATTGTTGTCTAATTTTGCATCACGTGTCCAATTAATTAATTATTTTTAATTTTGGTATCAAGTAACCTATTCATAATATTCAGCGTGAAAGTTGAGATGATCAATTCATTCATCTAGGTAATATCACCTCATTATCACTAATTTAAATATTTTCATGCGTAAACACATGTTACAAGCTAGTGATAATTTATTTTGGTATCTTAGTAGATGGATCTTTGAGTTGAACTTTGTCTCAACTCCAAATCCTCCCATTTGAAATTAAATATTTTATGTGCAAGGTAGCTCAAATTAAACCCTTAAATTTAATAATTTAAAATTAAACCTTATTATTTAGGGAATTTCAAATGAAATCTTTCAGTTTTATAATTACAAATTAAATCCAACACTTTTAAGTATTCATTTCCAATCCCGAGCCTTGTTGGCTGCTACAGAGTGTGAAGAGAGGGTTGGAATTGAAACATATTTAAAAGTTTATAGTTTAATATGTAATTTTTGAAATGATAGAATTTTAATTTGAAATTCCCTTATACTATAGGGTTTTTATTTGTAACTAATGAAACTAAATTGTAACCCGTGTTTACGTATGAAAATATTTAATAGTAGTTGTACGGCACCAAACTCCCTGGGCCTGTTGGATCATTAAGGCCCACTAGGGCCCTACTTTCTTGGCACGCTCGGATGAGGGCATTTTGGTCTTAGTCGCCCACACGTGCTTTCCGAGGCTGCGTCATCTCTCGAGGATACTTCCCGGGGAAGTTCTATTGTGCACGGGAAATCTATGACCGAGCATTAGCGACCAGGAGTTGTATCCGCCTAGCGTCAGAGAATGGGAACCATTTCCAAGGCCACTCCCACCTAAACACCCACCTATCATCATCTGTATTGGACCTCCAAATGCACTAGTGACAGGCTAATCATCACTATCCCACTAGCATCTCACTATAAATACAAGGATCTTGTGGGAGAGAGGGGGTTGTTGAAAACTTGGAGAGCTAAAGGGAGAGAGAGAGAGAGGGAGAAAAGAATAGAGGAATTCTCGTTCAGTCTCAGCACAAGAACGACCCAGTGTAGGGAATTCAAGCCCACGATACAAATAGATTGTGAGCCCAAACGAGTCATAGTCCAGTAGCCTCGTTCTGAGGCAGCACAGTAGTGATAATTAAGTGGTCTTACTTAGGTGATTGAAGTTGTTATCTCAATTTTTGGGTCGAGTATTATGGATGAATTACTTAGCACCAAAATTTAAAAAAAAAAATTAAAAATAAATGGACACTTGACACAAAGTTAGACTATAATTAAAAACTAATTTGAATTTTGCTTGTACTTTGACTTTAATATATTGTATATGATTATAAGGCTCAATTTAAATAGATTTTTTTAAACGCTATTATTATTTTTGTGTGTGTTTTAATAAGTATTATTGTTTACTCAAAAAAAAAAAATAGAGATGTTTATCCCACATTGGTTGTGTGTATTTAGTATCTGCTGTTTTTAACCCCAGTCTAGAACTACAAAGGTTAGAACCTTTTGTTGTTGTATTCTGGTTATGTAATATATTATAAACCCGGTTTAAAATACTATTATTATTTTCGTGTGTGTTCTAATAAGTATTATTGTTTATTCAAAAAAAAAATTAAATAGATTTCTAAATTATAGGGTTTAAAATATAATTTTTCCAAAATGACGAAGTTAAAAGTCAAAATGGGTGGAAGAGCTAAAAGGAAAATAGGTTGAAGTAGCAATGCAAAGCTTCTAATAGTAGGTTGCGTTTGGATTTGAGGAACTAAAATCAATGGATGTGAAGAACGATTGCTTGTATTGTTCGACAAAAATTTAAAAACACATGATGATATGAGCTTTGGACATTTTGCTCAAATAAAAAAAGACTTATGATACCATGTACTTGAAATCACATTTTACACCTGGTCATTTAAAAAATTCACATATTAATACAACTCAAATCCTTTCATAAAATGCATCAATAGAAAATTGTATTATTTCATATATACTTTATTCAACTCATTTAAACTAAATATTGAAATCAAAACCCTTCTCTTTAAATTCCTTTATCCATACAAACCAGTAGTGTATCACATTAATTAGATCCGTTTTAAAAATTGTACCATTTATCTTTTCAGATCATGCAATGCAAATAGCACCACTACTCATATTCTCCCATGGCTCTCTCAATCATCTTTTCAATATTGACTTTATTAGTGCATACTTGTTTACTGTGTCCCGATGACTGCATTTCAGCTTCTTTATGCATCCGGATTTAATATCCATAGACAAAGGTTCTCAAATAAGGTCTAAGACACATAAAAACATTGTTCCAAAAATTCCCACTACATATCTTTGTGTTACTACAAAAATCTACTTGGTATCCTATGGGGTTTGGTTGATTTTCTTTTATGACAACTCAGGAAACATTTTTTTTCCTCTTTTGGTTTGTGTCACAGCAAAGCGTACTGTAAGGAGGTTTGTAGCTAGGGATGAAGGGGGAGGTATGATCAGGTTCACTGAGGAAGAGTTGAACAATATCAGTGAGCTTGAGAGAGGGCCAAACTATATTGAGGTCACATGTGGGTGCACAAACAAGAAGTATGGTGATTATATCGGCAAGCTTAGGATTAGTTCCTTTGGCCATTTTAAGATCACCTGCACCTGCAGTGAGAAATGCAAGCAAGGCAAGTCTCATTCTTTAACTTTTTCATTTTTCCTGAATGGTTCTGGTCAATAGGTAAAATTTGTTTCTGAAATGGAGCTCTGTATCTGAATATGTATTAATGCAATACTATTACTTTATATTAGTTAATTTGGTAGATTATTTCTTTCTAGTGAAACCAACTTTAGGTGAAACTCTTTAGTGATAATATTCCAATCATGAGTTGTGTACTTACAAATTGATTATGGCATATAACATGAGATGGATGTAAAGCATTAAAGATATAAAAACTACACATTGAAGTCATTAAAGTTTGAGAAGCTTAGTGCTTCACAAGAACTAAAATGTAGAATATTTTATGCTGTTTAAGAAGTTCCTACATTTTTCTTCATCTTTCTACAATAAAGTTATCATAATTAAGCTTTGTTTCTTTCAGTTATATTTAGTATTTACACTAAACCAAAGTCATATTTTGTTCTATTATTCCTTTCCCTTTCTAGAGTTCAACACTTTAATGCAGAAGACGCTATAATACCTTATAGACTGCCAATAAGGAATGCATTATCTTGTTGATTTCAAACTCACTTTTATATAACTAAGGAACTTGATATTATCTAATTCTTAAGTGGAGGGGGGGAATAAAATATCCATCTAACTCTAATTCTTAAGACTGTTAGAGGAATTTAAGGTCTTAAAATTTGAAGTTAAACTTTAAGAGGACATTAGCACAATCCATCATGGATGTGGGATTGCAGGTTTGTATCCTGTACATATTGAATATTAGATGTGATATTAGTGCTATTGTGATGAGCAGTGAATTTGACTCCCTATGCTTTCGAGAAACACAGTGGAAGGGAGGGGGTTAAGAATTGGAAGAAACACATTTGGGTTATCATTAATGATAAGAAGGTTGCTCTCTCAAAGACTGTTCTGATATCATACTACAAACATTCAACAAATATGGTCCTTAGCCGCCCCAAACAATTTCATCGCGATGAGTTCATTAGTTGTTCAGATTGTAAGAAGCTGCGCAGGTTTCTTCTCCGTGATCACGTGGGTTGCCGAACATATCATGATGCGTTGGCTAACAAAAACTGGAAATGTACTGACTGGCCTTATGATAAGTAAGTTTCTTTTACTTGATTTAATCTGAGTTCTTCAGAAAAATATGATTTTATACTGCAATTTCTGATGAAAAAAGTTTAAGAATATATATAAAATCTACCCTGCTGGGAAACTGATGTTGTAGCTTAGGTCTCCATGCATCAATGGCAACCACATTTCATAGTTGGTGCCTCATTAAGCATTGATTCTTCAATAGTTTGCTGTCCAAACTAGCTTTTTTCAACCTAAATAGGAATGTTAATCCATGGTCCATATAGAATATGATCCAATAATTCTAATCTGATTACATTTGTAGATCTGGATCCTTGATATAATTTGATATCAAATAGGTATGTTATAAATTGATAAATCTACCATTTTCTTTCAACTGAACATTTTGAGGTGACTAGTAATTTATCATGTTATTATAGTAGAAGATAATTTTTTTTGACAATCATCGATAAGGTTCAAGATATACAAGTCTTGTATTCCCTACAGAGACTTTGAACAAAGAACTTATGAAAATGTCAGATACATTGTGGCAAGAATATATACATTAATCAGGTTTCTGTTTGAGTTGGAGCACTCCATTCTAAGAAGTATATAAGTTTGTGTTTCATTAATGCAAAGCTGTTGTCTGTTGAGTTCATCAAAGCCTTTAAATAATACTTCCTTTCCCCTCTTACTTCATGGTGGCCGGATTCAATACTAGCCTTGATTTTTCCCCAATTACTCTTTCTTTCTGTTGATTGGAACGAAACTAGTTAATTAACTTTCCAAATATTATGTCATGTTTACCTAGCCAGTTAAACTAGAGGCAACAGTAGAAGCAAATTAAAGAATAAAAATTCTGTCTCATTTCGAGTGTTCTACTTTATGTTCAACCAATCATAATTCATAACTTGTCATAAATTTATTTATTTTTCCTTATAAAATAATTAAAATTTTAAAATGGAAAAAAGAAAAAAGATTAGATAGACGGCAAGTTATGACCGATGAAACATAAAGTGGAACATTAAAAATGGAACAGAGGATTTTTATCCCAAATTAAGAGTGGTTCTTTTAGTTAATCTTAGACAGGCTATGACACTAAATCTTATTAATGAATATAGGTGGTAATTGACTTGTCCTTATGATAATTGTCTGACAGTTAAACAATATATCAAGACAATATTTGAACGGAAATCTAATGCATCAAAGAGCAATTCTTTCTCAACAAAACTTTTGTTAAAATAGACATAAACTGAGTATTCAAATTATTTGGACCTGATTGAATTAAGCACATCCCTTGATGAAAAACATGGACTAAATATAAAGCTAATATATCTTGCTACACTTAAATGTGCCTATTTTTTGTTAACAAATGTGTTTTCTTGATTCTTGTTTCAGAATATCCTGTGATGATGAAGAAGAGCGTGAGTGTCGCAAAATCTGCAAGGGCTGTCCTCGTTCTTCAACATGCAGGGGCTGCACTTCTTGTGTGTGTTTTGGGTGCACCAGGTGCCGCTTTTGGGACTGTGACTGCCGCACTTGTGTTGACTTCATGGAGCATGGAGAACCTTAGGCCTAGTCCCCAGAATCATATTCTTTCTTGCCTTTACTTATTTGATCAAGAATAAAGAAAGTTTGAGACCTCAAAACTTTCTGTTTGAATGGCTGTTGTAAGACTGCCAACTTTTCGTTTGCTTTTCTTTTCTTTCTTAGCAGCTACCTAGAATAAGGTCTGCCTTTCATGGTGGATGTGTTATCATTTTATCCTTCTGGACCCATTTGAAGTCTGCAATAGAACTTAATATTCCAATCCCATTGTTAAGTTGAATCTTATAATCCTTCAATTATGTTTTTGTTTGAAAGATAAAATAGTAATTTGTTTCAGCTTTGCAAACCAAATTGGGGTTTATGTGACCAAAATAATTTGGAATTATTTAAAAATATTCTCTAAAATATTTCTTGAGTAAACTGAGAACCAAAAAACACTCAAGCACACACTTTTTCAGGTTTGTTTGTTTGTTTGTTATTTATTTATTTTTTATTATTACATGAAAAGCATTTTTTTTTTTTAGTTTAAAAAAAAAAAACTGTTCCAATCAGCCAAAGGGCCCACAAATGCCACATCTAAGATCCCAACATCCTTTTTCAAATCAGAAAGATATATATATATTTAAGAACAGTCTTCCTTTAAACATATTACCTGTGTAGTTTTTAAAACTTGAGCTGTTTGGTAGTATAACTAGAACAACAATTTTTAGTATTTAAATAACATTACATATATTTTCGCATACTTTTTTACCCACATGTATTTCTAAAAAATACAAACAATACTACTAGAACAACATTACCAAACACCCCCTAATAGTTCTGAATTGGTGAATCCTTTTTCTCTGAATTTCAATTTCGAACAGTATCTTTGACCAAAAAAAATTTGAATTGTATCTTCATCGCCTATATAGATGTGCAAGGGTTCAACTTCAACATGATAGAATTTGACAACGATCCACCATCGTCACCAATTAGCTAAATCTGATTATTGTTAGTGCTACCCAAAAACACCACACAACCCAAAAAAAATAAAATATAGAATCAAAAAATTGTATTGCTTTACGTGCTTGACAGGAGTTGACCGGTCCGAATAGTGGCGTTTTAACAAAGGTGATATGCACATGAAAATAGCATCATTAAGGCCCTAGTAGTACAGTAGTTTTACTCATTATCATCGCATGGCTAGGGTCAATGAATTCACACCAAAGATCTCCTCCTTTTTTTTTTTTAATTTTTTTTTTCAGCCAAAAAAAAAAAAAAACACTGGAAAACAAAAACCTTTGAAAGGTTACCTAAGAACCAATGACTTAGATGCATTCCAAGTTTCATGGACCAAAGTTATATTCCAACAAGAAATGATCTTTGGTGAACTTAAGGCCACCTATTAACATGTTCCTACAAGACGTGGTTGAAAAGCCCCCAGAGTACCATCCAAATTATGAAAATAGCACATAATGATAAACTAGACTAGTATCCAAGAGAACCTAACGATATTACCCAGTTCTCTTTGAGCTCACGTCCCCACCCCCAATTATTGTAAGTGAAAAAAAAGGGAAGAAAGAAGAAGAAGAAGAAGAAGATAAAAAATCATCAAATTTTTAGACCTATTAAACAAGAAACAATGCCAAGCCGTGTCGAACTAAAATATAAGATCTAGTTCATTCCTCCCTACTCAAAAAGGAGGGGATTGAGAATGTAAGAAAAAGAAAATAAACAATCATCAAATGTTTAGACGTAAGTGTTGCACTGCCTCTAAACATCATGAGGATGTGAGAAAATATATTGTATCTCATCTTATGTTTGGATAGAGAAAGACGAGGGAAGAGTAGAGGAGAGGAAAATGGAAGATACCATTAATGCTGAAAGGAACATGTTCAAAATCCAAAAATAAGAAAGGGAAGGAAAAAGAGAGGAAAAAGGAAAAACAAAAAGCCATGTGTGTATATACCTAATGCATTAGCAGGCCAAAGGGGCTCCAACATACAAAATTTGGCATCTGCTATTCACATAGAGATCAGACTTCATCTGCAATTAAGAAAAGCTACTCCTACAGTCTCAACCTACTGAAAATTTCACATACTGAAAATTTCACAGCCACATGATTGATGGCTCTCTGGTTAGTTATCAAGTTGATCACTGTCAGACTTAAAAAATGTTCTACACAAAAAGGAGGGGATTCTCTAGTCAAACACCAAGAATTTGGTCTCTCTTGAAGTCAATGCATGAACAACTTGATCAGAATATATACAGATGCGTGCACCTGGCAAGCAGAAGGCATGTGCGTCCCTTTTATGAAACAAGTGCATACATCAAGAGACTTTATGCCAGCATGCAGAACACCTGAGTTTAATGCATTGAAACTAATATCATCTCCTCTACACAATGTGTTGTGGTCCAGCAGACATGCGATTCCTGCCCCGGCCTCTTCTTGCACTTGCAATGCTAGCTGTCAAGGAACTACCAACATTTGCTAAGGCACCAAGGCCCATCAGTTTTAGTCCAAGACTTTTCATTAAATACAACAACCTACTTTCATCCCCTTCAGTCACCAGTTGCAGCTCCTGTGCCTGCTCACGAGATATAACTGTATAAAGCTGCAATGGTAGGTTTGAGGAATGAATGCAGTTGTTTGCTGATTCCTCTGTATAACTGTTTTCCCCACTCCCCAAAGTGATTCTCATGAGCCCCATTGATTTTGGGTCTTCTGTTGAAGGATCAAATATAAAGGAAAAGTTCCCTAACACTAGATCAGGCTTCTTGAAGAGATCTAACAGATCATTGCTAGGTCCAACATTCCTCTGCGTGAGTTTCCTCAGATTATTTTGGCGGCCCCTGGTGGCTCGGTAAATGCGTGAAGCTTCTCTTAAGCCACTCAAGAAGGCACCATGCATGCTGGCTGGATATTGCCTATTTGTGGCCTCACCAGCAAAGAACAGCTGATTACCCAAGCTTTCTGCAAGTATATCATAATCACTTCCAGATGACTGTACTCTAACATGAGAGTATGAACCATAGGAAAGGGGATCACTGCCCCACCTTGTACATATTGTTTGTATTGGATTAGGTACATCAATACCTTTAGGACTAAATATACCTGTAAAGAGAAATATGAAATATTAAGAAGAAGCTAGACTCAATCAAGATTTGGAAAGGAAGACAGTGAAAAACAAGAAATCTTACAATTTTTGTCAATTTAAGAAAAATCATACCTCTTAGGATTCTTACAACACGATGGAGCAAAATGGATGGATCTGTGGACTCAAATATTTGTGCAGCTTCTCCAGCCACCAGTGCAACAAGTACTGGACCCCCAGAAACAGTATGATAACTGTAAAACAAAAAAAACTCTCCACGTGTATCACTGTGTTCACTTAGACATCCAAATGTGTCTAGGTCTTCTCCCCAGAAAACATGTGGAAATACCATTGCAACTTTATTCAGCAGCCCAAATCCCAACCTCTCAATGGCTGCCAGCTTTCTTTGTGGCAATTCTGGTTCAAATCTGATAATTCTTTTCTTTAGAACTCCAAGAGGTACAGTGCACAAGACCATATCAGCCTGAAACTTTTGGTCCCCAGCTATCACCTCAATGCCTTCATTTCCATATCTAATAGTATTGACAGTCTTTCCATAGAGTATAGGAACTCCTTCACATAATGCTTTTATCAATCTCCAATTACCTCCAGCAAGAAAGCAGTGGTCCCCACCCATTTCGTAAGGATCATCCTGATCCCAATAGGCAGCTGACAGTTCTGAAAGACATCCAGCATTAGCATATTCCAAATTTGCAAGATGCCAATCAAGAAGTTGCCTCTCCTCCGTACTTTTAGCCACAGCATACAATTGCCTAAGTGTTTCCAAAACTGAACCCAGGGAAATATCATTTGCAAATCCACCCATAATTTGTCTCAGTTCAGTAACTTTATCGAGCAACTTATTAAAAATGATTTCAACATTGGAATCAATAACCTTATCAACAGGGGCTCCATCAGGCTTGAACAAAGGGCAGTTATCTCTGACCTTATGAAGTGGTATAGAAAGTTGCCTGGCCAAAACTCCTAGTGGATTAGCATGGATACCAGTAATAACACTACCACCAAGGTCCACAGCAGCAAATTTACCACCCTGATCCATCTTTTGAGTATAAACTCTTCCACCAGCACGATTTCTACCTTCTAGAACAATCACTTTGAACCCAAATGACAACAGCTGCCTTGCTGCTGCTAACCCAGCAAGTCCTGCACCAACAATTATCACAGACCCTTCTGTTGCCTCCCCTGGCATATGAGAGATAAATGTAGGAGAAACCCCAAAATTGATATACCCATTGAACAAAAGAAAATCATAAGCTGAACATATCAAATGTTCATACTCACTACTCACAGTTTCTTTAACATGTCCTTTCGAAAGCCACACCCGCACATTATCCCTCCACCTTGCTAGTATATGATTCCTCACAACAATATAATCATTCTGCTCCTTCCCACCCAATTCACTCACCACCCTAGCTTGAATCTCCTCCTCAAGCAGTGCATCAATTGGGAACCCAAGAGATAGTGCAATCATTGCCTCAGTTTCCGTCTCTTTCTCCAAATCTGCCTTTGTTCTATTCCTCTTCTTGAAAGCACCACCCAAATGCTTCTCAATGAGCTCATCCATCAAATTCTCATCATAATTCCGCATTCCCGCTTTCTTTCTCAATGACCGCTTCGAAACCACACTACCTGAATCTGGGGTATCCATTATCCTGCCCAGATTCACTAACCAACCTACTTTCTAACCCAATTCAAAAAGTTGACCTTACAAACCCAACAGGAACACAGCCACACATTTCTCTTCACTACTGCCCATATATCATCCTAAGCCAAAAATTATCAAATGGGTATTCCATTTTCAGACATTTCACCAAAAAACCCACATCCTAGAATTTACCAACTTTGCAAAAAACAGACAAACTAAAGAGCAAATTGAAAGAGAGTAAGTATTTTCTTCAAAAACCCACTTTTGTATTTAACCAAAGCAATGAGTCAAACCCAACAAAATCCAAGTTATTGTCACTCACACTGAGAATTCAAACTACGGCCACGCAAAATGTCAAACACATTACTTGCATTAAATTTTCGTGTTTCAGTCCCAAAATTTGGGTAAAGAATTGAGTCTAAAATTAACTACAAGTTCATGCAAAAGGTTCTGGAAGACATTGGAGAAGTGTGACTCACCTTGTTGGTCCGATTTGACTCGCGGATTGGGAGTTTCTGTGAACCTATTGAGAGCGTGAGTTAGGGTTTTCTTATGCTGCGAGTTAACTCGGTGAATTGGAAATTGGATTGGAGGGAAGGGTTAGTGGGCTTCAGCCCATAATACTTAAATATTTAAAGGGCTATAATAGTGGCCCCAAAATAATGGGCCATGAAAAGGCCATTAGAATCTCTTCACACAAGGGTTGGAGTTTTTTTTTTTTTTTTTTTTTGGGTTCTTTGGTCCACTACAGAGTACAGACCCATTGGGCCTATTGGTCAGTTCAAATCTAGGTGTAGGTGAGATTTAATTCCGAATCTTTTCATTTAACAATCAAATTTAAATTTATTTTATTAATTGAGCTAAATAATATTCACAATTTTTTTAATTCGATACTTACTAGCACCATGTGCAGGTCGGATTAGGCTGGTTGAGGAATATATTTTAAGTTTTTAACCAATCTGCCTTTGGTGGGTTGTAAAATTTTGAAACTGATGTCAACCCAAAATCTCAAAAAATGATTGATTGATTGAAAATTTGGGCAGTTTTAACTTGGTGAATTGGGAGGGTTAGTTTTAATTATATGAGTCTCAATATTATGTGAAAGGAAGGAGTATTGCACTTGGAGTATTAAATAAAGAAAAAGCTTACGGATGCCCTAAGGGCTTTAGTTTAGGAATTATTTTCCGAATATATTATGAGAAAAACATAAAGAATTTTTTTTATGGCTTTTTATATTTCTCATGAAAGTTATGTCAAAAGTTTTCTAAAATGGTTTATTAACAATTGTCTTAAAGACGCCTGTTAATATGACCCATTAAATAATTACTTGACACTATAAAGAGAGCGTGCACATACACACACATATCAAGTTATACCTGATGGGATAACAAAAATTACATCTATAGCTCGTCCAGATGGGTCGTCCATGACGAACGATTAGCCAAGCATCCAAGACCATCTTCTATTCGTCCATAACTCTCGTCCTTGAGAAGTTGACCAATTGAATAAACCTCTTAACCAAGTCGAAAGAGTCGTCCATATACGAAGCACATGGACGACCAGTCAACTTCATGACAAAGGGTCGTCCATAGGCATTTGCCCATGGACGACCACACAACACTTAAACAAATTCTGGAGCGGGTAATCAACCTGTGTCTATCACCGCCAATTCCTCCCAAGTATGTAACTTCCAACAACGGTTATGGTTTTAATAGAAGTTGAGGTCTGAATTCCAAGGATCTAGGGGAAGTTATCTGAACCAATAACCGCCCCGAAGTATCCTATATAAGGATCGGTCTGAACCATGCAAAGGTATGATGAAATTCTGAGATATTACTCCCGAAAAGTTGGAACTACATTTTCCTTGTTAGAAAACTAACTTTATCATCGGAGGGTATTTGGCCGGTCCACCCCGATCACCCCTTAATTGTTTCTTCTTTTCAGGCCTTCGCTATCGCCGTAGCCCACCGAAGCCGAAGTGTTTAACCAACTGATTCAACACATCATTAGTTGGCGCCGTCTGTGGGGATCTGTAAGTTGTTTTACGATTCGGCTTTCTGCAACAAAAGGTTGAATGGTTCGGACTAGGTCGAGGGCTACAAGCCCAGGCCATTAGGGAAGCAGAGATGCTTCAAGCAACCCCCTTCGCGATCGCCAATCAGCGCCTGTCATGCCGTCGCCTTCCATCCAACACATACAATCCATGGCGGCCGCAATGGCGGAGTTAACTCGCCAGAATCAAGAATTGACTAAGGAGATGGAGAGGCAACGCCGTGAAGGACATGCTGAGAGACAGTCCCAAAGTCAAGAAGACAGAGGAGGAAATGTTGAGCCCGAGGCTCAGTTAAGAGGCACCACTTCGCGAAGGGTGCCACATTTGGAGAAGGAAATGGATCAGATGAGGAAGGTTATGGACGAGATGAAGGAGAACATGAGAAGGGCAAATCCCGACGAGGATTTGGTTCACCGAACAAATTCCCCTTTCACGGCTTCCATCAATGGGCATCCCTTGCCTACGAAGTTCAAAATGCCTTCCCTGGATTCATATGATGGAGCGCGTGATCCTTTTGATCATATTGCTACTTTCAAGACTACAATGCATCTCCAAGGAGTTCCAGACGAGATTATGTGCAGAGCCTTCCCTACCACCCTCAAGGGACCAGCGCGAGTATGGTTCAGTAAAATACCCCTGAATTCTGTAAGTTCTTTCGAGGAGTTAAGCAAATTATTTGTCAATAATTTCATTGGAGGACAGAGACACAAACGTTCTTCGTCCAGTTTGCTGACCATCGAGCAAGGAGAGAATGAAAGCCTGCGTTCCTTCATCACACGCTTCAACAAGGAAGCCCTGACAGTAGACGAGGTGGACGACAAACTACTATTGGCAGCCTTCCACAATGGAGTTAACTCGGACTTATTCATTCACAAGTTGTATGAGAAAGAGCCCCAATCCATGGCTGAACTCGTCCATTTAGCCTAAAACTTTATGAACGCAGAAGACGCCATCATAGCTAAGAAGAGGAAGAGAGCTGAAAGAATGGAAGTCAACCCCCCGCGTCACTCTGATCAAGGGCCTCGTCCAAAGAATGGACGAACGGAAGATAAGAAGGACCGAGATAGGGATAACAGGAAGGCAGGCCCATCAGCAAGGAATCAGAATTACACACCATTGAATGCCCCACTCGATCAAGTGCTCATGCAGATTAAGGATGATCCTTCCTTGAAGTGGCCGGAAAAGATGAAGGGAGATCCTAACAAGCGCAATAAGAATAAATATTGTCGCTTCTATAGGGATCATGGGCATGATACGGACGAGTGTTATGATTTGAAGCAGCAGATTGAGAACCTCATTAGACAAGGAAAGTTGAGGCATTTCATTGGAAGGGATCATAAAGATGAAAAATTGAAAGCAAAAATGGAAGAGTCATCACGGCCCCCACTTGGAGAAATAAGGGTTATCATCGGTGGGACATCAACAGGACAATCTTCCAAGGCAAAGAAGACGTACCTCAAAGCAGTGCAAAATGTCCAACTCTCTGGACGATCCCTAGGGACGAGGGGGACGGACGAGCCAACCATTTCTTTCACAGATAAGGAAGCTGAAAGAATTCATCATCCACATGACGATGCCATAGTCATTACCCTACTTATAGCAGATTACAGAACCAAGAAGGTGTTGGTGGATAATGGAAGTTCAGCAGATATATTATATTATCCTGCCTTCCAGCAGATGAGGCTTGGACGAGATCAGCTTCGTCCAGCATGCTTGCCACTGATAGGATTTGGAGGAAATAAGGTGCAGCTCGTAGGTACCATAACCTTGCCTGTAGTGGTAGGGTCATACCCGCAGCAAATAACTAAGGAAGTAAATTTCCTTGTGGTGGTGTTCATCCTCATATAATGCCATCATTGGAAGGCCAACCTTGAACAGTTGGAAGGCGGTAACATCTACCTACCATCTATCAGTCAAATTCCCTACGGAGTGCGAAATTGGACAAGCATAAGGAGATCAGTTGGCAGCTAGGGAGTGTTATCTAGCCATATTGGCTATGGACGAGCAGATGCAGACTATGAGTATAGAAGAAAGAAAAATTGTTGCAGAACTGACTGAAGTATTGGAAGATGTTTTATTACAAGAAAATGATCCAGAGAAATTCACTAGAATTGGAACAAGTATGAAGAAGAAGGCGAAAGAAGACCTCGTTCAGTTTCTAAAAAAGACTGCCGACATTTTTGCATGGAGTCATGACGACATGCCTGACATTGATCCAAGTGTAATCACTCATCGACTGAATGTGTTCCCCTCTTTTAAGCCTATTCTTCAAAAGAAGAGGGTGTTCGCCCCTGAGCGAGAGAAGGCTATCAAGGAAGAGGTTCAAAAACTAACCACAACACAGTTCATCCGGGAAGTCTATTACCCGGATTGGTTGGCAAATGTAGTGATGGTAAAAAAAGCAAATGGCAAGTGGAGGATGTGCGTTGACTTCACTGACTTGAACAAAGCTTGTCCTAAGGATAGTTATCCCTTGCCTCGCATTGACCAACTGGTTGATTCTACGGTTGGCCATCAACTGTTGAGCTTCATGGACGCCTTCTCAGGATATAATCAGATAAAGATGGACGAGGCAGATCAGAAAAAGACATCTTTTATTACAAGTCAATGTTTGTTTTGTTACAAGGTAATGCCTTTCGGTCTGAAGAATGCAGGGGCAACTTACCAAAGGTTGGTGAATCATATGTTTCGTCCACAGATAGGACGGAATGTAGAGGTATATGTGGATGACATGCTTGTGAAGAGCTTAGATGAGGGAAGCCACTTAGATGATCTTCAAGAAACTTTTGAAACACTTAGGCGGTACTAGATGAAGCTAAACCCAAGTAAATGCGCATTCGGAGTATCGTCAGGAAAGTTTCTAGGATTCATGGTATCAGAGAGAGGAATTGAGGCAAATCCAGACAAGATCCAAGCCATACTGAACATGGAACCACCGAAGAATATCAAGGAAGTCCAATCCCTAACTGGACGAGTTGCAGCTCTGAACAGGTTTGTCTCAAAAGCCACTGATAAGTGTTTACCCTTTTTTAAGATTCTCAGGAAGGCATTTGAGTGGACGGACGAATGTCAAAGGGCCTTCCAAGACCTAAAGCACTATCTTACTACGGCTTCATTGCTAAGTCCGTCCGTGCCAGGAAAATAATTATATCTGTACTTAGCAGTGTCTCCACATGCCGTATGCTCAGCGTTGATCAGGGAGGAAGAAAAGGTGCAAAAGCCTGTGTATTATACTAGCCGGGCATTGAGAGGAGCGGAAGGAAGGTATCCATTGATAGAGAAGTTAGCCTTCGCGCTAATAACGGCTTCTAGGAAGTTAAGACACTACTTCCAAGGTCATGTCGTCATAGTCATAACTGATCATCCACTCAAGAAGGCAATGAACAAACTTGAAGCTGCAGGACGATTGATCTAATGGGCAGTTGAGCTCAGTGAATTTGATATTCGGTATCAACCGAGGAATGCAATAAAAGCTCAAGCCCTGGCAGATTTCATTGCAGAATTCACTCCAAGCTATGAGGACTTAGACGAGAAAGAAGACAGTAAAAAATGGGTCGTCCATGTAGACGGATCATCTACACTGTATACAGGAGGTATAGGAGTTGTTTTGCAATCACCAGAAGGAGATAAACTGAAGTACAAAGCTCGCTTGCAGTACCAGACAACTAACAATGAGGTGGAGTACGAAGCCCTTCTTAAAGGGTTGGAGTTGGCTAGATCTGTAGAAGCAAGCTCAGTACTCGTCCTGGGAGATTTACAGTTGGTCATAGGCCAAGTAAATGGAACATGTGAAGCCAAGGAAGATAGAATGAAGAAATATTTGAGGAAGGTGTTACGCCTTGTGAAGAAATTTAGAGAAGCTAATTTCGTTCAAATCTCGAGGGAAAAGAACACGGAAGCAGACACTCTAGCGAAGGAAGCCTCCGCTAATGAAGCAATGGACAAGTTAGATGAAATACGATACATGCCAAGTATAGATCTTCCAGAAATATTGCAAATAGAAGGTGAGGAAAATTGGATGACTCCAATAGTCTCATATTTAAAGGACAGAAGGCTTCCAGAAGGGAAGGACGAAGCCAGGAAGCTCAGAATTAAATCAGCCAGATACATCCTTGTGGACGAAGTGTTGTACAAAAGAGGTTTTTCACAGCCATACCTGAGATGTTTAACTCCAGACGAGGCGAATTACATGTTGAGAGAAGTTCATGAAGGAGCGTGTGGAAATCACTCAGGAGCTAGATCACTCGTCCACAAGGTCATTCGTGCAGGGTACTACTGGCCAACCGTCCAAGCTGATGCTAAGGCATATGTTAAGGTATGTGACCAATGTCAACGTTTCAGTAACATTCCTAGACAGCCTTCAGAATACCTCACCCCAATGATGGCCCCTTGGCCTTTTGCACAGTGGGGTTTGGATATTTTGGGCCCCTTTCCAACTGGAACCAGACAGATGAAGTTCTTGGTAGTGGGCATAGATTATTTCACTAAATGGGTGGAAGCTGAACCCTTAGTGAAAATTACACAACAAAATGTCAAAAGTTTTGCCTGGAAGAACATTGTATGCAGATTTGGAGTACTAAGAGTTCTAGTATCTGACAATGGACGACAATTTGACAACACCCCCTTCAGAGAATTCTGCGAACAACTTGGTATCAAGAATCATTATTCCTCACCCTCCCACCCACAGGCTAACGGACAAGCAGAAGTAGCAAACCGATCTTTGTTGAAAATCATCAAGACTCGGCTTGAAGGGGCAAAGGGAGTGTGGCCGGATGAATTACCAGGCGTTTTGTGGGCTTACAGAACAACAGCGAGAACTCCCACAGGAGAGACTCCTTTCAAACTGGCTTATGGGAGCGAAGCAGTCATACCTGCAGAAGTGCATATGGCCAGCCATAGGGTGATGAAGTATCAAGATGAGGAAAACAACGAACAGCTTCGTCTTAGCCTCGATCTCATAGACGAGGTAAGAATGGACACGGAGCAAAGAACAGTAAGGTACAAAAACCTCATGGCAAAGCAGCATGATGCTATGGTGAAACCCAAGCGCTTCAGCATTGGGGATCTCGTCCTTAAAAGAGTCTCTTTGGCAACCAAAAACCCGGCCCATGGGAAGCTGAGACCAAACTGGGAAGGACCTTACAGAGTTATCAACTCCAAGAAACAAGGATCCTACTATTTGGAAGCCCTGGATGGACGAAAGTTAGAGCACCCGTGGAATTTTGAACACCTAAGGAGATACTATCAATGAAGGGTGATCATGGACGAGCCCTAACATGGACGAGACCCTTAGACGTTTGAAGTAATGCTTAATACTATTTTCCAATATTTACTTATTATTATTATGTTTTAAGTGTATAAGTACTTTATTCTATTCATGGACGAAGTTATGTGTTTTAATTCCCTAAAAGCACAAGCTTTTAAGCATGTGCCATGATTGTAGACGAATGATTACATAGTATGAATTTCTAAATATACATATGGTGTGTTTTTAAATATGTATGATTGTATGGGAATCCCTCATTTTCTATGATTCAAAATGATCCACGGAAGGCGAAAGGCCAAGGATGAGTAAAATCCTTGGACGCAAGGAAGTATCGTCCAAAAGCTTTCCTTTAGATAAGGATAAAGCAAGAAAAATAAAAGCCAAGGACGAGTAAAATCCTTAGACGCAAGGAAGTATCGTCCAAAAGCTTTCCTTTAGATAAGGATAAAGCAAGAAAAATAAACAAGGTATGTCCGTCTAAGCTCAAGACGAGACAAACCTGAATTGTAATCGTCTACGCCATGGACGAACAATGTGCGTGTGAAAACCACAGCCCCATAGACGAGTCTAACCAACTTAAACAATCCAGCCCATGGACGAGTATTTGTTGGGAAAAACTTCATTAAGGACGAGTGAATAGTCGTCCTAAATTTGAGCAACACTTAAATTATTGAGCTGGCCAAAAGACGATAGTCATGGACGAATTAAAGAGGTATTTTCGAGGTTCATTTTTACTCTAGCTTTGTGATGAAAAGACTTCGTCCATAAGTGCAAGTTGAGATAAAATGATTTCCTAGATGGCATGGACGATACTAATAAAGTTTGTCCGTAATATCTTAAACACATTCAAATATGATAAAAACAAAGAAAAAAGCATTCATTCATTCATAAAAGGGTAGACGACCATCGTCCAAAAACCCTTGGAAGTAGAGTAATAGTTAATAAAACTCGTCTATAAATTTGGACGAGGAAATTGTACTTGAATGATTTTTTTTTTTTTAAAAAAGAGAAGGATAAAAGCCCAAAACATTAGGGAACTTCTAAATAAAAGAAAAACTATAAAAAACTTTCTAATAGTTGAAGTCATTTTGGTGGGTTAGTCTTGGGATCGTCCTGCGTGACCTCATTGCTGGCATCGTCCATGACGTTGACGTCTTCAGAACTCGTTTGAAACAAGGAGCTTTTTGCACCAAGGGGAAGCTGGAAAGAATCAAAATTTAGCTCAGGGAAGGCCTCCTTAGCGTCAGCACGGAAGTCCTCATAGCCAACAGCGTAGTGGCTGTCTAGACGATTCTTGTATTCATCAGACTTCTTGAAGGCTGCTATGGCTTCTTCACGTACTTTCCCCAAAGACGAGGCGAACTCTAAAGCTTGTCCTTCCAGATAAGCAATGCGAGTATCTTTTTCAATGGCATCTGCTTTAAGTTCTTCCACCTCGTTCTTCAACTTCGTCTCACTTGCTAGCAAACGGTTGAAGTCGTCCGTCAGCCTGATCACTTCCCCCTTCTTCAACAAGACTTCCTTGCTCAGCTCTTCAGCTTTCTCCTTCGCCGTCTTAGCCTCCTCAGTAAGTTCCTTCGCTTGGCACGTCGCTGTGTAAAACTTTGACATAGCCTGTACATGGACGAAAGAAAGTTAGAAAATTCTACTTTCTTGAAAAACTCTTAAAGACACTCAAAGACGAATGAAACTCATACCTTGAAGAGATCATGGATACCAGAGCGTTCAAACTCCTTCACTGACATGTTGTAGCATTCATTCACTTCATTGTCAGTGACGATTCCTTTGAACGTCCTCCATGCATAACTCTCGTCCAACACCAAGTTGGAAGGACGATCGGACGGCTCTGACGAATGAGGCTTGCGAGGAGTCTTAGTTGGAGGGGGAGTGGGATTAGCTGAAACAGGATGAATCACTTGGACGGGCTCCACGTTGACAGGAGGGTCGTCCAGATCCACCGTTGAAGGTATGAACTTTGGGACCTTGGGAAGAGATGAAGTCTGATTAGTTTTTTGTTTTTTAGAGACTCGACGACTAGGAAGGTCGTCCAGGTCCACAGCGCTGGAAATCTTCTTAGGCTTCCTCTTCCCAGCCTGGACGACACCCTTCTGAACGACAGGAGGCACAGAAGCTCCCTCATCCCCACTAAGTACTGTCTTGTCTCTATTTTTTGTCATTGTAATTATTCCTATGACGAGGAAAATCAGTTAAAAAGAGAGAAAAGAAAGAATAGAAAAAAGTAAAGAGGGGTGGACGACACTTACTTCGTCGAGTAGTTTCCTCGTGACTTAAATTCTCAGCAGTAGGTTCTGGACCAAGTCCCCAGGTAGCCAAACTGCTGAAGGTTACTAGTTCGTGAAAAGTCCTTCTAGGGAAGGCACGAACTTTATCTATTTGGTCTAAGTAAAACCTGTCCAAACGTGGACGAGTAACAGCTGCACCAATAAAAGAAAGGTGGTTAAACGATTGAAAGTTAGAAAAAGTGTAAGGAATAAAATAAATAACATGGAAAGAAAACATACCCTCAGGACGAAGGTGACCTATGGGGTTGGTAAAAGGAGGGAAGGGGGCATTACTAACGTCTGTTGGGTCCCCAGCCCAATTTCCAGAAATAATAAAAAATTCTTGTTTCTAGAGCCTGTCAGACGAGCTACGGCCCTTTATTAAACTATAGTGAGAGCCTCTGGACGAGAACTAGTAAAAACCAGCAGACTTCTTTATCTCTGAGGGCTTATAACAATAAAGGAACTCGTCCACTGTTAAAGGACAGTTCCCTTCCAATGCCTCATGCCATAGCACTTGCATGGCAACCACAGTCCTCCATCCATTGGGGTTAAGTTGGTTAGGACCAATACCTAACCTATGAAGAAGACCTCTACAAAATGAATTTAGGGGAAACCTAAGGCCAGCTAAGAGGTAAGACGAGTATACTCCCAAACCAGAAGAAGGTGAACAACACCATTCCACTTCCATGGGTAGACGAGGATTGAATTCCTTAGGAATTTGATATCTATCTACAAGAGTTTTAAGTTTAGGGGCATCTAAGGTGGACGATACTTCAGGAGCGCAACTATATATCACCTCCTCCTCCTCCTCGTCTTGAGGAGGGCTAGGTGACCTTCTGGACGAGCTAGCCCCAGCCCCAGAAGCCATCCTACGCTGCATTTCCTGGAATTCCTCTAAGGAAATACCAGGGACCCAAGACGAATAATACTTGTCTGAAGAATTATCACTACTACTAGTATTTTCCTCACCACTCTCATAACTATCCCCACTTCCAGAGGAGACGTCCTGATACTTGTCTATCTCCTTATCCACGCTATCACTAGACCCAGACATGATTGTTTGAAAAAGGATTAAGATGAAAAACCTAAGGAAGAGGGAAGGAGAATACCTTACGAGACTAGATGACGAAGCCTAAACGAGAATCTTGGACGAGATGGCAGAGGAGAGATTATGAGAAAGGTGAAGGGCAAGAAAGAGAATGTGTCTATTTATAGGGCCCAGGAATAGGGTCAGCGAAGCGACATCATCCACTAAGAAAGTGACACGTGACAGTCGCATGGGGAAATGTAATCGATTTAACTGCTCAACGTATTAAACCATGACACGTGGCCGTATAAAGGGAATAAAATCCCTATAATGTCCCTGAACGACACCCTGGACAAGGGGGCAACTGATGGGATAACAAAAATTACATCTATAGCTCGTCCAGATGAGTCGTCCATGACAAACGATTAGCCAAGCATCCAAGACCATCTTCTATTCGTCCAGAACTCTCGTCCTTGAGAAGTTGACCAATTGAATAAACCTCTTAACCAAGTCGAAAGAGTCGTCCATATACAAAGCACATGGACGACCAGTCAACTTCATGACAAAGGGTCATCCATAGGCATTTGCCCATGGACGACCACATAACACTTAAACAAATTCTGGAGCGGGTAATCAACCCATGTCTATCACCGCCAATTCCTCCCAAGTATGTAACTTCCAACAATGGTTATGGTTTTAATAGCAGTTGAGGTCTAAATTCCAAGGATTTAGGGGAAGTTATCCGAACCAATAACCGCCCCGAAGTACGCTATATAAGGATCGGTCTGAACAATGCAAAGATATGATGAAATTCTGAGATATTACTCCCGAAAAGTTGGAACTACATTTTCCTTGTTAGAAAACTAACTTTATCATCGGAGGGTATTTGGCCGGTCCACCCCGGTCACCCCTTAATTGTTTCTTCTTTTCAGGCCTTCGCTACCGCCGTAACCCACCGAAGCCGAAGTGTTCAACCAACTGATTCAACACATCATCAATACCATATGTAAATTTTTCTTAATGTTTCATCGCCTAATAACTTTCAGTGAATTAGTATTTTTAAAATTATAACATTGGATTACATGTTCTCTATTTTCTTAATATGTATAACAAAATCAATCGAATGTTATTCACTATACAATCTATAAACTTATCTTTCATACATAATTTAAAAAGTATTCTTTAATTTTTTTTAATCTATACATTTTATAAATGATATAACTATTAATCTTTAATTGTCTTAAAATTTTGCAAGTATAGAAAATATAGGAAAAAAATGTAATCTATCAGTAAATTAGTGAACATACACATTCAATAAAAAATTATTGACCCTTTTATGTGTGTATTTTTTTTAAGCAATTTCTTACGAAAGTCTATTGTGTGTAATATAACTTGTTTCACCCTCAATTAAAAGTTATCATAACTTTAAAGTGGAGTTTGTGAGTCTTTGTGTTGGAAATTAGAACTCCATTTCTTCTCCTTTGTGTCTGTGATTTTGTTTATATAACATTGCTAAACATTATATATATATATGTGTGTGTGTGTGTGTGTGTGTGTATTCTTTGGGCAATTACACTCTACCCCCTTAAACCATACCATCTTTTACACTTACACCTCTAAACTATTACTCATATAACATTTTGCACCCCATCTCATGGATAATTGTTTAGGGAAGTGTGCATTCTCATAGTTTATGGGGGCAAGTGTTATATGGATAATAGTTTAAAGAGGTTAAGTGTTCATTCAGATAGTTTACTGAGGAAAGTGTAAAATAGGGTATAATTTAGGGGAGTAAAATATAATTTCCTCATATATTCTTGGATGTTGTCATGTACCTCAAAAAAAAAAAAAAAAAAAATATATATATATATATATACACACTCTACCCCCCTAAACCATACCATCTTTTACACTTACCCCCCCTAAATATTACCCATATAACACTTTGCACCCCATCCCATGGATAATTATTTAGGAAAGTGTGCATTCTCATAGTTTACAGGGGCAAGTGTTACATGGATAATAGTTTAGGGAGGTTTAAGTGTTCATTCAGATAGTTTAGGGAGGAAAGTGTAAAATATGGTATAATTTAAGAGAGTAAAATGTAATTTCCTCATATATTCTTGGATGTTGTCATGTACCTCAAAAAAAAAAAAAAAAAAAAAAAAAAATATATATATATATATATATTCTTGGGGCAATTACATTCTTCCCCCCCTAAACCATACCATCTTTTACACTTACCCCCTAATATATACCAATTTTTATACTTACCCTCCTAAACTATTACCCGTATAACACTTTGCACCCCATCCATGGATAATTGTTTAGTGAAGTGTGCATTCTTATAGTTTACGGGGGCAAGTGTTATATAGATAATCGTTTAGGGGGCTTAAGTGTTCATTTAGATAGTTTAGGGAGGTAAGTGTAAAATAGGGTATAATTTAGGGGAGTAAAATGTATTTTTCATATATTCTTGGATGTTTTCATGTACCTCAAAAAAAAAAAAAAAAAAAATAGAGCATTCACACCAAAGCTTCTAAAAAAATATAGCCAAAAGTGTTTTTTTTTTTTTTTTTTTTAACCACTTCATCTAAAATAATATAAACAACTCATGAAAATAATATAAAAAAAACCACCACAAAAACCTACAGACAACCACCTCCCCCACCACTCCACCAGCCATAACCACCATGGCAGCCACAACCCATTGTAAAGAAAAAAAAAAAAAAAAAAAGAAGAATAAAACCAAAACAAACCATAACTCATCACCACCAGTCACAGCCATAGCCACCTCCACCACCACCCACAAACACCAATGTGGCAACCCTAACCCACCGTAGGAAAAAAAAAAAACCAAGGCAAAACCACAACCCATCATCACTAGCAACAACAACTCATCATCACAACCACAATCCACCGCCATAGCCAAAAATCAACAACCACCCATCCACAAAACCCACACCCAAAATCAATCACCATAGCCACCAACCCATGAAATCCACACCCAAAATAAACCATCACCGCCATTACAACCACCAAGAAGTCCACAGCTAAAATCAACTAGCACCACCACTGCCACCAAACCCATAGAATACACACATAAACAAAGAGGAGAGAGAGAGAGAAGAGACCAAGGATAAGAGAGGCATGGGAGAGAAAGAGAGAGAGAGAGAGAGAGAGAGAGAGAGCAAGAAAGAAATTAATCTATATATATATATATATATATATATATAAAATCGAAACTTTTGAAGCTCTCACAATTTTCCACATCATCACTATTTTCTTTTTATTTTTATTTTTGATTCTTTTTATTTTAGGTTTTATATTTTATAACAATAATATTGAAAAACGTATACAAACTTGGAGGCCTATTTAAGGGCTCCATAAAACTTGATGGACAAGAAAATATATTCTAAAATAAGCCCTAATTAATACCTAACTATAATAGGAACCAAATTTGACCTAAAAAAACATTAAAAGAGCCTAAAAACAAGGAAATAAATCACCTAGACCTAAAATAACGTTTTTTGCATAAAAATACCAAAATCTCTTTTCTCCTTAAAACCCTAGCAATTACCATCTCAAAACCCTAAACTCAAAGCGTAGGTTTTGTCTTTTTTTATTTGCTTTCATATGTGCCTGAAATTTTCATTCTATCTTATTGTTTTATTATGTTTAGAATTGATTTTCTTATAAGTATTTGGGTTAATCTCTATATTTTGATAGTGTTTTTATGGGTTTGGTTTTTGAGTTGAAATTCTAATAATTATTTTATATTGTATATGACAGATGAAGCATCTCTATTTTTTGGAGAAAAATCAAAGCTGCAACCTATGTCTTCCAGCCCAAGGTGTGGAAGCATAAAACCCAACAAAAACTTGGTACTCTCTCTTCTCTGTTTGCAATCTCTACTACTTTTTATTTTTATTTTTAACTTTTGCATTGCTACAAGTGTTGTAGAGGATCCTAAAGAAGTATATGTGAAGCCCTAGAAAGCCTTGACATTTAATTATGTATTATGCAGTTATGATTACAATGCGATTCAAATCTTAGTGCTTAAGACCAGCAACAAAGCCTATTGATTGTCTGTGCATGGTTTGTATCAGTTTTATATAATTATTATTTGCAGTTGTGATATAGAAATTTGAGTTAGAGAACATGCAACCCTTTAATTTGAAGTTAGGAATTTGCTTTTGATAATCAAGTGTGCTATTCATAAATCACCGTTGAATTTCCAATAAATTTATACAAATTCTGAAGCACAATTATTTCTTATGATAATCCCCCTTTGGTTCTTAAATCTTTTGGTATGTGGCTACAAATTTTCCACAAATTAAATTCATATACAAACTAAGGCACATTTATTTCTTATGATAATCCCCTTTTGGTTCTTAAAATTTTTGGTTTGTGGTTATATATCTTGACAAGTTCTAAAATTATCTTGAGCTTCTTCAGTTTATGAATCTTTGTTTTCATGGATGATTGATTTTTTTCCCCCTTCATAGGAAGGATTTTGCCTTGAATGTTGTTGGTGTAATGCTAGATGAACTACTTTGAATTTCTTCTTCAATAGGTATAATTTTATGTTTTACGGTTACAATGGCGATAGACATGGGATGAGTACCAGTAGTAAAGATGAGATAACTATAGATTTATCTCAAGATAACAATTGTGTTAAAGCAAAATTTTACATAGAAGTTAAAAGTAGTAATTAATATGCAAAAAGAGAATGAATATCAAAACTGACATGATATCTTTCTGGTAAATTGCATATAGGACATGAAATTTTTCTTTATATCATTTTGATGGTAATTTTATTCTCAAATAACATTTTGCGATGAATATTGTATATTTTATGTTTATTTTGATAAGTTATGATGTTTTTTCATTTTAAATTTTATTTTAAGCAAAGTGAAATATATTCCGTGCATCGCACGGGTTAGCGACTAGTTAAAAAAATGTTGCAACTTGCTAAAACTTTTAAGTTTGACACCACTGGCAAAAAATGTTTTTTGGTGTTGGAGGTGTTAAAATAGCTTTTAGCTATTTCAACACCTCTATTGTGAATGCTCTTAATTATTGTATATCATGCATATCATGCTCTTAATTGTAGCTTTATTAATTTTAGTATATCATATCTATTTTTTTTCTATCTTTAAATTTGGTTACTTTATCAAAAAATGAAAAGAAAAAAAAAAAAGAGGCATGACATGATGCAATTGCAAAAGCAAAAATTAAATACTCAAAATGGGATAAAGTGAGATGACATGGAGTATTAAATAAGAATATGCAATCCAACAATTTGGTTTTTAAAATTCACATTCAATAAAAAGATATAAAGAGAGTTCGAAGGGTTTTTCTCTAAACTAGTTTAAAGAGAAACATTTTTCTAGCATTAAAAGCATTAATATGGATTATTAATTACTACAAAAAAAAAATAAAAAAAAAATTCTAGGAAGCAGCATTCATGATATTGGTTTCTAAGCACTTAAGAAATTCTAATGTGGCCTTTATCGTCTTCGAGGGCATGGTACTTTTTTGATATGTTTCAGTCTCAGATGAGATTGTGACATCAACCAAAGTCTCCTGCTCTGCAATTGCAGTTAGTTGGAAAGTCGTCATGTAGAAGGAAAGACCTTTATTCAGATGTCCTCCTTCCAGCACTTGAAGAGCAATTCGATGAAAAGACTCATCAAGCTCCGCAATTTCTTCCTTCTGATACGCTGCTATGGATCCATATGATAATAGTCATAAAAAGAATTTCATTAGCAACATCACATCATTTATTTACATTTTTATCTAGTTGGCATGCTAGTACAGGAACTAAATTCATACAAATGCAAAACGAATACAAGCAATTTTCATTTTAAAAAAAAATTATTAGTAGGAGATTTGAACCTTGAGTGTCTCTATTTAAGACACTTGACAATGTCGTCGAGTTACAATATTATTGGCAATTTTCAATTTGAAAGCAAATAAAGCAAGAAGTAATGTCAAAATGATAACTTTAAATGGTTAAAATGTTGGAGGGGAGATTTGAAAAATGAATGTCTTCATTAAAAATGTCAAAATGTACTTGTTGAAGTACTAGGCTCTTGACACCTCTAGAAGTGATTTATTTTTTGTTATTGTTCTAAAGTGATATTTTTTATTCCACTTTGGGTTACATCTAAAACTTTCAGTCATATAGTTTGTAAGAGCAAACTTAAAAGTTCCGTACTAATTAAGACCCTTTCCTCAAATGATTCAAGGAAAATTATTAGGTGCATGCTACACCGTAACATGGCATTCATTTCTCTAACATTCATGATAGGAGCACTATGTCACTTTATTTTGAGAACACCTAATAATTACTCATGTCCAGGGACAAACCTAGGGGGCGCCCAAGGGGGCCCGAGCCCCCTGGTCCAATTTTTTTTTTTTTTTACAAATTATATACATCATTTTTGTAGTTCCTCTATTCCAAAACCTTAGGCCCCTTCCAACTAGCAATTATTCTGTAAAATTGTGATTTCCAACTATGTTGTATTAGCTTTAATTCCGTGCCAAATTTGATTGTAATTTCTTCAATCATTTTCCCTGTATGTATGTGGGATTAATTGTAAGAGATGAGTGTGAGAGATTGGTAAAGACTCAAGCTTCAAAGAATGTACAAGTGGATTTCGTTGGCTCGCGATTGTCTCATGAGAAGCTTACCTGCGAAAAGAGTCACGTGTAGAGCATATGACTAGAAGATGAAGAGTCCCACCAGGCTGTACTTTTTGCAAATGTCTCACAGGTAAGGCCAACTTGTGAAGGACTCGCAAAACTCTCTGTTTAGCAAAAAGTTATGTTTTGCTTTACCATGTCTTTACCTACACTATATTTACCCTCATTACCCACAAATTGTAAGGAGTGCTTTTTAGAGAGAAAACCCTAGAAAATACACTTGAGACTTAGAGATTGTCACGCCCACAATCATCTACACATTTCCTTGTGGTTTTCCTTAACTCCTACCTCTCCATCTCTATATTTTTGAGAGGTTGCTAGTCCAAACACTTACCACACCCATACTGAGTGTAAAGTGAGATTTTGGTGCTACTGTGAATTATTGGAAGGAGCCATTCATTGGCGGATGCAATCGGGCTGAATTACAGGATCCAGAAAGCTAGAGAAGACAAGGCTTTGAGAAGAAGTCAGCTGGTAGCAGGAGCTTAGATGGCTCAAGTACATGGGGGTAGACTAGGCTTGGAGGGTCTTTTGTTATTCTATACTTCAACTTTATTCTCTAGTGGATCGATTTCGACTTGGAGGGTTGCGGAGAGCTTTTTCGTCGAATTCTTCGATTTTCTTTTCGATAACACGTCTCAATGTTATCTTGTGTTTGCATTGCTCTTCCCTACTCTTTAAGCTTTCTTTTTATTATTGATGATGGATGAATATGGCTTAGGGTAGTGTTATCGGTTCATTGTGCTTATATACTCTTGTTCCACCCTTAGTCTAAGTTAGAGTAAAAACAATCTAGCCGTAATTTTTAATTGGAGGTCTAAACAAGCTCTTGCGTTTTAGCACAAATTCGAGCTTTCATATTCAACCCAAAAACAATAAAAACATTCACAATGGTGATTGTATTTTAGCAAAAAAAACTATTTTACCACCAAAGAACCAAAAAACCATGTGTTATTGGAGAAGCAAAAGCTAAATTTTTTGCAACTACACTAAACTGGTATAAAAATAAAATACAATATTTTATTAAGATTATCTCTCTATCTTCAATTAAAAAACTCAAATTCTCTCTTTTCCTTGGTTATTTTAATGAGTTGTTTATATTATTTTAAATGAAGTGGTAAAAAGAAAGAACATTTGATGTTAGGTGTATTGTAAAGTGAGGTGGTAAAATAGATAAATTAGCTTTTTGAGGTGCTAAAAGCTAAGTTTTTTAGCACCACTACTGTGAATACTTTAACTTCAAAAAAATAAAAATAAAAATCTAAGCTAGCCTAGTATTAAAAAAAAAATATTGTTTTTGTTTTTGTTTTTTGTTTTGTTTTATTTATTTTTTTTTGTGTGTCTTTGTTGGTAAATGATTGCATTTTAATGTATTAAGAAACACCGATTTTGTGTATTTATAATTTGTTAATACTATATGGATGTATATTTGAAATTTTTTTCTTCTTATACTCTGGCCCCCACTAGTTTTAAATCCTGGGTCCATCCCTGCTCATGCCTAAAATATAAGAAATTATTTGGAGTAGTTCATAAATCAAATCATAAGCCAATAAACTCTTCTCTCTCTCTCTCTCTCTCTCTTTTCAAATGAAATAAGTAAGCCAATAAACTCAATGATCAAAGTAGATGGACTCACCACCAGAGAAGAAATTGAAGAGGAGTGTACCAAGGCCACCATCTCCTTCAATCAATTCCACATCCTTCACTATGTTTGGCAGAACATTAGGGACCACAAATCTCAATTCTTTAGGGACCACCATCTTTTTTTCTTTTTTTCTTTTGGTTAAAATACGATTCCATTCAACAAACTAACCAGGGACATCAGAAACAAAACAGACCCTGTTCACATATAGACCAACAGCATCCTCAGCTAAGATACCATCTCCTTCAATCAATTGTTTGATAAATCTCTCTCTCTCTCTCTCTCTCTCTCTCTCTCTCTCTCTCTCTCTCTCTCTCTCTCTCTCTCTCTCTCTCTCTCTCTCTCTCTCTCTCTGTGACAATTTTGTTATATTTGTTTACTAATAATAAATAGGGTGAAGGAATAAAGGGTAAATTTATTTTTTTATTTTTTATTTGAAATAAACATAAGCATCTTATATGTGAAGAGACTGAAGGAGTGTGTATATATATATATATATTGTAGACAACTAAATTTCTAGTTTGAAATAAATCAAACAAGTAAAATAGTTTCACAAATGCAAATTTGTATTAATGAATGTGTGGTATAATTCTCTGTGATTACAAAAGAGTTATCATCTGATTCGATCTCCTTGAAAGACTTGCTGATTGGAATTGTAATAATGTAATTTTGACTCGAACACAAAATATTCTTCAATTTGGCTAGGATGAATTGAAGACCTTTGAAACAGAATCACAATGAATCTCTGGCTATAAGCTTGTTAGAAATTCTTTGTTCTTCATGTTCTTCGTATGTTCTTCGTGTTCTTGGTGCGTTTTTCGTCTTCGAAGGTTTGTGGTGGAAGTTCTTCAGTGCTTTAGAGGCTTGAATCTGGTGAACTTTGTTGATTTATGGTTTGTTAAGGTTTCTGGAGGCTTTTAAGCTTGATTCCGTTGAACTTTGAGATCTAGGCAGATATTTTGGATGATTCTGCTTCAAATGTTCTTCGATTTTGAGTTTGAAGTTCTTGAAGTTCTTAAAGGCTTTGAGACTTGATTCCTGCAGAGCTTCTATACTTCTGAGTGCTTCTGAATCTTCTCTGATGCTGCTTGTGCTTCAGATGGCTTGGTGTTCCCCCTAAATGTCTTAGGAAGGCTTCTATTTATAGGAATTTGGGGGTGGATGAGCGACAAGTGGCGGAGTTTGATTGGTGACACATGTCACAGCCTGATTGGTCTGATTATGTCATCACTTTCACGCGCTGGACTGATTATATCATCGCTTACACGTGCGAGGCTGCTTATGTCATCGCTTACATGCGTTGATGTGTGATTGGTTTTTGCATGACACTTGGCAAATTTATGTTGGTTTCTGAGTAGTGATAGCAAAACCTAGCAGCAATATGTGGCGCTTTGTAATTGGCTGTATTTTGTGGACTTGGTAGTGTGACGTGTCAGCTTGTGATAGGTTGGGAATTTTCACTCTCTAAATATATATAGATATATATATATATATATGTATGTATATGTATATATTTTTTAATCTTTCATGATGGACACCACATTAATTCAAATTTTATAGATATAAATGTAGTAATTGAAGTTAGTTATTAATTGGAAAAAACATAGGGGTTAAATTGTTGCCCTAAAATACTTTTGTACATTAAAAAAATGTGACACCATAAACATAAATTATGCATATCCATGTCAATATCTCTGATTATGATTATATTTATTACTTTCTAGAGTTTTAATTTTAACCATTTATTCATATTTAAGAAAAAAAAAAAGTAGGTAAGACTGTAAGAGTCTTATAACTCAATGACACTGCATACTCTCTTTTATGAGAAAAACATGGTTGAATCCCAAATTTTTATTGTTGTAACAATTGTTTTTTTGAACTCCAATTGTTGTAATTTTACATGGAGTTGAAAAAAAGAGGTGATATTTTTTAGTAATAGCAAAAATTAAAGCACTCTCTAACTCAATTGCCATTCTTTTCAAGGTTTTTATAACTCAACTGTTTGATACTTCTTGATATTTTCAAATTCCCATTTTTTCAACTACCAAATTATCAAAAAGTACTCTTTTAATGTGTGGTTATACCCGGATACCATTCCTTCAAAAAACATAACATAGAGTGATAGAGGATATAATAAATTCTTGTAAAGGAAGAGCGAGAATCTAGATGTGAATTAATTTGCATTGCTTGCAAAAAATAAAAAATAAAGCATTGATGTATGGGAAGTCTCATGAAGAGTCAATCCTTTATTTGAACCAATCCTTTTCATTATATTTTGTGAAAGGGTTTTACCAAGGTATGTCCTTAAGTCATACATTAGTAAACCATTATAAGAAAATTTTTTATGAAAAATTGAAAAAAAAAAAATTTGTTTTGATAGCTTTTTTAATTTGCCATAAAAACTTCCCTAAAATAGATGATTTGACCGGACAAAAATTAGTAGTGACAAATCTTGTGAAACCAATGACCCTCATCAAGAGACATCATTTTAACCAAAAATAACTCTACTAATTAGAAGTGGGCAAAGTTTACCAAAATTAACCATTCATAAATAGTTCCTCGTTTGAATAATAATAAAAAAATTCTTTGAAAAAAATATCTCTAATAATAAATCAAGTTAACATTAAGATGTTTTTATTTTGAAAGTCTTAGAAGATTCATTGATGGTATAAAATGATTTAGACCATATAGGGTTGGTGTTAAACTTTCAAGTAACATTAAAAGTTTTAGAGAGTAATGGAAGCTATGAAAGGAATTGGTATGGAAAAAAATGTCCTTATTTTGATGTTAATGTTGATTATACTTGCCTCGGTTGAGGGGCAAGCCGGTGATCCTTTACCACCTTCTCTTCCTCCCTCTTCTGTTTTGCCTGACTACATGGCTAAGCCTTGGCCACCTATCAGAAAGGATAAGCAATGTTTTTTAAAGTGGGTTCGTCGTTGTTCTATGTTCCTAAATCGTAAGCTATATCCAAACTTCAAGTCGTTTGAACGTCGTGTAGATGCAGTGAAGATACATTGTACGATACCTCCCTATCCTTGCTATGTACGTTGTCAACGATTGTGATGTTAACTGTTAAATGTGATGAGCTCATGAATAATATTTATGGATCTCGAACTCTCTCTTGCACCCCTTTTTTTGTTGTTGAGAAAAGTTAGAGACTCTCTTGCACATATTCATGCATAGATACATGTATGTTCGTATACCATTTTAGTATTTTATAATGTTTCATACATAATTTGATAGGGCCAACCAGTTGAATCAATAAATTGATCTCATGTCATCAAAAAAAGAAAAGAAAAAAAGAAGTTATTATTTGTTTATTTAGACCCTTGAACACTCAAATTGTTTAACCTAATTGAATACGGAGTTGTTAGTTCATTTAAACAGATCTAAGTTAAATACAAACAATCATATCACTAAATGTGGAAAAGTAAAGAAGACAAGCAATATGATGACCCAGGAAAACCAATAAAACTGTCCAGTTTCAAGTTAAAAAAACTGGGAAGAATTTAACCTAAACAATCTTCAACGCAACAAATTCACTATATAGAATGGAAGTTTTACAATAGTTTTTTCCCTAAATCTAAAGCTACTTCTTGTAGTACTTACTCACATGACCACACGCAACTCCAAATCCACGGACTATTCTATTTGAATTTGTTGCACATAAACACCCCCGTTTGTGACTTTGAGATCCCACTTAAAGTTTTAGATTTTCAGCAGCAATTGATCTTGTATGTAGCAACTTCTCTCCACCGGTTCTTGTGTTTGGATCTTCTTTCTGGTAGATGCTTGTTGAGTTAGAAGGTTACAAAGTCTCACAGATCTCACAGGAGTAACTTACAAGACTTCATAAGACTTTTGAAACGTGAATTAGGGTTTCCTTATATACCTAACAGTGTTGAACTCAAATCCTAAATGTTTTGCAGGCTTTCGGGCATGATTTAAAATCTGCAGAAAATGTAGTTCAATTGGTTGAACCTTTCTCTCAATTTGTCAAGCCTTGCAATTTCTGAATTCTTCTTTCTGCAGCTTGACTGTTCTTGAATCTTGACTTGAACCAACTTGAGCAATGTCTAATACTGTTCTAAGACATGAATATCTTAAACTAGACATGTTTTTGTACTCAGTTTGCCAACTCACATAAAATTAAAACCTAAACATTTATTCTTAAATATTTAGAACCTAACAATTCTCATTTTCAATTTGGTTTGCCTTTCAAACCATTGTGTAAATTAAGTCGAACTGAGCCAAATTGAATCAGTCAGTTCACCAATTTAACCAAATTGAACAGTTATTAAACGGGTAAATCCATCCAATTAATCAAATTTATCAAAATCTACTATAAAGTTCACATTTTTATTCCCCTCCCCCCCCCCCCCCCCAAAAAAAACTTATTTAATCTTATATTCTTTAATCCATATATAAGTTTTATATTATTTAATATAGATATATCTATGGACACAGGGGGGAGTTGCCACCTAGTTTTTGCAATGGTCTGGGAACCATATATATAGCGTCCTTTCAAGGAAGGACCTTTGATCTTACTTCTAGAGTATAAGTTCGAAGTTTAGGTACGTTCTCGGGAAAGTGTTAGGCACCCCAGATCGCCCAACCCTAAGGTTGGCCTCCCATTATTGTGTCTTATGTCTTAACCTTATTAAAAACAAATTCAACACTTGTATTCAAACTCACACACACACACTAGCATGCATCTAACATACAACATGGCATCTCTCATCCCAAAACAACATAACATATCTATCCCAAAAACATAAAGAGCCAAACCACACACACATACAAACCCTAACATTCATCTAGCATATGAAAACCCTATCATATATCTAAAGCAAGGCAGCAACTTAATCATGGCAATCACAAGATCATGTAAACATCCATACTCAAAACCAAACATCATACAAGCATATTCATCACCAAAGATGCATTTTCAATGCATGACCTACCTTTACTTACCTTGCAGCAACTCAGCACCTATGGCATTAATGCATGGGCATGTAAATGAGTGGCATGGTATTAAGATTAAGAAACAAGAAGACAAACCCTAATCTAGCATATGAGAGATACCAACAAATAAAGCATGTGAACCAGAGACTCAGATACGTATATACATATGAAAAGGGTTTAAATAGAGGCAAGACATGTGAAGCAAGAAAACCAAACAACACAAGAGATCTGAATTAGGGTTTCTAGGCAAGTGCATACGTACGCAAGGTTTAATTTGCATATGCATGCTTATGGCATGTGTGCGTGGGACTTGTTCAAAAACCCTAACCTAGAAACATGAAACAGAAAAACAGAGCATAAAAGAAAACCCTAATTCTAACAACCTAGCATGCTTATAGACATCAAACAAGCGTAAAACTAAACTAAGCAAACATGTTATAACACAAACAAAGCAAGAAAAATAGATTAAATAGCAAAAGAAAGAAAAAAGAGAAAAGAAAGGTTGAAACTTAATACTTTAAAAAGGAGTTCTCAAGCTTTGATTTTGACTTTTCCCCTTAGTCAAATCTATCACAAGCAATTAAACAAGCGATTAGTAACGTTAAACTAAAAGGATTGGGGCCAGAAAAGGTCCCAATCAAATAAAATTGACTTGAGGGTATTTTGTGAAAAACTCTCTTTTGATTCATTATTTTCTAGTGAATCTTAGGTTTTTTTCGTGGGATTTTTGTGTGTTTTGAAAATGTACCATGTAAGGCCTTTTATAGTGGAAAAAATGGGGTTTAGAACGGCTTCTAGACGATGTGGGATTCATTCCAAACCTTAGTCATTATTGTAGAAAACTTGCATTTTCCATGCTTCTGAAACCCTAGCTACGTACGCAGGAATGTGCCTGCATACGCATGCTTTTCCTACGTATGCATGCTTTGGCCCATGTACGTGGGTCAAGGGCCACATTGGTCATTTATTTCCAAAATAGATTTTTGTTTAGTTAAAATGTTATATTTTTCATTTTAACACTTCTCAAGTCAATTTGATATCTAATTGGGCTCTAAACTGGCCTTAGGCCTTAAAATTCGAGCATTATTGGGGAACAGTGGACCGAGTTGTAAGGGGTGCAAAATGCAGTGTCTAAAACATCAAGTTAATATGTATATAAATTATATTATTCCATTTTGTGTGTGTGTGTGCGTGTGTGTCAACAATTACCATGAGAGAGATAGGTTTGGGAAGTAAAGGACAAAGAAAAGAACAATTTTTTTTTCACACTCTTATTCACAACTTGTTAAGGTGTTAGACTATGATTGGAATAATAACACTTTCACATAAACCCATTAATGATGCAGAAAATCCTCAGTTGAACTCCTCGTCTATACGGATGGACGACGTTAATACAATTGCCGTGAGATCCTACAAAAAAGGATAAGGTTCTTGGAGCACACTGGTGTGGTGTGTGCCAAAGGGCCTTTGACGAGCTACTTAATAAGATCATAACTTAACTGTATAGAGGGACCGCTATTTGGCTTGAGAAGTGTAGTACATATGTTGCATTTGAGTTGAGTACCTTTGTTCTCATTGTTTGTGCCTTTTTATAGGTCTTTGCCCCTTATTATGGGGATAAATGCTGATCTTAATGGTCTTGATGCATTGGGAATAAATGCTAGGGCATTATAGGATTTAATGTCCTTTTGCCTGTTGGTCCGTCCGTTACGCTTTTACTTGTCTGTTAGGTGAGTTGTTTCCCTTGTCATTTATAGGGAGCTCCGTTAATGCTGACTATCATCGTCCATAAGATGGGTGGGACTAATTTATCTCTTCTTTGGTCGTTTCATGGATGATGTTGATTTTTCTCTTCTTTAGTTGCCCCTCTACTCCTATCGTCATATTCATAGATGTGGCTCGAATATGAAAGGTCAAATTGCTTCGACTTTTGTACCAGTTGCATTTATTGTGATGGATATCTTGAGTCTTGTCGTGACACGTGTCGGTCAAAGATTACTTAGACATGCTAGAGCCATTTCTCAGGTTGCCGCGCATGATTTTTGGGGATTTTTATTTCTTCCCTTCTTCATTTTGTCTACATTTTTTTTTTCTAATTGCTTCTTTTGAGTCTTCCTCTCCATTTCCTTATCTTGGTTCCTTAGCTCCTGGTGAGTTTTCTTTGCTTTCTCCTTGTATACTTGTGTTTTTAATGGTAGACCATTCTTTTGTTAGGCTTTCCTGGCCCTTTGTTTCTATCTTTTTTTGTACATTTGTGTCATCTTCTTTCCTCAGTGGGTAGATCTCGTCTAGAAGTTGGACCTTTTGTTGAGGGGGACGGTTTATACAAGTTCGTTATTCTTTTCCTTCATCCCTTAGTTTATCGCTTGGTTGGCATTGTTGAGAGTTTAGGGATGTCAATTTTGGAAGAGGGTATCCATTTGAGTGAACTTGAGACCGGTTTGTCCTCTAGGAATGAGTCCAGTCCAAGAGATTACTTTGTCATCTCGGCCTTTTAAGGCTCTTGAGATAGTTAGCGGTCTTTAGGAGAAAGACGCGTCTAGGATTAGGGATAAATTCCAATTTCCTATGTCTGTTTGCCTTAGAATACCTTTAAAGATGGATAGGGCGTGCTCTTGTGGCCCAGAAAAGGTTTGCTTCTATGAGGCAATCTTTAATAGTGGGCTAAGCTTTCCCATCCATCATTTTGTCAGAAAGTTGTTGTCCCTTTTAAACCTTTCCCCTACTAAACTTGTCCCTAATTCATGGAGGACGGTCATTTGTTGTATGGTCTTGTGGCTTTCACTAATGACGACGATTTTATTCGAGTGGACGAGTTTATCCATTTGTATTGTTTGAGGTCATCCACGCATTCAGGTTGCTGGGAGTTCAAGCCTTGGGATATGAAATCTAGGCTGGTCTTTGATTCTCCCTCTTCTATTCGTGAATGGAAGAAGAGCTTTTTCTTTGTCTCCGGTGATGGCTAGGAGGTCACTCCAAATGAAGATCTAGATGATGCTTCTAGGTTTATTTGCCAATGTGGAGTGGCAATGTCTGATGCATCTTTCTCTTTTCTTTTCCTCTTTACTTTTTTGCTGATAAGTATTGATCTTCTTTGTTTCACATGGCAGCCAATACACGACCCTATTTGAAGAAACGGTATCATGGTCTTCTAGAAAAGGTTAGGGAATTCGTTGATAGTGTTGCTGACTTTGATGAGTTGATATCTCCTAATTCCCTTTACTTGTACTTCCTTGGTCCTGAGCCGTCTACACACATGTTGAAACCTCTAGAGACAAACAAGAAGAGTAAGCTTACTTCTCCTTGTGTATTCTCTTTATGACCTTTCCTTCTGTATGCTAACTTGTCTTTTCCTTGTTGAAATGGCCACTCGTTTTAGCAAGAAGAAGTTGGCTGAGATGAAGGAGAAAAAGGACAAGAGTGTTCCTGAGGAGGGAGGCTTCATTTCAAAGAGACGTTGTCTTGAAAAGAAGGCGAAGGACGAGGTTATTGAGAACCTGATGTGGTACTACAACTTGCTGTCCCTTCGTCTCTTCGACCACACTTCCCTTCATCATCTCTCGAGGTTCTTCCTTCTGGTGGTGGATTGAAGAGGAAGTCAGTTGCAGATTTTTGGACGGATGCAGATTTTGCTGTGGGCAAAGTTCATGAGGTCATCTTTGTAGACGACTTGAAACCCCTGATGTCCAAATCCTCTAACGAGTTGATGTCTTCCTACATTCATAGAGCTATGTAGGTATGCTGATAGCTTCTTTTATGGTTCTTTTCATGGTTTCTAGCTACTTTTAATTTGGACTTACATGCTTTTGTAGGTGCTTAGGGAATCTCTATAGCTTTCTGGGAAGTACTTGGATTATGAGGAGAAGTATGTCTGGGCTCAGTCAAAGGTGGAGTCCATCTCTTCTGAGAACACTTCTTTGGCGGGCCAAGTGACAAAGCTGATCGTTGACTTAGTTAAGGCCCAGGATTGTTTGTCTGTGTTAGAGAAGGACTTGAAGACAGAGAAGGCCTTTTGTGCTCTCTCGGATAAGCAATTGGAGGTTGCTCTTGGCAAGATTGAGGAAGCTCGAACCCAAGATGTGGTAGACTTTAAGAAGTCGGACAAGTACGATGACAAGAGTTGTGCTCTTTATGTGGAAGGTTTTGACTTTGTTCATACTTATGTGAGGAAGCATCATCCTGAGATTGATTTGTCCACCTTGGATATTGAAGAGGTGGAGAAAGAAGTTGTTGCTAACCGGGATACAATGGCTTAAGCAAATGATGTGGTCGGTGAAGAGGCCGAGGCTCCTATTGATGATCCTATTGACCCCGTTGATCCTGTTAATCCTATTCAACCTAACACTTTTCTTGATGTGTAAGTGGGCCCTTATGTTTTAGGGCTATATTATCAACACTTGGCTTATTTTTGGGACTGTATATTTTGGGCAAAGAAAAATGCTTTAGCAATGCTCTTTTTTTTTTTCTTTTTTTTTTCCATTGTGTGTGAACAATGCTTTTATTTGCATCATGTTTGAACAATTCTTTCTTTATATCAAATGTGCTTGTTATCATACATTTTATGATACTTAAGTTGTATTTTGTGTCATATGTTTGACGATAACAATTTGTGTCGTGTATGAATGAGTTTTTAGTCTGTTTGACTTAATCGTGCATTAACCATGTTAATTTGTATCGTGTATAAACGATTGTTAGTCTCTTTTGGACTTTGTTTGTAATCATGTACTAACGATGTTATCATGCATAAATGATGGTAGTTTGTATCTTGTATGACTAATGGTGGGTCTCTTATTGGACCTGATTTGAGATCATGTATTAATAATGTTATCGTGTATAAACAATGTTTATTCATATCTTGTATGAATGATATTTGGGTCTCTTGTTAGACCTTGTTTTATCTTGTATGAACGATGTAATTGTGTATAAACGATGATTATTCATATCTTGTATGAATGATGGTGGGTCTCTTATTGGACCTGATTTATTATTGTGTATGAACGATGTAGTCATGTATGGACGACAAGTATTCATATCTTGTATGAATGATAGGGGGTCTCTTGTTGGACCTAATTTAAGATTGTTTATTAACGACGTTATCGTGTCGTGTATAAACGATGCTTAAGTGGGTCTCTTATGTATATGCCATGTAATTAATGGTCTTCATATGCCACGTGATTAACGGTCTTTGTATTTAGATGCCACATAATTAGTGGTCTTTGTATGCCGCGTGATTAGTGGTTTTTGTATTCCATGTGATACTTTAGTCTCTCATTGGACTTTATTGGTTATTGTGTATCAACGATGATATTTTGCATCGTGTATAGATGATGCTTGGATTCAAACTTTCTATATAAATGCATGTAGGAGTATACTATATTTTTTTAGTATTCCCTTACGAGTTAATGCATTTGTGTGAAAAAATGACTTTGCCTTTCTGAAGGCTTTACTCTTATTGGGATAAAATGACTTGAATTGAATATAATGTTAAATGTAGACATGTGTAGTCATGGAAAAGGTGTAAACTGAAAAGTATTTCAGGACTTTACTGGTAATACCTTTTTAAGTGCTCAATGTTCCATGGACAAGGTAGCTCTTTCCCGTCTAAGCTCCTGAGGTGATATGTTCCTTGTCATGAGGAGCGGACGACCTCATATGGGCCTTCCTAGTTTGGTCCCAACTTTCCCTGTGAGGGATCTTTAGTTGTCTGGGATACTTTTTTGTGTACGAGGTCTCTTGGGATGAACCTTCTAACTCTGACTCTTCTGTTGTTGTATCTAGTCATGGCTCCTTGATACTTTGCCATTGTTTGTTGGGCTTCATTTCTGCCTTCGTCTATCAGGTCTAAGTTAGTTTTGAGTTCTACTTTGTTTTGATACCCATTGTAACTTGTTACCCATAGACTTGCCAGTCCAATCTTTATGGGAATGACAGCTTTAGAGCCAAACATCAATCTGAAGGGTGTTTCCCTTGTAGGCATCCTTATTGTAGTTTGGTACGCCCATAATACATTTGGAAGCTCTTCCGGCCATGCACCCTTTGCCCTAGCAAGTCGAGTCTTGATAATATTTAGCAAGCTTTGATTTATTATTTTAGTCTGGCCATTGGCTTGTGGGTGTCCTAGTGAGGAGTAGTGATTCTATATCTTCAAATCCTTGTAGAATTTTATGAATCTTGGATTGTCAAATTGCCTTCCATTATCAGAAATAATGATGCCTGGAATTCTGAACCTGCAAATTATGTTCTTCTAGATAAATTGCTGGATCTTTTCTCCTATAATTGTTGATAGTGGTTCTGCTTCTACCCATTTTATGAAGTAGTCAATTGCCACTACTAAGAATTTCATCTGTCTTGTCCCTGTAGGTAGTGGACCCATTATGTTTATTCCCTATTGGGCGAAAGGCCAAGGGGAAGTGATTGGAACCATGCGCTCTCCAGTTTGCTTCTTTATGTTTGCTAACCTATGACATTAGTCAAATTAGTCGCATGTTTGAATGAGGTGAAGTGCATCCATCTATAAGGTGGGCCAATAATAACCTGCTTGTAGTGTCTTTCCTGCTAATGATCTTGCCCCAACATGATTTCCACAAATGCCCTCGTGTATCTCCGTCAACATGTATTTGGCTTTAGGAGCCGTGACACAGTGTTGGTAAGGGGGAGAATACCCTTGTATCTATAGAACATCGTCTATAATGATGAAACGTGCTGCTCTGGCTCGTATCTTACTTGCCTCAGCTTTGTTGCTAGGGAGTTGGTCGCTTTTAAGGAATTGTTAGGACATATGTGTTTCACTTGTTAAGAATATATGTCATTCTTTTATGTAATTGGCTAATCCTTTGACAAAACGCACTTTATTTGTAATTGGGTAGATCTAGGTGTTTTTAATACTTCAAGAAACTGTGTTTCAAGATCAAGTGTTGAAGTCATCAAGTCTGTCCAAGAAACAAGCTGAGAAGTGCAAGTTCATTAAAGCTCGACAGCTAGCACATGTTGAGGTTTAAGAAGCTATTCAGCCTGTGTGCTTGACACCTGCTCGACAGCTCCTATCTGTCGAGGTTTAAAAAAGAAACAGAAATTCTCATCTGTTTTCTTGGGATCCGTGAATATGTCTTTGGGCCTTCTTTTCTTCTAACCCTAGACATATAAAAGGATTATTTTAAGGGTCGTCAAAGAGTTCACAAGTTGCACAAGCATTGAACAAAGTCTGTTCAAGCAAATTGTGATAAGAGACAAAGTTTCGCCGTAGTTCATCTGTTCTGAAGAAGTTGCTGTGTATGTGCACCATAGGGTTTTGTGACCAAGCATCTTCTTGATCTTCATTGTGTGGATGAACTGAAGAACTTTGCAGCCAACAAACTTCTCTAGTTGGTGATTGAAGTCGCATACCGGGATCCGCACAATTAGTTAGTCATGTACTTGAGAGTCGTGCATCAAAAGGAGGAACTGTCACTACAGAACAAGTCCAATTGGGTATTGTGGTACGGGTTCAACTGTAGGTTGGTATAAGGTACTAGGATTTCTTTACTTGTAACCGCTTGTTGTGATAATAGTGGAGTTTCGGGAGTGGTGACCTAAAAATCACCCGGTGGGGTTTTTGTCGTGTGAGTTTTCACCATTCGTAAACAAATTACCGTGTTTATTTATTTTCCGCTGCATATTTAGTTTAATTGGTGATTTTTTTGTGCTACCATGCGCTTTACATGTTAATTTGATTAATTAATAACTTGGCTAATTAATCAATTAATTTAATCACAAGGGGTCAATACATTTTTGGCCTATCAAGAAGGATATAATTGGTGTCATCTATTCATCCTGTTCCTAGATTGGCATGATCATACTTTCGTCTATGCTGGGCTTTTCTTGTATCTCCATGTTAAGTCTGTGACTAGATTGTACTCTTCTGAGGAAGCAATCTTTGCTAGGGAGTTCACATCCTCATTTTCGCTTCTAAGAATCTGTTGAAAGACAGCCTCGTCGAACAATGGTAGAAGCTTTTGGACAAGGTTCAAGTACTTCTTCATTCTATCTTCTCTTGCTTCATAAACTCCCTTCATTTGTTCAATTATCAATTGGGAATCCGCTTGAATGACAATCCTTCTTGTCATCAGCATTTTTGCCAATTTGAGCCCGATAATGAGGGCTTCATATTCTGCTTCATTATTTGTGGTTGAAAATTGAAGTTTGATAGCATATTTCAGAATACCTCTTTCTTGGGATATTAGGACGACTCCTACCCCTCCTGCTTCTTTTGTGGACGAACCATTTGTGTTGATCGTCCATATCTCGTTCTTCTTCTCCTCTTCATCTATTGGGAGAGTTAACTCTACTATGAAGTCAGCCAGTATTTGTGCTTTAATGGCTGTTCGAGGTTTGTATTTGATGTCAAATTGACTGAGCTCTACTGCCCATTAGATTAGACAACCAGTAGCGTCTAGCTTGTTCATGGCTTTCTTTATAGGTTGATTTGTCATCACCACAATAGCAAAAGCTTGAAAATAAGGATGTAATTTTCTAGAAACAATTACCAGTGATAGATCCATTTTTCTATTTTCGTGTGTCTTCCTTCTGCTCCCTAGAAGGCCTGGCTAGTGTAATACATGGGTCTTTGTACTCTATTTTCTTCCTTTATCAAGGCTGAACTAGCTACGGCCATTGAGACTGCTAGGTAAAGGTAGAGTTCTTCTCATGTGATGGATGGGCTTAGCAATGGTGGTTGCGCAAGATAAGCTTTCAACTTAATCAAGGTGTTTTCGCGCTCGTCCATCCATTCAAATGCTCTTTTGAGAGTTTTGAAGAATGGGAGACATTTTTCAGTGGCTCGTGAGACAAATTGATTCAGGGCTGCTACCTTGCTTGTTAGACTATGGATTTCTTTCATTGTTTTTGGGGATGTCAGCTCCAAGATGGCCCTCACTTTGTCAGGGTTTGCTTTTATCCCTCTTTGTGACACCATGACTCCCAAGAATTTACCTGAAGAAACTCCAAAAACAAATTTTGGTGGATTTAATTTCATATTATACTTACGGAGTATATTGAAGGTTTCTTTGAGGTCGTCTAAGTGTTCCTCTTCAGGCTTCAGCTTTGCTTTTCACCAGCATGTTGTCTACATAGACTCCCACATTTCGCCTATTTGGTGAGAGAACATTTGGTTTACCAACCTTTGGTATGTGGCTTCAGCGTTTTTTAGATCGAAAGGCATGACCTTGTAACAATATAACCCCTAGCTAGTGACAAAAGCTGTCTTCTCCTAGGCCTCCTCATCCATGAGTATTTGGTTGTACACATAAAAGGCATCCATGAACTTAATAGCTTGTGTCCTGCTATTGAATCTACCAGTTGATCAATCCTTGGGAGTGGAAAGCTGTCCTTTGGGCATGCTTTATTCAAGTTGGTGAAATTGACACACATTCTCCACTTCCTATTTGCTTTCTGCACCATTACTACATTTGCCAACCATTCGGGCTAATATACCTCACGAATGAAACCTGCTACTAGTAACTTCTCTACTTGTTCGATGATCGCCTAATTGTGATCAGGAGCGAAGATTCTTCGTCTTTGTTGGACTGGTTTGTATGCTGGGTCGACGTTTAAGTAATGTTGGATGATTGCTGTGTCAATCTTAGGCATGTTTTCATGGCTCCATGCAAAAACATCTTGATTTTCCTTCAAGAATTTGACTAGACCTTCTTTCTTGTCATGTGGAAGCTTTGTTTCCTATCTTTGTGACTTTTGTTGGATCTCCAGGGATGATCTTAACCATCTCTAATTCTTTTGCCACGTCAGGGGCAGAATTGTCCTCATCTGTGGTCCATGTATGGTTCTCATCTGAGGCCAAGGCTACTTGGTAGCATTCTCTGGCAAGGACTTGATCTCCTTGTATTTCCCCCACTCCATAGGCTATTGGAAACTTCACCTTCAAGTAGTATGTCGAAGTGGCTGCTTTTAGACGATTCAAAGTTGGTCGTCCAATGATCATGTTGTAGGTTGAAGGACAATCCATTACTAGGAAATCAATTTCCTTGGATATTTGGGCTGGATAAGTTTCTGCAATGATGGTTAGTGTAACAACCCCCTTGGGGTATATTTTGTCACCTGTGATAAAAAATTTTAAGTTTAGCACCATTGATAAAAATGTTTTTTGGTGTTTGAGGTATTAAAATAGATTTTTAGCTATTTCAATACCTCTATTGTGAATGCTCTTAATTATTATATATCATGTACATCATGCTCTTAATTGTAGCTTTATTAAATTGTAGTATAACATATCTATTTTTTTTCTATCTTTAAATTTGGTTACTTTATTAAAAAAAGAAAAAGAAAAATAAAGAGGTATGACATGATGCAATTGGTAAAGCAAAAATCAAATACTCAAAATGGGATAAAGTGAGATGACATGGAGCGTTAAATAAAAACATGCAATCCAATGATTTGATTTTTAAAATTCACATTTAATAAAATGATATAGAGAGAGTTTGAAGGGTTTCTCTCCAAACTAGTTTAAAAAGAAACATTTTTCCAGTATTAAAAGCATTAATCTGGATTATTAATTATTACAAAAAGGAAAAAGAAAAAAAAAATTCTAGGAAGCGCCATTCATGATATAGGTTTCTAAGCACTTAAGAAATTCTAATGTGGCCTCTATTGTCTTCGAGGGCATGGTACTTTCTTGATCTGTTTCAGTCTCAGATGAGATTGTGACATCAACCAAAGTCTCCTGCTTTGCAATTGCATTTAGTTGGAAAGTTGTCTTGTAGAAGGAAAAACCCTTATTCAGATGTCCGCCTTCCAGCACTTGAAGAGCAATTCGATGAAGGGACTCTTCAAGCTCCACAATTTCTTCCTTCTGATACGCTGCTACAGATACATCTAATAATAGTCATAAAAAAAATTTCATTAGCAACATCACATCATTTATTTGAATTTTTTTCTAGTTGGCATGCTAGTACAGGAACTAAATTCATACAAATGCAAAATGAATGCAAGAAATTTTCATTTTTAAAAAAAAAAAATTATTAGTAGGAGATTTGAACCTTAAATGTCTCTATTTAAGACACTTGACAATGTTATCGAGTTACAATATTATTAGCATTTTTCAATTTGAAAGCAAATAAAGCAAGAAGTACTTTCAAAATGATGACTTTAAATAGTTAAAATGTTGGAGGGGAGATTCAAGATATGCTTGTTGAAGTACTAGGCTCTTGTCACCTCTAAAAGTGATTTATTTTTTGTTACTGCTCTAAAGTGATATTTGATTCCACTTTGGGTTACATCTAAAACTTTCAATTATATAGTTTGTAAGACCAAACTTAAAGAACCATACTAATTAAGACCTTGTTCTCAAATGATTCAAGGAAAATTATTGGGTGCTCCCAGAGCATAATAACATGGTATTCCTTTCTCTAACATTTTATCGTGGATCCTATATCTTGAAGTAATTAGTAGGATCTACAATGAATGTGAAAAAAAAGAGCATCACATCACTGTATTTCAAGAACATGTAATAATTTCTTATTATTCACATCATGTCTAAAATATAAGATATGATTTGGAGTAGTTCATAAATCAAATCATAAGCCAATCAACTCCTCTCTTTCTTTTTCTTTTTTTTTCTTTTTTATTTTTAAATGAAATAAATAAGCCAATAAATTCAATGATCAAAGTAGATGGACTCACCACCAGAGAAGAAATTGAAGAGGAGGAGTGTACCAAGGCCACCATCTCCTTCAATCAATTCCACATCCTTCACTATGTTTGGCAGGACTTTAGGGACCACAAATCTCAATTCTTTGGTCAAAGCTTTCCAGAGGGCGTTCAACCCAACACCAACTTTAGCTTGGGTTTTTACCTCTTCTATCATGGCTCTTTTCTTGAATGCAAGATTTTCAAAGGGGGAGGTAGAGCTAGTATGACTTATAAGGTATAATACTTCCATTATAAAGGCACCGTCCGATAGACAATACTAATATCTAAACAGAGGAGTATCTTTTCTCCGAGTAACACATGGGTCGGTCTCTTTTGTTTTTTGTAAAGCTTTATAGCCTTTTAATAATCTCGTAGCTATAAAGTACAACCACAAAATCCAAGAAAGCTCTTACTGTTAGATGTTGCTATTTGTCTGTTGTTTTAACCCAAGATATTCGTTTATTTTTTTAATTGTTACTAGTTTATATACAATTTTTTTTAATAATGTTTTTTTTAAAGTATTATTATATTTTTATCATACAACCTTATTTTTTGTGAGTAAATTACATTTTAAACCCTATAGTTTAGGAACATAACAAATTAAAATTTATCATTTTCAAAGTAACTAATTAAAGCTTGGAATTTTAAATAGAATCATATATAGTAATTTGTTATGAATAGAAAAGATATCAAAGTTGTTGCATTGTTGCTAGTTTCTCTCCAGTATTTCTCTTGGAGCTAGAGACTCCTTTGAAGTAATGTCATTCCCCAAGGTGATGACTCTATTGAAGTAGTTACATTCTAATGCAAGCTTCCATTTTAATGCTATCCTCCATGAGACCCCAAATTAATTCCAATCACTTAGCTTAACATTCTCTACCCCTATAATCATCACCAACAATCAAATCCACTTAGTAAACTTTAATGCTAAGGACATTTCAATCACCAAATTCTAAACACTAAATTCTAACATTTCAATCACCAAGAACTCTTGAATCATCAAGAAACCGTAACCTTAAATCGAGTTTGGTGTGAGTTTGGGAAGTGATTATATGTTAATTTTTTCATTTATTTTATATAATGTTTGCAGGCTCCACACTACTTTTTGTCTAACTTTCAGTTTTTTGAAAATAAGTTAACTTTTAGCTTTTTCTCTCACATTATGCAAATAAGCTACTGGAAATAAAAAATTCCCAAACAGACAACTCGGCATCTTTTAGGTTTGAATACATTGTTGGGAAATTGGCCCAAATTCTAATTGTGACTTGGAAAGTTAATTAGGTTTCCTAATTGAAGAAGGAAAAATTAATTTGTGTTTTCTTTGTGTGGAAGGAATGATTGTTCCTTGGTGTAGAAGGAAAGTCTATTCCCTTGTGTGAAAGGAAAGACTATTCCTTGGTGTGGAAGGAAAGTCTATTCTTTGTTAAAGAAGTAATGTACTCCTAGTTCAAAAGGGAATAGGAAAAGAGTCTTATACATAGAAAATGCTACAAAGAATTGGTTGGCCTTGTCTTTGGCTTTGGCCCAAGGGTACTCCCTTTGGAGAGAGGAAAAATAAAGCGTGAAATCAAGAGAGAATAAAAGGGATTTTCATTTGTGAGGAATGCAAGAGGAAGGAGAGAGAAAAGGGCTGCCGCCTTCGAGAAGACACAAAAAGAGTATGTGCAAGAGTAAAGAAAGAGGAAGCTGCACAAGAAAAGAGAGAGAGAGAGCAGCCAAGAGTAAGCCACTTAGAGAAAAGAAGATAGCCAAGAGAGAGTTGTGCGTGGAGAAGAAAATAGAAAGGAGAGAGCAAAGTGTTGCGGCCTTTGAGAGAAATAATTAGTGTGTGTGTAGAAAAGAAAAATAAGAGAGATTTTTCTTTAGCTGTGAGACATACACAAGAATTATTGTAATTGATTTGATAATAGTGAATTGATTTGGAGTTTGTCCCGTGATTTTTCTCTTAAAAAAAGGGTTTTTCATGTAAATATTTGTATTCTTGTGTGTGATTGCTATTTTGAATTGATAGTTTTTGTGATAATATTTTTGGGACCCAACATTCATGTATTTAGAAGTATGAAATTAAATTAATGTCTAATGCAGAGAGTTTTCTTAGATATTGACAATATCATATTGTGGCAGCATTTATGGGTTTTTATTTTTTAAATTTTTTTTATCCTTTTATTCTTTTGGTTATTTAGTTCTGCCACCTTTAGTTAAGACTTAAGATGTATCTTTTAAAAATATTTTTATATTGTTGTTCTGATAATTGAAATTTTGGAGGAGCCGCTACGTCCATATAAATCCTTAAGCACATAGTTGCAAGTGATAAGCTGATTCAGTTAAGGCTTTCCCTGAAACTATTGATGGATATACAACTTCTCTTAAAGTAAATACTTACTGTGTTCTACCTAAAATTGAAGAATTATTTAATGTATAAAAGGTGAAGGTTTCCCTTTGCTTCTTTGAAATTGTAAAAGAAAGATTAAAAGTTGGAGTTAAATTGCTGACAATATCAGCTGTTTTATGAACATTTTTCTATTATTTTTTATTATTAGAACCTTCTTAATATTATTTGTTTGAGGATAAAAATACACAACATTATTTGGATTGAAGAGCGACACTTGCTCTCTTTAAGGAGATTGTTAATCTTTGTAACTAGTGCAGGCGTAGAATGCTTGTAATTGATGGACCCAATAAATGTCATCGTCCAAACGAACCCAATAAAGATCATTGTCCACACAGACCTAGCCTGGACGAAGGAAGAAAGTCATAAAGAGGGCATTCAATATCCCGACGGTTACATATCAGCAAGGAGACCGTTGGGATCCCCATCAAAATCCACATTGAATGGGCCAAAAAGCGTTACAAAGAAGACACTTAATCCACCATTAAAGGAGAGCAACGGCTAGAAGAAAAGCGTGTATATATATATGCACCAAAAAACTGAACAAGGTACGCACACAAATATTCTACTCAATCTAAACCCCTACAACTACGTTCTCTACATCTCTAAAAAGCTATATTCGCTAAGTTTATCATCGGAGACTCTGTGGCCAGCACCGCATCGGTGACCAACCTGAGAGGGTCCCTTTCTTCTTTCTAAACTTTGCAGGAACTTGGACGAGCCCGTGTTGATCCATCTCGACGAATCTACTCATTGATGATTTCTACATCATCAGTTTGGCGCCGTCTGTGGGAATGACAATTTCACACTTCGGTTTGAAAGTGTAGTTCCATTCAATCCTAAGGTCTAAATGGAGTTCAACACGCCACCAGATTCTGCAGCACTAGCGCTATAAATCCAAACACTCACAGCCAGTGTGGAGGAGCTCACCAAGCAAAACCAAGAGATGAGATTGCAGTTACAACAGGAGGAGAATCGTTCACCCACAAGGACTAGGATGAACCAGAATGACGATGGAGATAGCCATAAAAGAGATGACCATCGACAGCTGAACACTTCTGACGAAGCGAATGCGGACATCCTCAGGGAAATGTGGAGAGAAATGGATGAGCTAAGGAATGCAATGAGGGAAAAGACGGATCGAAATCTAGATGGGATGGTTAGAAGGATGGATTCACCCTTCACCATGAAAGTCCTGTAGTGCCCTATGCCTTCGAAGTTTCGTCTTCCACAACTTGAGTCATTCGACGGCCTGAAGGATTCGTTGGACCACATTACTACTTTCAAGACGACCTTGAGTTTATAGCAACCCCCAGATGAAATATTATGCCCCTCCTTTCCTACCACTCTCAAGGGAGCAATGTGAGTGTGGTTTAGTAAGTTAGCAACATCGTCCATTGATAACTTCAAACAATTGGGTAACTCTTTTGTGCGCCATTTCATTAGTGGACAATGCCCGAAAAGGCCTGCAGATCATCTGCTCACCATCAAGTAAGGGGACAAGGAGACCCTAAGGTCGTATATGAAGCGTTTCACCCGAGAAGTCCTAGAAATTGATGAAGCAGATGACAAGGTGCAATTAACCACCTTTAAAGCCGGGCTGAAATCCAGAGAATTTGTGGTCGCTCTCATGAAAAGTCCCTCGCAAATAATGGCAGAAATGCTATTGAAAGCTTAGAAGTATATGAATGCTAAAGATGCCCTAGCCACAATAGGAGAGGAGGATAAGCCCAAAGAGAAGGAGGGTAGAAGGGAAGACAAGAGTGGATGCGAGAGAGAAAGGGGAGACCGTTAGGGTTTGGACGGGAATAAGAAGAGAGACGATAAAACGTCTCAAACAATAAAATTTACCCCTCTAGTTATGCATGTTGATAAAATTTTAATACAGATTAAGGATAATCATTACCTCAAGTGGCCGAAGCCGCTGCATTCATCACCCAATGTGCGTGACAAGAGAAAATACTACCACTTCCACAAAAACCACGACCATTACACTGAAGATTGTAGAGACTTGAAGGAGCAGATAGGGGAACTCATTCGAAAATGGAAGCTACAGAAATTTGTAAAGAAAGGGGAATCTAGCCTGTTAGGTTTTGAGTTTGTAATGTTGGCAAACCATGACAAAAACTAAGTCTCATTAGTTTGGAATGGTCTACATTGAAGCCCAAGACAAAAAACTCAAGTTCTGGATAAAAACAAATAAGTTACAAGCTGGTTGGTTCAATTGATACTCGATTGATGCTAGTGATTTTCGATCGATCGAAAATCGCATATTAGCAAAATCAGCAAACGTAAAATGGCCATAACTTATCCGTTTGAAGCCCAAATTGCGAGCCGTTTTTTCCAGTATTTAAAGGACATTATAAGCTAACCCTGGGTGGGGTTTTAAGAGTTTTTTTTTAAAGAGAAATTAGAGTACATCTTGTGCCTCTTTTGTAGATATAGGGTTTTATACCCAAAAGCTCTCTTATGTCTTCTATCGGTGTTATTACTTGAAGAATCTCATGATCCGGTGTTGTAGAAGTTGCTACCTTCTCTAGTCATCAAAGGTGCTGATGATCTAAACTTTCAAGGGTGGTCTTGGAGTCATAAACAGGAGAGTTTGTGTTGCTAAACCTTTGAGTGGGATCTCAAAGTCACAAACGTGGGTGTTTGTGTTTTGCAAAAGCCAAAGAAAGAAAGAGTCCATGGTCTCGGAGCTTGCACGTGGTCGTATCAGTAAGTTCTACTGGTGGGTAGCAATAGGAAGTCAAGCATGGGGGCTTGTAAGTCTTATTGTGTGAACTTCAATTCTTTCTAGTGGATTTTCTTTTTACCTTGAGGATAGTTAGGTTAAATCCTCCCCAGGTTTTTACCGGTGTGGTTTCCTGGGTCATCATATCTTTGTGTTATTTATCTTTCCGCTGCTTTATACATGATACGATTGTTTGATTATGATAACCTGGATTTGCATAATTTGACTAAGTTAATCACTTAGCTAATTAACTAGGTTAATCTATTGTTGTTTAAGGGGTCTAAAAACCTATCTTAGCCGACCTAGAGATGACAAAAAGGAAAAGCATGAGATTGTTACCAGGGATGAGACTAATGCATTTGGTCATCCATAAAGTGCGATAGAAGAAATAAAGATGATCACAAGAGGACCATCCACAGGTGGGTCCTTTAAGTCCTTCAAGAAGTCACAACAAAGACAACCATGTCCACAGCTTACCACCTCTAAAGCAGAGAAGGAAAGTAGATGTGGACATCCTGTTCTTAGAAGAAGATGCTAGAGGTGTAAAGCCATCGCACGACGACCCATTGGTTATCATGCTTATGATAAAAGGATTCAACACCAGACAGATTTTCATAGATAATGGCAGTTCGGTGGACATTATATATCTCTCAGCTTTCCAGCAGCTGAAGGTAGATCCCAAAAGGCTACGACCCTTTGAATCTCCCTTCGTTAGTTTCAGTAGAGACCGAGTGTACCCCAGAGGTATAGTAGCTTTGACGGTCACAGTGGGACCTCACCCTTAGCAGGTAACCCACCAGCTTGACTTTTTGGTGGTGGATTGCCTGTCCTCGTATAATGTGATTATAGGAAGACCCACACTTAACCGTTGGAAGGCAGCAACGTCCACATATTGCTTAAAGGTGAAGTTCCCAACGAAATATGGCATGGGCGAGGTAAAAGGAGATCAAGTTCTAGCCAGAGAATGCTACCAAGCAGTGCTAGCGGCAAAAGAAAACCATACATGGATGATTAAGGAGAATGAGGAGGAGAAAGTACAAACCTTAGAAACTGTGGAGCTGATAGACGGGGAACCAACGAAGACGATGAAGATAGGGACGAACTTGAGTGCTCGGATGAAGAAGAGGCTAGTCCAGTTCCTTAGGAGCAATTTGGACATTTTCGCGTGGAGTCATGAAGACATGCTAAACATAGCAACTGAAGTCATCCAACACCATCTGAACATAGACTCAAAGAAGAAGCCCATCCAGCAAAGACGACAAGTCTTTGCCCCTGAATGAAACAAGGCCATCATGGATGAGGTAAACAAATTACTTGCTGCCAATTTTATCCGAGAAGTCTACTACCCGGACTGGTTGGCTAATGTCGTCCTAGTAAATAAAACAAATAGAAAATAGAGGATGTGCGTGGACTTCACAGATTTGAATAAGGCCTGCCCAAAAGACAGCTTCCCCCTGCCAAGGATAAATCAACTTATAGACTCCACGACGAGACACAGGCTCCTCATATTCATAGGCGCATTCTCAGCATACAACAAAATCAAGATGTCAGAAGAAGATCAAGAGAAGACGGTCTTCATCACTAGCCAGGGGCTCTACTACTACAAGGTAATGCCATTTGGACTAAAGAACGCGGGGGTGACTTACCAAAGGTTAGTCAATAAAATGTTCGATAAACAGATATGGAGAAACATGGAGGTACACGTGGATGATATGCTTGTTAAGAGCAAGGAATAAGGCACACACCTGAACGAACTCGAGGAGACCTTCACAACCTTCAAACAATACCAGATGAGGTTGAATCCTAGCAAATGCGCCTCTTCAGGGTTGCATCAGGAAAGTTCTTAGGGTTCATTGTGTTCTAGTGAGAAATAGAAGCTAACCCAGAAAAAGTTTGGGCTATATTAGAGATGACATCGCCAAGAACAGTGAAGGAAGTCCAAAAATTAACTGGAAGGATTGCAGCCCTCAATAGGTTCATCTCTAAAGCGACGGACAAATGCCTACCTTTCTTCAAAACAAGGCCATCATGGATGAGGTAAACAAATTACTTGCTGCCAATTTTATCCGAGAAGTCTACTACCCGGACTGGTTGGCTAATGTCGTCATAGTAAATAAAACAAATGGAAAATAGAGGATGTGCGTGGACTTCACAGATCTGAATAAGGCCTACCCAAAAGACAGCTTCCTCCTGCCAAGGATAGATCAACTTGTAGACTCCACGATGAGACACAGGCTCCTCATATTCATAGGTGCATTCTCAGGATACAACCAAATCAAGATGTCAGAAGAAGATCAAGAGAAGACTGTCTTCATCACTAGTCAGGGGCTCTACTACTACAAGGTAATGCCCTTTGGACTAAAGAATGCGGGGGTGACTTACCAAATGTTAGTCAACAAAATGTTAGATAAACAGATATGGAGAAACATGGAGGTACACGTGGATGATATGCTCGTTAAGAGCAAGGAATAAGGCACACACCTGAACGAACTCGAGGAGACCTTCACAACCTTCAAACAATACCAGATGAGGTTGAATCCTAGCAAATGCGCCTCTTCAGGGTTGCATCAGGAAAGTTCTTAGGGTTCATTGTGTTCTAGTGAGGAATAGAAGCTAACCCAGAAAAAGTTTGGGCTATATTAGAGATGACATCGCCAAGAACAGTGAAGGAAGTCCAAAAATTAACTGGAAGGATTGCGGCCCTCAATAGGTTCATCTCTAAAGCGACGGACAAATGCCTACCTTTCTTCAAAACAAGGCCATCATGGATGAGGTAAACAAATTACTTGCTACCAATTTTATCCGAGAAGTCTACTACCCGGACTGGCTGGCTAATGTCGTCATAGTAAATAAAACAAATGGAAAATAGAGGATGTGCGTGGACTTCACAGATCTGAATAAGGCCTGCCCAAAAGAAAGCTTCCCCCTGCCAAGGATAGATCAACTTGTAGACTCCACAACGAGACACAGGCTCCTCATATTCATAGGCGCATTCTCAGGATACAACCAAATCAAGATGTCAGAAGAAGATCAAGAGAAGACTGTCTTCATCACTAGCCAGTGGCTCTACTACTATAAGGTAATGCCCTTTGGACTAAAGAACGCGGGGGTGACTTACCAAAGGTTAGTCAACAAAATATTTGATAAATAGATATGGAGAAACATGGAGGTATACTTGGATGATATGCTTGTTAAGAGCAAGGAATAAGGCACACACCTGAACGAACTCGAAGAGACCTTCACAACCTTCAAATAGTACCAGACGAGGTTGAATCCTAGCAATTGCGCCCCTTTAGGGTTGCATCAGGAAAGTTCTTAGGGTTTATAGTGTTCTAGTGAGGAATAGAAGCTAACCCAGAAAAAGTTTGGGCTATATTAGAGATGACATCGCCAAGTACAGTGAAGGAAGTCCAAAAATTAACTGGAAGGATTGTGGCCCTCAATAGGTTCATCTCTAAAGCAACGGACAAATGCCTACCTTTCTTCAAAACCTTGAAGTAAGCTTTTACCTGGACGGAGGAGTACGAAAAAGCCTTCCAGGATTTGAAACACTACCTGAATAACCCCTTACTCCTAAGCCTGTCGAAGGAAGGGGAAAAACTGTTTTTGTATTTAGCAATGTCAGCCACCACCATGAGTGCAGCCTTGATTTGAGAAGAGAATAGAGTGCAGCTCCTAGTTTACTATGTCAGCTAAGCTTTCCAAGGAGCCAAGGCAAAGTACCCACGGATTGAGAAGATCGCCTTTGCCTTAATTGTTGACTCTTGCAAACTACGTCCCTACTTCCAAGAAAACTCTATTTTGGTAATGACTGACCAGCCAATAAGGAAATCTGAAAGTTCAAATAGTGTGTAAAACACTATGAACGTTTAGACCCCCAATTTACAAATTACTAATTCAAGCTTAATATCAAACAATGTATGTGCAGAAAATGAATATAAGCTTATAACAGAATTGATAAATAATCTAAACCAAATAAAATCACATCCACAGTAGAAATTAAATGGCAAAGATTAAGGGAAGAGAGATGTAAACACAAGGACAACACAATGATGTGTTATTGAAGAGGAAACCGAAGCCCTCGGCGTAAAACCTCTCCGCCACCCTCCAAGCGGTCAATAATCCACTAAAGAATGAAGTTGGGATACATAAACAGCATGAGACCTTCCAAGCCTAATCTACCCAGTGTACTTAAGCCCTCCAAGCTTCTTGCTCCAACGAGGTTGCGTCGAACCTTTGTCTTCTTTAGCTTACCGGATTCTGCTATAGCCCATAGCATCAACCAATATCAATTGGTCCCTTCCTAACTTCTTCCCAAGCACTAAATAGCCTTCTCATAGATATGGGTATGGTGAGAAAAAGTTTTGGCTAATTTACCTCTCAAGAATGTAACAATGGAGAGCATGAGAGTAGAGGAATTTGGAGAAACAAAGATGAAGATTGTGGATGAGTCAATCTTGTTTTTCTCCAGGGTTTCTCTCTCAAAATTCTCTCTGCAAGCTCTCTACATTTCGTGGGTATAAGGGTCTATATATACTGATGTGTGTTTGGAATGCGAAGAGTCATTTTTCCAAAACAGAGCTGGCTGGCGACTTGGCCTCGATACTTGACTGAGTCGCGAGTTCAAGTCGCGAGCTAACTAAATGGCCAGTCTGGACTTTTTGTCCTGTAGTGCTACAGCTGGCATGATGGTTCAGCTTCTCTGCATGCTTCACTCGTGTGCATCTTTTGGCGGCTTGCCAGTCGCTAGCCACCTGCGAGATCTAGTCGCGAGTCCCTACTTCACTGCACAGTCTTGAGCATTTCTTCACACTCTCTCACACACTACCTTTACATGATTCCCACCTAAATACATGGTTTCTAAATGCTGAATTATAAGCAAATTTGGCACGGAATAAAGCCAACAAGATGGTTGATTAAATTCAACCTTACAAAATCAATGAACAAGCCTGAAGCTGCAAGAAGAATGGTGCAATGGCCAGTTGAGCTCAATCAGTTCGACATCGAATACCACCCCAGGACAGCGATCAAAGCACAGGCGTTAGTAGACTTCGTCGCCGAGTTCACAATCCCAAATGAAGAAGATATCCAAGATGAGTTGGACAGATGGACGATCCAAACCAACAGGTTGTCAGCCTGAAAAAGAGGGGGAGTGGGGGTCATCATTAACACTCTTGAAGGAGACGTCCTCAGCTATGGAGTGCAACTCTAATTCCCCGCCACCATGAGGCTATACTGACGGGGCTCAGGGTCGGGAAGGCTTTGGGCACCTGAAACTTACTCCTTTAAAGTGATTCTAAATTGGTGATAGGGCAGATAAAGGGTGAATATGAAGCAAAAGAAAATAGGGTGCAAAAATACCTCAGGCTGACAAGTAGCAAGGCAAGCATCGTCTGGAAAAGGAACAATGCTGCCTAATTTGAGAATGGAAGTCCAAAAGCATCCCAGCATTGAAGAATTCCACACTCTTGCGATTCAAAACCAAAATAGTTGGACAATTCCAATTCTTTCTTTCCTTTGAGACGGACGACTTCCAGCAGACGTTAACGAAGCCAGGAAAGTTAGAAAACGAGCAACTAGGTTCACGATCCTAAATGACGCCTTAGATAAAAGAGGGTTCTCCATGCCTTATCTAAAGTGTGTCAAAAAAGACGAAGCTAGGTACATTCTAGAGGAAATCCACGAAGAATATGCAGAGACCACATGGGCCCGAGATCCCTGGTAAGCAAGATCATCAGAATAGGTTACTTTTGGCCTACCATGCAGAGAGACGCAAAGGAATTCGTTGAACGGTGTGACAAGTGCCAAAGGTTCGAGAACGTCCAGCGTGTCCAAGGAAAGAAGATGACGGCTATAACTTCCTCATGGCCATTCGCTCAATGGGGCCCACTACCTCAAGGTAAAAGACAGGTAAAGTTCTTATTGGTTGCGATTGACTATTTTACAAAATGGGTTGAAGCGGAAGCACCACCAACTACCACGAAGGCAAAAATCCAGAACTTTGTATAGAGAAACATAGTTTGCAAATTTGGAATACCAAAGACAATAATATCAGACAACGGACGCTAGTTCGACAGTCAAGACTTCAGAAGCTTTTTTTTGAGACTAGAAATCAAGAACCAGTTCTCTTCTCCAGGACATCCACAAGCCAACGGACAGACGAAAGTGACGAATCGAATGCTATTGAAGATCATCAAAGTTCGACTAGAGGAGGTAAAAGGGGCATGGTCAAAGGAACTGCCAAATGTCCTATAGGCATACAGGACTACCGCGAGGACTTCGATAGGAAGATGTCGTTCAAACACACCAACGGTACAAAAGCAGTAATACCAGTCGAGGTAGAAGTCACCAACATGAGAAGAGAGACTTTCTAGGAAGATGGCAACGACAATCAACTGAGAGTCAACTTGGATTGCTTGGACAAAATAAGAGAAGAATCATCTCAAAAGATGGCAAAGTATCAGTAAAAGATGACTGAGTACTACAACAAGAGAGTGAAGCTTAGAAGACTTGACATAGGAGATCTTGTCCTACGAACAGTCACCCCGGCCACGAAAGATCCAATCCAAGGGAAAGCTTGGACCAACCTGGGAGGGACCCTATAAAGTCATCCACCATTCAAGACAAGGAAGCTACCACCTAGAGTCAATGGACTGAAAGAAGTTGCTGCGACCATGGAACATTGAGCATTTGAAAAAGTATTATCAATAGAGATAAGGTACTAGTGTATTCATGAAAGTAACATTTTCATTCGAAATAAAGCCAAAAAAATACTATTCAGCAAATATTCCAGCAAATTGTGTGTAAATGTATATAAAAAAAAAGAATGGCTAAGTGATAAAATTCCCTAGACGGATGTACATCACTGACGAAGCCTAGTGATAAGATTCCTTAAATGGATGTAAATCACCCAAAAATGGCTAAGTGGTAAAATTCCCTAGACAGATGTACATCATTGAAGAAGCCGAGTGATAAGATTTCTTAAATGGATGTAAATCACCCAAAAAAATGGTTAAGTGATAAAATTCCCTTGAAAGATATACATCATTGATGAAACTAAGTGAAAATTCCTAACAAAGATACAAATCATATGAAAATGACGAAGTCATGAAACATTGACAAAGTCGAGTTTCTTCGCAAACACAGATCACTAAAAACGAAGAGGTGACGACCAAGGATAAAAAAATAATAATAATAATAATAATAAAAAAAGCAGAACAACCATCAAAGGTAAGGTAAAACGAACAATGGCATAAAAATATAATCATCGAGGCACGGTCAATATTTAAAGCCAAAAGACATATTGGGCAAGAAGATTGTTTCAAAGTTAGAATGTAAAGCCCAAAAAAACACTGGGCACCTGGGAAATAGTTAAACAGGAGCGTTCTCAAGTTCACAACCATTCCCCCCTAGAGCATTCTCTTTGGGAATAGTAGCAGCAGCCTGGGAAGCCTTGTCAATCTCCCTTTCTTTATCGATTGCCTTGAAGTCCAGGTTCTCCAAGTCCACTCCAAAAGGATGCTTGACAAAATATCGTCGGAGGAGTTCGAAACCCTTGTAATACCAATTAAAGAGCACAGTGTTGTACCCCTCGATCTGTTGAAAGGCTTGAACAGCTTTGGCAGCCATAATCTTGACTTTCTGGTTAGCTGACTGGAGTTGCTCATCCTCCTCCACAGTTAACTGCTTCTTAACCTTCAAGTCGTAAGCTAGAGCCTTAGCCTTCTCCTTGGCAGTATTAGCTTCATCCATAGTAGAGATAAGATCCATTCTCAGCTTCCAGAGCTTCTACTTTGGACCTCGCTGACACTGCCTTCGCCTTATGGCTTAAGTACTCAGATGTGATGTGGATCATCTCTCTCAGCACTTGAAAAAGAGATTATGTAAAACATGAAATCTTCAACCTCATGCACCAAACCACAACAAAGAAGAAAAAATGTGTGATATGCGTACATCACCTGAATGAGCTTGTGGATGTGACGACTCACGATCTCATTAGAATGGATACCTAAAAACACCTTGAGATCCTTAGCGGTAAAAGCATCTTGGGCTCTCGTCAGGGCCAGGCTAGCATTGTCCCAGATGCTTGACAACCGGGAATCTACCTTCTTCTTACCTTTGTCCATAGTCCTTTGTCTCTTTGGATGAGGGGTAATTTCCTCCATTGAAGTAGCAAGAGAAGCGACCCCCGTAGCATCTTGGATGAAGGTAACAAGAGTGATTAGAGTTCCTTTCTCGACCACCCGCACCACCTTCTTCACCAAACTTGAGAGGGGTTCGTTCTTCCTAGCCCTCATCTTGGCGTACATCTCTTGGTTGAATTTGGTCGTCATCTCTACAAAGAAGAAAGATTAAAAAAAAATAAAAAAGGAAGAAGACCCACTCTTTTCCTCAATTTCAATAGCATGCAAGATAAAGGAAGAAGGCTCCAGGCCGAGATAGTGACAAGCCAAAGTCCTAGGGTCGACAAGATCATCAAAATTGTCTATTGTCTTCGCATGTTCAGTAGCAGCCTGGACACACGTCTTGTACCTACTCTTGAGCTTGGGGCACTTCTTAATTGTAAACATACAATAAACAAGAGATCAGTGCCGAAGTAAGAAGAAGGAGAAAAGGAAGCAAAGGAACTAGCAAAGGATAATTAGAAGGACAGCGCACCTAGACTCAGGGCCCTCCAACGACGAAGAAACCTAGGAACTTCACCCCAAAAATCATTAGAGAGAGTTTCCCATCCATCCCCAAATACAAAAAAGAACCTTGACTTTCAATATCAGAAGGACGATGGAAGATCAGTGACGATCCTAGCCTTCCTGACCTAGGGCATAAGTTCATAATACTCATACTCCTTAGACTCCTTTAGATGATACAAGTGAACAAACTTGTCCGACCTGATCATGTCCCCCTTGGTGACGACCATCTAAATCTCCATACAGCTAACCACTATCCTCCATAAGTTTAGCATAAGTTGCCTAAGAGCAATGTTGAAATGAGACAAAAGCTCCATGATGAAAGGATGGACGAGAAACCTAAGGCCGCACTGGAAAGCAGCCTCACAAAAGCACACCTCCCTAGGCAAGAAATGGCAAGCCTTTTCCCCCTCATAGGGAAGACGAACCCTAAGCCCCTCAGGGAATTGGAATCTATCTCTGATCCTAAACAAGGTATCATATCCAAAGCACACTCCTCCTTGAGGGCATGGAAAGCTCTGATCTCCTTTCGACCAGAAGTAGCGGTATCCACCTCCGCCTCAACGAGGTCATCGCTAGACACAAACCCTTCAATTGGGGGGTAATGGGTACAGAAAGAACCTAAAGATGCCCCTAAGCGTGTAAAGAGAAATGAGATAGAAGGACAATATTGCCTAACCTCAGAGTTTTCAAACATGAATCCAAAGAGAAAAAGGGTATGGATATCTATTCTTAAATAGAATAAGAAAGGCAAACGAATGTTGCTATAGAAAGAAAAAGGAAAGGGAAAGAAGATCGTACCTCAAAGTTTTAAGCTCAGAAATTCAAGCTCAGAAAGGGCAGAAACACCAAAGGTTGAAAAGCTCAAAAAAAGCGCAGAAGTGAGAAAATAGTGAGAGGCGAAAAGGTGAAGAAGAAGAAGGAAAAAGTGAGAAGTTTTTAAGAAAACCGAGCTTGGAAAACTTAAAACCAGCAGGAAAACCAAAAATCCATCGAACCAAACAAAGACATCCACCACTAGGAGCATGCCACGTGGCCATGACACGTACGATGCCACCATTACGCATTAAATGCGAATGAAACGGAATCCCAAGGGTCACATCTAAACAAAAGACCTTCCATATTCTTACGATCATCATCACGTGTAAGGACGATCTCAGAATAGGGGGACAACTGATAGACCCAATAAATTTCATTGTTTAAATGAACCCAATAAAAATCATCGTCCACATAGACCCAGCCCAGATGAAGGAAGAAAGTCATAAATGGGGCATTCAACATCCCGACAATTACATATCAGCAAGGAGACCATTGGGATCCCTATCAAAATCCACATTGAATGGGCCAAAAAGCGTTACAAAGAAAACACTTAATCCACCATTAAAGGAGAGCAACGGCTAGAAGAAAAGCGTGTATATATATATGTGTGCACCAAAAAATTGATCAAGGTACGCACACAGATATTCTACTCAGTCTAAACCCCTACAACTACATTCTCTACATCTCTAAAAAGCTATATTCGTTGACTTTATCATCGGAGAATCCGTGGCTAGCACCGTACCAGTGACCAACTTGAGAGGGTCCCTTTCTTCTTTCTAAACTTTGTGGGAACTTGGACGAGCTCGTGCTGATCCATCTGGACAAATCTACTCACTGACGATTTCCGCATCATCAGTAATTGTTATAGTATATTGTTGTAATTGTTGTAATTTGTATTGGCTCTGAACGAGTCTATTTACACCTTCTCCCTTCACCTCCTTCTTGCGCATGTATATAGCCTAATATATGGTTCAATACATATCATCCCATTAATCACCACAATTAAAAAAGAATAAAAGAGTCTCTCTCTCCTGTTCAATGTGGGATTAAACATTTCACTAAGACCTTATCTTCCATATTAACTCTCATATCTTTATATTTAAGTTGCCATATTTATTCATTTTAATTATATAAATATTAAAATGCTACAAGTCATTGAGAGAAATCTAATTAGATTCTAAATTGAATTTTAATTATTGTCTAATTTTATGTCATACTAGTGTGTAGCCCTATGTATGCACGAGTACAATTAAAAACAATCATAATTACACGATTTATATTATGTACTTTTTTGTTAGAAGAGATTCAAATTATACATAGTATTAGCTTACACATTTTTTAAACCATACAATTCTAAAATATGTAATGATTCCTCATTATATATATATATATATATATATATATGATTTAGAATTTAACTGAATTTAAACTCTTCAGTTTTTGCACCCAATAATTTACTTGGCACAAAAATTAAAAAAATTAGATGGACAATTGGCGCAAAATTAGTCTTCAATTGAAATCCAATTTATAATCTAATTGGATTTGAACTCTTCAATTTTTACATTCAATAATTCACTTGGCACAAAAATTAAAAATTAGATAGGACACATGGTGCAAAATTGAGAATCTAATTGGATTTTCTCTTAATTTTAACTTTTAATAATAATAATAATAGGTGAAGCTGAGAGAAACTCAAATCAGAGTTCCAATTTTGCGCCATGTGTCCTAAATTATTTATTCTTAAAGAGTTTTATTTCTTAATTTTAGAATCAAATGTGGGACCACATCATAAATATTAATCCAAGTGAGTTATTAAGTACAAAAACCAAAGAGTCTAGAATAAATGAATTATAAAAAAAAAAGTGTTTCACAATAATTTTTTAAAAAATGGACAATTTACATTTTATACCTAATAATATCCTTACAAATTTTTTTAAAGAGTTAACAAAATATAAAAATGACTATCAATAGTATTTAAATTATATATATATATATATATATATATATAGGAATTATATTATGCATATTATTATATATTTGTAAGAGTATCCATGCATATGCATGGGATTACAAGTTAGTATATATATATATATATATATATATATATATAAAAGTTAGGAACAAAGTTATTTATTTATTTATTTTTATAATGCAGTGCTGAAAATAGGTGTCCAATATAAATCGACCATAAAAAATCCAAAAAAGAAAAAGAAAAAGAGAGAGAGATTAAACTCACGTAAATATAAGTTTGGAATTGAACAACGTTTGTTTTATGCTACTTCTAATTGAATCAAAACTTGGCCAAAATGGGCAAATGCCCTTTTCACGAAAACAATCGAGCATTTTGCCCTCTTTCCCAAACTAATTAGGGAAATGCCCCTGTTTTGAAACCCGATTTTCTCAAAATCGAGTTAAGCCCTATAATGGCGTTTTTAAGGAGCATATAGTAACGTTTCAAGGACCTAAAGTGGCGTTTTGCAACTCAAGCTTCATGAACTCGAGTTATAGGTAAACAAAATTGCCTATAACTTGAGTTCATGGAGCTCGAGTTCCAAAACGATACTATAAGCCCTTAAAACGTCACTATAAGCTCCTTAAAACGCGACCATAGGGCTCCAGAAATTTTTTTTTTTTTTTTTAAATTTGATTTTTAGAAAATCGAGTTACAAAAGAGGGGCATTTCCCTAATTAGTTTAGGAAAGGTGGCAAAACGCCACTTTTTTTGCACGAAAAGAGCATTTGCCCATTTTGGCCATCAAAACTTTTATCCTCAAGTGATTCTTGGCACCCTTTGATAATAATCACGCAAGGCATAGAGCCAAACTCATGCAAGTTCTTTTTTGTTTTTTTTTTTTTTTTCCTGTGAGAAACTCATGCAAGTTCTTTGATGTTGGTTTTTAAGACCATACTTCACGTGGTCTAATATGAAAGACGGTGAATTGGTGAGGATGATTTTTTGAATAGTTAGATTGTAGTTTGGCAACCATTGAGTGATTCTCATATTTTCAGAAATGTTGATCGATGATTCATGCTCATGGCCACTTCAAATCATCTAGGTCTTTTAATTGATATGCACATGTACTGTACAATGTTTTTTTTTTTTAGAGAGAGTTTCAACCTATGGCGTCCGTTCCTGATGATAGTTCTTTATTATCAGATCAAGACACCAATTAGTTTTTTGGTGTAGGTAAGGATTGAACCCCAGATCTCTTATACAATCATCAGAGACTTTACCAGTTAAGCTAACTGGAACCCACGTACTGTACAGTGTTAGGAATGTGTTGGGTTTTAGACCCCTTAAAAACAACCAGATTGGTTAGCCTAGATTAATTAGCCAAGTTGTTACTTAGTCAAATTATGCAATACTAGGTTAAAACAATCAAATAATCATATCAAAAGAATAAAGCAGCGGAATAATAAAAGACACAATGATATGATCACCCAGGAAACCACACGGTAAAAACCTGAGGAGGATTTGACCCACCGATCCTCAAGGCAAACCTGAATCCATTATGAAAGAATCAAAGTTCATACAAAAGGACTACAAGCTCCCCACTTGACTTCCTAATGCTACCCACCAGTAGAACTTATTGACACGACCACGTGCAAGCTCCGAATCCACAGACTCCTTCTTTCTTGGACTCTTCAATCAAGTACAAGCACCCCCGCTTGTGTATCTTTAAGTTCTTGAATCTGCAACTAAATGATTATCAAGGTTTTGATAATATCTCCACCTTGAAAACCCTAAGTTTTGTGTAAAGGAAAGCTCCTCAAAGATCTCACAAAAGATTTACACAAAACAACAATATGAGCAACAACCTTAGAGAGGTTTGGGTACAAAACCCTAAAATACCAAAGAGGCACAAGAGGCACTCTAATCTCTCTAAAAAGATCTGAAAACCCTAAAAATAAAAGGAGGCACAAGAGGCACTCTAATCTCTCTCAACAAAAGTCTCAAAAACGTTCTAGGGTTTCTCTTATATATATATATATATAAGAGTTTTACTTGAACCCCAAGATGTTTAAATAAAGTTTGGGCTGAGTTGGAATTCTGCAGAAAAACGTTCTGGCCAACTTTCGATCGATCGAGTCTAATTTTCGATCGATCAAGCCAAGCCGAAAGTTACAAATACTTCTGCAGCCACTTGATTCCAACTTTACAATAATTAATCAACTTTGAGCAAACCTAAACAAGACTAAACACATTGTTTTGATCATGGTTTGCCAACATTACAAATTAGAGTTCTAAATACATAAAAGCCTAAGACCTTAGAACCTAACAGAATGAAAGGTTTGTTTCATTTGGAAGCAGCATTGACTATGTATGTATAGTCTGATGAGATCATTGCTAAAGGGTGGATAGTGAAATGTGATGGTTTCTGCATCTTGATTGTTTAAAATTGCCAAACTTGGTCCGACACTCCGAATTTACCATTGCCATCAAAAGAGGATGGGAATGGCCTATTAAGCTACTATGTGTAGATTTTGTTCTTTGTTGTTTCTCTTACACTGAAAGCTAGGATAGTTGTAATTTGTAAATGTAATTATCAATGAGAAGAAAAATAAGGATGCTATTAATTAGGTAAGTGTTTGATGATGATATGGTTTATATATATATAAGCACAAGGTGTTTTGGAATTCAATTTTTCATTAGACAAATATATAAACTAGAATTGGGACACCTTTTCCAAAAAAAAAAAAAAAAAAAAGAATAGGGACACCATAATTTTTTTTTTTAATTTTTAAAAAGAGTATTATATGAATGCATCTTTTTTGTTAAAAAAAAAAGAAAAAAAAAAAAGGTATCTTAGCACAAGCCTAGTAAAACATTACAACTATGTAATAATACACCACATTTTAGTAATGCGCTATACTAACACACCATACTAATTCATCAACCGACTTTTTTTTTGGTTGAGAGCCCATCAACTTGAAAAGATTCAACCCAAGCTTTACAGATTGCAACAATGGTGTTCACATAGTAAATCACTCAAAGAGAAGCTACAAACTTAGAGAGAAAAGAGAGGAAGTTTGAGAGAGAGAAGAAGAAGAAAATTCTGAAAGAATAACTACTCAACTATTCATTACAGTGATGTACAATATGGATCAACAACGGCCTCATCAAAGATCCTTGAATTCATGGGATTGATCCGTAAATTGTGGGGGGAAATTAGGAACTAAGTAACTGTTAATAACTACCTAACAGATTGAGCTAATCCAACAATAGCTATACAAAACGTAGCGTTTTAGTAAGTATAAATGTAGCGTTTCATTAAATATATTCACAAGTCTTCATGTAACCAGAACGACATCGTTATGATGAATTGCTGAAGTAGCCATTGGGCATGCTTTGTTTACCTTTGTGACTTCTTCTGGAACTACTCTCAACATCCCCCCTCAAACTCGAGGTAGAGTTAGCCAAGAGTTTGCTACGTAGAACCAAAAAATGGGGACCAGGCAATGGTTTTGTAAAAATATTAGCGAAATTGTAACGGCCAGAGATGAACTTGATCCCCAAAGTACTTTGAAGAACATAACCCCTCACATAATGGTAATCAACCTCAATGTGTTTGGTTTTGGAATGAACACAAGATTAGAGGCCACAGCAATAGCAGAATTGTTATCACACCAAAGCATGGGAATGTGAGGAAGAAATAGCTTAAGTTCTTTAAAGAGTGTGCGAAGCCAAGCTAACTCAACTGCTGTGGAAGCCAAGGCACGATATTCGACCTCTGTGGAAGAACGCGAAACAGTGGATTGTTTCTTGGAAGACCAAGAAATTGGGCTTGAGCCAAGGAAAATCAACATGCCAGTAGTAGACTTTCTATCAGTGGGGTCGCTAGCCCAATCCGCGTCAGAGAAGGTTGAGAAGGTGAAAGGACCTGGAGCAAGATGTATGCCAAAATGCAAAGTAACCCTCACATAACGAAGAATGCGCTTAGCTGCCTCTAAATGAGAAGTAGTGGGATGATGCATAAACTAGCAAAGCTAATGCACACTAAAGGCTAAATCAGGGCGTGTGAAGGTCAAGTATTGGAGAGCACCCACCATACTTCTATATTCAGAGGGATCAGGTATAACAAAACCATCAAAAGGAGTAAGACGCACATTAGGACAACAAGGAGTCTTTGTGGGCTTGGAATTCTCCATTTTGAACTTGTGAAGCACATCTGAGGCATATTTGGATTGGCATAAGGTGAGCCCAAATCTAGAAGGCATAATTTGAATGCCTAAGAAATAGGAAAGAGCACCCAAATCCTTAAGCTCAAAAGCTTGACTAAGAGCAGTGACAAGATGAGAGACTTGAGAAGATGAGTTGCCTGTGATGATAATATTATCAACATACAAAAGGAGATAAATGATGAGCTGATGAGAGTGATACACAAATAAAGAGGAATCTACCATGGAAGCTTCAAAACCAAGATGCAACAACTGAGAGGCAAATCTGTCAAACCAGGCTTTAGGGGCTTGTTTCAAGCCATACAAAAATTTATGCAACCTGTAAACATGATGAGGAAAGTGATGATCCACATAGCCTAGTGGCTGCTCCATGTACATTTCCTCCTTTAGAAAACCATGGAGGAAAGCATTAGAGACATCCAATTGCCTGAAAGGCCAATGAAGACTCACTGCTATGGAATGAACAAGCCTTACTGTAGCTGGTTTCACAACTGGACTAAATGTCTCAGTGTAGTCCACACTAGCCTATTGATGAAAGCCCTTTGCGACCAATCTGGCTTTATAGCGAGCAATGGTGCCATCACTGTTTAATTTCAACTTATACACCCACTTACAACCCACCAAATTGATGCCAATAGGAGCAAGAACAAGAGACCAAGTTTTCAGTCTTTACAAGGTAGAAAATTCTGTATCCATAGCTTGAACCCAATGAGGAAACTTAGAAGCAACCTTGTAGGATGGAGGTTCAGTATGAGTGTAATCAAGAATAGCCTTAAAACAAAGTTTAGGCTTAGTGATACCATTCTTAGATCTGGTGGTCATAGGATGGGAATTGATAGGTGCATGAGTAGAAATAAAGGTAAAAGCTAAAGTATTTTGTGAAGGAGCAAGTGGCAAGGAAGGAGAAGGAGCTGAGGCAATAGGTTGTAAAGTGGTAGGCAAGTGTATAGGCTGAGATTGGGATGGAGATGGAGAGTGAGACTAAGATGAGGAACTAGGTATAAGAGCTAAACTAGGACTAGATACAAATGGGATAGGGGTAGAAACAGGTATGGGAAAAGAGGAAGAATCAAATGTGTAAGGACCTAGGATAGAGGGCTGATTGGAAGAGTGAAGATACAAGAGATTGGACAGCCATATTTCTGGAGTTGGTGGAGGAGAAGGTGTGACAAAAGGAGATGTAAAAGGAAAAGGGAATCTATGCTCATTAAACAACACATGTCTGTAGGTATACAACTTGTTAATGAGTAAATCAATGCACAAGTACCCCTTAGAAACATTGGAATAGCCTAAGAAGATGCATTCTATTGTTTTGTGATTAAGTTTGTGTTGACTATATGGTCTAAGGTAAGGGTAACAAGCACAGCCAAATACTTTAAGAGAAAAGATATCTGGATTATGACCATAGAGTTTAAACCAAGGTGACATGAAGTCTAAGGTGGCTGTTGGAAGGAGATTGATGTGTGTCGGTGCAGATTGAACAGCAAATGACCAGTATATGGAAGGGAGAAAGGCTTGTGAAAGTAAGGTGATTGTGGTTTCAATTAGGTGCCTATGTTTCCTTTCAACTAAACCATTTTGTTGAGGAGTGTAGGGACAAGAAATCTGATGTTGAATCCCATTGGAAGATAGAAAAGACTCAAAAGACTTAGAAGTAAACTCACCACCCCCATCTGATCTGAGAACCTTAATGGTGGAAGAAAATTGTGTTTTAATCATAGCATGAAACATGACAAATTTAGAGTAAACCTATGATTTATTTGTGAGCAAGTAAATCCATGTAAAACGAGTGAAATGATCAACAAAGATGACATAATATTTGTAGCCATTTATTGAATCAAGAGGTGTAGAACCCCATAGATCTGTATGTACAAGTTCAAAAGGAGAAGTAGCTACAAACCTAGAAGTAGGAAATGGAAGTCTGTGCATCTTGCCATGAAGACAATGAGTACAAGAATTTGCAAGATTAACACTACTAGGAGAAGACATTCCATTGTTATGTAAAACATGTCTACGAATTTAAGAATTAGGGTGACACAAGTGCCAATGAGAAGGAGACAACTTGATTGAATTACACAATTTTTGGGGAAGAAGAAGCTTAGTGGCCTTGTGAGGATAGATGGGGTAAACACCACCTTCACTCTTGCCCTTGTAAAGAATTGTCCCCGTGGCCAAGGCCTGAATTAACAAAGTATTTGCATTGAAGTAACAACTACAGTTATTATCATAGCAAATCTTGTGGATAGATGCAAGGTTAGAAGCAATAGAAGAAACCCTTAACACGTTTCTAAGCTGAATAGCAGAATTAGAAAAAGGGATTAGTGAATTACCTATAGAAGTGATAGGCAAATTCTGTCCATTCCCAACTGTGAGTTGTTCTTGGCCAGTGTAAGGTTTAAGAAAGCTTAAGTGGTTGAGGCTAGATGTGACATGATCAGTGGCTGCACTGTCTTCTAGCCAAGGTTGCCCCTAAGTCAACAAATGGTTGGATGAAGTGACCATAGCTGCTAACTTTGTGGGTGGACGCTTGCCTTGATAGGCATAGTACATCCTGTGGTAGCAGTCAATGGCTGTATGACCTTCTTTACCGCATATTTGGCAAATTGGCCTCTCTGCTCTAGCATTAGGACCTTAAGGCTGTGGTGAAAAATGATTAAACTGACTTGAAGATGGACCTAGACCTCTACCTCGGCCTCTGACATTGTTGCCTCTTCCTCTACCTCTATTAGTATTATTTGACTGATTGTAGGTATGAAAATTACCACCAGTGTTATTGAATCTTGGTGTGAAGTTAATTGCCATTGCAAAAGTGGAGTCTTTGAACTCCATACCTTCATTCAAGGATTCTTCCTCTGCATTCAACAGAGTAGCTAGTTCATCAAAGCTTATTTTTGTGCTTCTAGTTCTGATTTCATACCTAAATGCACTAAACTCCTCTGGGAGACCTTTGATTGCTACATGGAGTATTTCTTCATCATCCAAAAGAACACCTACTACCATTAATTTGTCTCTGATCACCTTAATCTTCTGCAGATATGAATCCATAGAATCAGATCCTTTCTTCAAATTATGCAGTTCACCCTTAAGATTCATCACATGAGATCATGAAATTAAAGAAAATCTGTGTTCAAGAACCTTCCATACTTCTTGAGCAGATGAACAACCAACAATGAGTGATAGCCAAGACTAAAGGAGTTAGGGTAGAACTGATGAAGGTTAATAATGCCTTTTCCTTTGACTTCCAGATGAGATAATCTGGATTAAGCACAGAACAGCTCCAGAAAGATTCTTGAGAAATTTCTCAGGAATAAGAGGGACTTCATCAAGAAGTTCAAGCATAGAGTACGTTTCCAATACCATGGAAATTTGGTGTTTCCAAACAATGTAATTGGAAGAATCGAGTTTGACTGTCATCATGTTTGACATGTTTGATAACAACAGTAGAGGTTGATTAGTGAGATTGATGGATGAAGAAGTTGAAGGCATGGTGGTGAGGTTGAAGGTACAGTAGAGGAAGTTGATGTTGAATTAGTTTCTACCATTGTTGGACCTTGGGATCGTGGCTGCTCTGATACCATGAAAAGATTCAACCCAAGCTTTACAGATTGCAACAATGGTGTTCACACAGTAAATCACTCAGAGAGAAGCTACAAACTCAGAGAGAAAAGAGAGGAAGTTTGAGAGAGAGAGAAGAAGAAATTTCTGGAAGAAAAACTGCTCAACTATTCATTACAGTGATGTACAATATATATATACACAAGGATCAACAACGGCCTCATTAGAGATCCCTGAATTCACGGGATTGATCCGTAAATTGTGGAGAGAAATTAGGAACTAACTGTTAATAACTACCTAACAGACTGCCTAATAGACTGAGCTAATCCAACAATAGATATACAAAACGCAGCGTTTCAGTAAGTATAAACGCAACGTTTCATTAAATATATTCACAAGTCTTCATGTAACCAGAGCAACATCGTTCTGATGAATTGCTGAAGTAGCCGTTGGGCATGCTCTGTTTACCTTTGTGGCTTCTTCTAGAACTACCAAAGTATAGCATCTACAAAAATCAATAACAAAATTTTAACTATTTCAAATTATTCAAACAAACACCATTACAACCTGAACAAAAAAAACACAATCGATTTTCTAATCAAATGTTGACTTTCAAAAGGTAAAATATCTATTCCAATTAATGTTCTACCAAAAAGACTAATTCTCATAGTTGTTGCAGGTTCAATAATATTGCGATTTGTGTTTCAAGAGCTTGTATTGTTAGAACCCTTTTCCCTCTCTCTTGTGTGTGTGTGTTTGTTTCTCAAAAAAAAAAAAGTTCTTGTATTGTTTGATACAACTCTCTCTCTCTCTCTCTCTCTCTCTCTCTCTCTCTCTCTCTCTTTTACATTAATTATTAAGATCTATTTTGAGAATTCATACATTATAAGGCTTCATGAGTTAGTATATATGGGCTTGTAATAAAATATTTTGAGGGAGTTAAGAAAAATCATAAATATGAGGCAGGTTGTGATGATAATAATGATGTTGATTATACTTGAGTTAGTTTTAATGAAACAAACCTCACTTAAAAATACTCTGTGGATAAAAAGTTATAGTCAAACATGCAGTGAGCAAATGTTATTTTTCAGTATCGATTTCAAAGCAATTTGAGCACTTTTGAGTTGTGATTAATTCCAAACTATTGTGAACTCTTCAATTACCCTCGGTTGACATATGTCACACTTATCATTAGGGCCGGGGACCAAAATTATTAATGGTTACAAAATGCAGTGTCTATAGATGCTCCTTTTTTAACTTTTCTTGCATTGCAAGCATAGTTAAAAGCCTGAAGAGACAAACATTTTGCAAGTTAATAAACTTTGAGTCCATACACACACACACTACACATAAACATGCAAGCAATCATGCAAACATAGGGGCGTGCTCAAAAAAGGTGATTGGTGCACTTCCAACAAGAAGTGTTAAAAACCACATAAAAGAAAAAATTGAGATGCTTTCGAGTTTTAAAGACTCTAATTTCGAGTTTTAAGGACTCTACCTTCATGACACATGTACATGCAAGCAATCATGCAAACAAGAAATGCATCATAGAGACATAAAAGAAAATCTAGGACCGACAAAACATAAACAAAAGATGGCAAAATTTACGCCAAAGGGGACCATGTGAATCATGTGACACACAAATTGGCCACTTAAAAATGAGAAATTTACGCCAAAGGGGACTACTTGACCAAACAATTTACGTCCAAACACAAACAAGCCACTTAAGAATGATAAATTTATGTTAAGGGGACCACTTGAAGCGAGAAATTTATGTCCAAACACAAACAGGCCACTCAAGAATGAGGAATTTATGCCAAGATGACCACTCGAAGTGAGAAATTTACTATTGAATGTTCATATTAATCACATTTTAGGGTTCTTGCTATTTTGTGTGTTTTAATTAGTTTTAATCCTCTGTTTAGGTCTTTTTGAGCCTAGCTTTCACATGTTTAGGTCTAGGGTTAGTAGAATAACATGTTTCACATGCTTGAATTGATAGATTGATGATTAGGGTTTATACTTTGATGAATCACATGAAAATTCAAAAGAATTTGAACATGCATTGATGCATAGGTGCTGAGGTGTTGTGGTGCAGCGAGGTAAGTGAGATAAGTGATGCATAATTACATGAACATGCATTTGACTTGGTTGATGAACATGATGAACTTTCTTCATTGATGAACATGATGAATATACTAGATTAATGCCTTGTTGATGTTGTTGTTTTGTGATGTGATTGCTACCCTTGGATATATATTGTGATGTGCTCTTTAATATGTTGTGTGTGTTATTTCTTTAATTGCATGATGTGTGGTTAGGTTAAGGATTAGTGCTCTTTTAATAAACTCTTTAATTAAATATGGCCTAGCAACACACAATGGAGGCCGTCCCACAAGCCAGGCAATTTTGGGTGCCTAATACCTTCCCAAGCCATATCCAAACTCCAGACCCATAATCTGGTATGTAGACATATGCATGTAATTGATTGGCCCAAAAAGCCCAACAAGGTTCCTAGACCTAATCTAGGTGGTGAATCCTTTTTTTTTCTGCCACGGTCCACTCAACTGAGGCATACTCCCTTTGCGCCCACAGTGGATGTAAATTTCTCACTTCGAGTGGTCCCCTTGACGTAAATTTCTCATTCTTGAGTGGCTTGTTTGTGTTTGGACGTAAATTTATTGCTTTGAGTGGTCCCCTTAGCTTAAATTTCTCATTCTTGAGTGGCTTGTTTGTGTTTGGACATAAATTGCCAAATTGAGTGGTCCCTTTGGTGTAAATTTCTCATTCTTGAGTGGCCTATTTGTGTTTAGACATGAATTTCTCGCTTTGAGTGGTCCCCTTGGTGTAAATTTCTCATTCTTGAGTGGCCTATTTATGTTTGGACATAAATTTCTCACTTTGAGTGGTCCCCCCAACTTTAGGTAGAGTCCTTAAAACTCGAAGGGAGAGTCCTAAAAACTTGAAAACATCCCAGATTTTCTTTTGTGTCTCTTATGATGCATTTCTTGTTTGCATGATTTCGTGCATGTATGTGTGTTTTGAAGGTAGAGTCCTTAAAACTCGAAAACATCTTAGTTTTTTCTTTTATGTGGTTTTTCACACTTCTTGTTGGAAGTGCACAAATCACCATTTTTAGCACGGCCCTATGTTTGCATGATTGCTTGCATGTTTATGTGTTTATGTGTAGTGTGTGTGTGGACTCAAAGTTTATTAATTTGCAAAATGTTTGTTTCTTTAGGCTTTTAAATATACTTGCAATGCAAGCAAAGTTAGTGGACTCAAAGTTTATTAATTTGCAAAATGTTTGTTTCTTCAGGCTTTTAAATATACTTGCAATGTAGGCAAAGTTAAAAGAGGGGCATCAATAGACACTGCATTTTGTACCCGTTAATATATTTTGGTCGCCATCCCCAATGATGAGCTTGAAATATGTCAACCAAGGGTAATTAAAGAGTTCACAATAATTTGGAAGTAATCACAACTTAAAAGTGCTCAAATCGCTTCAAAATTGATACTGAAAAAATGACATTTTCTCATTGTTTTGACTATAACTTTTATTCCACAAAGAAATTTTGAGTAAAGTTTGTTTCATTAGAAATTAGACATCATGGGGTTCAATTTGAACACAAAATATGCCTAATTTGGACTTATATTGAGTAAGTTATGACCATTTGAAGTTGGGCCAACCGGGCAGTCCGATTTTCTGAATTTTAAAACTTCATTTTAAGAGCCCAAAACAGCATGCTTTGATGCGGGCCAGCCCCTAGACCCTTGGGAACATCCAAAGACCATTTAAAAGCCCTAAAAACCTTAATTTTAACTTATAAATACTAATCTTATGTCTCAAATCAAAACCCTAGCTAGGGAGAGTTATTTTTTGGCCTCCCTCTTCTCTAAAACCCTATTTTCTCTGTTCAAAACCCTAGGGCAACAGCTAGCACATTTTTGAAACATTCAAAACCTCTCTTTAGTTAGTTCTATGGCAAAAACTAATGTTCTAATTTGATTTCTTAAAAACCTTTTTCAATTAAGCTTTGTTCCTAAAAACTATTGTTTTCTTTAATTCTTTTGTTCTATCAATCTAATCTTTGTGTTGTAGGCACTGAGGGGTTAGTTAAACAAACTCCAAACTCATAATCTTAAGTAAGGTGAGTGTTCTTTCCATGAACTCTTTATTTGTTTAATAGAATTCATATGAGTTTCTTAATGTAGTTTCTCTAATTGTTTTATTTGATTTGCTTGTTGATTTTAATTGTTTTAATATCTGTTAATATGATTTTAGGTTGTTTATAATCTGTTCTAGTAGACACTTGATTTTGCACCCATAATTTAATCTAGGAAAATGACTTGAGTAACCATTCATATACCCAAAATTTAGAGTTGCATTACATGCATTAATTCATTCATTTCATATCATAAAAATGATCTTGAGGTTCTATCGATCGCGACAGTATGCTCGATTTCCAAATCGGACCATCGGATTGAAAGATATCACAAGATCAAGTTTTCATGGTCTACATGCATTTTGTTTGGATAGAGCCAATCACGCATGATTAATTCAAATTAATTTTGATTGGTTAGACAATTAAAATTAATTAAATAATTTTGTGATTGATTGTTGGTTAGTGTAAAAAATAGGCTTGTTTGCATGAGAATAAAGTGAATAATCAGATAACAAAGAAGTTGAGGATAATCAAGTCTTTTTTGGAATGTTTATTTACAAGATAATTATCACTTTAAAGACCTGAATATCAAGTGTAGGGTCCAAATTTGGTACGCCAAGCCCAAACTTTGCGGATTGTGAGCCAAATGAACCCAGAACAATAAATTTGTAGAGAGTGGGTGAAAAAGCTGGGCTGGTTATGGATTTAACAACGATCCACTTATGCCAGTAAGAATAACTTGAAGTAAAAACAATTGTAGAATGGATAATACTCAGATCCGAAGAGGCTTAATATTCATCGAAAAATGGATACAAATCTCTCTCCTTCTTTCCTAATTTTTTCCGTCCCCCACTATCTAGAGGCCTATTCCACTTATATATCCTCATTCTTCCTCATCTTCACCGTACACTTGTTCTTCATCCAAGCATTTACTTGAGTACATGTCACATCAGACGTCTGCTTTAGTCTGCCGTGAGTGGTAGTAGCTAAGGTAGCACTGTTCAGGGGTCTTCTCCACATAAATGCAGCCAGGAAAGTTGCTGTAGTGCATTAAATGCAGTGGTAGCAGCTTTTCCTTTTAGACATTCCTCTGTTCTCATCATCTCTAGGCATGCCCAGAGCTTGCCCTTATCGTGGAGTCAGTTGGGAAGGTCGCTCAGGCCTTCGGTATAGTTGCTTGATCAAGTTCCCTTGTGATCCGATGAGAGGGACCTCTTCGGACCAATAGGATTGTCTTCGGACATATCCTATCATTCATTTCCAGGTGCATTTCCCCCATACGGACTCATTTTTAATCCCTTTTACCTCTTCAGACACATAGTGATACTCAAATTGGGCCCAGGCCCAATACGTAGCGTTGGGCTTTCACACCCACAATAGCCTCTCAAAATTTTAATTTTTCCCTCGCATCCGAGGAGAAAAAATAGGATTTTGATTTGCTGCAAAATAAAAGCTTTAAAATCCCTAAACCTCTGAATCCACACGTGTATGTGCATAGATTTAGGCGCTTCATCATTGCCGCTATCGTTGCAGCGTTTCCAAGGTGCCATTATTTGCTCCAAGCGGCGTCTTGTCCTTGGCATCCAACGGTGGGCTTTTGATCCAACGGATGTGATTTTTCCTCCAAATTTGGGCGGGATAAATCCCACCATTTCGTCTGTCCCTATATAAAGCCCCAAAGGGGGTTATTTTCTCCTTTACCTTACAAATTCTCAGACTCTCAGTGAACTCAAGCACTCATGCCTACAAAGCCCTTTCTGTCATCAACTCCAACTCTCCCTAAAATCTGCTACGATTTCTCTACAAGCCTGAAGATTATTCTTCGATTTAATTCTGCGTAAGTTCCTCACTCAAGACTTTCATCTTCTCGTCGGCTAACCTCTTCGAACACCGAGTACATTTCCTTTGTTTTGATTGAAATGGGTAGGTTTAAATGTTTGGTGGATAGCCCCGCCCAGATGGAGATGTTTAGGGAGACATATTGCATACCTCAAGACGTTGGTTTGAGATACTGTCCCCCAGAGAAGTTACTAACAGATCAGGAAGTGGGCAAGGTTATAATCCCCATCATCGCTTTCCTAAAAGGGGGAATGACCATCCCTATGGGGCCCCATCACTAGAGATTACCTCCGAAACCATAGGTTTAGTCCAGACCAATGTGTGCCTAACGTTTTTGGAATCCTAGGAGCAGTTGAGGATCTGAACCGTCATCTAGGGTTGGGGCTCACCTGGCTTGACGTGGTACATATGTACGAATGTCGTACCAGAAAAGAGTGGGATATTATCTCAAATCCCAATTCGACACCGTTAGGCTCATCTCCTGTCTTCCCAAATCCAACAAAGGGATGAAAGATGACTATCTGATAGTCTCGGGCTCGTGGCATGACAGTCTTCATTGCCCAACCCAACCAGGAGAGCCAGGTGAGAGATCCTAGATTTAGGTTTCCTAACAATAGATTCAGGGTTTCTGTTTTTCAGCAATTCGGCCTTCTCTTTGTATCATCATTTTAGTTTTCTGACTAAGTTTCCTTGTTCTCTTTGCAGATAAAAATCACGTTTCTCCTCGGCTGAGCCTCACAAACGTCGCCGCATTGAATTATTTGTTACGATCACAGATCTTCATAAGCACTGACGAACAACTCCGAGTCATGCACCTTATTCTCAACTATACACCAAAATCAACTGATTTCCAGCCGGTCGACAACTTGATAAGGCAAGGAGATTACCGCTTCAACCGCATAGACGTTGCTCGAAAGGATTTCTTGGCTCCGTTCGATCTTGCTCCTATGCCATATCCGAATCCACAGGGTGTACCTTTGCTTGTCCAACCCATTCAACAAGCTCCTCTAGAACCAGTAGTGGTAGGCGAGAGAGTTGCTTCTTCGATCGCTTCACTCGAAGAGCAGATTGACAAGTTCAAGTTCGAAGTAGAAGCTTCAGAAGGGGTTCAAATTTTGGACGCCGAAGAAGGGATTAACAGGCATTCCAGTGCTCTTCCAGAAAGAATAACTGTTCCAGACGATTCCTCTGAGGAAGAAGATATGGAAAGCTTGAAGGATTTGATGAAGAACAGGAGCAAAAGATCTGGGGCCAAAGAGACTGGCACGTCTCAACCACCGGTTGCTCCTCCTCCACTACTACCTAAAGTGCCTACGGATCTTGGCTTAAAGGCCCTGCCAGATTTGAAGAAGAAAAGGCCCTTGACTGACAAGGCAGAAAAAGATGAGGTGCCTCCGAAGGGGCCTAAGCAGCAAAGGGTGGATAAAGATCCCCGAAGCAAGAGGGCCGCGTCCACGGAGGGCCGAGAAGAGGCTCCTGCTGCTGACGTGCACCGAGGAGTCCGTGTTTGGTCTCATAAACTGGAGTTAGACGGTGCCCTCATCCCTTGGGATGCCACCCTTAAAAGCTTTGTTGGGGGGAGGGCAGGTCTTATTGCCGAGGCACTGGAGCAACCCCTGCTACTCCCAAAAGACATGGAGGCGTACAGGCGCTTCAGCCAGTTTGAGCTCTTTTCATCCCTCAAGAGGGATTTAGCTATGGTATGTAAATTGATCTGATTCCTTAATTTTTAGATGTTAGTCTTTTCTTTTTGCCTTCTTCCCTGCTTTATACTGGAATTTCTTCATTTTGTTATGCAGATTACTCAGTAGGTATTCGTGGCTGAGGAGTGGAACAAGAAGACTCATCTCGAGTCCCAGGCAGCGGTCTACTCTAGAGATGAGGCAGAAAAATCTTTGGGCAAGTATAATAAGGAGTACACCCACTTGTCTGAGAAGCTAAAAGAGGTGACCAAAGAGAGGAACAGCCTGGAAGCAGGCTTAAAAAATGCCAAGAGGCAGGCCGAAGACCAACGCCAGCAACTATACACGACTGAAATTAACTTGGCGACAGAAAAAGAGCTGGTGAAAGGTCTTCAGGCTGAACTCGAGAAGGCTAGGGAGTTTGCTAAGTCGGCAGAAAATAAAGCTCAATTGGCCAAGGAGGTCCTCGAGGCTGAGAAGAAGGCAGCCTACACATTGGGGGTAACAGGGACCCAGGCCAGGCTAACCGAGGAGTTTGCACAAGTCTGCAGGGATTACTGCAGTATGACTTGGGAAAAAGGCCTTGATGCCGCTGGGGTGCCTCCAGAATCTGCTTTGAGTGTTTACTACCATCCAAATATCTGTGAACTCCCAGGGGATTTGGAACAGCCCCCAGTCAGCCAGACTCCTCCTGCCCCTACTAATGCAGCTCTAGAGCTCGGCCAGGCTGGTGTTGCAGGTGAGCCACCCAAGAATATTCAAAGCTCGGACGCTGCTGCAACTCAGCCTGGCCAGACAATTGACTCCACGGCCACTTAGATAGGAATTTAAATATCTTTGGGATTTTTGTTCTAATAGTTAACTTCTTCTAGATTGTAAACTATTTCTTTTGATCAATGAACTCTTCCCTTTCCTTTTTAATATCTTTGTAGTACATATCATAATATCATATGTCGTAATTCGTCACCATTGCAAATTACAATAACTTGTAGACTTAAACAACATATTGTGATGGTAAATAACCAGAATTAACGCTGAAAGAAGCAACTTGTATACGGATTGTTAGAGCGGAATAAGAGTAATGAGCGACATGAAAGCTTCACATGATTGAATTTGAATTTGAACATTTAGGAGAGTCATATCATTTAGGAGAACTGTAAACATGTTAAATAATCTAAATCATTTGGTTCAAGAGCTACAGGCACGATTAAATTTAACCTTAAACACTTAAGAGAACTGGAAATGAGCGTTAACTAATTCAGATCATCTGGTCTGAGGACTACAAGCATGATTGAATTTAAGTTTAAACACTTATAAGAACTGTAAATGAGTGTTAACTAACCCAAATCATCCGGTCCAAGGACTACAGGCATGATTGAATTTAAGTTTAAACACTTAATAAGAACTGGAAACGAGTGTTAACTAACCCAAATCATCTGGTCCGAGGACTACAGGCATGATTGAATTTAAGTTTAAACACTTAATAAGAACTGGAAACGAGTGTTAACTAACCCAAATCATCTGGTCCGAGGACTACAAGCATGATTGAATTTAAGTTTAAACACTTAATAAGAACTGTAAACGAGTGTTAATTAACCCAAATCATCTGGTCCGAGGACTACAGGCATGATTGAATTTAAGTTTAAACACTTAATAAGAACTGGAAACGAGTGTTAACTAATCCAAATTATCTGGTCCGAGGACTACGGCATGATTGAATTTAAGTTTAAACACTTAATAAGAACTGTAAACGAGTGTTAACTAACCCAAATCATCTGGTCCGAGGATTACAAGCATGATTGAATTTTAGTTTAAACACTTAATAAGAACTGTTAATACAACAAAAATGGCATATTGACTGAAGAAAAGACTTATTTAATAATAGTACCTTTTGAGATTATTTACATTCCAAGGTCGTGGTATTACATGACTGTCTAGATCTTCTAAGAAATACGCCCCAATACTAGCCCTAGAAGTAATACGATATGGTCCTTCCCAGTTTGGTCCTAGCTTTCCCCAAGCGGGGTTCTTTGTAGTGCCCACTACTTTTCTCAACACCAAATCACCAGGCTCTAGGGGCTTTAGCTTCACGTTGGCATCATAGCCTTGCTTGAGCTTTTATTGATAATGTGCCAGTTGGACCATTGCACTTTCCCTCCTTTCCTCAATCAGGTCTAAACTCTTCTCTAGTTGCTCATTGTTGCCGGTCGGACTGAACGAACTAGTTCTCAAAGTTGGGAACCCAGTCTCCAAAGGTATGACAGCTTCAGCCCCATAGGTCATTGAAAAGGGGGTTTCACTTGTAGACCTTCAAGGCGTGGTTCTGTATGCCCAAAGTACATGTGGCAATTCTTCCACCCATCTTCCTTTAGCGTTATCTAGCCTTTTCTTTAGTCCATTGACTATGACTTTGTTAACAGCTTCTGCCTGACCATTTCCCTGGGGATAAGCAGGGGTGGAGTATCTGTTCGTGATTCCCATTTCGCTACAATAACTCCTAAATGCTTTGCTATCAAATTGAAGACCATTGTCCGAAATGAGGGTATGAGGGATCCCAAACTGAGTGACAATACTTTTCCAAATAAACTTCTTTACATCTACGTCCTTGATGTTTGCTAGGGGCTCGGCCTCGACCTATTTGGTGAAGTAGTCTGTGCTGACTAGGAGGTACTTCTTATTTCCTGTGGCCTTAGGAAATGGACTCACGATATCCAATCCCCATTGAGCGAAAGACCATGGGCTGGATAGTGGATTAAGGGTTCCTCCCGATTGGTGTATATTCGGCACAAACCGTTGGCATTGGTCGCACTTTTTAACACATTCATGGGCCTCTTTTTGCATATTCGGCCACCAGTAACCCTGAGTAATCACTCGGTGAGCCAAAGATCCACCTCTAGTATGGCTCCCACAGATTCTTTCGTGCAATTTTTCTAGTATTAATTCAGCCGCCTCAGGATGCATGCACAATAAGTACGGACCTTAATAAGAGCGTTTATACAGTTTTTGGCCCTCGGATAACCAGAATCTAGTTGCTTTCCTGCGAACTTTGTCAGCTTCCCCTTTTTCATCGGGTAAGATATCGTCCTTCAAGAATTTAATTATAGGATCCATCCAGGTAAGTTCGGCTCTGACTTGATGAACTTGGACTATCCCCCTTACCTTCGTAGGCCTATGCAGATCCTCAATGAGGATAACCCTTGGCAATTCTTGCGCCGAGGAGGTAGCGAGCGTGGCCAAAGAATCAGCATGAGTATTGCCACTTCTGGGGATGTGCAAGACTCGAACTCTGACTGTAGGGATTTAACTCGACTTAAGTACCCCTGCATCCTTTCACCTTTCGCCTCAAATTCACCATGTACTTGACCAACGACTAGTCTTGAGTCCGAGAACACCTCAACCGACTTTCCTCCCATTCTTTGTACCATTGTCATTCCCATCAGTAGAGCTTTATACTCTGCTTCATTATTCGTTGCCGAGAAGTCCAACCTTAACGCCTTTTCAATGATGATTTTCTCAGGGGATATCAGCACTAGCCCCACTCCAGAACCCCTCTAATTCAATGCACCATCCACGTAAACTTCCCAGGGCAAAGGGCCCTGTTGGGAAATTATACCAACCGATTTTTCATCCATGTTGGACGTTGGCGTTACTTCTTCTAACTGGGGCTCTGTGAACTCAGCCACCAAATCTGCAAGGACCTGGCCCTTGACTGATGTGCGAGGCATGTATTTGATATCAAAAGCCCCTAAGATCGTGCCCCACTTAGCAATTCTTCCAGTATAGTCGGCGCTTCGGAGTATAGCTTTGAGTGGGAGCTGGGTGAAGACAATAACTGTATGGGCTTGGAAGTAGTGAGGCAGCTTCCGTGTACCAAGCACCACAACCAGAATAGCCTTCTCCAATGGCAAATATCGGATCTTGGCTTCATGCAGCGATTTACTTACATAATAAACTGGCCTTTGCATGCCACAATCTATTCGTATTAACACCAAGCTTACTGCATTAGGAGCTACAGCAATGTAAGTAAACAAGACTTCATCTGGCTCAGGGTTGGACATAATTGGGGGATGAGCTAGGTAGTCCTTGAGTTGCTGGAAAGCCACATCACACTCCTCAGTCCACTCAAATCCCTTCCACTTGTTGATCAATGAGAAGAAAGGTCTGCACCTATCTGCTGATTGGGAGATGAACCTGTTCAAGGTGGCAATCATTCCAGTCAGTTTCTGAACTTCTTTAGGGTTCCGAGGAGCTTGTAGGTTGCTAATAGCTTTTATCTAATCGGGGTTAACTTCGATTCCCCTGTGAGTCACCATGTATCCCAGAAACTTGCCTGACCCTACACCAAATGAACACTTGGATGCGTTTAAACGCAATTTGTGCTCCCTGAGGATATCAAAAATTTTCCTAAGATCCCCAATGTGCCCGGCTATGATCTTGCTTTTCACCACCATGTCATCGATATAAACTTCCATATTTTTGCCAAACTGTAGTTCAAACATTCTAGTCATCATCCTCTGGTAAGTGGCTCCTGCATTCTTTAGACCGAATGGCATCACCTTGTAATGGTAGTTCCCAGCAGGGGTGACGAATGCTGTCTTTTCTTGATCATCCACAGCCAATGGTATTTGATCGTACCCTTGAAAAACGTCCAGGAAGCTCATCCGAGGATGGCCAACAGTAGCATCAACGAGTTGATCGATCTTCGGCATTGGAAACGGATCCTTCGGACAAGCTCGGTTCAGGTCTGTGAAATCCACACATACTCGCCATTTTTCGCTCTTCTTCTTCACCACTACTGTGTTAGCCAACCACTTAGGATAAAAAATTTCCTTAATTTCTCTAGCCCGTTTGAGTTTTATCACCTCTTCCTTGACAGCATCTGCATGCTCTCTTGATGGACGTCGGAGCGATTGTTGTTTAGGGGTGATGGCTAGGTTAACATTCAGGTGATGGCAAATGAACTCTGGGTTTACTCCTGAGGCCTCTGTGGAGTCCCACGCAAATACGTTAATGTTGGTCCTGAGAAATCCTATCAGTTTATCCTTCTCTTGAGGAGGGAGCATAGATCCGACTTGAAAGAACTTCCTTGGATCATCATCGATGACTATCTTAGTCAGGCTTTCACACTCAGCCCCCTCAGCTGGGGTTTCGGCGTCTAGCACCGAGGATCTTAACTGCTATAAGTCCGTCTCACTAGGGGCCGAGGGCTTAGTTTCAGGCCTATGCTGGATCATTGCTATCAGATATTGTCTGGCCGTAGATTGATCTCCTAAGATCTCCCTGACCTGTCCCTCGGACGGATATTTAATCTTTTGATGAAGAGTGAAGGATACAGCCCCTAATGTATGGAGCCAAGGCCTGGCTACAATCGCGATGTAAGGTGAATAAGCGTCTACCACTATAAAATCAACCTCCACGATTTCAGAGCCAGTTTGCACAAGTAGCCTGATCTGGCCTCTTGGTATGACTACTTTCCCATCGAAACTCACCAAGGGGGAACTATAGGGCGTTAGGTCTTTGGGCGTCAAGTTCAGCCCCTTATAAAGGTTTGGGTACATTATTTCTGCGCCGCTGCCCTGATCCACCATTACTCTCTTCACGTCGTACCCCTTATCCTAAGGGTGATCACCAAAGCATCATCATGAGGTTGGATGGTTTCGATCTTGTCTGCGTCCGAGAATCCCAACACTGGATGAATCTCTAACTTAGCCCTCTTCGGCTCCCTGTTGACACTTTCCAAAGGTAGCCGAGCAACTGATAGTACTCTTGATGGACAGGATCCTGTTCTCCCTGGTGCAGAAAAGATGACATTTATTGCACCAAAGATGACATTTATTGTACCAAAGGGGGGTTTAGAGGAGTCCTCCCTCCGAGATCCCGCGCTTGCATGGTTACCCTAACCAGAGGTATGATGTAAAAGTTGTTTTAACCTACCCTCGCTAACGAGCTGGTCTAGATGGTCTCACAGACTCCTACAATCCTCCGTAGTATGTCCATGGTCTTGGTGGTATTGGCAGTAGAGGTTGTCGTTGCGCCTTTCAGGGTTTCCCACCATCTTGCTCAGCCTTTTGAAGAAAGGCTCATTCTTGATCTTTTTTAGGACTTGATGAACTGGCTCTTGGAATACGGCATTGACTGTTTGAAGGTTCGTCGAGCTTTGCTGCCCGACCCAGTCTCTCCGTGACCTGTTATGACCTTATCCTTTCCCTTGCCCTGCTGCTGGTCTTCCTCGACCCTTTTGTACTTATCAATCCTGTCCATCAACTGGCGTACACTGGTAACAGGTTTGCATGTTAGAGACGTCCTTAAGCCGTGTTCAGTGGGGAGGTTAAGCTTAAAGGAACTGATGGCCACCAAGTCGCAATCTTCTTCCATCTTGTTGTACATTTCCCAGAATCTGTCCGAATACGACTTCAACGTCTCGCATTCTCGCATGCTTACAGATAATAAAGAGGCTAGGGACTTTGGAACTCTACGGCACATTACAAAACGTGAGCCGAATGTCTGATTGAGCTCTTGAAAAGAGCTTATAGAGTCTGCTTTCAGGCTATCAAACCATCTCATGGCGATGGGCTTCAAGGCTGCCTCTCACAGTGGTGTGCTTCCTCATAGGAGAAAGACTCACTGATTGGTGTCCGAGATTTCTGTTTGTAAGTAATATCTCGTTCTTCGTCGGAGTCTTCATCAGAATATGAAGAAACTCGCTTCCTTTTTGCATGGCACAGTTCCCTTTTCAGCTTTTCAATTTCTAATTGCAAGCTCCGGTTTTTCTCTGCATGGGACATATGACTTCCTCCATATGACTGATTTCGATCATCGTGTGCGGTGTGTACGCTACCCTCACAATCCTATCTCCGTTCCAAGTTGAGGAAAGGATCAACATGCTGAGATGCCCTGGACTCTACTGGTTGTTACCCTGGTTCAGCCATTATGGGACGTTGCTTCCACTTTAGCTCAAGCTTTCCCACAGACGGCACCAATTGTAGGGTCCAAATTTGGTAGGCCAAGCCCAAACTTTGCGGATTGTGAGCCAAATGAACCCAGAACAATAAATTTGTAGAAAGTGGGTGAAAAAGCTGGGCTGGTTATGGATTTAGCAACGATCCACTTATGCCAATAAGAATAACTTGAAGTATAAACAATTGTAGAATGGATGATACTCAGACCCGAAGAGGCTTAATATTCATTGAAAAGTGGATACAAATCTCTCTCCCTCTTTTCTAATTTTTTCCGTCCCCCACTATCTAAAGGCCTATTCCACTTATATATCTTCCTTCTTCCTCATCTTCACCGTACACTTGTTCTTCATCCAAGTATTTACTTGAGTACATGTCACATCAGACGTCTGCTTTAGTCAGCCGTGAGTGGTAGTAGTTGAGGTAGCACTGTTCAGGGGTCTTCTCCACATAAATGCGGCCAGGAAAGTTGCTGCAGTGCATTAAATGTAGTGGTAGCAGCTTTTTCTTTTAGATATTCCTCTGTTCTCATCATCTCTAGGCATGCCCAGAGCTTGCCCTTATCGTGGAGTCAGTTGGGAAGGTTGCTTAGGCCTTCGGTATAGTTGCTTGATCAAGTTCCCTTATGATCCGATGAGAGGGATCTCTTCGGACCAATAGGATTGTCTTCGGACATATCCTATCATTCATTTCCAGGTGCATTTCCCCTATACGGACTCATTTTTAATCCCTTTTACCTCTTCGGACACATTGTGATACTTAAATTGGGCCCCAGGCCCAATACGTAGCGTTGGGCTTTCACACCCACATCAAGAAAAATGAATTAATTTTTAGAATACAGATTGAAAATGCATCCAAGTACGATTCCCGGCTCAAAAATCCTAGAAAAAGGAGTCCAAATTGGACCAAAACTCAAACATGGGCTCGACACCCAAGAAGGCCATTCGGCGGCACTCTTGGAGTGTCGATTTGCCCAAACCTTTGGCCCGGCCTAGGGACCTCCTGATTAAGATAGAGCCTATCTTTTTCGACTTTTTAGAGATAAGGATGCATTCCAATTCGTATCTGATCTCAGTCAGCATCCCAACCTCTGTAAATAGGGGAAACAAATCAGAATTAAGGGTTATTCTCTTTGGAATTTTCAATTCCCCTTACGTTAAAGACGTTCTGGAGGCTTTTTCTTTAGGAACTTCTTTTTGTAAGTAGAGCACACTCATGCAAGAGGTATTCTATTCTTCTTCTTTCTTTTCTTTTTCCATTAATTAGTTTGTTTTTGTTTGATGCATGAATATGTTTAGTATGTTTTATTATGTCTTGTTCTTAATATATAATTGCCATGCTTAGATATCTTAGATGATTGTTTATTTCAATTCTTTCTTTTTAACTTCAAAATCTGCAATGATTAACAATTTTTTTTATGAAGATTCAAAACTAATCTGTATTTTAACTAAATACAGACCTGATTTTTTTCTAAAATTGATATGTATTTTCAGATCTTTTTTTTTTTCTTTTCCAAACTCAACTGATATGTATTTTCATTAAATACAGATTTTATTTTTTTTCTAAAACTAATTTGTATTTTCATTAGATACAGATCTGATTTTTTCTCTAAACCCAAAACTGATTTGTATTTTCATTTAATATAGATCTGGTTTTTTCTAAACTCAAAACTAATCTATATTTTAATTAAATACAAATCTGATTTTTTTTAAAGTTTTTTTGTTATAAAAGTACAGATTTTGAAATTCAAAAGAAAGAATTAAGATTTTAGGTTGAAGTTTTTTTTTTTTTTTTTGGTGATGCATGCATAATAAATTTGTCTCATGAATGTGAATCCTCCTTCAAAAGTCCTTTTTATTTGTTTCCAACAACAGATCTGGTTTTTCATAAACCATATATATATATATATATATTTACTTTATACAAAACAGATTTGATTTTTCTTGATAAAATCTTGATTTTTACACTTCACAAAACAAATCTGATTTTTTACAAACCAAGTTTTATTTATTTATTTTAATTCATAAAACAGATATGAATAATTTTTTTAAAAAGAAGACATCATTCATAAGGCAAATTTGTTTGAATCTTTTTTTTTTAAGGTCAAATGTCTGTCATGTGTGTTCAACATATCATTCAAAATCATGTAAAAAGGGGTATACTGGTCATTAGAGTCAAGAAGACCAGACTCTGTTTGGGCGGAATGGGTGTCTAACATTTTTCCATTCCGTAACCTAGCCCCCGAGCTTAGAATTTTTGGATAGGTAGATTAGTGTTTTGTCTTCTAATTTTGGTAGATTGTAACTAGGACCAAAGTTTTGTATTCTTTTGCATAGACTATAACTAGGACCCAGAGCCTTGTAAGGTTAATTTACCAAAGTTGTACTTTTCTTTATTCAATCAATGATAGTGAAGTATTTTGAACATGTAATTTGTATTTATTTTTTCTTATTTTTATGTATAAAAAATAAGTGTCGACTCTACGCCACTTACCTAAAAAGAGAGATGCCCTTAAAAGCACCTAAATCTCTTTTTTGAGGGGCCCTAATTTCCTGGTCTCTCACAGTTCTTATTGTTCTTGGTTTATTATTTTGGTTTTATGTAAAGTTTAACATGTTTATTTATCATATGTTAGTTTTTTTTTTTTTTTTTTTGAGAAATTATTATATGTTAGTTTTATTATATGTTAATTTAGTATATTTGTTTGATTTGTTTCATGGTTATTTGTTTATGATAAAATTTTGTATTTTTGTTTTATGATAGTTTAGTTTTTAGGGTTTCTAACTTGCTTGTTTGATCTCACATGTTATATCTTTGTTTGATTAAATCTCTAAAAATGTAATTTTTCGAATCAGTGTTAAATGATGCGTACTCATCCATCGAGTATAGGGCAAAAATCTTGTTTTTATTTATTTAGTTATTTTTACATGATATTTGATTTTGTTTGACTTTGTTTAGGTTAATTAATTGTGTTTAATTATTTTCCATGTTTGTTTGAATCTTTTTGCCATGTTTGGTTTATTTTATAATCTTTCCTTATGTGTGTGATTTAATTGTTATCTTTCCCTTTTTAGTATATGTTTGATTGTGTTTTATTTGTTTCCTTTTATATTGTGATGTGATCTTTAACATGTTGTATGTTTTATTTACCTTAAGTGCATGATGTATTTTTAGGTTAAGTATTATGACTCTCTTAATAAACTCTTTAATTGAATATGGCCTAACAACACATAATGGAAGCCGGCCCACAAGCCGGGCGGTCTTGGGTGCCTAACACCTTCCCAAGCCATACCTAAACTCCAAACCCATAATCTAGTATGCAGAACCATGTATGTAAGTAATTGGCCCAAAAGGCCCAATATGGTTCCTAGACCTAATATAGGTGGTAACTCCACTTTTCTCTAACACAGTCCACTCGACCGGGGCGTACTCTCCTTTGCGCAAAGAAAAATGGGCTACTAAGATGGGCCAACCTCTGAAAAATTTTAGACGTAAATGCTATTTTTGTCCCTATATTTTGAGCCAATTCTCATTTTGGTCGTTACTTTTTAGTTTCACCACATTTAGTCCCTATTTAGAAAAACGCCATCCATTTTAGTCTTTTCCATCAGTGCCCTAACGGCAAAATCCTACGTGGCAAACGGCACTATTAAAATAATAATAAAAATTTTATTTTCACATTAAAAAATGCCACATTAGCATATACATTTAAAATTAATTTATTAATTTTAACTAAATAAAAAAAATATAATATAATTAAAAATAAAAATTCACATGAATTAAGATCTAACAGTATCTTGAACAAGAACACCAACCTAGACTTAAGATCTCAAAATTAAAAACCAAAAATCACGAATAACTCAAAAAATAAGAACACAAAATTAAACATAACATCCACATCAAAATAAACACAAACAAGGAATTAAATAAGATACTTTAAAACTTGGACAGCTTCATGATTCCAGCTTGGACGGCTTTGATCTTGTTTTCTTTTACAGAGCACAAAGAGAACAGAGCCGTCGATGTGTCGTTTTTCCCGTGAAAACCACTGCTTTCTAGAAGATTTACCAAGAGCAGATCGCTCCTAATTGTCTGATTGTGGATTTGTCCTCGTCTACTTGAGAGTGTCAAAGCAGAGCACAAGCCGAGTTCCTTTTCACTGTAAGAGTTCCCAGTCTTAAAGCTCGAACCGATGGCTTAATCGCGCCAGAGGAGGCTATGAACTCCTTGTTCTCATCGCAGAGCGAGAGATTCAAAATCATCGTGATGCCGTACTCTTGGAGTTGAGGATCGATCGAGGAAATCAACGAGATTAACGGCTTAACCGCATTGGCTTTCGCAATTTTGAGCCGGTTTTTCGACTTGTTCTTCGTGATGAGTCTGATCTCCATGGCCGCTTGCTTTGGCTCCTCAATCGAATAAGACTGGAGGTCAGAGACGAGTTGTCAGATCAACTTGTCTCGTCTGAGTTCTCCGACGCGCAGGCCATAACGAGCAGCTGGCTTTGCGAAGAAGTCGTCGAAAACTTGCCAGGTCTATCGCTGTTACATTTTTGAGTTATTCGTGATTTTTGGTTTTTAATTTTGAGATCTTAAGTCTAGGTTGGTGTTCTTGTTCAAGATACTTTTAGATCTTAATTCATGTGAATTTTGATTTTTTTTTTTAGTTAAAATTAATAAATTAATTTTTTTAAATTTATATGCTGATGTGGCATTTTTTAATGTCAAAATAAAATTATTATCATTATTTTAATAGTGCCATTTGCCACGTAGGATTTTGCCGTTAGGGCACTAATGGAAATGACTTAAATGGATGACGTTTTTCTAAATAGGGACTAAATGTGGTGAAAATAAAAAGTAGGGACCAAAATGAGAATCGGGTCAAAATGTAGGGACGAAAATAGCATTTACACCAAAATTTTATTACTAAATAAAAACTCAAAAGATTTGATTTTTTTTGAAAATCTTTATTTGAAAGAAACTCTTTTTGAAAACTCAATTTGATTTTTTTTAGAAAGAATATATATATATATATATATATATAGAAAACTCACTTTTTTTTCTTAGGAATTTATATAAAAATAACTTACCAAAAACTCACATTTTCTATTTTGAAAGAAACTCTATCTTAAAAAATTATTTACAAAGAAACTCAAAAAATTTGGAATTTATTAAAAAAAAACCTAATCGAAAACTCACTCTTTTTGTGAAAATTTTATTTGGGGTTTTTTTTTTGGTGAAAACTTCTTCTTCTTCTTCTTTTTTTTTTTTGAAAAATTTTATTTAAAAAAGAACTTGAAAACTTGAAATTTTTTTTTTTTTTTTTTTTTTTTTATAAAACATAAAAGACTAAAAAAGATTGTCCCATTTTATTAGCCCAACAAAAAATTCAAACAAAGCACACACAATTGGGTAACCCTACATGGTTGGGTTTTAAGTTCATCTATGTGTGGGTAAGCTTCTTAAAGCTAAAGGGATAGATCAGTAGGTCAATCACAACTAGGTGGGCCATGATTCCAACCTTAGACCTAAATGGACTGTAGTGAATTGGTGGGAAACCATTAACGTACTCAAAGCCCATCATAGGTAATGACATATATTGTGAGTTGGTGGGATAAACTCTAGAAGGTTTTGCGCCCACAATGACGACTCCACTAGGGATAGAGATGAAGTTTACTCCGACATGTTGTTAGACCATAATTAAATATATATTTTATTAATTGAGCCCAATCCTGTTTTATTTGTTTGCACACACTTCACTTGGTTCTTTTGTCCCTTTCACCCTGGTTGGTGATGAGTGGGAAGATGAGTACGCTTCATTTGGGCCAAATTCTTTTAGGGTTCATCCCACCAACTCACAATCTGTACCATTGCCTATAATGAGCTTTAAGTACGTTAACGGTTTGCCACCAATCCACTACAGCCCATAGACCCTTAAGAATGCCCAAAGATTATTAAAAAGTCCTGAAAACCCTAATTTTAACTTATAAATACTCATCTTGTGTCTTAAATCAAAACCCTAGCTAGAGTGAGTGATTTTTTGGCCTCCATATTCTCTAAAACCCTTTTTCCTCTTTTCAAAACCCTAAGGCAGCACCTTAGAACGTTTTTTACAAAATTAAAACCTATTTTAGTTTGTTTTCCAAATTGTTTTCTAAAACTTTTTCAAAATCTTTTGTTCTTGAGTTGTGATTACTAACAAATTTTGTGTTCTTTGATTATCTTTGTCTTCTCCATCTAATCTTTGTGTTGTAGGCACTGAGGGGTCAGTTAAACAGTCTCAAATCTGTGAATCTAAAGCAAGGTGAGTCTCTTTTTCCTCAAAAAAATCATCATCAAAGATAGAATCTTCATCTTGAGGTTCTTGTACTACCTTTTTCTTCTTTCCCTGAGCACCTTCAAGATGGTGAAAAAGGTACATTAATTGCTTTATTTTGAACATGGCCAAACCATTTCAAGCGAGTTTCATTTATATTTTCATTAATAGAGGCCACTTATTTATTTAAGTGAAATTCATCTTTTCAAATCCCATCTTTCAGTAGATTTCACATATCTATCTTAACATTCTCATTACATCTATACTTATTTTATAAATATGTAAAATTCACTACTATAAAACATAACTAGCCTTATAGTAGTCTTATAATTTTTTTAACACACATATACATTAAGATTAGGCTAGAGTTTTACATACCTATACTTTTTTTTTTCTTTGACAAAAAATAAGAAAGTGTATATGTGCGTAAAACTCATTTTTAGATATTTGAATCCCGACTCTTGCCCTCTACACCCCACAAGAACTTTGTATTTGTAGAATGACCATCATACAAAGATGCACAGTGTTACCAATGACCATTTCTAAGAGGCGTGAATTTACATAGTTAACTAACTTTCAGCAAATAAATATTCATTAATCTCAAGAAAACCAATGGACATTTTTAAGAGGCATGATTTAATCACAGTTGACTAAGCTTCCGTAAATAAATATAGTACATGTTTTTTTTTTTTTTTTTTTTTTAATTATTGGAAGACTGGAATTCTTATAAAGCTTCAAAAAAAAAAGTGTGAGATACATGCTGAGAACACGCGTCGTCAATCAAGTTGGGAGTTTCCTCCAACCATACAACAAAATCACCCACTTGTTTTGCAAATTGGGCTATAGGATGTGGGCTGGCCTATTGCCATCCCTTTTAACATGGAAGAAAGATACAAAGCGGAACTTTTCCATTTGGGACATTATGCTATCCGTTACTGTTTCTATAGATGCAGGTGCCTCCAATGAGCCTATCATTGAGGGTGCTAGAGTCCGTCTCGAAGTAAACTTCCTTGAACCCCTACTCAAATTGGACTGCAATCTCCATGGATTTCGCCTCTGCTTCTAGCGCGGCCAGAGTGGCTGGGATTCTCTTGCTCATTGTTGCCAAAACCTGGCCTTGAGAATCTCGTAACACCATCCCAGCACCTGTAGCATGCTGTTCAGTAAAGACCGCTCCATCTACATTCATTTTGAACCGAGGGGAGTCTGGAGGGTGCCACCTGACTTGCACTGCTAGGTTCATACAGCTCACCCTTTCGTTTTCCACCCCCGTTTCGAACTGAGTTTCTGTCCTTCCAGATTTCCCAGCATAATGACAAGATTTTTTCCAATAAGCCCGAGCATATCGATCTATGTTTCACCAACTGCCACACTACATCAATAAAACTCCACTTGTTGTCTATAGAGAAGGGGAACACCGTCTTACTGTTGCTCCACACCTCCTTCACCCTGTCGTAGAACCAAAATAAATGCAGGCTGGTTTCTGCCTCCTTCCCACACTTAGTGCAGAAATCATCCTTAGTACATGTTTGTTGGGAAAACCATGACCATTTCTAAGAGGCACGATTTAATCATAGTTGACTTAGCTCAGAAGGAGCATTTACCAATATTAATTTTACATACCTTTTCCTTTAAATGAAACCCTTTCTTAAAGGGAAAAGAAAATAAAATTCCTTGTGAAAATAGTACATCAAAATTTTACATTAATTATTAAGATCTATTTTGAGAACTGGTACATTATAAGGCTTCGTGAGTTTGTATATATGGTCTTGTAACATGTTAAATATATTATTATTAAACGCGATGTGTTATACCATGTTGTATATGCTAGAGTGGATGCGGAAGGAGAAGCATAGAATAGGAACACTGAGAACACGAGGGTTACGTGGTTCAGCCTTGACGGCCTACATCCACGAAGGAATCCCTTAAGGGCTACATCTTTATTATGTGTAAGAGTGTAGTACAATAACCTGTGTTACAATGAACCCTAACATGAGTATATATAGGCAACTGAACCCTAGACTACTAGTACAAGCAGGAATGGGCTTGGGCCTTTTACATTGGGCTAATATATGTTTAATATATATCTCTAACACCCCCCCTCAAACTCAAGGTGGAGGCTCGATGAAGGCTTGAGGTTGGATAAGTATGAGAAGATCACTTGGAGATGCCATGAATAATGCCTTTGAAGAAACCACAATGAATAATATGCCAATTGACCAATTTTGGAGCTTCAAATGAAGAAACGGAGTCCAAAATTGGAATCTACGCGAAAAACTGAGCAAGATAGGCCCTGTCGGAAAATTTTGACTTTTAGTCAACGGTCAACGCAAAAAAGTCAAAGTCAACTGGTCTAGGGTCAAAGTCAACGGATACTGGTCCGCGTCAGTTTTGGGTTTCCGGGTCGGGTCACGGATCGGGCAGCAGAGCCGCTGACGTCATCTTATGACGTGGATTAGGGCTGATGTGTCTGATGATGTGTCTTGCTGACATGGAGTAATGACGTCAGATGACATCAGCAGGGCTTCTTCGGCGCATGGAAGGCGCGTGACGACATGTACCGGCACGTGGTGGCGAGGCAAATACCAAGGCGGCGCATGTAGGCGCGTGTTAAGTCGTATGATCACCAGATTCTCAGGCCGAGTAGATCGGGGGACGACAAGGCCATCAGGACGGCGCGTGTAAGTATAGGAGGATCTGAATCTGTGAAATCCGCAGCGGCGCGTGGAGAAGTTGGTAGAAACTGCGTCAGTGCATGGTGGCGCGTGCAGCTTTCACTGGAGACTGGACTTCTAGGTTTTTCTCGCGGGAGGCCGTGGGGCACGTCTGTGTTGTTGGTTTCATCAGGCGAAGCATCGATTTGCACAGATCTAATATTAATGTCACAGGTTTGCTTGAGTTTGTGGATTTTGGACACAGCACTGAGCCATGGTGGCTGTGAGATGCCGTGGAGTCTAAATCCAACAGATAAGCATGTGTGACTTTTGATGGTGGTGTGCATGTGAGAATCTTCTTTGCATGCTAGAGATTTTGTTTGATGCCAAGAACGAAGTTTGGCTCTGATATCATGTTAAATATATTATTATTAAACGCGATGTGTTATACCATGTTGTATATGCTAGAGTGGATGCGAAAGGAGAAGCATAGAATAGGAACACTGAGAACACGAGGGTTACGTGGTTGTAGTACAATAACCTGTGTTACAATGAACCCTAACATGAGTATATATAGGCAACTAAACCCTAGACTACTAGTACAAGCAGAAATGGGCTTGGGCCTATTACATTGGGCTAATATATGTTTAATATATATCTCTAACATAACAAAATATTTCGAGGGAGTTAGGAAAAACCATAAATATGAGGCGAGTTGTGATGATAATAATGATATTGATTATACTCAAGTCAGTTCTAATGCAAGCTAATGGAAATTCATCTCCTCTCCGTCCATCTCGTAGATCGCATCATATACATTATGTCAATTTTCCACCGTCTCCTCCTCGTCTATCTCGTAAATCGCATTTATATGTCGCCCCACCACCACCATATATATATTAGGACGGAATTCTATGCTGTTTCTTCCCCACCACCAGGAGTTGCCAAAAATGGCAGGCGTCGTAATTTTGATTGGAGAAAAATCGATGTTTATCTGGGTTGTTTGGTCAAGTTGCAGAATCATTGTTGGGTGTTCCGTCGCCTTAAGTTCAATGGCTTTAAATTATACATGCATTGTATTTATTCAGTATTGATACAGTGTTCCAAAAAAGGCAAAGCGGATAAGTATGGTCCCGAAGTCTCTCTCTTAGGCACTATCAACAATTTTCATGTATATAACAATGACTTTTATCAATAATCTAATTTATTTTGCCTCGGCACATTGAAAACTATTTTTTCTGCATCAATTTTTTTTGACATACCGAGTAGTTTTGAGCCTATTTAAGATATAAATTTAATTTCTTCGAAGATTTATTTTTTTTTTTGCACGAATTTCTATGATTATCTCAATAAACATATATGGTGCCATCACTATAGCCAATCATAGATTTGAATTATGTTATCATATTTTGCATAATTTTTTATTATTATATATAATATAGAAATTCTACTAATCTAATCTCAGTGTATACGTGTGAAACTCCTTCTTAGAAACTTGAATTTCAGCCCCTACCCTTACACCATACAAGCACTTATATTTTGCATAATTGATGCCATTATGTAACGTCCCATTTTTCTGTCATTAATATGTCAACAAAATATGTTTTTAATTTTTAATAATTGTCGGGGACGTTTTTGCGACAAAGGCCAAAAATGCGAGAATGGCCAAAATCTCCTCTTGGGTTCTTTAGAAGTGTTTATTGTGGAGAATCAAGCCCAAAATTCCAAATGTATAATGAACAAGAGGCTAATGGTGCTTTGACAAGAGAGAATCAAAATGCTAATAACAAAAGTGTAGAAAAAGCATAAAAACATAATAGGTCTGAAACTTCGACCTGCAGTCACACAGAAAAGGAAATTGAGGGAGGTCGTGAGGAAGAGAGGGAAGGTTCTTCTGTACCCATATTTCCACTCCCAAGCTTCGGAATTGTGATTTTATTGACTGGTTGAATGGGTTTTGCTCTGAAGTTTCAAGTCTCTTTAGGTAGAACGTGGTTGGTTTATTTATGAGCTGAAGAGAGAGTTTTATATAGAGTTTGGGGTGTTGCTCTTAACTGGTTTTTGAGTAGTGGAAGAGGCTTTTATCCCCTATGATACTATTTTGGTGTTTTGGCTTGGATTGCTTTTGTTTAGGGAAGAGTTTGGTATGCTTTCAGCATGATTTTGGAAATAAAGTGGGTTTTAATTGGTTGCCTTTGGTCAGAAATTTCAGACCATTGGGAGGCCTTGGAAAACTATATTTAGGTGGCTAAGTGGGATAAGTTGTTCAGATTTTTTCTTAAAGTCAGCTATGTTTTAGTGTGGAAAATGGAGATGGGCTAAAAATTAGGGGCACAGTCACCCAGAGAATGAAAGCTCTTTTGAAGTGAAAATTTTGGATACAAGACCTCCTCCATGAGCCTAAGGTGCTACCAATGCCCCTTGCCCACTTGGTAGCACGCATGGGCTGGACTCATGCAAAAGGTCTGAAAGGAACCGACCTATACTCTCCAAACCACACTTTCTCAATTTCCCCCATATGTCACATGGGCTTAGGCCATGCTTAAAAGAATAAATAAAATATAATACATAAATCGAGTCCATAAGAAAGTCGAGCTTGGTTGAATTGGACTTGTACGAAATGTGTCGCGAAAATGGGTATCAACAATAATCATTTCCCTCAACCAAAAAAAAAAAAAAATTAAAAAAATAATTGCCAAATGGATTTTTTTTTTTTTTTTTTTGGAATAACAAAGAATTTAGTCTTAGTGAAAGACATAAATGCTCCTCTTGTTTTTTATCCTTAAAATTTAAAAAGTTCATTTTTCATCCCAACTATTGAAGGGTTAGTCTATCATCCCTCAACTATTAAAATTGTTTCACTTTTGGCCCTTAAACTTTAAAAAATATATTTTTTCATCTCTAAATTATTATATAAAAAAAAAAATTCTTTACAAATCTTAAGGACGAAAAAAATAATTTTTATAGTTTAAGGATGATGTGAAAATGTGAGTTTGAGATTATGTTCCAAATAGGCCCTAAACGACTCAACTCATGAATTATTAACTAAAAAACTTAACAAATGTGGAGCTAAATAGCCAAAATTATAGCTTCACAAATGTGGATGGCTGGATGCTCTAAGTTGCCTTTCATAAGATATGCAAGTAGAGTACGGAATTCTAGGCAACAATCAAGTTTAGAAAATTAAAACATGTCAAACCCGATTTTTTATCGACTGAGCCTTTGTCAAAACCTGGAGTTTTCAAACAATCGAGAAATGATTGAATGACAGTCAAATTCTATACAAAGTGTATGCCTTCTCTGAGCTACATTTTCACACTTCAATCTATGAACATGAAGGGGGGTGTTTGGTAGAATAGTTTAAGTAATGTTGTTTGTAGTTTTTTGAAATATGTGTGGGTGAAAAAGTGTGTGAAAATGTGTATAATGTTGTTTAAAATATGAAAATGTGAGTTTGAGATCATGTTCCTAACAGGCCCTAAATGACTCAACTCATGAATTATTAACTAAAAGACTTAACGAGCAACTTTCTCAGACAAGCTGCTACCATAGTTTGAAATTTAAGACTATTTCTTCAACACATTAGGATTCTCTTTTCATTTGAAATGATTCATTTTATGATATAAGTTAAATATTACAAATTTAAAGGTATATCCAATGTTATATAATTTTAAATTTGAAATGAGAATACATTTTATACACTATTGATGTGAAATACACTTTCTCCATTTCAAGTGAAATGCAAGGTTTTCAGACCCGAACCGCTTAATGAACCATAAAAGGAAGATGTTCAAGATTTTTAAAGTCAGACCGAGGTCGAACTGTGGTGACGTCATAATTATTTTAATAATTTATTAAAATATAAATTAATATTTTAAATTAATATAAGTAGAAAAATGAACTAAAATAGTCCAAATAAATTTAGAAATCTAATTTTCAAATGTCTTTTTTATATCATAACTTTTATAAGGCAAATAAAAAAAATTAAATCTTAAGCAAAAATAAATATTTTTTTTATAAAACTCAATATTGTACTCTTTTAATCTTTTTATGAGAACTTATGTCTAAATTATATCAAGTTACGCTCAAGCCCATTTCACTATCCAATAAACAAAAGCTAAAGGGTTGGCCGGATAAGGCATTAAAAAATTGATTAAATAAAGAATAAAGTCCTATAAAATTTTGAAAAGAGTAGTTGACACTTGACACTTGACACTTGACACTTGACAGCATGTATTTAGTTAAATTTTAAAAATAAAAAATAAACAAAACTTGAAGAGTGGCCAGCCAAACCATTAAAAAATTGATTAAACCCAATAAAACTTAAAGAAGAGTGGTTGACAGCTTGCATTTAGTGGGTGACAGAATGCAAGCTGTCAATCACCTTCAAAGAGTCCGAAAGACTCTAGAGTTCGTTCAAAGGAAAAACGCAGAAAGGAAAAACTGCAGAAACAACAAACGAAAAAAACGCAGAGAAAGAAAAAAAATGCAGAAACAGCAGTCGGCAAAAACGCAGAGAGAGAGAGAGAGAGAGGACGAGCGAGACTGAAAAGAAGAATAAGAACAAATAGTGGTGTGATCTCAACGTCTGAGGTTGAAGCTTCATCAATGGCTGAGCTGTAAGTACCCAAAAAAAAAAAAAAAACTCTGAATCACTGAACCTGCAAGAACCATGACAACCGCACTGAAATGGAGAGAATCTTCTTCTCTATTCAACCTCTAGCTTATTCCAAAAATGGTTGAATGACACATGTAATCATCTTTTCACTTACGTTTCTCATTTGAACATGGTTTTATTTATTTTTTAGTACAAACAATTATCATCATGACTTCCCAGATACGCCTTCCTGATTGTAGCAACAACAAACGAAATACATTCTTTCTATTGAATTGTGTTCTGCAAAAGTTTATCTAGGGGTACGCGTGAATTGTGAAGTATACCAATATCAACCTCTTATCAAGTGTACCCATTCACCACCCAACCATTTCATTCTCAACATCAAAAAAAAAAAAAAAAAAAATCCCAATTTTGGAAAAGATGCAATCCAATTTCACATGGGGTGAGAGTAATTTTAATGTGTAAGCTGAAGAGTGATAATGTATCTAAAATGTTATTGGAGGGTTTACATTGAGTCTTTGTTGAATTTAACCTCACAATTTTAGTATTTCAAAATACACAACCTCTTTGGTATTATAGTCTTAATTGGAATAATCGTATTTTTTAATGTTAAACAAGTTTAGACTTTTTGATTAATTAACTACAATATATACAGTATAGTGTAAACTGCTAGTTTATTAATGTGATTGTGAAAGCCCTGTAAAATCTAATTTTTACTACATAGTACGTGCTTAATGTAAATGATATATGATATATTGATGATATATAGTGGCGGAGCCAGAAAGTTTTTCTAGGGTGCCAATTTGTACTAATAAAGTTCTCAACATTAAAAAAAAAAAAAAAAAATTATGATTAAATAGTAAAATAGGTGCAATCAAATAAAACTATATAATCAAATAGATAATCGCTAAGCCTGTATGCTCTGCCTGGGGGCTAGCGTAACCTAGCAAACCTCCATTTTATGATTCTCAAAAAAAAAAAAAAAAAAAAAAAAAAAAGATAATCGCAAGCTAAGTTATTTATTTTTATTTATGTATTATTACAAAGTTAAGTTATTGTGGTTAATTTGGCCTAGGATCAAACAACAGATCTTGTTATATATTTAATAGCCTACATATTTTTTAATTAATTGGGTCATTGGCGGCTCTACATGCAAGCCATGGTGGTCATAGGACCACCCTGCCTTGCAAAAAATTGCATATATACACTTGCCAAAAAAAATTTATATGTTATATTAATCTATTGAAATCACCCTAATAAAAATGTTAAATACTCTGACTTGAGAATTACAAAAAGTTGGGTCCAACAAAAATAAGAATAATGTTACATTTACAATATTGTTACAATAATTTTACAACAAATCCAATGTGGTAAGCTGCTACTGATTCTAATTTGGGCTCAATACTGATATTATTTTTTTTATCTACGTATAATAGTTTTTTGCATAAGATTTATTGTAAAAATATTGTGAATGTAGCATTACTCTAAAATTAATTCTGCCCTCCAAACATAATTCTTAATCCCTTTTATAAAATTAGAAAAGAAAAACTTAAATAACAACAATAAATATTAGCCCAAATAACAACAAACATAAACCAAACAAAAACAAGATAAGACCAAATAACAACAAGTGATCTAATTATTCAACAAAAAGCCTACTATAAAACAACAAGATAAAAATCGCTAAACATATAAATTTGGAGCTTGTTCAACCTATTCAGTAAAAATAATCTATAATTTCATTTTTCCCTAAAAAATGGTAGCAAGAAAAATATTGTAGTTATTAATTCTCCTTGATGGTGACAACAGTTATATTCTTTTTTTCTTTGAAGCAATTTTACTCTCCTTAGTGACTCGATTCACAATTGTAGCAAATATTCAAGTTATTACTTTATTAGATTTTGTATAATTTAAATGTCTTAGTAGCCACCCTAAAAAAAATTTCTCAAACCGCCACTGAATTGGGTCAGGTATAGGTATACCCTACCCATACCCTACCCACATGGCCATCCTTACTCCCTGGCTGCTATGGGAGGTTTGATTTTTGGTTACGATATTGGTATCTCAGGTAAGCATGCATTCAATAAGAACCCCAAGATAATACTATATGTTTCTTTTTTCCATAATTAATTCTTCTTTCACGTACGTTCCATACATGTAAGTAGGGGTGTCAATGTTCGACCCAACCCGCAAACACGACACGAACCCAACACGGGTTTTTTCGGGTTAGGGTTAGGTCTTAATGGGTTTAGGTCATAAACGGGTCGACCCGAAAGCGACACGATAAGTAGCGGGTCATAAACGGGTCAACCCGCGTAACCCGCAATAGACACGTTTGACACGCCAATTTATTTGTGTCAACCCGAAATGAGCCACTTAACACAACTCGTTTAACTCATATAACAAATAAATATTTATTTTATTTTAGAATTGTCAAATACCTTTTATATCCAACATATATTTTAAATTTAAAAAGAAAAGTGAGTAATTACAAAAATTTACAATGGATATAATTGGAAATTGAAACTTTATAGACCCTAGAACTACTAATACATTTTTTTTTTTTTGGCATAAAACTTACACAAATGAAATTGGATGAGCTTATGGAAGATGTTATGAATTTGGACATCAACAAAGAATCTATGGACGATAATCGTGGTTATAGTTAGGATTAGTCTACTGTTTGCTTAAATTCTTTCAATATTGGTACTTAGCATTTGACAAGTTCCAAGAATATTATATTTTTGTTGAACTATGTTATTTTATTTTTGTGAAACTTTGTTATTTTGAATTTGGGTTGACGTGTATGCACTGTTTTTTAGATGAACTTATTTCTAGATGAATGTTATATTTTTGTTGAACTATATTATTTTGAATGTGGGTTGAAGACTTGAAGTATATGCACTGCTTTTTGGGATGTAAAAAAAAATATTTCTAGATGGATGTTATATTTAATATTATGCAGGTTGAAATGGGTTGTGTTACATTCGTGTCAACCCAACATGACTCGTTTATTAAGCGTGTCAAATGGGTTGGGTCAGGTCAACCCGCTTTATTAACAGGTCGGGTTAGGGTTGAAAGATCATGACACGATTATTAAATGGGTCGGGTTAGGGTTGAGCCATTTAGTCGAATACCCCTATCTCGACACGACACGAACCCGACACGCTAACTCGAATTGACACCCCTACATGTAAGTTGATGTGTTTAATTTGATTCTAACATATGATTTTGTATAAGTATATATAGGTGGTGTGACATACATGGCTTCCTTCTTATAAAAGTTTTTTTTCCATCGGTTTATCATAAGGAGCTTGGATAAATTAACCAATCAGTACTGTAAATTTGACAATGTCACACTGACCATGTTTACATCTTCTCTTTACTTGGCAGCACTTGTGGTATCGTTTGGTGACCAAGAAGTTGAGTAGGAAAATATTCATGCTCACCGGTGGTTTGGTTTTCTTGGCCGGAGCTATCATCAATGCTGCTGCTCTAAGGCTGGGTTTGGATTCACGTCGAGCATGTTTGCGTTTCAGCCTTTTTTTTTTTTTTTTATCACGCGTTTCAGCTCCTGTGCGGCTACTATTCATGAAAAGTAGGCACAAATGTTGACTTTCCACCTGTGAACAGTTCATTCGTGCACTGTTCACGGACTTACAAATATCACTTTTCAACTACTTTTTCATTAAAAATAGGTCTCACGATACTATTCATACATTTAAAAATTATTTTGTTACATTGTTTTCAGTTTTTAATTTTCAATTTCAGCGAAATAAGCACTATCCAAACGAACCCTAAATATTGCTATGCTTATCATTGGTCGAATTTTATTGGGTACTGGGTATTGGTGTAGGCTTTGCTAATCAGGTCAATATTAATTAAATATAAAATCCCTTAATTCTTTGCTTTTCTTGATTTTTTTTTTTTTTTGTTTGTTCTCTTTTGCCATCTACTTTTAGTCTTTTTTAAATGCAAAGTTTTACTTTTTATCCTTCCAAGATCTTATTATGTATTATTCAGCAAAAAAAAAAAAAAAAATCTTATTATGTAACTGGGACTAGCCTTGGGTAATTTGTTTATACTTTTTATTATTAAAAACTAATATAGTAGGCTTTAGCAATATATTGAAGCCTCTAGCTTCGATACATAATCCTAACTCTAATTCATGGGTTGCCTTAGGGTTACATGAGTTTATCCTTTTTATTATTATTATTATGGAAACATGAGTTTATCCTAAATTTATTTATAAGGGAAGAAGTTAATAATTATTCATAATGATCTTTCTTGTGATAATAAAACAATTAAGCTTTTTGCTTGTTCCCATTTATTTCTTGTCAGTGGTATATCTAATAATATCAGTTTTTTCAATATGCTTCTGTATTTATAACTTTAATTTTTAATTATTTGGTTTTTATTATCAAAAGGTAATATAAATAAAATTTTGTTCAGTAATATAATGAAGCCACTAGCTTCGAAAAATAATCCCAATCCTAATTCATGGGTTGCCTTAGTGTTACATCATGAGTTTATCCTAAATTTATAAGGGAAGTACATAATTCTTAAAATCCTCATTTTATGACTTAAAAAAATTCCTTTCACATGAAACTTTATTGCTAATTCTATATATTAATTGATAGAATTATTCACAAGCTTATTTTATTTCTTTCAAATTTTAACTAGTATATAATATGTACATATATATCACTAAATAATTTTGATTTATTCAATAACGTGTAGGCTGTATTACTCTACCTCTCAGAGATGGCTCTATACAAACTTCGAGGTTCTCTCAACGCTATCTCCTAACTATGTATTACAATAGGCATATTGATAGCCAATGTTGTTAACTACCTCACACCTAAGATCAAAGGAGGCTATGTGACATGTTAGTCTAGGTGGTACAGCTGTTCTTGCCCCCTTTATTGTGACCTCATCAATTTTTCTCGCTAACACTCCAAACTCAATGCTTGAGAAGAATGAACCCGAGAAAGGCCGAGCAATGCTCAAGTGAATTCGTGGTGTTTCTGGTAAGGAAATTAAAGCTGAGTTTGAGGATTTTGTGGCAACAATTGAAGCCTCCAAAGCTCTGAAACACCCTTGGAGAAACATCCAGAATAGAAAGTATAGGCCTCAGTTGATCATGTCCATGGCTATTCCATTTTTCCAACAATTTACAGGCATCAATGTTAACATGTTCTATGCTCCTTAGCTTTTCAAAACAGTTGGGTTTGGGGATAATGCTTCACTCTTATCCACGCTAATCACTGGTGGAATCAATTGTTTTGCTACTTTGGTCTCCATGTATGGTACTGATGAGGCCGAAAAAATCACCAGTGAGCTACACAGTTCTTGTACACTCGAAACAATCCCTACACAATCAAAAAGAGAAAATCCTAGGAGAGTACCGACCAAAGATCCTCCGAAGGTTAAGTTAGAAAACCTTTTTACAACTCTAGAGTGTCAGAGCTGGGGTGAATTATGCGTAACTGTTTTCTGAGAGTCCTTGGGTTTTTATAGTAGTATAGAATCAAACTCTCATACTTGCGTAACAAGTCTTTGCCTTATAGAGAAAATCTTTATTAATGCGTGTATATTCTAGAATCCTTCTTGTGTTAGAATTCTATTCATATTGGGACTCTATGGACTAGGGTTTATTGTAAGATACAAGTCGTTTCCATTTAGGGTTTCTTGGAGACCACATAATGATCAGTTAAGCGCCACGTGGCCCTTTGATCCGTCCACCCTATATTTGTCAACATAGGATCCGTCCAATATGAGAAGATCTGTCTAGCATTGTCAAGTCCCACTACGCAATTCCGTCACCTCTAACTTTCACCCTCTTCAGTTGCCTTCTCACCCCATGGGTCCATGATCTCTTAGGGGAAGGGCCCGTGGGGTGACAGTTTAATTTGGTCTCTTGGGGAATACTCCTGGTCCTGACAAGCTGCACTAAGATCATTAATGATGAAGGACACGTGGCGTTTACTGAATGGTCACTCACTTAGATCGAAGCGTCCCTTTGTCTTTCGTGCCATTCCCTCTATATAAACCAAACTCTCTTCCTCTCATTTCTTTACTTTCTACTGAAATCTACAATCAGAGTGCACCCGTCATCATTGTCAGACGATCATACCATTCATTTGTTGCATCCATCATCAAAGCTTCTTACCATCCAATCTTCACCTGGTAAGCATTCTTCCCTCAAGTTTTATGCATTTCACTTCTAGACTTGGTACTACCGTCATTCATTATCGACCTGTCATAGTCTTAGGATTTACCGTCACATGTAGGTCATGTCTAGTGCGTTGAGTAACCAGTCATTTGTCCGCGACGGAGCGGGCTACAATGAAGTGTACTTGTCAGGTCACAAAGACCTTGATAGTCCGAGTGAAGAAAGGAGTTTGTCAGCCAGTTCTCCTTCCTCAAGGGATGAAGGTTTGGAGACAGAAAGACCAGAAGATGATCATAGTGAAGGCCTAGACGATGCTGAGCCCCCAGTTCAATCTGTCGTAGGTCTTAATGAGCTTAGGGAATTCATCATGTTGCCCATATGAACGGTCAATGATTTTAACTCCTCAATCAAAGAAAATCACTTTAAAACACTTAAGGCCAAGTACCAAATACCTGACAATATACCTCTCTATCTACCTTACTGAAATTTTGAGGTACTCGCAAGTGTACAAACCGTTCCGAAGTATAGTTTGACAAGAACGAGGTCGAACCCACAAGGACTTGAATGAACGTAGGAAAATTAAATCAAATCTTAACCAAATTAATCCTAATCTAGTTTAATAAAAATTGGTTGTTTTGAAATTAAATAAACTAAGCAAATAATAAAATTAAGCAAATAGTTAAACTAAGCAAAATATTGTAAAGCAATAAAAAGATGTAAACAATCAAGGGAAAGGAATTAAGGTTTTGGAATCCGCCTTGTAAGTCATATCAGCATATACTTATGATCATTAATTTTTCCCAACCATTGCATGATAATCTAGAAATCAATCTTGCTATCATGGAAAATATCATCATTAAAACTTATGTTTAAAAATCTAAAGCATGTTCTTCTTCACTTCTTAAGTATAAAATCAAATCATCAATTGTATCCGCAGCCAAACAAATCACAAAATATATCCAATTCTAAAAATCAAATCATAAATTGTATCCATTGGTAGACAAATCACAAAAGATATCCAATTTTATAATCAAGAATTAATAAACCATGCATTCAATTAATTAAGACAAATCCTAAATCATGAGAAAAACATGATTGAACTCATATCTAAAATCCCATCTTAGTCAATTGATATGAAGCAAGAACAATTTAAATCATTAAAGAACAACTATTGTGGGAAAAATCAAATCACATAAATATTACTGATAATCCTTAACAAGATTTCATCCTCAACCCTAATTATAAATTTAGCTACTCATGGTAATTGAAAGAAAATACAAAAATAAACTACTAAACATTAAACTAGACAAATAATTAAAAACTAACTGTCATGGGAGAGGTAGCCGCAGCTCTCTATACATTCAGTCCTCAGCCCTAGCACTAGCCTCCCTGAAATTTGCCCTAAAGAGCCTTTAAATAGGTCAAGGAATCCTATTACAAGTTGAATTCCCGTTTGGAGAAAATTCCAGATTTTTAGGCTTCATTTAACTGACGATTTTGGCCCATTTAACATCAGAATTCGGACTTTTGGTAAACTAAAAAGTAGTACCCCTTTAAGTTAACTTTCCAGCCCAACTTGAATCATCTCGATTGGATATCTGAGCCGAAAGTTATGTCGAAAATACTAACTGATGTGCAGGCTGGAATCCTAATCTGAATTGGACTTGGATTTGGTGCAAATTTCTTTTGATTCCTTGCTCCAATTGGACTTAAATTTAATTATATTGGCCTTCTTTAACTTCATCACGGCCCTTGTAAAAGTAAAGTCCATTAGCTTTCTTCTTTGCACAAATCCACTTATTTAATTCCATTCTCCTACAAAAGACAAATTCACGCAATAAGATTTAATTAAGCACAAAATTGATTATTCAGCAATATTCCAAAACCAAATATAAAATGCATGAATTAACTCAAAATATGTATGATAATGCTTTCTAATAATGATATAAATATGCAAAATTAAGCTGTTATCAATGCACATCAAATACCCCTAAACCTACATTTTGCTAGTTCTTGAGCAAAACGGATAAAGAGTAAAACAAACCAATGAAATCAAAACAAAGAAAAAGGAAATCCTAACTAATCCACTTTTGCTGGAATTTTCGATTGCATTTAGCGTATGCAACAAGCCTTTAAACCCCTAGTTTACAATAGTGGACGAGTTGTAGTCTCATGAGGGTTTGCAAGGAATATACCTACAAAATTCTGAGAATGAATATTAAAAAAATAAAAACAAAACAAAGAAAATCGAACAAATTTTTTTTTTTTTTTTCATTAGCCTTGTGCAAAAAGGATTAGTTCAAGTTCAAAAACACTACAAATGCTAAAGAAATTTCTCATGCCATCAAAACTCAACGTGAGTGAAAAGTGGTAGCCAACCCAAACATACTCTTAGTTTTAGAATAAATTTGACTCGAATCTCTATTTGAAAGTATGCTTCAACTCAAATCTTTCCGGTGCTATCACTCAATAAATGAAATCACTCTGAAATGGGGTGTAACACTCTCAACAATATATGTAAGCAGAGTAATGTAAGCAAAATCAAATACCTCACATATAAATTACATGAAAAACACTTAATCAAGAAAGAACAAGTAGTCTCATGAAAAGATGCCAAAAAGAATTTATACCACACTTTTTATTCAGTCATATCAATATCTGAACTACACAATCTTCAAGATCAAATAATGACTTTATTAGGACATAATGTATGGTAAACGCAAAGGGATTGAAATAAAAATGGGTGAAGGTAAATAGTAAGAATTGTTTTCAAGATTTGTCGGAATGTCAACTCTTTTTGGAATTTCCATTCAACATTTTTTTTTTCAACTCTTCTTCTTCAAAGCAATACTCCTTCTTACATTTCACTTCTCAAATTTGATGAGAACCCTTTTTATTTTCTTCTTTTTGACACTTTTTTTTTTTTCTTTGAATTTTTTTTTCTTTCTTTGAATTCACTTTTTCTTTCTTCTTTGAATTCTTATACAAACTACCACATTGAAACAAACTGATCAAATTCCATCTTGAAACACTATGGATAAGGGCTTTAAGAAAGAAAGGCTAATTAAAAGGCTCAACAGGGTGACTAGCGACAATGTATCAAAAAAAAAAAACATATATATGGCTCAAAGTAGACAAAAATGGCCTAATCTCATCTCTCAAAGACTAGTATAGTTCATTCAACATCAATGACTTCAAAAGATTCAAGTGTGGCATAAAATTAGATTTTTTTTTTCTTGGCCAAAAGAAAGAACAATGAGACTACAACAAGGGAAACATGTTGTGCACTTCCAAATGAACTTTAAGATTAGAAACAATAATTAACCCTCCAAAAATAATGATTGGCTCAAAACTCACAGGGGTTACAGTCTCCACATTGTTATCATCAAGATTTTCTAATCATTTTTATCCTTCAACAAGAAATTGTGTCTGAGTGGCTACGTGCATGTGCAATGAATTGAGCATGAAAGCAATGAAATTCTTTAAGCAAGAGTAGTATAATGAACTTAAAACATAAACCTCAAGCTAGGCAAAAGGATTATTTTTTTATTTATTTATTTTTTGACACAACTAAACAAAACAAAAAGATTGAAATCTATATACATTCCCCCCAAACCTAAACCAAACATTGTCCTCAATGTTAAAAATGATACTCAAATATATGTCTTGAATGAAAAGAGAGCAAAATATTAATATGCAACATGAGAACCAAGTAGAAACAAGTAAGGTAAGGAGAAGGAGAAGATGTACCTTGATCAAGTTGATTGTTATAATTTTTAATTTCTGTCAAATATCAGCTAGAACAAAAGAAAATAAAACTAAACAAGAAAATAAACACAAGGTCGAATCTAGAAGCAGAAAATAAACGAGAAAAAGTTTTTTTTTTTTTTTATGCAAAAAAAATTTAATACAATTGGAGATCAATCCTGATGAACAGGACCATCCAAACCTCAACAACACCATGGAGATAAACAATACATATTATGAATGGACTAGTCCAATGAGATTGTAACTTACATAGGTCAAAAACATGTTGAGAAGCTTTTGCAATGTCTTCCAAGTGAATTCTTTGCATAACCATAGAAGCACTAATACCCTTAATATCATCAATTTTCCAACCTATAGCTACCTTATGCTCTTGAAGTATACTTATCAATTGGTGTTCCCAAAAGTTATCCAACTTTGGTGGTTCTACAATAGATAGGAATGGGGATGAAGAAAGTGGAAAAGGGACCACTGTTGGCTACCAGCTATCAATACTTAAGAGAGGAGCAGAATCCAACAATGCATTGACCTCCTCAATTGATTTTTTAGTATCCAAATTGCAATCAACATAGGTTAAGCAAGCCTTTAGGGGATCCTCACAACTTGATTGTAGGAAAGTACCATGGACTAGGCTCCCAATCATGTTAACCTCACATATATCCTCATTGTCTAGTACTTGCTTATTTATGTCAAAGATATTAAGCTCAACAGTCATATTCCCAAAAGAAATCTTCATCACACCACTCCAACAATTGATCAAAGCATTGGATGTGGCTAAGAAAGGGCGACCCAAAATGACATGGACTTGTGTATTGGCATTTAGAGCAGGCTCAGTGTCTAACACAACAAAATCAATAGGAAAGTAGAATGCATCCACCTCAATAAGCACATCATCAACAATACCTCTAGGGATTTCACAGACCTATCAGCTAATTGAAGTGTCATGGTTGTGGGTTTTAGCTCCCCCAAACCTAGCTGTAAACAAACTGAATATGGCATTAGGATCACATTTGCCCCCAAATCTAACAAAGCTCACTCAATGAGATGGTCCCCAATCTTGCATGAAATTGTAGGAGATCCAGGGTCCTTACATTTCACTGGATATTTATTCTGAATGATTAAACTGACTTGCTCTGTCAAAAATGCCTTTTTAGAGACATTTGTCTTTTTCTTCATTGTCACAAGATCTTTTAGAAACTTAGCATAAGCAGGAACTTGCTGAATTACATCAAGAAATGGAATATTAATTTGCACTTGCTTAAAAACCTCTAAAATATCTCCAAATTGTGCACTTTTTTGAGGATTGATTAAACTTTGAGGGAATGGAGCTTTAGGAACAAATCTCCTATCAAGGTGAGAACTAAGATCTTGAATTGGAATTGAGGTTGAGTTACCCTTCTTTTCTTTATGATCATCCTGTGAATTGTGAACTCCTTTTTCCTCTAACACAGTATTTTCATCATCCTCCACTTCTGGCATTTTCACTTGATTATCAACTTGCTTACCAGACCTAAGGGTAGTAATAGACTGAACATGTTCTTGTCCATGAGAAGAACTAGAAGAACCATTAATTGCAAATTGCCCTTTTGGGTTAGGTATAGGTTGACTAGGAAACTTTCCTTTTTCCCTCTCTCCAACTTGGGTTGCTAACTGGCCAACTTGATTTTCCAACTTTGAAATAGCTTGAGTATTTAAATGGGTGGAACTTTTTATCTCTTGAATGGCTTGGCTAGTTGATTGCATGAAAGTTTTGAGAGACTCCTCCAAAGATGGTTGTTGTCTTGGTGGTGCTACAAACTGAGGTGTTGATTAAGGAATGAGAGGATATGCTTGAGTAGGTGGACGAAATTGACTTTGTTGATGCACTTGTTGTCCACCTATATTTGTGGGGGAATAGTTCTACCTCCAAGAGAGATTAGGATGATTTTGCCAATTTGGATTGTATGTCTCTGAAAATGGACTAACAAGTGGTTTTCCATAATTATTCAGTGCATTTGCTTGCTCTGTATAGTATTCAGGGTAACCAACTGTGGAAGGACACATTTGTGTTGTATGCATAGGACTTGCACAAATAAAGCATGTTTCACTTTGAACTTGATTGACAGAATTCATCCCTCTACCTAAAGCTAAAGCCTCAACCTTACGAGTGAGATTGTCCAACCTAGTTTTTATGTCTAAATCTTCACTGACTTCATACAATCCTCCTTTCTTAATTGTAGGGGCAGATCTCTCTTTACGGTTGGAAAAATCCCATTGTTGTGAACTTTTAGAAAAATTCTCAAGAAATTTATATGCCTCATCATCTATAAGACTCAAAAATCCACCACCATTCATGGACTCAATCATGTTGCGATTTTTCTGAGTCAAACCATTATAAAAATATTGTACTAGTCTCCATATCTCAAAACCATGATGGGGACACTTTAAAATCAAGTCCTTAAATCTCCCCCAACTCTCATAAAATTTCTCTTGTTCATCCTGATAAAAATCTGCAATTTCTCTCCTCAAAGCATTGGTCTTGGCCATTGGGAAAAATTTAGAGAGGAATTTTGTGACCAAAAGTTCCTACGAAGTGATAGATCCAGGTGACAAAGAATTAAGCCATGCTTTTGCTTTATCCTTCAAGGAAAAAAGGAATAAAAGCAAGCGAACAGAGTAATCAGTGAAATTCTGGAACTTACAAGTAGCACAAATCTCAAGAAAATCCTTCACATGCATATAAGGATCTTCTCTATCCAATCCATGAAAAGTAGGAAGAAGGTGGATTATTTGTGGTTTCAACTCAAAATGTGTAGCAGTGGTTGCAGGCAATCCTATGCAAGATGGAGGGTTGGTGGTTATGGGTGAGAACAACTCCCTAAAAATTTTTGAATTTTCTCCTATTTCTCCCATTGTGGATGAATAATCAAAAATAACAAGACAATTTTCTTTATCACGTATCCAAGTTCTCATACACCAAGCACAAAGAAATTTAAAAAAAAAAAATTTCTATTTTAAAAAAATAAATTTTAACTACAACTAGTAGAAGGAAAAATTCAATTAAGACCTAATTAATTTTCCTAACCAAGTCCCTGGCAACGGTGCCAAAAACTTGTTGTGAAATTTTAAAGTATTCGCAATTGTACGAATCGTACTGAAGTATAGTTTGACAAGAACGAGGTCGAACCCACAAAGACTTGAATGAACATTGGAAAATTAAATCAAATCTTAACCAAATTAATCCTAATCTAGTTTAATAAAAATTGGTTGTTTTGAAATTAAATAAACTAAGCAAATAATAAAATTAAGCAAATAGTTAAATTAAGCAAAAGATTATAAAGCAATAAAAAGATGTAAACAATCAAGGGAAAGGAATTAAGGTTTTGGAATCCCCCTTGTAAGTCATATCAGCATATATTTATGATCATTAATTTTTCCCAACCACTGCATGATAATCTAGAAATCAATCTTGCTATCATAGAAAATATCATCATTAAAACTTATATTTAAAAATATAAAGCATGTTCTTCTTCGCTTCTTAAGTATAAAACCAAATCATCAATTGTATCCGTAGCCAAACAAATCATAAGATATATCCAATTCTAAAAATCAAATCATAAATTGTATTCATTGACAGACAAATCACAAAAGATATCCAATTTTATAATCAAGAATTAATAAACCAAGCATTCAATTAATTAAGACAAATCCTAAATCATGAGAAAAACATGATTGAACTCATATCTAGAATCTCATCTTAGTCAATTGATATGAAGTAAGAACAATTTAAATCATTAAAGAATAACTATTGTGGGAAAAATCAAATCACATAAATATTACTGATAATCCTTAACAAGATTTGATCCTCAACCCTAATGTTAAGACATATGTGGTTCACATGTTAAGAACATATGTCATACTATTTATGTAAATTGGCTAATCCTTTGACAAAACGCACTCTACTTGTAATTGGGTAGTTCTAGGTGTTTTTAATACTTCAAGAAATAAGGTTTCAAGATCAAGTGTTGAAGTCATTAAGTCTGTCCAAGAAAAAGCAAGCTGAAGTGTAAAGTTTTTAAAGCTCGACACCTGCTCGATAGCTACCTCGACACCTGCTATCTGTCGAGATTTAAAAAGTTAGATTTTCTGTTCTGATTTCTTGGGATCCGTGAATGTGTTTTCGAGCCTTCTTTTCTTCTAACCCTAAACATATAAAAGGATTATTTTAAGAGCCATCAACATAGACACAAGTTACAAAAGCATTGAGCAATCCTTGTTCAAGCAAATTGTGATCAAAGACGAAGTTCTTGACCTAGTTCATCTTCTCTGAAGAAGTTGCTGTGTATTTGCACCAAAGGGTTTTGTGACCAAGCATCTTCCTGATCTTCATCGCATAGGATGAACTGAAGAACTTTGCAGCCAACCTCTCTTTCTAAAGTTGGTGTTTGAAGTCGCGTACTGGGATCCGCGCATCTGGTTAGTCACGTACTTGGGAGCCGTGCATTAAAAGGGGGAACTGTTACTACAGATCAAGTCCAATTGAGTATAGGAGTAAGGGTTCAACTGTAGGTTGGTAAGGTACTTGGGATTCCTTTACTTGTAACCACTTAATTTGATAATAGTGGAGTTTCGGGAGTGGTGACCTGAAAATCACCCAGTGGGGTTTTTGCCGTTAGGGTTTTCTCCATTCGTGAACAAATTACCGTGTTATTTATTTTTCCACTGCATATTTAGTTTTGGTGATTTGTTTGTGCTGCCACGCGTTTGCATGATAAATTGATTAATTAATAACTTAGCTAATTAATTAATTAGCTTAAATCACAAGGGGTCATCCAATTTGTGGCCTATCAAGTGGTATCAGTGCGGGCAAACTCTGATTAGGTTTAATCTTTGCTGTGTTTGATCCATTGACCCCTGTTTGTCATGGATAGAGGGCAATCTCTTATTACACTTCCTTTATTTGATGGGACTAACTATGCTTGCTGGAAAGTACGTATGAGAGCTTTTTTGTAGTCCTTAGATGAGAAGGTGTGGCAAGCTATTGAGATTGGTTGGACCAAGCCAAAAGAAGTGCCGACCGATTGGGATGAAGCCAAGATCAAGGCGGCAAATTTCAACAGCAGAGCGTTGAATGCCCTATTTAGCGCAGTCACCAATGAGGAGTTCAAGAAGATATCCTCAACAGAAACTGCTAAGGAGACGTGGACCATCCTCCAGACAACCTATGAAGGAACAAAGGCTGTCAAAGATTTAAAGCTACAGAGGCTCACTACTAGCTTTGAAGAGATTAAGATGGAGGAGGATGAGTCGTTTGATGAGTTCTATGCCAAGCTTAAGGACATAGTGAACTCAGCCTTCAATCTTGGGGAAACCATCCTTGAACCCAAGGTTGTAAGAAAGGTGCTCAGATCTCTACCTAAGAGATTTCATGCCAAGATTACGGCAATAGAAGAATCAAAGGACATTGATAAAATTCCTTTGACTGAGTTGGTTGGGAACTTGCAGACCTACGAGCTAGGGTTATCAAGAATTGGCAAGTCAAGCAAGGGCAAGAGCATAGCCTTGAAGGCAAAGAGCAGTGATACAGATGAGTCTTCCGATGATGAAGATTCCAAGATGAAGTCCTACATTACGAGGCAGTTCAAGAAGTTTTTGAAGAATGCCAATGGGAGGAGCTTCGACAAGGACCGCATGCAATCCAGTTCTTCTCAATTCAAGAGCCAAGATAAAGGAAGGAAGGATGCTAAGGATGGCGGTCAGTACACTGTTCCGATAGGACCAAAGTATTTTGGATGTCACGGGTTTGGACACATGAAGAATGAGTGTCCTACATACCTCAAAAGCATTAGGAAGAGCAAGGCACTTGCTGCAACCCTGAGTGACACTGAGCCTGAAGATGATTCCGATAATGAGGATGACGGAATCTTAAATGCCTTCACTGCCACAGTCAATCCTACTGAAGGGATTGTTGAAGAAGTGGAAGAAGAAGAAGAATTGGTGGATATTGAATGTAAGAAGATGGATGATAAAGATGATATTCATTCAGCCTATGAGAAGCTTTACAAACTCTCTGAGAAGCATGAGAAGTTATATAGGCTGGCCACCAAGAAGCTCAGTGATGTGGAACTTGATCGAGAAGAGTTGTCCACAAAATTTGATGAGGCGAATCGAACTATTGGAGCACTGAGGTTTGAAAACAACTTCCTTGCTGAGAAGACCAAGAAGTTTGAAGCAGAGCTGTTTCAATTTAGAGCTCAACTGGAGAGGACTTCAAGTACAAAACTTGATAAGATGCTCAGCAACCAGAAATCTGCTTTAGATCGAACAGGTTTAGGGTATGGTTTTTCTTTCTCTAATTCTGCTTCTACTAGTTCTACTGTTTTTGTTCCTCCTGCTAATACTGTTAAAATTGAGAACACTGATGTTAAAACTGAATTAGCTAGTGAGAACATAGACAAGGGTAAATCCATCTTAGGAGCACCCCCTAAGCAAGATAAGAAAGATGCTAGAAACCATAGGGCTAAGAAGGCTAACTCTCAAAAGCTTAAACAAAAGAAGCAGCATCTCTGTCATCATTGTGGAGCTGCCGGTCATACTCGACCAAATTGCTACAAGTGGCTAGCCACCCAACAGAGCAACAGCATGACAGCATCTGGAAGCCAAAATCAACTTCAATCCTCTCTTGCTCCTCTTGGAGATCTTCTAAAAGCCATCATGTTCCTTTCGAACTTGAATGATTTCAATTCTTCCCCCTCACCACCGGTTCATGGATTTAATCAAAGGAAAGGCTCTTCCAAGGTGTAGAAGAAAAAGGACTCTAAGTGATTTCATCACTTTCTTCTACCTTCTTGTTTTTCTTGTTTGTTGCATTGCTTGTGTGTTTTGCATTTTTATTGAGTCAGTCTAGTTTTATGCATGGTTTTTGCTTTGTTAACATGTTTTTGTGTGTTTACTTTCAGTTTTGGTTTATTTTGTTTTTGATATAAAATAAAAAAAATTGAAAAATTGAAAAATACAAAAACAGTGTGTGTTTTGTGTACTTTGGTACTTGTATACCTTGGATGGCCAATGAAATAGAGTTTTCTAAACTTTGTATCTCTTGTAGCTTAGATGAGCATCTTTATGCACAATTAAGCAAGTGAGTTTTGTGGTTCTTGTTTGTGATAAGTAAGATTAGGTTATCTCTTAAAACTTAACACTCATATCACTCTTTTTGACGGGTAGGACTAGAAAATCCTAAGAGAAAGGTATAAATAACCATCTCACCACTGTTGCCCATCAATCATTAATGACATCTGTATGCTTCGGCATAGCAAAAGTGTGAAGTCAATGACATTTGTATGCTTAGGCATAGCAAAATTAAAATATCAAATATCAATGGATATTTCTTTTCTTTCTCATAAGCCCATGTATGATATGCTTAAAAAGGAAAATATGCAAAGAAATAAAAAGCAAAAAGATTAAAAATGTTTTAAAAATGGTTGCAAGCGTGTATTTAAGGAGATGTGGGAGTTATAGAATGTACCTCGAAGGTGATAGTCCCCATCAAACAGTTATGATTGTGTGTGAGTTAAAGTTATTTTCTCATATCTCAGATCGTCATAACATGTATACACATATGCAATCTTGAGATGTTTTTCACACACAACACACAATATTCTTTGCTACTTTTGATACATGTGCAGGTACAATGTGATTTGGCCATCACAAAGGTTTTACATGTGCTTTTGTATGCTCACTAAACTGTTATGACTTATTTTTGAAATATAAAATTGGTTAGACTTGTTTAGTGTATGTATGTGTGTTTTTAGGAGATCCATGTGCTTAAATTTTCATTAAGAGATGATTTTTGAGAGCTTTTTTTGTTGGTTGGATCATGGTTGAGGTGCATGTTTTGATTGCATTCATATCTGTGTTTTTCACTTCTCGAAAAACTGATTTTCACTGCTGGCTCGACACCTCCTCGACACCTCCTCGATACCTGATCATCTGTCGAGCTTCTCAAGCCTTTTTCTTATCGCAATCTCGACACCTCTTCGACACCTAGTGGATCGATCGAGAAATCTTCTGTCTCCTCGATAGTTTCTTGACACTTGATGGATCAATCGAGATTCCTTTGTTATGTCTGATGTCTTCTTTCTCGACACCTGTCTCGACACCATGTTGATCGATCGAGAAATCTCCTGTCTCCTCGACACCTAGTCAATCGATCGAGCTTCTGATCTCTGAAATTGGTCTTATACCTTGACACCATCTCGACACCTTCAGCTATCGAAGGCCATTTCCTCGATACCTTCCTCGACAGCTTCCTCGATACCTCTCGACACCTCAGCTGTCGAGATTTACTAAGGTGCCTATTTAAGAATCTGTCGCGATTCTCTCTCATTTTCACTCGATCTCTCTCAATCTGTCCGAAGACGTTTCACCTCCCAATCAAGCTTTTCTCACTCAAAGCTTCAAATCTTCATCCTTTTTGATCTTCCCTTGATTTCCTTCACCTGGTATGTTCTTTTTCCCTTTCTTTTTTATGCATTGCATGTTTTGAAACCTAGGTTTTGGGATTTGTTGAAAATTTTGGGGTTTTTCAAAATTGATGAGATTTTCTTGAAATTTTGGGTTGAGTTTTCACTTAAATGATTTTAAAATGTCATACATTGCATTCCATGTGCATTAGAATGATATTTACATGCATTTATATGTGTGTTTCTTGTATGTGTGCTGATAGGTTTGGATTGGGCTGAGCCCATGATGCTTTTTGATTTGCATATCACATGCTCATGCATTCCCATGTATACGTACTTTTTGTTCAATATATTTATCATATTTGAACTGTTTGGGACTTTTCTGATTGTCTCCCTCTCTATCTCTTTCTCATTCTTTTACGTTAGTAGTGTATATGGCACCCAAACGTAAATCCACTCCTGCTTGGAACCCTCTGCGTTCTGGAGCTTCCTTTTCTTTTGACTCTGCTCCTCTTAACCTTCGATTCCGTGATGGAGATGCCCACAAGGCATTTACTGAGAACTTTTCTAGACAAGGTGTTCATTCAGAATGCCAAGTCATTCTGGCGGACTTCGCCAACACTAACCTTCCCTCTGTCATTCACAGTAGGGGATAGGAGTCACTGTGTGACGTCCCGATCACCTATCCTATCGTGCTGATTCAGGAGTTTTACTCCAATATGTACAGGATTGATCGTTCAGTACTTCTTTTTCATACTCGCATTCGAGGTACGCGCATTGCTGTCACACCGCAGCTAGTTGCGGATGTGCTTAGGGTTCCTAGGATAAAGTTTCCTGACTATCCTACTTGTGAGCGTCTGAGGACTGTGTCCAAGGATGAGCTCATTTCCGCTTTTTGTGAGCGCCCTTCTGACTGGGGTGAGCATCAGTATATATCATGTAGACCTTTTGCTAAAGGTCCTAGATTCCTTAACATGGTGATGACGTTTGTACTCCATCCTCTCTCTCACTATAACTCTATCACAGAGCCTTGTGCTCAATTTTTACTATCTCTACTTGAGCATCTTACGATAGATTTTCCTTCTCACTTCATTTTCTCTATCATAGATGTTCATCTAGATTCGGCGTCCCGTGATAAGCTCATCTTTACTTCCGCTATCACGAGGATTCTACGCCATTTTTCCATCCCTTTCCCTATGTCCGACCACTTCACACATATATCTGCCATAGATGCCGCTACTGTAAAACGTAGTGAGGCTCAGTTTAGGTCGCGACAGCCGGATTCCACTCCTCCCTCCCGTTCGACTCCATTTAGATCAGCTCCATCTACATCGGCTTCTTCTTCTTCTTCAGGCGATGTATCTCTTGGAGACATTATGGCGCAGCTGCAGCGCATGGATGCTCGCCTCGATACACTCACCACTGAGTTGTATCAGGTGAACGTTCGTGTTGGTCGTATTGCACGACGGCAGGCGACTATGGGTGGTTTTGCTTCTGAGGCTTCTCCTCCACCACCTCCTCCAGTCGCTTCAGATTCTGATGCTGAGGATGATGATGATGATGGTGATGACGATGATGCTTCGGATGATGATGACGGAGATGCTAGCTTTACTGATGAGATGTCTACATGACACTCTACCTTTTGTCACTTGTGACAAAAAGGGGGAGTAGTTTTGGATTATGAGAGTAGTCATCTTAGGGGGACAGTTAGTATAGGACATTTTTGATAGGGGGAGAGTTGATATGTTGAGGGATGTAGTGAGGTTTTAATGTATCTTTTCTTTTCTATTCTTGTTAGATACATTGATCTTGTATATGAGGTCTTGTGACTAATTTTATATACATTGTACTTATCTTTCTATATATGTGGATGTATGTTTTTCTTTCACCTATCTCTTCATGTGTTGTTTATTTTCTATCTTTAGACACATGTTCTTTATACTTGTATGCAATCTAATTATTTCTGTTTCACACAATATGCCTTGATGACTTTTGTTTAAAGTGTTTCAGAAATACAAGTTGTCAAAGTCTACTTGACATAAACTCTCTTCTTGCAAAGTTTTTCAAGAGTTTGTGTTAGGATAGATTTTATTGTATTTAATAAGTGAATATGAGTTGAGTGATTTATGACTTCTCTCATATGTTCATTTGTTTGCTGTGGTTTTGTCACGGATTGCCAAAGGGGGAGATTATTAGGACATATGTGGTTCACATGTTAAGAACATATGTCATACTATTTATGTAAATTGGCTAATCCTTTGAAAAAATGCACTCTACTTGTAATTGGGTAGTTCTAGGTGTTTTTAATACTTCAAGAAACAAGGTTTCAAGATCAAGTGTTGAAGTCATCAAGTCTGTCCAAGAAAAAGCAAGCTGAAGTGCAAAGTTTTTAAAGCTCGACACCTTCTTGATAGCTACCTCGACACCTGCTATCTGTCGAGATTTAAAAAGTCAGATTTTCTGTTTTGATTTCTTAGGATCCGTGAATGTGTTTTTGGGAATTCTTTTCTTCTAACTCTAAACATATAAAAGGATTATTTTAAGAGCTGTCAACATAGACACAAGTTGCAAAAGTATTGAGCAATCCTTGTTCAAGCAAATTGTGATCAAAGACGAAGTTCTTGACCTAGTTCATCTTTTTTGAAGAAGTCGCTGTGTATTTGCACCAAAGGGTTTTGTGACCAAGCATCTTCCTGATCTTCATCGCATAGGATGAACTGAATAACTTTGCAGCCAACCTCTCTTTCTAAAGTTGGTGTTTAAAGTCGCGTACTGGGATCTGCGCATCTGGTTAGTCACGTACTTGGGAGCCGTGCATTAAAAGGGGGAACCGTCACTACAGATCAAGTCCAATTTGGTATTGGGGTAAGGGTTCAACTGTAGGTTGGTAAGGTACTTGGAATTCCTTTACTTGTAACCGCTTGATTTGATAATAGTGGAGTTTCGGGAGTGGTGACCTGAAAATCACCCTGTGGGGTTTTTGCCGTTAGGGTTTTCCCCATTCGTGAACAAATCACCGTGTTATTTATTTTTCCCCTGCATATTTAGTTTTGGTGATTTGTTTGTGCTCACGCGTTTGCATGATAAATTGATTAATTAATAACTTGGCTAATTAATTAATTAGTTTAAATCACAAGTGGTCATTCAATTTGTGGCCTATCACCTAATTATAAATTTAGCTACTCATGGTAATTGAAAGAAAATACAAAAATAAACTACTAAACATTAAACTAGACAAATAATTAAAAACTAACTGTCATGGGAGAGGTAGCCGTAGCTTTTTATACATTCAGCCCTCAGCCCTAGTACTAGCCTCCCTGAATTTTTCCCTAAAGAGCCTTTAAATAGGTCAAGGAATCCTATTACAAGTTGAATTCCTATTTGGAGAAAATCCCAAATTTTTAGGCTTCACTTAACCGACGATTTTGGCCCATTTAACATCAGAATTCGGACTTTTGGTAAACTAAAAAGTTGTAGCCCTTTAAGTTAAATTTCCAGACCAACTTGAATCATCTCAATTGGATATCTGAGCCGAAAGTTATATTGAAAATACTAACTGATGTGCAGGCTGGAATCCTAATCCAAATTGGATTTGGATTTGGTGCAAATTTCTTTTGATTCCTTGCTCTAATTGGACTTAAATTTAATTGCATTGACCTTCTTTAACTTCATCGTAGCCCTTGTAAAAGTAAAGTCCATTAGCTTTCTTCTTTACACAAATCCACTTATTTAATTCTGTTCTCTTACAAAAGACAAATTCACGCAATAAGATTCAATTAAGCACAAAATTGATTATTCAGCATTATTCCAAAACCAAAGATAAAATGCATGAATTAACTCAAAATATGTATGATAATGCTTTCTAACAATGATATAAATATGCAAAATTAAGCTATTATCAATGCGAATCACTTACCGGTCGAAGAAATGCTATTATGACGGCGTTAAAGGTGTCGAGGTTTACGAGCAAATGCTGAAGGAAGGGCTCAATTCCTAGGCATGGAGGTATTGTACGAGGCAATGTCCGATAGTGTCAGGAGGTTGACAGTGCGGGAATTCCTTCATTGTTACCGTCCTGATGAGATTGCCCAGTCAAAGGGTATGTATAGCTTCGTGCCTAGAAGTCCTTTGTTGAGGCTTGTGTGTGAGACCCCCGACTCTAACAGGAACTGGAAGAGTCGGTATTTTTTCATGGAGGGTGACGAGTGGATGTGCCGTCCAGGTGACAATGATTTTATGCCTGTTGACACCACATGGGGCATATTGCCATTGTCTGGTATGTATCCGTCTATATTTGGCTCATCTTTTATTAGCCGTGTTATTTTTACCATCTTCTTTTGCAGTTCGTGACCATCCACAAGTCTTCTCGAAGAGTGGAGTTTTTTGAAGAGAATTTTTAATAAGTCAAAACTAGAGGAGAGGACGTGGGCAAAGTTGGTCACTTTAGACACTATCCACTGGTACTGTGACGGGCTAGAACCAACTCAAGCCGCCCATCATTACGACGCTCAAGTCCGTTTATGTAAGTCTGTCCACCTATCGTTAGGATTCTTGGTTTTTACTATTTCATCCTAACCATCCTGTCTTATTTTATGTAGAAATGGATGCTGTCAAGAGAAGGGCTATGATTTAGGCACAGGCGGCCAAGAAGAAGGAAGTGACGAGTGGATGTGCCGTCCAGGTGACAATGATTTTATGCCTGTTGACACCACATGGGGCATATTGCCATTGTCTGGTATATATCCGTCTATATTTGGCTCATCTTTTATTAGCCGTGTTATTTTTACCATCTTCTTTTGCAGTTCGTGACCATCCACAAGTCTTCTCGAAGAGTGGAGTTTTTTGAAGAGAATTTTTAATAAGTCAAAACTAGAGAAGAGGATGTGGGCAAAGTTGGTCACTTTAGACACTATCCACTAGTACTGTGACGGGCCAGAACCAACTCAAGCCGCCCATCGTTACGACGCTCAAGTTCGTTTATGTAAGTCTGTCCACCTATCGTTAGGATTCTTGGTTTTTACTATTTCATCCTAACCATCCCGTCTTCTTTTATGTAGAAATGGATGCTGCCAAGAGAAGGGCTATGATTAAGGCACAGACGGCCAAGAAGAAGGAAGAAGGAGGTCAGATCTCCAAGGGGAATGATCCAAAAAATCCGTCTACCAAAAGGAAGGTGCCACCGAAGTAGGACTGTGCACCAAAAAGGCCAATGATTGTATTGGAGCCCGTCGTGGGGCTGGAGCCTGATGGTGTGAAGATGGTTACCCGTGCAAAACATGGAGTAGGAAAAGGCTTCATGAAGGGTCCATCCACCATACATGAGAAGCCACTCGTCCTCCTCCAAGAGGACTCTAAATATGCTTTGGAGAGACTATCTTCCATCATAACATCTAACAATTATGAGGATTTAGGCAACCATGCTATGGAAGCCATGGGGGAGACGGGGCTCTTCAGTATTGCTCAGGTAAGCCACATCCATCTATTTCATATCCTTTTCGTCCACTTGCCTTGTCACTAAACACCTTTATTTCAGGCAATAGTGATGATGAAGGGGCTCATAGGACGGTGCCTGACTCATGAGATGGCACTAGACCGTGTTAGGAAGAAGGCCAACGAGACGGAGGATAAGTTGAACGGTCTCAAGGCTTGGAAGGTTAGCATGGATAAGAAATTCACTATGTCGAAGCAGGCTAGGAAAGATCTTGAGGATTAAACGGAGACCCTAAAAAAGGTCCTAGAGGACAAAGAAAAAGAGATTAAGGATGCCAAGGATCAACTCCGTCAGGCAAAAGTGGCAGCAGTCTGCGAGTATCGCGACTCCGACGCCCTTGTAATGACGCTCGCGGGTTCCAATGCGAATGGATTTGATGATGCTGTTCGTCAAGCCAAGAAAGCTTACCTGACCTTGACTTTTCTATGCTCAATATTGACGACCAACCCCAAGCCACCACTCAGCCCATTGCCTCTGAGAGTACGGAGGGTCTCTTTGCTAATGATGCGGCTTTTGGCAACGGAGAGTCAGCTCCTCTTCAAGCACAAGCTCAGCCCATTGATAGTGATGCCCGTCAGCTTAAGAATGTTCAAGAGAATGTCAAACACACCCCCCTTCCTTAGTGTTTTTTTTTTTTTAATAGTCTTGGAGAACATGAAATGTTTAAACTTAATCGTTGTCTTAAACTTTTCCCCTTTATGGGTTTCAGCTTAATTACTTGTTCTATCTATTCTATTTTTTGTGAATGGATATGTTTAATTTACAGCTGTGAATGACTCTGTCCACATTGAGGATTTGTGATTTTGATTCCGTCATATTAACAACCCCGTCCTTTATGCAGTCTTGGTTATCATTCTTTTGATGAACTTGTATTATAATGTCATTTCAACGAATTGTTGGATCTGTCCGCTTAATGGCTTGAACTCGTCTATTTTAATATGACGGACATTGTGGTTTATCCGTTCTTAGGACGGACTTGTCTACTTGGCAATTATTCTGTTTATTGGATTGATTAAAGTGGATCCGTCCTCTTGAATTTGCTCGTCATATCAAAACGGTCTTAGAAGTCTGTCTACTTGTACGTTGACCGTCAACATAAGAGGCCGTTTTATGGAATTCGAAAATAAAAGTCTATATTAATATCATACCCGTCCTCTTTGGGGGCATGTAATTCATCCATGCTATGTGGACCCGTCCTTTCTGGGACTAGTGTTGAATTTGTTTATGTAAAACTTAACAATTGTCATCCCTTGGGATGAGTCCTTTCACTAGTTCTCTTGAACCCACTCACCTTGTGAATCGTCCTTTCCAGGACTTCTAATATTAACCCAACTTTATGTTGGATCCGTTCATTATGTGAACAACTTATCATCTTTCAGGATGAGCCCCCACTCATGGGTATGTTGTTGATTCATAGTGACCCGTCCACTTTGTGAATTTGTGGGGTTTCCAATTGGAGTCTGTTTACTTTATGAATTGATTCAGAACTTGTCTATTTAGTAATATACCCGTCCATTTTATGGACTGAATTTGTCTATTTAATAATAGATCCATCCACATTATGGACTTGTTGAATTTGTTTATTTAATAATAGACTCGTCTACTTTATGGACTTGTTGAATTTGTCTATTTAATAAAAGACCAGTCCATTTTATGGCTAAGCGGACTAAATTCGTAGGAATAACAAAGCGATTCTGAATAACTCCTCTTATTATAATAGTAATCATGCGTAGAAATTGTTCTTAAAAAATAAAACAACTTGCCTTTTGGGCTTAAAAGGTAGATAATAAAAACTAAGCTAGAAAGAAATAAATTGGAAATGAGGAGTGTCGTTGCTTGTCTCCTGCTATCGGTCTACTGGTATTACTTCTTTAGATGTTCTATGTTTCATGGGTGGTGTAACTTCTGCCCGTCAAGCGTCTCCTGGTGGTAGGTCCCTTTCTTATGCCATGATACGACTCTGTACGGTCCTTCCCAGTTAGGTCCTAGCTTTCCCTGAGAGGTGTCTCTTATAGCGCCTATTACCTTTCTTAGGACGATATCTCCTACATGGAAGTCCCTGTGTCTGACCTTGGAGTTGTAATGTTTAGCCATGAGATTCTGGTACCGTGTTATCTTTTGCTCGGTTACTGCTCTTACCTCGTCCATCAGGTCAAGCTGCAAGCACATGCTTGCATCATGCTTGCTTTTCTCGTGGTTTTCCACCCTGTAGCTTGTAAGTCCTACTTCCACAGGGATGACTGCCTCGCTCTCGTATGCTAGTCGAAACGGGGTTTCTCCTGTAGGTGTCTGCACCGTTGTCCTATATGCCCACAAAACACTTGGCAACTCCTCGGGCCATATACCCTTTGCCCCCTCGAACTGAGTCTTGATTATTTTGAACAAGGAACGGTTCGTCACCTCAACTTGCCCGTTGGCCTATGGGTGTGCGGGTGATAAGTAATGGTTCTTGATACCCTGCTCCGAGCAGAAGTCTCTAAATGTGTCGTTATCGAACTGTTTCCCATTGTCTGAGATGAGTACTCTGGGTATGCCATACCTGCATATGATGTTCCTCCATACGAAATTTCGTATATTCTTTTCTGCAATAGTGGTTAAGGCTTTCGCTTCCACTCATTTAGTGAAGTAGTCAATGCCGACCACTAGGAACTTTAGCTGCCTTACTGCTTTTGGGAATGGACTCATGATATCTAGTCCTCATTGAGCGAACAGCCACGGGGCCGTCATAGGGGTAAGTTCCTCTATTGGTTACCTGATGAGGTTGCCAAATCTTTGACATTTGTTGCAAGCCTTCACATATGCATGAGCATCCTTCTGCATGGTTGGCCAATAGTATCTTGTCCTATTCAGCTTTTGTATCAACGAGCGCGATCCCAAGTGGTTCTCGCAAATTTCCTCGTGAACTTTTCTCATAACATAATCTGCTTCTTCGAGGCCGAGACACCTTAGGTAGGGTTGAGAGAATCCTATTTTGTAGAGAACGTCTTTGATCAGGATGAAGTGAGCAGCTTGGACCTTTAATTTTCTGGTAGCCTCCTTCTCTTCTGGCAACACGCCCTCCTTCAGGTAGGACACTATTAGTGTTGTCCAATAGTTCTCGAATCCAACCTCCTGTACACTGACGCAGTCTATTAATGGTGAGATTTGAACGAAGGATAGTACCTGGCTAGGGATGACCATATGTTTTGCTGATGCTGCTTTAGCGAGTCGGTCGGCGTGCTCGTTCTCGTCCCTTAGGATTTGAATGAACTTGGCTTGGAGATTGTTGACTTGGTCCTTCACCTGTTCCAGATACTTTTTCATCAATTCATTCTTGCAGTCGTATTCTCCTTTAACTTGACTTATCACCACTTGGGAATTGCAGTAGAAGACCAAATTTTCAGCTCCTATGGCCATGGCGAGGTCCAGTCCTGCTACTAAGGCTTTATACTCTGCTTCATTGTTCGTTGTAGGGAAGTCCAAACGGACCATGCATTCGATCTTATTTTTCTTTCTGGGCTATGGAGTATTACACCGGCTCCACCTACTTACTTATTGAAGGATCTGTCTGTATGGATGCTCTATTGTGGAACCTCTTCTGCCCCCTATCCTTCTGCGTTGGTGAATTCTGCAATGAAGTCGACAACCACCTATCCCTTAATGGCAGTGCAGGGGCGATATTGTATGTCAAATTCGCTTAACTCGATTGCCTATAACGCCACCCATCTAATAGTTTCAGGATTATTCATTGCTCTCCTTAGGGGTTTATTCATCAGGACGATCACTGTGTGAGCTTAGAAGTAGGGCTTGAGCTTGTGGGCCGCGGAAACTAAAGCGAAGGCAAGCTTCTCCATTGGTGGGTATCTCTCTTTTGCTCGGAGCGCACGACTTGTGTAGTACACGGGCTTCTATACCCTGTCTTCTTCCTTGACCAATGCCGCACTGACAGCCACCGAGGATACTGCTAGGTAGAGGAATAGCTCTTCCCCGGGCTGGGAAGGACTGAGCAATAGAGGGGATGGGAGATAGGCCTTTAGATCCTCAAATGCCTGCTAACACTCAGTCGTCCATTCAAAAGACTTATTTAGCATGCGAAAGAATGATAGACACTTATCTGTCACCCTTGATACGAATCTGTTCAATGCCGCTATCTTGCCATTGAGACTTTGGACTTCTTTGACATTCCTTGGAGGTGCCATCTCCATTATGGCTCGGATCTTGTCCAGGTTGGCCTCGATACCCCTTTGAGACACCATGAACCCTAAGAACTTTCTGGTCATCACTCCGAAAGCACACTTGCCTGGATTGAGTTTCATGCTGTAGGAGCGAAGGGTGTTAAATGTTTCCCTGAGGTCCATTAAGTGATCTTCCTCCCTTCGGATTTTTACCAGCATGTCGTCAACATAGACTTGGACATTTCTACCAATTTGCCGCACGAACATCTTGTTCATAAGCCACTGATACGTCGCACGCACGTTCTTGAGGCCGAATGGCATCACTCTATAGCAGAAAAGACCCTGGCCAGTGATGAACGAAGTCTTCTCCTGATCGGCTTCATCCATTCTGATCTGGTTGTAGCCTGAAAAAGCATCCATAAAACTTAGCAATTGGTGTTGTGCCATGGAGTCAACCAGGATGTCAACCCGTGGGAAGGGGTAACTATCTTTTGGTCACACTTTGTTTAGGTCGGCGAAGTCTACGCACATCCTTCATTTGTCGTTGGCTTTTTTTACCATTACCACATTTGCCAGCTAGTCGAGGTAGTAGACTTTCCTAATGAAGTTCGCCTTTTGCAGCTTGCAGACTTCTTTCGCTATGGATTGGTCCCGCTCAGGGGCGAATACTTTCTTCTTTTAACGGATGGGTGTAAAGGTGGGCGACACATTCAGCTTATGCACCATAACAAAGGGATCTATCCCCGACATGTCTTCATGGCTCCAGGTGAATACGTCTTGGTTATCCCTTAGGAAAGTAGTCAGCGTTTGGCGAACCATCGGGCTAGCGAGGGTACCGATCCTCGTTGTTCGGTCGTTTCTAGAGTCGTCAAGGGGTATCTTTTCGAGCTCCTCCACGAGTTCCATGGTTGTCTGATGTTCTTCTATGTTCATGGCTTGGAGGTGGTCATCCATCTCCATGATTGCTATGTAGCATTCGCGTGCGACCACCTAATTTTCGCGTAGCTCCCCTACTCTGTACTCTGTAGGGAATTTAATCATCAAGTAATAGGTTGAGGTTATAGCCTTCCATGAGTTGAGGGTTGGCTGCCCTATGATAGCATTGTAAGCGGACGAGCGATCGACCATAAGAAAGGTTATGTCCTTAGTGATCTGTTGAGGGTAGTCGCCTACTGTCACGAGTAACGTAACTGCACCAAGGGGGAATACCTGTGTTCCTCTGAATCCAACAAGCGGAGTGTCCATCAGAATCAATCATTCTCTATCAATCCTCATTTGTTGGAATGCCGGGTAGTAAAGGATGTCAGCCGAGCTGCCATTATCCACCAGAATTCGGTGCATATTGTAATCTCCTACTTGTACGCTAACTACGAGTGCATCGTCATGTGGGTGATGAAGATGTCGGGTGTTTTCTTCTGAGAACCCAATGATGGGATTGTCCATCCATGGCATTTTCGATACGGAGCCTGTTAGCTGAACGTTCTGAACCATCCATAAGTAAGTTTTCCTAGCCTTTTTGGCTGACCCAGTGGCCATCGTGCCCCTACTATCATTCTTATGTCCCCTATGGGCAGCCTGGGAAGCTCATTCTCCCATCGGGGGGCTTGCTCTTGTGGTTGGTCCGTCCTCTTCTTGCTGACAAATCTCTGCAACTTTCCTTGTTGTATAAGGGCTTCGATTTGTTGCTTCAGGTCGTAACAGTCAGATGTGTCATGGCTATGATCACGGTGGAACTGGCAATACTTATTCCTAGGCCTTTTATTAGGATCTCCCTTCAACTTATTGGGAAAGGTCAAGGCTCTTTCGTCCTTGATCTGCATCAAGACTTGGTCAATCGGAGCAATCAGCAGGGTGAAACTCGTGAATTTCCCCGCGGGGGTTTTGAGTGCCTGTCCTCCCATTGTTCTCCGGTCCTTGCCCTCTTTGGTCCTCTGTCCTGCTGTGTGTCTTCCTATCTTTCCCTCTTCTTGGGCCTCTCTTCTCGGGCCAGCAATGCATCTTCTACGTTCATGTACTTGGTTGCCCTGTATAGCACATCCAATATAGTTTTGGGGTCGTTCTAGTATAAGGAAAACAGGAACTTAGCCTTTCGCAGTCCGTTTGTGAAGGCAGCCACGAGTATCTTATTGTCCGCTTTGTAAATCAAAAGAGCCTCCTTGTTAAAGCGGGTTATGTAAGACCTTAGCGTCTCGTCTTCTCGTTGCTTGATGTTTATCAGGTATGCAGTGGACTTCTTGTACCTATGTCCACCAATGAAGTGTGAGGCGAACTGGGCGCTTAACTCCTTGAAGGTGCTGATTGAGTTGGGCGTCAGCCTGCTAAACCAAACCTTTGTGGGGCCCTTTAGCATGGTAGGGAAGGCTCTGCACATGATTTTGTCCGGTACCCCCTGAAGGTGCATCAGGGTCTTAAAAGATTCCAAGTGATCCAGCGGATCCTTGTTTTTGTCATAGTTTTCCATCTGCGGCATACAAAACTTTGGTGGAAGGGGGAAAGAAGTAATAGGTGCTGTGAATGGCAAATCCGTTTGGTGGACCAAGTCATCGAGGTCGCTCGATACTTGCCCCTTGAGGGTGTTCATCATAAAATCCATCCGCTCTCTCATCATCTGCATCTTCGCCACAATATTGGGTGGAGCCGTATCAGTGATTAATGGATGGCTCATGTCCTGCCTTTCTGGTCTACTTGGGGCATTACTCCCTTCCGGCCCTTTTTGGTCTCTTCGTCCAACACTGGTACCTTCTTGGTCCTCCTCTTAGGTGTTGTGTCCCGCATTCTTCTAATGCAGCTACTTTTCTAGGTCTCAATTTTGTCTAGTGAGACATTCCACTACTGTTGTAAAGGTTTGGACCTGCCTTTCCAGGGCAGTGGGTTGCGGCTCGTCTCCTTAGACGTTGTTGGTGGTTGCCATCAAGCAAGTACGTACCATGCAACTCTTTGTCCAGGAAGCATTTGTATGGCTTACAAGTTGTTGTCATTTCTCCCCACAGATGGCGCCAACTAATAATCCTGAAAAAATCACCAGTGAGCTACACAGTCCTCGTACACTCGAAACAATCCCTACACAATCAAAAAGAGAAAACCCTAGGAGAGTACCGGTGTAGTACCGGCCAAAGATCTTCCGAAGGTTAAGTCAGAAAACTTTTCTACAACTCTAGAGTGCCAGAGCTAGGGTGAATTATGCGTACCTGTTTTCTATGGGTCCTTGGGTTTTAATAGTAGTGTAAAATCGAACTCTCATACTTGCGTAACAAGTCTTTTCCTTATAGGGAAGATCTTTATTAATGCGTGTATATTCTAGAATCCTTCTCGTTTTAGAATTCTATTCATATTGGGACTCTATAGACTAGGGTTTATTGTAAGATACAAGTTGTTTCCATTTAGAATTTCTTGGAGATCACATAATGATCAGTTAAGCGCCCCGTGGCTGTTTGATTCGTCCACCCTATATTTGTCAACAAAGGATCCGTCCAATATGAGAAGATCTGTCCAGCACTATCAAGTCCCACTACGCAAATCCATCACCTCTAACTTTCACCATCTTCAGGTACTAATAAATATGGGGTAGAAGAATTCTTTTCCTAGAGGGTGGAATTCAAATGCTCATATTTCAGGTAACAGTGTAACACCCATATTTATTAAAGTATAACTACTCTTCTTTTTATGTGTATTCATTTATATTCCCATAAATTTTTATATAATGTAAATTACATTGCATATATGTTGTAGGTTTTGGTGATAGTCTTCATTGGATGGAAATTTGTAGTACAGGTCAAGTGATGAACTTGCCCAAGTGGCATGCTGGCCTTGTTGTATTCTTCATCTGTGCCTATGCAGCTGCTTTTGCCTGGTCGTGGGGGCCATTGGGATGGTTAGTGCCAAGTGAGATTTTCTCACTAGAGATTCGATCGGCTGCACAGAGTATCACTGTCTCTATGAACATGCTCTTCACATTCATTGTGGCCCAATTATTCCTTACCATGTTCTGTCACTTGAAGTTTGGCTTGTTTATCTTCTTTGCCTTTTTCGTGGTACTCATGACCCTCTTTGTCTATTTCTTCTCACCGGAGACCAAGAACATTCCCATTGAAGAGATGACACTTGTGTGGAAGGAGCATTGGTTTTGGAGGAGATTCATGCATGAAGATCATCATCCCCAAGTCTAAACGTTGTGCTAGCATATGTTTTTTATTGGTCTATTAATTACTTTGGTTTTTAATTTCGCTTTAGTATTATGCTGGAACCCCTTTACTATTTTATAAGATGCTGGGCAAGTTCATATTATTGATATTCTTTTTTTTCTTGGTATATTTATAAATATTTGTTTTGATTTTACTTGGGCTTTGTTTTTGCTTTCATTTTTTAGACTTAGATACTGTGTATGTGGTTGTGTTAATGACTTATTCTAGTCTTCTATTGTATTAATATAAGGTCTATAATTCTTCTTCCACATGACATGAAGGAAAAGTTCTGTCTTCTACTGCATTAAAGGAGAAGACATAACTTTGTTTTTCCTCATCTCCCATTCTTGCGTCCTTATACATCACTCACACACTCACTTTGTATTTCTAGGGTTTCTTGAATCTTTTAGCTACTTTTTGCTCTAATTCTTGATTATTTTTCCTGATTATTAGTTTGTAAGAAATGTGATACATAATGTACTATGATTCGGAAATTCATGCTTAGTTTTCAAGCTTAGGAACTCTGTTTCGTGCATAAATTAAAAAAAGTTAGTGTGCTTTGTGTGTGAACGTATTTGAATTCAATTATTAGTCTATTTTGTTGAACATCAATCACCGTAAGCAATTGTACATGTGTAGTTTAAGGACCTAATCACAGAATGCTACATCAGATACTAAAATTGCACCACAAAATGTAGCTTAAACTCGGCTGTGAGGTCGGGAATTTGAGCCCTTAGGGTGTTTCGGAATGAATTCTTTTGATAAAATTTGTTATTATTTTAATGTTTTACTAAATATTGAAAGAAGAAACAAAAAATGTACAATGTGCATCTTTTCAATCCGCCATATTAATTTGTAGCCTTCACGCCAATTCTAAGATGTCAATATGTCTACCCAAACCTGCATCTGTTCATTGTTTGTCATATTTGCCTTTAAGGATTTCAACACAGATTTTATTTTGATCCGATGCCTTGTTTCGTATTAGACTTCCACCAATTACCCAAGATTAGTGGGAATTATAACCTATTTATTTGCATAAATACTATGCACATTATTGTTATACTGGGAATTTTCTAAAAATAATGAAACTCTCTTACAATTAAATTTATCAACACACTTTAATCCAACTAAATAACATAAATATTAATAAAATGACCTTGTATAGTTGTATTTTTCAATTAATATTATAATCCACTGAGACCAACCATTTTCTTTTATCGGTGATAATTGATGGAGCTGAGATGAAGTGGTCAATTTTGTCATTTTTGTTAGTTCAATAATCAATAATAAAAAATTGAAAATATTATGTTATATTTATGATTAAGGGTGGCAATGGGGTGGAGTAGCAACATACCATATATTCTTTGTCCCTAACCTACAATAAGGTATGTCATGCATTGAATGCATAATATACTTTTCCATACTTGCATGGTAGTTCCTCTCTTGTTTCCATGTCACTCCGCATGTTGAAGCAGGTTTCTTGTGCCATCCATACGGACCATACCCCATGGAGCCTCACTCTGCAAGACCACGTCCCATATTAACTCACCTTGATCTACCCTATATATATTTAAATACTCATTAATTAGATTTGTAAATATTTTGTAGTAAAAATAATAGCTTCAAACATTTTTCAATATTAATATGATTAACATTCAATTTGGAATTTGGGCTACGCTATCACTTTCAAAGTTTCAACGTGGAAGCCAACTAGAGCAGTCACGTGCACATGAACATGCACACTATTCTAATCCTAATCCACTCACCCAAAGATTAAAATATAATAAAGTTGAATAAAAAAGAAAAGCGCGCATACCAGTTGCTTTTCCCTCAATACCTATAAATACCATCCTCACTGTTTTAACCCAAATAAACCAAAGCCAAAAAAGTCTCAGAACACATTTTTTCTCTTTGCAAAGCGCAAACCAAACCCCCCTCTCTCTCTCCGAAACTTTCGGAGAATTGACGACAATGGCGAGGCCATCACAGCAAGGGATTGAGTCGCCATCACCGGCGTGTCTGAGTCAATCGCCATCACAGTTTGTGAGAAATTATAATTGATTAATTAATTAATTTTCATTTAGTCCTTTTATCAGTTTTTCAGTTAATTATTGTTTTAAGTTACCAATAAGTTAAGCTCAAATTCTGTAGTTCTTTAATTCTTGTTTTCTTTTGTCCTTCCTTGTTTAGTACAAATCAAGCAGCTGCTGCTTCCCAGCCATCATAATGTATTTTCTTCATTTCTTCATACATAAAGTTATATAATACTTTGGTTTAGGTTCATCTATGAATATCCATTGGTAACATGCGACATTAGTGAAATGTTAGTATGGTAAATATATACTATACTAGTTATAGGCCCGTGCATTGCACAGTTTTATGAAAAAGCTTATAAAATAAATGTATATATAGTTATATATTTTAATAGATTCAATAAAGATAAAAGAAAAAATTATCAAATGTAAAAAATTATCTCACTAAAATAAGGGGTAAGATTTCTTCCTAAAACTAAATTAAATTGATAATTCCAAATTGAATTTTAAATTGATAATTATTTAAAAAAAGTACTAAACAATTGATAAATCTAAAATTAATATAATCTTGATAATATTATAAATTAAAATTAAAGTTGATAATTCAAGAATACACGTGTAGAACATCTTGATAATTTCATGTAACATAAAAATCAAATAAGAAAATTGTTAAAATTAATATATTAATTCTAACCATATTTATTCATTACTTCTAAGACCCTAACCCTAAGCATATAAATTAGATCAAAGTTAAGAAAATTAGTTTAAACAAAAGGCAGTCAACACTTAAAACCTAATCAATTTAATAAAAACAAATTCAAAAATGAAGAAGGAGCCTTTAGAAACTTGATAATGTTTTTGAATGTTTTGAATTCATTAATTAAAATCACATGAAGACAAAAAACTAATAATAACACTAAAGAAAATAAACAAAATGAAAATAATAATAATAAAAGAAGAAAGAATGCATACATGCATTGTCATAGGATTTATGTATTCACATATTGAAAAAAGCTTCACTCTAAAAAGGATATATAGGGTTATATATATTGGTAGAGTTCTATTTGAAATATAATTCATTTAAATCTTATTGAAATTAAAGATATCTAATCAATGTGTTTGTTTTTATGCCATAAAAATTGGAATTAAAAAAAGGCCATATGAATAGAATAAAAAAAATAAAAAAAATAAAAAAAGAGAGAAAGAGAATGTGGTTGATAGCTGTGGGGCCCAAATATTTGACAACCCCGGCCCACTCCATATTGGGCCCAAGGTCCATGCCAAGGATAGTGCAAAGTCCGAGGACAAGATGGAGAGGCCCAAGTCATCAAGGGATCTCGCCGAGGATGCCCATATCCTCGGCAAACCGACATTGAAAGAAGGAAGCTGTCACTCACCCATTAAATGCACGCCACCAGCACTCTGTCCGCATTAATGGTGAACTGACCGGCAAACAGTGATGCCTTGATTATTTCAACTAACAAAAAGCCTGCAAAGGCAGCTGATGGGACGAGCCCTTAGACAGAAGTTCAGATGGCCGACAAATGGACGGCAGAGATCAACCGAATAAGACTATATAATGGATAGAACCCCCAAAGTAAGGGAGGTTGGGAGGTTGGACCCTTAAGTGGAAAAGTAAAAGGGGTTTTTCAGGGTGTTCAAGGACAACTCTTGTATTCGTTGGTTCTAAGGAAAGAGCTCCTCGGACTGGGCCGATGACGAACTTTCCTCAAGAAACTTAGTTAAGATCCTATTATTATTCTTACAAACCCTTAGTCAAATTCTTGATTATTGTTCTTATGAATCTTACGTCGACTGTTGTCTTCCTTGCTAGTGCCCAGTCCTTCCATCCACTCTCTACAAATTTATTGTATGGGAGCTGCCCCAAAACGGGTCCCTACAATTGGCGCCGTCTGTGGGAAGGACTTATGCATTAGCAAGTGCGACGGTTGGTGTGAAAAAGATCAAGAACAACACTTCTTTAAAAAAAAAAATATACACACAACCAAGGGCAACATATTCATTCAGAAAGCAACCATCACAAAAAGTCGAAAAGATGCAAGAAGTAAAAGAGATAAAACAAGGCTACTTCTTTATTAATTTTGAAGAAGAAATTACATTTTACATCAGATGCTCATGCAGGCTTGTTCTAAAGCTAACTACGAAGACAGACGCCCATGTAGGCTTGTTCTAAAACTAACTACAAAGAAAAAAGCCTAAACAGGTTTGTGCTGAAGCTAAAAGAAAAGGAAATGGTGAGAGGCCTAGGTAGGCTTGTTTTAAAGTCAGGCCAAGCAATGGAGGGAGAGGTGGAGATAGACCTATGTTAAGGCCGTTCACAGCTCCCCAACCACCACTTGTGGCGGAAGGAAGGAGAAGGAAGAAGAGGCCGCAGTGCCTGACGGTTCCACATCATGGTTCCACCTGGTTTCCCTCCCAATCCCACAACAACTGGGAGCCGGCGAATCACTACCAGCCTGGAGAGCTGACAGATCCAAATCCGAGGGAGAGACGTTACGTTCCTTTCGGATCCCCCTCCGAATTACAAGGAGAGTCCCATCTCTGGCTAGGTTGAAAAGAAGGAGGATCTTCGGCCCCTGCCTACTCTGCCTCCATCGTGTTGTCTAAGATCGAAGTGGCATCCTCGGCTCCTGAAAAGGGCTCGGCTTCCCTGTCGCTGCCCTTTCCCAGGGCCACTTCATCTTATGGGGCACAAACTACTCTTCTGGCAAAACCCTTGAGATGCCCAAAGGGTGGTGTGTTTGTGAGATTTGAACTCGAGTATTTGTCAAGTTTGAAGGAAGGATCACCCCAAAATACCTTATATAGAAGGTAAAAATTGGAGAGAGCCAACCTGCACAGAATCCTAAGGAGGAATTACCGGAGGAATTAACTCCACCCAATTTCTAAGAGGCTTATCAACCGCTGGACCCTCGTAAATCAGCAAGGATATTAATGAGGAGGCACCTCGCGCACCGAAGCGCCAAGCGCGTTACTCGAATAGCCCAAAAGACGCCTCGTTATCAGAAGTGGCACGCCGAACAAAGGGGCTAGACCGAAGAAGAATCCTCCCTCGGCAAACAGACTCGAGGCTGCTGTCACTACAAAGGCAAACCCCCCAACGCTGAGGATGAGCCCCTTAACTCCAAGCAGTCCAGAAGAAGAACTAAGTGTTAGACAGAATCAAGGTCTTGCATGGTCCTCGGACTCAAACCTATGGGGAAACTAGCTACTTCAGTACCAAGTGCTAGACAGAACCAAGGCCTTGCATGGTCCTCGGACTCAAGCCTATGCGAAAACCAGTCACTAAAAAAAGAACTAAGTGTTAGACAGAACCTAGGCCTTGCATGGTCCTCTGACTCAAGCCTTTGGGGAAACTAACTACTTAAGAAGGACCAAGTGATGGACAGAACAAAGGCCTTGCATGGTCCTCAAACTCAAGCCTATGGGGAAACTAGTTACTAGAAGAAGAACTAAGTGTTAGACAGAACCTAGGCCTTGCATGGTCCTCGGACTCAAGCCTCTGGGGAAACTAACTACTTAAGAAGAGCTAAGTGTTAGACAGAACCTAGGCCTTGCATGGTTCTCAGACTCAAGCCTCTAGGGAAACTAACTACTTAAGAAGAGCTAAGTGCTGGACAGAACCAAGGCCTTGCATGGTCCTCGGACTCAAGCCTATGGGGAAACCAGTCACTAAAAGAAGAACTAAGTGTTAGATAGAACCTAGGCCTTGCATGGTCCTCGAACTCAAGCCTCTAGGGAAACTAACTACTTAAGAAGAGCTAAGTGTTAGACAGAACCTAGGCCTTGCATGGTCCTCAGACTCAAGCCTCTAGGGAAACTAACTACTTAAGAAGAGCTAAGTGGTGGACAGAACCAAGGCCTTGCATGGTCCTCGGACTCAAGCCTATGGGGAAACCAGTCACTAAAAGAAGAACTAAGTGTTAGACAGAACCTAGGCCTTGCATGGTCCTCGGACTCAAGCCTCTGGGGAAACTAACTACTTAAGAAGAGCTAAGTGTTAGACAGAACTTAGGCCTTACATGGTCCTCGGACTCAAGCCTTTGGGGAAACTAACTACTTAAAAAGGACCAAGTGCTGGACAGAACTAAGGCCTTGCATGGTCTTCGGACTCAAGCCTATGGGGAAACCAGTTACTAGAAGAAGAACTAAGTGTTAGACAGAACCTAGGCCTTGCATGGTCCTCGGACTCAAGCCTCTGGGAAACTAACTACTTAAGAAGAGCTAAGTGTTAGACAGAACCTAGGCCTTGCATAGTCCTCGGACTCAAGCTTCTGGAGAAACTAACTACTTAAGAAGAGTTAAGTGCTGGACAAAACTAAGGCCTTGCATGGTCCTCGAACTCAAGCCTATGGGGAAACCAGTTACTAGAAGAAGAACTAAGTGTTAGACAGAACCTAGGCCTTGCATGGTCCTCGGACTCAAGCCTACGGGAAAACTAATTACCAAAGAAGAATCAAGTACCAAACAGAACCAGGGCCTTGTATAGTCCCCGGATTCAAGCCAATGGAGAAACCATCCCCTCATGAAATACCAAGTGTTAGGCAGAGCCAAGGTCTTGTACATTCCTCAACGTCAAACCTATGGGGAAACTAGTTGCTTCAAGGGAATCCAAGTACTAGACAGAACCAAGGTCTTGTATGGTCTGAAGACTCAAACCTATGGGGAAACTAGTTACTTAAGGAGGATCTAAGTACTGGACAGAACCAAGGTCTTGTACTGACCGCGGGCCCAAATCTACGGCGAGTCTGACCACTTTGGTACTAGTAATGAGCACTACAGGGGATGATGACCAATGTAGTCGACAAAGGCGCAATTGAAGCTAGAATCATGCAAGTAAAAAAAGATATACATATATGCATAATATAATACAAGCAAAATGAGTAAGAAAAGAGAAAACATGTACTTCATTGAATCTTTAGAGAAAAATTGTACAAGGCAAATGTGCCATTACAATGCTAAAAAAAAAAAAAAAAAAAAAAAAAAAAAAGAGAGGAAAACAAAGCAAAGGCGCGCGCAGAGGATCATTCTTACGGCTCCATCTCAACTCCCCTCCTTAGGGGGCTGGGCGGAGGAGGTCTCAGAATCCTTGTGGCCCTCGCTTGGGGCTGCCACCTGGGAAGAGTCAGCTGGGCGGGATACCTCCTCTACAAGAGATGCTTGGACATCAGCTAAGGGGCCCGCAGTCTCCCCAGGCACATCAACGATGGGACCTTCGCCTGCCTCAACGGCCTCAGGAGGATCAATTTCCTTGGCTGGCTCGCCCGGAGTGATGGCAGTGGGGACACCTTCCTCGGAAACAACCCCAGCGCCCTTGATAGCCACCTCGGTCTTAGAACTTGGATGGGCAGTCTCACGAATGGCAAAAGGATAAAATACATTCTCCACCCTCCACAGGTCGGATTAGCCTTCAACCCCAGCTTGTTTAAGGGCCTTGTTCCAAACTTGGGAGTAGTAAAGTCTGCACACCCCTAGCACTTGGGCTCTAAGGCCGTCCTCTATTTCAGTCACCCCTTCCTCATAGGCGTCCTGCGCAGCCTTGTCTTTGGAGGCCTTAACCTCAGCCCTGGTAGTTTTAGCCTCCCCCTTGGCTTTTAAAGCCTCATCCCTGGCAGACTCCGCAGCACCTCTAGCCTTATCTGCCTCAAGCACCCTTTCCCTTAGGGTCATGACCTCCTCTCTGGCTATCCTCAACTGATCCTCTGCTTGGCGCAGGTTGACGGTCTGATCTAGAGCCAGTTTTTTGGCAGCAGTGAGGGCCGACTCAGCCTTGTCCCAACCACCTTCATCTCCTCCAACTGATCCATCGCCTTTTTAAGGTCATCCTTAGAAGCATTGAGGGTCCGCACGGTTTCCAACAGCTTGGAATGCTCCGAGCCAGCAACCTTACTTTGGCTACTGGCCATGTCCTCCAGCCTGAAGGCAACCTGGATAGCCTGCCAATTGCAACCGATATGCAGCAGATGAAGAGCCAAGGAATAGAAAGTCAAGAAAATCACAAACAATCCAAAAGCTTACCATGCCCAAGTACTGCTTAAGATCGAGGAAGACCTCCTTGCTCCTCAAAGCCTCCAACTGGGCTATGTCCGCAGGGAGCAACAAGGACCTCCTCAACGCGTCAGCCACGAGCGCACCCTCGCCCCCTTGAGGATTCCTGAGGGAGGCATCATTCGTCAGAGGTTTCCTATAGAGCATGGGGCCAGGAAGCCAAGCCTGAGCCACGGCCTGGATAGAGGCCTGCTTCTTTTGGCCTCGGTGCCCTATCCTCAGCTGTTTTGATGGCGGCTGAGCATCACTACCACCTCGATGAGGGTCAGACTCTTCAACCCCCTAGGTCTCTTACCTTTATCCTTCTTTTGAGAAGGAATGGTGGGCTTGAACCCAGACGTCGAACTCTGTTGGGGTGGGGGAGGAGGAAGCTCGGATGGAGGGAGCTTGGGAGGAGACTTCCCTGGCATGTCCCTCCCTGGCTGCCCCTCAATCAGTGCCAGCAAGCTCTTCTGAGGCCGCTTCTTGAAACTCATCTTCGACCGAGGAGTGGCTTCTTCAGGCAGAAAGTCCGCTTCAGTTAGACTAGGGTCACCAAGATCGCCGGAAGGGCCCTCGGGTGAATGGGGCTAGTCGAACACACCAAACTCGTTCCCGAACGGACCTGAGTCAGCAACCTCCTCTTCTCCTTCGGGCTCGACAACTTGAGCCGATGAAGAAGTACCTACCAACGGTACGCCCGCGGGAATGGGAGAACCTTCGGGGATCAAAAATCCTTGCTCGACTACTGTGATGCTGCGCAGCCGAGGGTCTCCAGCTCGGACACGTGCTTTGGAACCAAAAATGATTTTTGGAGCGGGTCGTATCCTAGGACTACGTGGGCAGCTCTAACTTGGTTGTCGCCTTTATTCACAAAAATTTCTGACCTCAGCACCTTCTCCAAGTCTTCCTTATTAACCTGGCTGAAGTGACGATCAAAAGCTTGCGGAGCTGCATAAAGAAAGCAAGTTCCTGTCAAAAAACCAAGCGAAGCAGGACACTAAAGCACAAAAGACTAAACGCTCTCCTAGTCTGGATGCCCCACCTGGTGTACCCTCAACTGTTGGGTAAGGAAGGCCCTCGTGCCATTCCCCAGACACAATGAGGAAATCTTTGTTCAGACCCTTACTGGACTCAGGGAGGCACTGGATGAGCTGAACCCTATCATCCCTCGTCTTCATGTAATAGGACTTCTCCTTCAGGCGTTGGAGTTTGTAGCACCAGTTCACATCATGATGGGTTAGCCTTAGCCCCATCTTCTCATTCAAGGCATCCATACAGCCTAAGATCCTAAATACGTTAGTGGCACACTAAGTGGGAGATAGATTGAAGTGCCTGAGATAGTCCTTCATGACTGGCCCCATGGGGATCCTCATTCCACCCTCCAAGAAGCCGATTATAGGAATCGCCACCTCACCCTCTTTCCTCCTCGAACTCCATTCCCTCTCTCCGCAGTACCTCAAACCCACTGTATCGGGATTCTATAATCAGTGACGAATTTGTCTATTGACTCCTCAGACTCCACTAACTTCTTAAGTCTACCCATCCTAAGGAACTAGCAAGGAACTCAAGCGAACAGTACGAACTAGAGAGAGAAGAAGACTTACAAAAATGAGGGAAAGCTCCTCGGACAGGCTTTTTGTGCTAAAAGAAGTCGCTAGTACAGTTGGAGATGTGACCGAATTCAGAGTATGTGCGCAAGATCTCTTGAATGCAAAAGCGAAAGGACGAATCAGTTCAACTGGGTATATATACCCTCAATTAAAAATAACTGCACGGACTTTCCCGCCCAAATAAGCCAGGAGCATCCCCACCGTCCATTCATCATCACACCGTTGAACATGGAGGACACAGAGCCGCCAAAATTTAATGAAGGCACGCTCCAGATACCGAAACGCCAGGAACGTCCCCTGGGCAGTTGAAAGGATTGTGACACTAACAGAAAGGTAAGGCTCGACAGGCCAGGACACAGGCCCGAGAACATCAAAATCCTCCTCCCCGTCCAAGAGGCCTGGCAGCAGAATTTTGAAGGGCTATTGTGGGGCCCAAATATTTGACAACCCCGGCCCACTCCATATCGGGCCCAAGGTCCATGCCGAGGATAGTGCAGAGTCCGAGGACAAGAGGGAGAGGCCTATGTCATCAAGGGATATCGCCGAGGACACCCATATCCTCGACAAACTGACATTGAAAGAAGGAAGCTGTCACTCACCCATTAAATGCACGCCACCAGCACTCTGGCCGCATTAATGGTGAACTAACCGGTAAACAGTGATGCCTTGGTTATTTCAACTAACAGAAAGCCTGCAAAGGCGGCTGATGGGACGAACCCTCAGACAGAAATTCAGATGGCCAACAAATGGACGGCAGAGATCAACCGAACAAGACTATATAATGGATATAACCCCCAAAGTAAGGGAGGTTGGGAGGTTGGACCCTTGAGTGGAAAAGTAAAAGGGGTTTTTCAGGGTGTCCAAGGACAACCCTTGTATTCGTTGGTTCTAAGGAAAGAGCTCCTCGGACTGGGCCGAGGACGAACTTTCCTCAAGAACACTTAGTTAAGATCCTGTTATTATTCTTACAAACCCTTAGTCAAATTCTTGATTATTGTTCTTATGAATCTTACGTCGACTGTTGTCTTCCTTGCTAGTGCCCAATCCTTCTATCCACTCTTTACAAATTTATTATACGGGGGCCACCCCAAAACGGGTCCCTACAATAGCTATAAGGAATTTTGATATATATATATATATATATTAAATGTTATCAACGTAGAAATTATCAAATTAATGGAGATATATAGTGTTTTTTGAAATAGATAGAGATTATCAAATTATTGGAGATATATGCTATTTCTTGGGATAGATTTATATTAATCACCTCTTGAAGAATTTGGATTGTGCTTATCCCTTAATAATCACGTTTTGTAACTTGATATTCTGATAAAATAATATTAATTTAATAATATTAAAATTTTGAAAATTTAGATGATAAATAGTATCTAAATTAAATTTTTGAATGTTCTAATTTAAGAAATATATCCTAACAAATAAAAAAAATAATGTTAATTAGATGAAAAATATTATCTAAATTAAATTTTTGTATGTTAAATATTATCCCTTAATTTAAGAAATATATCCTAACAAATAAAAAAATATTGTCAATCTAATTTTATTTAATGATAAGAATGAATTAGAGTTCTGATCGTATACTATTCCTTTTAAGTTCTTTAAAAATTTAAAAATTTAATAAAATTTCTGCAATTTGGTAAAGCCACGTGGCGCAACCACGGCATCTAAAAAATAAATTTAATGTACTTGTACACTTAAAAGAAATTTAATTTTTATTTCTTATTTTGATATTTAAATCATTTGTTTTAGTGTTGATTTCATTCAAATGGTTTTAAGTTATATCAAACCTAAACCAGCATATGTATCCATATGTAACATTCTAAATTAATGATAAATAAAATATAATACTCTAACTTAATGTAACATTCCAACTTACTAATAAATAAATATAACACCCTAACTTAAATTAATGTTTATAATTGTATTGTGTTTTAGCCTTTAAGAACACATATATTATTTTTTTATCATTAAAAAAACACAGATATTAATATTACACATGAAAAAAATAATGAATTCAATAATTGAAGCGGTTGAAAACAAAATTAAGCCAAAATCTCAATTCATTAATGAAAAAATATCCAAATTTTTGAGCTTAAAAAAAAAAAAAACAAAAAACAAAAAACCGGAGTTAAGTAAAGATAGACTTACATAGAAATTTGGATGGATGGATTCTTTCGTATCCAATTTCATGTTTGACAGAAAATTTTGCTTTTAATTAAAGAATATAAATATCATGGAACAAAGCACCAAACAAAAGCCATAACAAGTTAAATCCATTATAAAATATTGATGTCAACAACAAATAATCATGTAATAAGAAATTAAAAAATACAAATATATTACTTGTTATATTAACTTCTAAAAAAAACACTAAAAGGTGTTATCAAACATAAAATTTCGGCCTATCTATAAAACTTGTTGATGAAAATCATATTATATATAATAAAAAGGCAACAAATACAAAAAATCTATTCAATTTGATGAAAAAAAAAATTACCTGCAAGATTGTAGGTAGGGCAAAGAGGAGAGACGTAGCACTTTTCTATTATGAAAGCTGCAACATCAAAAATAAGTACTCATGAAAAGCATTACCACACCAACATTGTTAAAGCCAAAAAACAAAAAAACAAAAAGTAAAGAGACAAACACGGCTAAGCAAAATAATACCTGTATTGTATTTTAGAGTGAGATAAGATTTTAAATCTTTGTTTTTATAAGGAGGTAACTTCTTAATCTAATAAAGTTTGAATTTAGATGATTTATACTTAAACTAAATCTCCTTCGATCATTTTTATTGGATAAATATGGATAGAATTTCATATTAGTATAAAGAAAGAAAGTACTAATAAGGATAGACGTTTTTATTTTAAAGAATTAAAGTACAAAACTACAAATGAATTGTAAATTAAATAAAATTGATAAACATTCAATGATTGATTAAGATTTTGTGTACATCCTAAAAATTGATTAAGGATTAGAGTTTAAGTTGATAATAATAACTAAACTTCTATTTTATCCAAAATATTGTAATTTTTAAAATCTAAACAAAATTCTTCAATTTTTTTACGTATAGTAAAAATTTATGAAAGCGTGAAGCTGAAATTTAAAAAAAAAAAAAAAATTATAGGAGAAGAAGATAAGAACCAAAAAAAAAAAAAAAAAAAAAAAATCCTGCAATTTAAGAAGATAAGAACAATATATATAAATATATATATATATATATATCTATAAAAATTTATGAAAGTGTGAAGCTTAAGAATATATATATTTTTTCTTAATGTATGAGAAGAAGTTAAGTCGATATTAAATTATTGAGTTTTTGAGTCTATCAAACTTTATCTAAAGAAGTGATTTTAAATTAAAATTTTTATCAACTTAGAAATTATAAGAGAAAAAGATAAGAGCATAAAAAAAATTATATTTATTTTTAAAAAATCTATTAAAATTTCTGCAATTTGGTGAAGCCATGTGGCGCAGCTACGGCATCTAAGTCCAACTTTTATTATATATAATTTAAATTAAAATTTTTATCAACTTAGAAATTATAGGAGAAAAAGATAAGAGCATAAAAAAATTATATTTATTTTTCAAAAATCTATTAAAATTTATGCAATTTGGTGAAACCATGTGGCGCAGCTACAGCGTCTAAGCCCAACTTTTATTATATATAATATGATATCATATCACACACGAGGAACACTAAAATGAAATGGGATATTTAAAGAGATGTCCATTCCTAAAGAATATTTCTAGTAATGATGTTATAGTTACCAAATGTGTTGATAACTTTTGTATGCATTTAAATTCATTGTTTTCTTAGGAACATAGTTGGTTGTTGGGTCACTTGACTAGTCAATTAGGCCAGCACAGATATGATACTACTCTCCTTAGCCTACTTTGGAATGTGATCGACATACTTATAGTATGTTTACAGTTTTGGATGCTATTAAATGATAGTAGCAGTTTATAGTATGTTAGGTTCTTTGCTTTTTTGTCTTTAGACCACCCTATTTTATTTTTATAAGTTACATTCCACTCTAATTATAGCAACTGGCATGTATGGCATGTAGTTGGCTAGTAGCATTTATCCCATTTCAAATTGTTCTGAAACCAAGCAGGCAGTCATTAAAGTTGTAGTTTGCAAAACCACAACTTTAATTGGTTTGAGATTTCTAGTTTGTCATAGTAACATGCCCCAACTATTGGACCTTCCAACATTTACTTTATGGTCCGTTTGGATTGAGTGAGAGGGAGGGGGAGGGGGAATAGAGTAGAGTAGAGTTGATTTAGCACAAAATTAGCTTATTTTTAGCCAACTCTACTCTACTCCCCTCCACTCTCCCTCCTTCCCCCTCCATCCAAACAGGCCATTAAAGACTTATTAAAAGTAATTCAATTCTTAGAAATGGTGGAACTCTATTTTCCATAATAGAGACCTTAACATGTCTCAGTATTCAATTTTTATGATGGCTGTACTTGTTTATTTTTTACGCATGCCTCTCTAGTTTATTGACTATATCTTTCACTATGCTAATTTCTTTAGTTAGCCATTTGATATTTATTTACCAGGTGCACCTAATTTCTTTAGTTAGCCATTTGAAATCAAAAGTTCTGTGCAATGCTAAAAATAGATTTGATGCTAGCTATTAGCTGATATGACTTTTGGATGCTGGGTCTTTGACACTTTTATACCTTGATTTAATTGGGAGAATTTCTTAATCACATGAAGAATTTCTAAGTGATGTCCACTTTAGTTATGCCTGCAAATTTTGTTTCTTTACCTCTATAGTTTTACTTGTGTTTAGGATCAGCAAAGTAGGGAGCCTTCTCAACGTCATGTATCTAAGCGAGCCAAGAAACTGAGGGTGAAGGTATGAGTGATGAGTTGGCACTTTTCACCCTTATTTATGATATTACTAAATTCATTTGTATTATTACTTCTGCTGTATTAAAATAAAAAAACAACTCAATTCTGACTGTTGGATTTGTTAAATTGCTAGATTAAATATTTGGTGGCTATTGCAATATCTTTGGCATCTCCCGTGGAGCAAAGCAAGGTAGCAACTAGTAAGTTAACCTCTCATTCTCTGACTACGTATGATTAAATTATTAAATAGCTCATGTTTACTGTGGAACAAATGCAAACTAGCAAAATATTGGAGCTTATCTTTTGGTTTGTATATCTTTGCACACCTCTCCCTATTTTAGTTTATAGTTTGTTCTCTCAATGTACTTAGTTTAGTAGTTTCTTCTCTTTTTACATGATTTCGGACGTGAAGTCACCTAATTTACGTCTTTTAAGTTATCTTAGTAGTCTATAATTTAGACTTAGATTTTGCAGGATTAGCAACTTGCTCTAAGTTTGAGTTCCTCTTTCCATGAGCAAACCAGTGAATTGCTAAAGGGTGAGTAAAATCTACTTCATAATACCCTACTAGTTTATAATTATATGTTAAAATTTCTACTGTGGTGGATTGTTGGTTTAGAGCAAGCGGGGTGGCTTGCATGGTGATATAAGGTGGTCTACTTTTCATTATTGGGAGTGTTGATTGTCTTGTGAATGTTGTGATATTATTGTTCAACTATGTGTGAATTTATTTTATCTCCTCTTAGTAAATTCAAATATTTTGCTGTGGTGGGTTGTTGATTTGGAGCAAGCGGATGGCTTGCATGGAGATATAAGGCAGTGTATTTTATACCGAGAGTGTTGATTGTGTTGTTCCTATTGTGCTATAATTATTGGTGATGAACTTAGTCATTCTCACTGGAATTTCCTTAGTAATTCCATCTTTTATGTGATCATCTAAGTTTACTTTTTATCTATTGCTGCTTGAGTAATACTCATGCATTGGTGTATTTAGTGATTAGTCCTAGGCAGACCAAGTATGGATCTAACTTGACTTAAACTTATATTTTTTAGTTTCGTGAACACTAGGTTCCTAGGTGATTGGAGTGGTCTAGCATTTTTTTAAGCTTTTTCAGCATCAGCTATGGAGCCAAATTCAAGGCATTCTTGATTATAACCCATGATTAAGTTCAGATTCACCATCGATAAGTATATGTATGGTTTGATTCTCTTTATTTATCAAAATTTTTGTTCTTTGTTTGTAAATCCGATTTCACTAGCTTGGGGCTTCCTACCATGGTGCCCTACACCAATTAGGACATTATATTAAACTAAGAGATTGTAATGGAGGGTTAAATCTTAACTAGCATGAATAATTACACTAAGATTGTTACTTTTATATATATATATATATATAAGCAAGGGAACTGGTGATCACTGGTTAGATTATACCTAAAAACTAGGTTTTAATTGATATGCACTATTGACTACATATATGTATAAGTAAGTGAATGGCTAATTGTATTATGATTATATACTAAGTAAGTACAAAAAAATATATGTGGCTATTAGGTGGTTAAGTTGTTAGATATATAGTTGTTGGTGTTTTAATTGAGTACTTAAGGTGTAATTAACCATTGGTGTATTAAGTGTGGATTTAAATCTAAGCCAATCAAGGAGATCAAGGATTGATGTGGTTTAATAAAGGAAATTGTGAACTTGTAAGTCTATATATATATATATATATAGTGTTTTAAGAAGCTTTGAAACTATGTTGGTGATTTCTCTTATTGGCATGGTGCAGGTAGATTGATGTTGATCTTGTGCTTGCCCAGGTTAAGTTCTTCAGGTTATTAGTTTGTCTTGTGATTGGCATGACTTAGGCTTTTTGTGAATCGAATTCTTTTAACTTACACATTTGGTCTTAGCATTATTATTTGTAAAAATTTTGTGAATCAAGTTCTTTTAATCTATGTATTTCGTTTTTGCATTATTATTTGTAAAAATATGAATTGTAAAAATATGCATTATTATTTGCATTATTACAGGTGTTATAAAATATGTGTTTGAAAATATGTATTGTAGGTACATTTCAAGTGCTATAAAATTTAAAAAAAAAAAAATTTAAAAAAAAAGGCCCTATTGCAGCGTTTTGAAAAGCGCTGTAATGGGGCCTTTTTAATTATATTCATTAAAGACCTATACCAGCGTTTTTGAGAACGCTGGAATAGGTAGAGCCTATACCAACGTTTTTGAAAGCGCTGGTACAGGACTTTTAAATTTTATTCGTTCAAGACCTATACCAGCACTTTTGAAAGCGCTGGCATAGGTAGTACCTATCCCAGCGCTTTTAAAAGTGCTGGTATAGGTCTTGAACCAATATAATTGAAAAGACTTGTACAAGCGCTTTCAAAAACGCTGGTATAGGGTATGCCTGTCTCGGCGCTTTTGAAAAGCGCTGGTACAGGTCTCGCAACCCTGTCCCCATAGTCACTGTGCAGCGATTTGAAGCACCGGGAAAAAAAAACGCCAGGATAGGAATTTTGACCCTATCCCAGCGCTTTCTGGGGCTATCCTAGCGTTTTCAAAAATGCTGGGATAGCCCCCTTTTTTTGTAGTGTGGGTGCTCACATTTGTTAAAAGATTATTTTATGAAAATTTTATACTACTTTTATGAAAAGTAAAAAGAAGGGTCAAAAAATCACTTACTTTTTTATTTACTCATTAAAAAAATATAAAAATATTTTCTAAACCAATATTTTTAAAGTATCCATTAATTTTTCTCTGTGTTATATATCAAAGAAAGGTATATTTATTATGCAGTCATGCACAAAAGATATTAATTGGTTAATGGTCATTGATCTTAACATCAAGTTGGAGAAAGTATCATTTGGCAAAATGACATAAAGCAATTCTAGCATTCACAGAAAAACATTTTAAAAATATAGCTTTTAACAACTCAAAAAGCCACTTTATCTATTTTAACAACTCATTTTACAATACACCCAACATCAAAGGTTCTATTTTAGCATACAACACATTAAAATAGTATAAATAACACAATAAAATAATATATCCTACACAATAAACATTACAAAAAACAAAAAAGAGAAAAAAGGACAGTAATGTACCGTGCCACAATAATATATATATATATATATATATATAAACTCTTAGCTACAGTGAGCTGCCATTTTTGGCAGCTCATTATAGCTGTACGTACCTAACCTCGACCTAAAGGACCAGGCCTTGAGAATGGGCTTACAATTTACTTATAGAGTGGGCCTTGCGTTTCCTATTATGGGCAATTCCACCTCAAGTCACACTATAACTTCCCTTAACCCCAGTGAACACCTTTACTCCCTTTTCCGTGTTACTCTCACCCCAAGTTATACTAATTTGCTCTCTCTCTCTCTCTTTTCTCTCCCTCATTTCTCTCCAGAATTGCTAACCCCCACTTCTCGCTCTATCCTTCTATTTATAGCTTGAGGTAAGTAGAGGTGTTATGATTACTTCCTGATCTCACTCGTGTGGATGGGGATCCAATTCCATCAATTCTAAATGGATGTTTTGTTGGGAACGGTGGTAATGGCATTGGAACTAGTTCCCACCTCTAAAAGGCTGTTTGGTAGTGATATTCCCCAAGGCAATACCGAGCTGCTGAGACCTTGTATCCTCGTGCAATCACACTCCCAGCCAAGTTAAAGTTAATTAGGAAGGGTTTGCTTTTGACGTTCACGATAGAATGGTTTCATTACGATTTTTGGGCTCAAATTGGGCCTCAAGGTGTGTTCAGATCAAGGTCGTAGGTCAATGGGGACAGGGTCATGTATGGTATTACGATGGGCTTTGGGCCTAGCCCCGTACAACAGCCCCCATCAATTCGTGTCCAGATCCCAAGAACAAATCAAGGACGACAAGCGCCAGAGACTTCTTGGGAAGCTCAGGCGTCAGTTACTGAATGGACAGGATGGTCATTAATGCACTCTCAAAAGGGGCGTTACTCCAGGTTGTCAGGACTAACTGCCATCATAACTTGACGAGGCTGGGCCCCAGGCCTAATAGGCCTTGGGCCCAAACCTTGCGATACCATACATGACCAAGTCCCCATTGACCTATGAGCTTGATCCAAACACACCTTGAGGCCTAATTTGAGCCCAAAAACAGTAATGAAACCATTCTATTGTGAACGTCAAAAGCAAACCTCTCCCAATCAACTTTAACTTGGCCAGGAGTGTGATTGCACAACGATACAAGGTCTTGGCAGCCCGATATTGGCTTGGAGAATATCGTTTCCGAACAGCCTTTTGGAGGTGGGAACTAGTCCCAATGCCATTACCACCATTCCGAACAAAACATCCACTTAGAATTGATGGAATTGGACACCCATCCACACGAGTAAGATCAGGAAGTAATCATAATACCTCCACTTACCTTAAGCTATAAATAGGAGGATGGAGTGAGAAGTGGGGTTAGCAATTCTAGAGAGAGAGAGAGCAAATTAGTATAACTTGGGGTGAAGGTAACACGGAAAAGGGAGTAAGGGTCTTCATTGGGGTTAAGGGAAGTTATAGTGTGACTTGAGGTGGAACTGCCCATAGTAAGAAACGCAAGGCCCACTTTATAAGTAAATTGTTTTAAGGCCTGGTCCTTTAGGCCGAGGTTGGGTACTTATAATAGCTAAGAGTTAAAAATTTATAGATATGGCAACTTTGATGTTGAGAGTATTTTTAGTGTACATGTTGGTGCTAAACTAGCTTTTTAGTTATTTTGACTACTTAATTGTGAATGCTAAGCATTAGTATTGGTGGTGTTAAATTGTAAAAGTGATATTTTTAGCACTACAAACTACAAAAATAGGGCTGCATCATAACTAAAATTTTTAACTCTTGAGTTACAATGCCCAGCCATCTATAATTGTGCATTGTAGCTCAAATGTTGAACCAAAATAATATATTTTATTCTCCATTTGCTTTAAAATAATGTTTTATTATCCCCAAAACGGTTTTCTCTCTTTATCTTTCTTCATTGAGCTTTTCAAATGCCTATTTTCTTATTCTCCCTCTCTTCGTTCTCTCTCTCTCTCTCTCTCTCTCTCTCTCTCTCTCTGAGTAGATCATCGACGTCGTAATGCTGGATGGATCGCAGTCGTGCCGCTGGGTTGATCACCACCGTGACTGAGAATATGATCGGACACTGTTCTTAGCATGTTGTTGCAGTGACCTTAGTATTGCCCCATCTACAAATCCCTTGGTCTTTCGTTGCCTCCACTGCTTTATCTAATCTCTGCTTGTTGAATTCATATTTCCTCCTGCTTTTGAATAGGTAATTAATTGAAGAAATTGGAAATGGGAGGTAAGGAACTTAGAAGCCTAAAAGAGGGGTATTTAGTTCTAATGGTGTTGGAAGTGTCAAAGAGATCTTTCTTATATTATGAGAGAGGTAGAGGGATGTGTGGAAAGAGTCAAGGTGAAAAAATAAAGGCAACGCCACCAGCAAATGAATTGCTATGCCTTTGAAGTTTGAACCTAGCTTGAGAGACGGATAAAGCTTGAGGTTAGTGGTGGTGTGGCGATTGGGTTAGTGGCAATGGGTTTTTATTTTTATTTTGATGAATGGGTTTTGATTTTGAGGTTAATGGATTTTGTTTTTATTTTTTTTTTGGTTAATGGGTTTTGTGGTGGATTGTGGCTGGGTTTATGGTGGTGGATCAGTGGTTGATGGTCGTTGAGTTTGTGATGGTGGATCATGGCTGGTGGCAGATTGGTGGTTGATGGTTATTGGGTTTGTGGTGGTGGATCGTGGCTGGTGGGAGATCGATGGTGGGTTTTGCCATAGGTTGGGTTTGACACAGCAATGAGTGGTGGTGACGGTGGTGGTGCCATGTGTGGTTGTGGGTTGAAGAAAGGGAGAAGATAGAGAGATAGAGAGGAAGAGAAAGAGAAAATAATAAATAAGAGTTTGTGGTTGTGGTTGTTGTTGTTTATTGTAATGAATATATTATTTTATTATGTTATTTATATTGTTTTATTATGTTGTTTATATTATTTTAATGTGTTCAATGCTAAAATAAAACCACTGATATTGGATATTTTGTAAAGTTAAGTGGTATATAAGATAAAATAGCTTTTGGTAGTGCCAAAAATTTTAGCTTTTGGCACCACCAATGCTGATACTCTAATAGCCACCATAATAGGTGCCGGTTAACACAACCCAAAAAGATATATAGGCACCATTGTCAGCATTATACATTTGAACTTGCACAAGATGGGAACATTCTTTTTAAGTTTTTTATGCATTGTGTTGCAAGCCTTGTAGTTCAACTAATATATATATATATATATATATATTTGTTTGTTTCCAACAAATATATCTAGAGTTTAAAATTTCAAATCCTTTAGCCCATTGTAACTCTCAAATTATTAAACAAACAAAAAACACATCGCTGCTCCAAATGCTAGGCACATCTAATGCTGTGAACAAGCACTTTTGTTTAATAAAATAGTAAATTGGCTTTTACATGTGTTTAACTGGCATTATTAACCCCCTCAAAAAAAACTGGCATTATTAAAATACTGATAGAGAATAAGCCCAATGGGCTTAGGTCCATAGTTGTAGGTTACTAATACATTACACATTGTCTATCTATATATAATATAAAGCAGACCCTTGTATTTTATTACATATAATTAAATATACAATCTTTCAGACTTTCACAAGCATTCTGCACTAAATAGCCGGTAATATTGTCCAGGGTCCACAAACCATGCACAGGAACAAATTTGAAAGACCAAGATATACATACATATATAAGATGTAGATAACATCCTATTATTGGAAATATAAAAGAGCAAAGAGAATCCTAATTGGCAATGATAGAGGAAGCCATATATCCTTGTAATGGTAGTCACCCTTCACACCAAATGGTCTTTTTGTTGCAGAGATTTGCTTTTATTTATCACCAGTCGTTTCTTCTATTTTTCAGAGATTTTGATATGCAATCCGTTTGGAAACACCAAACCAGGTTTTCTGATCATGTCCCCTCCTTTGGTCACAGTCCACCTATTGGTTTCAAGAAGACCATTACACAATCATTTTTCATAGCATTTGAATTTGAATTTTTGAAATCAACATGTTTTGGGTTAATCACTACTATTTACAGTAAATTATGAGAGCATTTATAATGTGTATTATAAATTTGAAATTTTGCAATTAACATGCACCTTTTTTCAAAATTAATTTGAAGTGTACATCCTACCTTTTAAATCAAATTTATGAGGCATTTGTAATATGCACCAAACTACAAAAAAAATCCTTACAATCAATATACTAATTAATTTGAGGTGAATTACCTTTAGATTAGTTAGCATTTCCTAATATTTTCAACAAAGTTGTTCATAGTTTGAATCTCTCTCTCCCACTTAAGATAAATACCAAAAAAAAAAAATCTAATTTGATATTATTTTACCCATTAATCCGATAACTCAAATATTAATCTAGATTGTGGATGAACAATATGTAAGTAATATTGAATGAAGGTTGATTGTGAAATTTTATGCTTTATGGTGCACGTTGCAATTGCTCTTGTGATTTAGAGTAGATAATACATTTTGTTGGGAAATTGCTTAAACTTCCTATTGTGACTAGATTCGTTATTTGAGTTTTCTTTGTGAAAAAGAAAATTAACTCGGTGACCATTCGGTTTCCTTCATGTGGAAGGAAAACCTATTCATTGATGTGGAAGGAAAATATATTATTTGTTAAAGAAGTAATAGGCATTTCTTGTCCAATAAGGAGTGTAAATTGAATCCTTATATATAGAAAATTCTATATGGAATTCAATGGCTTTGGCCAAAGGGTTTAGAGAGACAATAAATTTTGAGTTTCCACTACAAAGATTTGTATAAGGTACACAAATCAAGGCAAATTTTAAGGTTTTAATTAATGTAGCAAAGTGAAAAGAGAGACTTGTGTGTGAGATAGAGTAAAGAAAACCATGAAATTAAGTTTCTTTAGTCATGAGACGCATGTGAAAAAAATTGGGTTTTCTCTAGGTAGAGATTTTGGGTATTATAGTCATAGAGTTGTAATATTCATAGTGAAGATCTTATATGAGTTTGGATTAATTACTAAAAAAGGGATATTATTTTATTTGATATGAACTCAAGTTGAATATAAACTTGAGAAGATCTATAACAAATTTATAGTTGTAGTGAATTTATTTGAAGTTGTCTAGTTGGCCCATGTTTTTTTTTTTTTTTTTTTTTTTTGGATGAATGAGCAAAAATTTGTATTAGAACCAACCAAAACACACAATGTTTAAACAGCAGGCCAATTTGGCCTTAACCAGCAGATGACAGAGTTTTCCAAGTAATGTTGGTGTTTTTGTGTGTAGTTGATTTTTTTTGGTACCGGTTTGAGATATTAGCTTGGTTTTTTTTTTTTTTGGAGAAAGGTAGATGATTAAATAGATTATTTTATCTTTTTTCCTTTTTATGAATAAAATCTGACACCTTTGGTCTGATCAATTGGCATGAAAAGGAAAAATGAATGATAGCAAATTTTATGTTAATGGTTAATATATACCTGTATTTTGTGATTAAGTAATGGAGAAAATTGGCCATCAGTAGCTTGGCAACGTCAGCTCCTACGCAAAGTCTCACTCCCCCACCAAAGGCCATGAAAGTTTTAGACCCTGCATGCAAGTCTTTTCCCTTTTCCCCCATAACATTCAATTAGAACAAGAAAAGAAAACTAAAAATTTAATAGATTAACAAAAAAACTCTAAGAAGAAATGCTTATATATATAGATTTACCTTCCACCGCCACGGGTTGAATGCAAGGGGGTCATCGTATTCTGTGGGACTCAAATGAAGGACTGATGGAACCACCATAACAGTCCAGCCTGCTGGAATTGTATATCCTGTAAAATTACAATTCTCTATTCATCATCTGTTGCTTTTGGCTACACCAGGGAGAACATGTCAAATGAAAATTAAAGGATTTTGGATATGTTCCTTAATTATGGCTTATGCTATGTAACTTTATTTTTTATTTTTCTATTATTAATTAATGCAATCTTTTTTAACTGTGTTTCATATGTGTAGTAGAAATGCAACATGATTCTATTCTGAAATTTCAATCAAACACCATCCATTTGATCATAAGAAACTTGAACTTGCCTTTCACTTCGACATCTTTCAGTGCTTTTCTGAAAATTCCTGGGACAATATTTGCCAACCTAACTGTTTCATTGATTACCTGCCAAAGTGACAAAACAAATTTACTAATAAAAGACACTAGAAATCCTAAACCTATATATATATATATATATATATATATTTCAGGTTTAATCCAACTCACCATATGGGTAAATGTCATCGATTTATACTCTTGCCATGTAATTTCACCGTCTTGCTTATCTCGGCTTCTAAGAATGGCCTCATGCTCTTTCTACAATGCGATTAAGAAAATAATTAATTACCATTTTTGGCTATTTATTATTATTTTTTTCTGGGGGATAAACAAGCTTTATATTATTATTATGTAACACAAACCACTAATTCTGCTAGCACTTCAGGATGGTCAGAAATGAACTTAATAAGTAACGTCATGGCCGAGGAAGTAGTTTCGTGAGTAGCAAAAAGAAGCAAAAAGACCAAATCCACAGCGATTGCTTCATTTAAAATTTTGTCCTCCTTCCTCACTTCCTCAAGTAAAAGGTCGAAGAAATCTTGGTGAGGTGTTGTAGATTTCTTCCTCTCTTCGAAAATATCCTTAATCACCTTTGTAGCATTCTTACGTCCCTGATTCATTTCAGTAAAATTTGTTAAGTTGCTTCATTTAGTTTCCTCGAACAGATATATACTGAGATAGTATATAATGATAAAACTTGGAAGAAATAAGTGGAAACCGTAAAATTATTTGGTACTGTATATAAATTTTCTTTCCTTTCTAATTCCTTCAAAAGAATATTCTTTCCTTTCATCAGTCATATATATACCCATTTTTCTGATAAGATGGATTTTTTATTTTTATATATATATATATATATATATATTTAGTTTGTACATATGCATTGTAGTGTGAATTTAGTACCTGTAAACATGCATGGTATGCAGTTCCCGGGATGTTCAAAGGAAATGAGATAAGACCATCCATAAAAGCTTTGTAATTTTCTCTCAGCTTTCTCGAGGCCTTTGATTCATCATAACTGATCAGCTTTTTAGCAAAATACTCGAAGATCATCTGCCAATAATTAACTCAATATTTTGGTAAAGCATGCATGAAATGATGAAAATAAGTGTGGGGTTCATCGTGACATATAGGTTGGAGTGCATTCATGAAATCGAAGAGTTTTGTTATATCAATTTTAACTAATTATGTTATAATATGAAAATGCGAAATATTCTCTTTCAAATTAGTTTAACTATTCAACTGTTCAAAAATCATGGAATTCTTGGAGATTGTGATTAATTAATTTTATCACCGTTTATATTCTTATTTTATGGGGTTGTAGGTGGAAAGACAAATCCTTTGAAGAAATCCAAAGTATGAGAAGAAAGAGTAGGGCGAGGTATATAGTTTTTGATTTATTGAAATCTCTTAAATTCATGTTTCCAAGGCTAAAACGTTGTTCCTTGATCTTTGTTTTGGTGCTCTGTTTCTCATCGGTGTCATTTAAATGTTTTTTGCTAGTATGCATAATTGTATGCACTGATATACATATTTTAATTTTAAAATGGGTGAAAACTGAAAATGTGATGTTCACTTTTAAAACATGTAAAGTGGATGGGAATAATGAGTGTGATAGAATCATCGTTATCCCCCTCAAGTTCTATTTCTATATGGAAATTTTCACTATTCCTTATAAAAATTAAGGAGTATTTTGTAAGCCTTCCGCCAAATTAAGTCTATTTATAGAGAATTAACTCTCCCAATAAGAATGAAGATGATTTACCTCTGAGGTTACTTCTTTGATGTCCACAGTGCCATGTCTAACCCATGAATGAAGGTGTCTGCGAGTTGCTTCATTTATTTCATACATTAACTTTCTCTTTAAATTTTCAGGGCCAACAAGCTGTAGTATCAGGTTCCTGAGGTATTTGTGAAGCATTCCATGATACGAGATCAGGCTTTGTTGCCCAAAAATTTCTTTAAAACTCTCTGTGTACGATATTTGGAAAGACGTCCCCTCTTGTTGGAAAATGAAATGATTGATTTCTGGATCAGTTGATACCACCACATTCCGACCAACAAAATTGGTTCGAAACAATGACCCGTAACTAGGAAATGAAAAAAAAAAATAAAAGACACATTTCCAGATTTATTTAAAACAAAGAAGAAATTCAAAAAAGTTTGAGAGACCCATAAGACAAAATCATATAATCAATATCATATCATATGCATATGCTTAAGGGACCATCTATTATTTTCTAAAATTCACGAAATATTCGCACATTAAAATAGTGCACATATGATTTAATTTATATATTCTAGCTTGCCAAAAGCTGGCCATTAGATCTACAAACGAGTTTAATTGGCGCTCAAGAGTTTATAATTTTTTCCGAATACAAATCCAACATGAGCTCATTGCCAAACTAGAACATGTTTAAATTCAGCTTTTTTTTTTTTTTTTTGGTCGAATAAGCTTGAGCTAGTTTACAACAAGGGAGTCAATATCGTACTAGAGGTTGTACCGATTTGGCTAGCGGTACGATATATTTCGGATACCGGCCGGTCAATACCGGTATACCGTTTCGAGTTTACCGCTATTTTTTATATTTATAAATAAATAAATATATATATATATATATATATATATATATGTATGTGTGTGTGTATATATTATAATAAATATAAAAGTTTACCATAAAACATTTCCTCAATTCAGAACAATTATTCATGGTTTTAGACTTTAGTATCAATTAAAAAAAAAAAACACAATATAAAAAATAGAAAGCTTAAAAGTTACCATTGCATACTAAGAAAACAAATAATACTAATAAGTTAATACAAATAAGTTACCATTCTGCCCTAATAAAAAATTCAAAAATTACAAAACTTTAAAAAAAAATTTGTACCGTCCGGTATGGCCGGTACTGGCCAGTATTGCTCAAAATTGGCTGGTACGGCTGGTATTTTTTCCGGTACGAAACAAGGGGTTATATCATGGTTTTGAAATCTGAATTGGACCGTATGGTCCAACCGGAAAATCCTCGAACCGCTCACTTTTGCGGTTCTTTTAGCCTCAAGAACCGCTCAATAGGAGAAAAGCAAGGACCCGTGTGAACCGCGGTTGGACCTCACTGTTCTGAAAACCGTGATCAAACGGCTTCTCACGGTTCCTTGCATCCTTTGAATTTGAACCTTGAAAAAAAAAACACACACACACAGAGAGAAAAACAAAAGAAAAAGGAACACAACTGCTGGGAGTCTAGAAAGCATGGGTGCAACTCCAAGGCCACCACACCCGCATTGGACTTGTGGCGACACTCCTCCAATGCGCCGACTCGCAGTTTTTTTTTTTTTTTTTTTTTTCAATCCTCAAATCCACTGTCTCTCCTTTAGCTTTATCCTTGTCTCTGAAAGTTTCTGGAAAAGAGATTAGCTCAAGAATTTCTTGAAGAGAATTCTGCAGCACAAGCAGAGGCACTCTTTGGAGCTGACTATAACGAGAGAGCTACTGTCAGTATCAGGAAGAAGAGAGAGTTTAGACTGGTTTAGAGAACTAAAAAGATAAAAAGAAGAAGGGAACTTGAAAGAAAATTTTGAATGCACGGCTGAGATGGGATTTGGGAATTGGGATATGGGAATATTGGGATTTGGTAGAGAGAGATAGGAAAAAAAGGAAGAAGGGAACAGCTGAGATGGAAGGAAGAAGGGAACGGCTGAGATGGGAATTGGGATTTGGTAGAGATAGGATTTGGTAGAGATAGGACAAAAAGGAAGAAGGGAACGGCTGAGATGGGATTTGGGGATTGGGATGTGGGCCATGGGAATATTGGGATTTGGTACAGATAAGACAAAAAGGAAGAAGGGAACGGCTGAGATGGGATTTGGGGATTGGGATGTGGGACGTGGGAATATTGGGATTTTGTAGAGATAGGACAAAAAGGAAGATAAGGGAATATGTAAGAAAGAGAAGATAGAGAAATAAAAGAATCTAGAGAAATATTGGGATTTTTCTATTTTTTTATTAATTTAATGTTTTTTATATATTTAAAATAATTATTAAATTAATTATGACGTCATCACGGTTCAACTCTGGTTCGACCTTAAAAACCTTGAACATCTCTTTTTTACGATTCAATGAACGGTCCGGGTCTGAAAACCTTGGTTATATGTACTGGTTTGCTTACCGGTACGGTATATACCGGTCGTATTGGCTAGTACGGTACGGAATCGACTCTCTTGGTTTACAAGCTATTGGATTAACTTATTCTTTTCCCATATATATAAAAACTCTATGTGTTATGCACTAGAATAATTGAGTGTAAGTTAAGTCTCACATTGGGCATATACTAGATTGACTTGGACTTTATAAACAACTATAAGGAATCTTAATTGTAATTAGACTAGTCATCTTACGGTATAACACAAAGCGTTTTTTCTTATGTTATTACAAATAGTATGTATTAGAGCCTACCTAGCTAGTAACCCCATGTGGGCTCAGCTACACTACCCCATAGGGTGGGCCTTGACAAGGATGCGTGGGCCCAAATTGATTGGCTATTATGAGTGTTGTGTGAGTATGTGTTGAGTTTTACTTCGAGCATATGCTATGTGTACCTAGGCTTTACAAACATCTACTAGGAGTTATAGTGTACATGTGTCTAGTAATTTTCTTTGAGTCATTACACTATGAATACAATTTTTTACCCTTCACAAACAGTAATTAATAACTAAACTGTAGTTAAACTTAAATGATTTTTGTTTATGGACTTACAAAACATAGATTCATTAATCTTGAAGTTAAAAATTATTATACAATTTTTACTACAAAATGGATTATTTATACTATTAATACAAATAATAATTTGATAACTTAATTATATGTATGAACTTTTTATGTATATATAAATGTATGATATTATATATTCAAATTTAGTTTCATATTCACAATTTGGTTCACGATCATACTATTATATTCAAGCTCAAGTTGTATTATAGTCGAGCGACTTGAACCTTATATATTTATAGATAAACTAAGCTAAGGTTCAAGTCTTTTTTATAAATAAGCTAAGCTAAGTAAAAAGAATTCATGAAGTCTTTTTACTTTTGATTGACCTCAAAATATAGTGTTGCGTGCATAAGTTTTTGAGGTCACACAATTTTACATGTTATTATTTTAACATATACTTTTAAATTGAATTTAAATTCATTATTTATTTAAACACTCAATTAAAATATTGATACATCATATTTAATTTCTTTAAAAAGTATCTTCTCAAAAAAAAAATCTTTAAATAGTATACTATATAATTCTATATTCAAACATAATCATAATAATTACATATTAATGCTAGAATATATATATATATATATATATATATATATATATATATATATATATATATATAAATTCAATTATAATAAATAAATAAAATAATCAAATTTCAGATAAAACATAAAAAGATATATATTATAACGAACTTTTCTATATATTGCACCAGTTTCTAACTAATTTGCTAAATAAATGAACATAAATAAGTAAATTTTTAAGCCAAGTTGGGGTTATTTATGAATCATTTGATTTAATAAACATATTGTGATTGTACTAAGTATATAAAAAGAGTATCATAGTCTCAAGATCGATCCCCTGGCTTTTTGCTTTTCATAACGTGCGTATTACTGATATGAAACACTGCCATGGCATGCCAACCTACCAAGTAATATTTGAAAAGTTCTTGTGTATTCTAAGAGCATCAGAATATTCAATATTGCAGTGATATATGTATATATATTGTTACCTCGCCATTCTTTTCCTGACAAAAGGTGGAATATCATGCAAAGAATAGGGAGAGAAGAACTCAATGGTTTCCCCAATGATGGGAAAGCCCATTGAACCAGGAGGCAGTTTCCCATTGCAGGACTTGGGGTTCGTCTGGGTGTAAATCCAATGGCCGAGCTTAACAAGTATAGCTGTAAGGCACGCCACAAACACCCACATCTTTGCCCGGAATTGTTTTATGAGAAGGAAGCAACTTATGAAGACAAAGATGGTCTGGGGAGTTACTACTTATAGAGAACGATGAATTCAAATTTCAGGGCAATTTAATATTTTAATAATTTTTTTGTCAATTAACGTGCACGTAAAAAACTCTCATGCGTATACATAGGATTTTCTTTGAAAAGCTAAGAAATAGTTATTTATTTATTTATTAAGGTTGTTATCAAAAATAAGATAATGAGATAATTTTAAAAAATATATATTTAAAATGTCCTATTTTCAAAAAAATATTAATAACGAAAAAAAACAAAGTTTAGAAATATAATTTTTTACAACAATTTTACAACAAAGTCTAGGTGTAAGTAGGTAAAAAAAATGATGTTAATAATAGAATCAATGAAAATCAATAATAATTTATCACTAAACTTTGTTGTGAAAATATTATAGCTACTCAAAAAGTAAAAAATAAGATTCTAAATTTTGTTTTATTTTCATAAAAACCTTTGGGCTTTGCACTTTTAGATTTTATGGCAGGAAGATGTCTTCTTCATTCTAGAAAAATCACTAGCCACACGGCAGATTTGCATCTTAACAGATGCCAAATAGGTAACACGCCCAGTGGCAAAGCCACTTGAGGACCGAGGGGGGCCTTGGCCCCCCCCCCCCCCCCCCCCCCAAAATTTTTGAAAAATTTTATAATTTTTTTTTTAAATATCTTAAATAATTTTGTCATTTTGGCCCCCCATCCCTGATAATATACCTATATAAAATCTAAAAATAAATACAATTTTCATTTAAATAAAATACAATCCATAAATACATATCAACAAATTACAATAATTACACATTTAGCATCTTTAAAATGAATACAAGTATTTTAACAATTACCTCAACCAATAAAAGAGAAAATAAAATTCTAATTTTTATCTCAATACATCTAGGGCTTACTTGTACACAGCAAAAAAATTGAAAAGTTTGAAACTTTGTCTCTCCCACACGGCCACACAGTTGCACCAATCTGGCAGAACAGAAAAAATCTTTCTTACAAACTTACAAAGGTGATTCTCTCTCTCTCGCTCTCTCTATCTCCATTGAGGACTTGGGCTTTGCATTCTTCTTCTTTTTCTTCTTTCAGTTCCTTCTCTTTAAGCCTTCAACCTCCTTCAGTCCTTCTCGCCACTGCACTACCTTTGCCCTCTTCTTCTTTCTTTTTTTAATATTTTCAGATTTTAGTTCTTTGCTTTTCATCCCTTTGTTTAAAAGTAAAGGTTTTGCACTTTCCAGAATTGCAATAGTGTAATGTATATACTATGTGTTCAATTTTTCTTTGGTAAACGTACTATATGTTGAATTTAGACAATAAAAAGTGACTAATTTTGTCCATTTCTCACTATCATTGTCAGTAACCTATTGTTGTGGGCCCCTCAATTTGTGACTCAATTTTGTGAAGCTTCTACACTTGTGCTTGTGCTTGTGCTTGTGCTATGTGCTCCAGGTATTTGTATTTTCTTTGTTTAGTTTTTTTTTATTTTTCTTTTCACTGCTTTCTTTTTTAAATTTCTTATAATATATTATTTATTATTATAATAATCAATATATTATAATCAATATATATTCATGTATTTAGTTGTTGTTTATTATATATATTTTTTCATGTATTGACATTTAAATGATTATTTGTCTTTTATTTAATAATTGATAATTTAGGTCATGAGCAAGTTTAGGACTATTGACTCATTCTTCAAAAAAAAATGAAGACAGTAATTCAAAAAATAGTACACTTTTAGGTTCTAATGTTGAAGCGTCAACTTCCAATAAGCATCCTTCCAAATCTCCAAGAATTGATCCCGGAAAACATCCTTCTAGACCGTCAGTGGTGGAAGTGGAACTTGAAGAAATTCATTTAAAATTTTCACCACTTAGTTCCAATGAAGTTGATGTTAGAATTTTAAAATGAGATCCAGGAGGGCGCATTGAAATGTTTAACTTTTATGTTATTGTATGTTTTGCGACTTTGCCCATTTTATAGTTGATTAAAGATATTAAATTATTTTTGCAATTTTGTCCCATGATTGTTTAATCTTAATTAAATATACTTTGGTTTATACATATTCAGTTATGAAGTATTGTACATTACTATTTTACATTTCATACACACACACAAAAAAAATAATAATAATAATAATTTATACATGGCCTCCCCAAATATAAATTCCTGGCTTCGCCACTGAACACGCCAGCAGCACCCATCTCTCTCTCTCTCTCTCTCTCTCTCTCTCTCTCTCTCTCTCTCTCTCTCTCTCTCTCTCTCTCTCTCTCTCAAATTTCTTTAATCTTGATCAGGTTTGTTGTTTTATTTTTTGTACTATTTAGAATCTCTATACCTTCATGTAATGACTTGTCTTTTTTGGGCTTGATACATCATACGTGCTTCCCTTTCTTTTGACTCTCTTCTTTTTAGTTTGGTTGGGCGTTTTTCTCTTCTTCTTATTTATTTATTTTTTCTTTCTTTCTTTTTGGGTTTAACTAGACGATGTTGTTGTTTTTTTTTTTTTTTTTAACTTTTTTCTTTTGTATTGGACATGATTTTTCTTTTTGGGTGATTGCCTTTTTTTGTTGGTGTTTGCTTTAAAAAAAAAATTAATTGGACATTATTTTTTTAATAAGGGCATATAAGTAAATTTACACAAATTCTATTTTTATCTTTCCATTTTTCACCCTTCAAACTAAACACAGATGAGAGAAACTAAATTATATATTTTCTATCTTTCTACCTTTTCATCTCCTTTCCATTTTTATACCCCCACCAAATGGACCCTTAAAGTGTAGACAAGATTTTTTTGACAAATTTTAGATTACAATTTGTTCCATGTCCTACACGTGTATGGTTTGTCTTCAAAAGCAAAAGCAATACTATTAGCAATAGTGCAATACTTTTTTCTTTTTCTTTTTTTTTTTGAGAAAGTTAAGTTAGTGCAATACTATTTAGAATCTCTATACTTTCATGTATGACTTTTCTTCACCTTGTCATTTGTTATTAAATTAATATAATATAATAACCGATTATATGTGTAAGTGAGTGTTTTTTTTTTTTTTTTTGGTGAATAGGTAATGGTTATTGGTTATTTGATTATATGATTTTGTACTAATTGAATAATTGTTTGTTATTTTTGAAAAATTCAATAATTATAATGAGAAATGAAATAGAAACATAAACAATGATAATTATAATTATAATTATAATGAGAAATTCGATAATTATATGATTTTGTACTAATTGAATAATTATAATTGTTTGTTATTTTTGACAAATTCGATAATTATAATTAAACTTTAGATGTATCGGTTAGAATTGATACCATTAAATACCCAGAAGAGAGCACAACAATAATATGGAAACATAAACAATGATAAAATAGATGATAAAGAAGAAAATAGCAAAATAGATATATTCAAAATAAGTTAAAACAGAGTATGGAATATAAAAACTGAAACTGATAAAATCTTACTTGAATAAAACTTCTGTCTTTGATTACAAGCTTTGAAAATAAAGTACTGTCTGGAGAGTTACAAGATTGCAAAGTAAAACTGTCTTTGAAACTATTCTGTCTAAGGGAAGAGTTACAAGATTACAAGAGAAAAGGATTACAAAAGTCTTTTTGAGAGAGGGAGAGAGAGCTATCTAAGCTTTGGAGTCTGAGACTTAAAACTTGAACCTAAATTTTGAACCTGCCTTTTGTCTTCGAAGTCTATCTTTTTATAGATGAAATGAACCATGGTAAGTCTTTAAAAGTAACCTGAGTTAAATAAAGTGAACTCAAGTTATTCTGTCGGTAGGATCATGTAGAATCCTAAATAGTAAAAGTTTTACTATTCAAGAATAGTAGTTTGTCTGGGGATCTGTCAGTCCACATGCTTGTGAACAGTGATCTTTCAAAAGGGACTTCTAATTTATCTGTGGAAATCATCTGTCGGGGTAAATAATATTTTATCAAAATATCTTTCTGGATCTTTCTGTCATTTTGTCATTTTTCCTTATCTGTCACATATCTGTCACATATCATAGGGGTCTTGAGAATCTTGGAATGCTTCTGGGTGAGTCCTGTAGTTTGGGGAGGAGGATTCCATTACTGTGTCATCTTCATCATCCGAGATTTGTGATGCAGCTTCAAGCAACTGCTTTTTGAGCTGTCTTCTGTCTGAGATGGAGGCAAGCTAGCACTGAACTTGACTATTTTCTAAAAGGAAATTAGGACTTTTTGTCTAGGAGGAAGAGGCCTTTTTCTGTAATTCCTGGCAAATATGATCAAAATTAAACTTATTCCACCATTTTAATTTAAATTTTCTAGTAAGCATAGGAAAAGGGTATTGGGGATGCTTTTCTATCTTGTACTCCCATCTAATGATCCATGGGAGATCAGGAAATCTATAAAAGAACTGCAAAAGATGTGGGATATCCTTAAGATGTGGTATGTCTAGTTCTTTCCTGAAAGTCTCATAAGCCTTTAGGAGATCAGGAGGGAGAATCATAGCTTCAAGACCACGGGAATTCCACCAGTCAATGAACCATCTTGAAATCATCATGTTTTTCTTTCTGTACATATCAAATTGGAAAAACCACGTATGCCTGTAAATATTATTTCGGAATAGAAGGAACCTATCCCAAGCTTCCATATAGTCATAATAATTATAAAACGATGATTCAAAAAGTACGGAAAAGTTCCTAGTGACCCAAGGTTGGGCTCTCCACTGGGAAGGGGTGAGAATTTATTTTATGGCCACTTTGGAGTAGCCAAATCTATTTGGTTCTTGGGAACAGGGCATATGTGTTACCAATATTGAGTCTGTATCTACTAAAATAAGCTTATAAAAAGTCTGGGTCTTTAATGTTTCTGTCTTGGGGTGTTCCCATCCTAGGGGTATGAGCTATCTGACTAGGGAGAGGGTGTCTTTTATGTGCTGGTATTCTGGTTCAATCCATAAAATAAAATTCCAGGAATCCTTTGGGAGTTCAATACTGTGATCTTCTTTTGGGGTTTGGGCTTCATGTGAGGTAGAGGCTCTATAGCTGGAGGGAGAGGTTAAAGGGGGAAAAGAGGATGCGACTATGTTAAATGGTTTCTTTAAGGGAGGAGTTGCGGAAGTTGAAGGCAAGGCATAAGACAGTTTGGATGTTGAAGTGGAGCTTGGGGAGAGAGGTTGGAAAGGGTTTGGGCTACAAGGTATTGGGGGTCTTTCATGGGGTCTATTCGAAGAAAAAGTAGGTGAGGTGAAAGAGGGACAAGGGAGAAATCTACTAGGGGGAGGAGGAGGAATCGGAGGAGCAACATAAGACTGTCTAGTTCTGGGTTTAGGGGATTTGCTTTTATCTACAAGGGAACTCATCGTCCTTGTAGAAATTCACGAGTTAAGAAATCAGGAATAGAATTAGTCTCTCCTTTAATATATTCAATATCAAAATCAAAAACACTTAAAATAGCCTGCCATCTAGCAAAACTTTGTTTGGAAACAAGATTTTGAACATCTTTTTGTAAAACTTCTTTAGCACTTTTACAATCAACACGGATTAAAAACTTTTGATTAAAAAGATCATTTTGAAATTTTGAAACACACAATATAATAGATAAAATTTCTTTTTTAATAGTGTTGTAATTCTATTGAGTAGTCGACCAGGAGCCAAAATGGAATCTAACAATTTGTTCTTTTGCACCATCTTTTGCTATATGTTTTAGAATTCCACCATAGCCTATATCAGAAGCATCTGTCTCAACAATTTTAAAAGCATGGGGGTGATGGAATAACAATGCAAGGGAGTTGTTTAACATATTTTTTAATCTGTCGAACTATCATAGTATGTTTATCTGTCCATGCAGGAGGATTCTTTTCTAACCTTCTATATAAGGGTCTGCATATTTTTCTTAATCCTTGAAAATAGTCTGAAACATAATTTAGGCTGCCAAGAAATCTTTGTAATTGATTTTTATCTTTTATTTCATCTGAAAATTTGTCTGCAAATTGAATGGCTCTGTCAATGGGACTTAAGGTACCTTTATAAATATTATGTCCTAAAAATCGAATTTTATCTTGGAATAAATTTATCTTAGAGGCTGAAACAACTAATCCATTGTGTTTGATTACTTTGACAAATATATCTAAATGTTTCCAATGGTCATCAATTGATTTAGAGAAAATTAAAACATCATCTATATAGACAATTGAAAATTCTGTAAAAGGTGTAAATATGTCATTCATTATGTTTTGAAACTCACTGGGTGCATTTTTTTAATCCAAAGGGCATAACATTCCATTCATAATGACCAAAAGGGATTGTAAAAGCAATTTTATATCTGTCTTTCTCATCAATTTGTATTTGCCAAAATCCACTTTTCATATCAAATTTAGAAAATATGGTTGCTTCATGAAGTCTGTCAAGTAGGTCTTTCTTATTGGGGATGGGATATCTTATCCATTGTAAAGCTGTATTTAAAGGTTTATAATTTATAACTAATCTTGGAACTCCTCATTCCAATTCTGCCTGTTTATTAACATAAAAAGCAGCACAGCTCCAAGGAGACTTGCTTTTTCTGATCAATCTTTTTTCTAAAAGATCTTCAATCTCTTTCTTACAATGTTCTAATAATTCATTATTCATTTGTATTGGTCTAGCTTTAGTAGGTATCTGTCTTTCATTAAAGTCTTTTTCATAAGGTAGTTGTACTATGTGTCGGTGCCTGTGCCAAAATGCTGTGGGGAGATTAGAACAAATATCTGCCTCAATTTGTTGTCTGAAAGATTTTATTTTAGGATTCAATATGGGGTTAGTCAATTGTTCAGCAATTCTTTTGTATATTATTTATGTCTTTAAAGATTCCAAGTGTCTATTTTTTCTGTCAATCTTTTCTTTATCAATTTTCCTTACTGTGGAAATGTTGTTAAGTGAATAAATCTCTTTCGGGATGGGTGGTAGAATGAATTTAAAAAGTATGTCTTTTACTAACACATTGGTTTTAATTCCTTCTTCTGTCATTAAAAAGGGGTAAAGTAGGGCCATAAAGGGGTTTCCTAGAATAATTTTAGAAGAAAGGTCCTTTATTAAAACAAAAACTGTCTCGAAGCATATCCCGTCATTACATATGTGGACATTAGGAATTTTATAATTAATTATCAGCTTTTCGCCGTTGGCTTGAGCTAATCTTTCTGAAGATTTTTCACAATACTTTAAAGGTATTGGTCCTTCTTGTATACAATTCATGTCAGCGCCTGAGTCTATTAAAGCAATTTCTGTCAAAGAAAATTCTTTATTGATTACTAAAGTAATTTTTGTATGCCACTTTTGAAAAATTACTCTATCAATTAGGCTTAAGAAATATTGTTTAAAGTAAGCATCTTTTTCTAAGGAAGGGGGTTCTATCATGGATTTAGAACATTCTTTCAAGTTTATTATTTCTGTAATATTTTGTTCATTTATGTCTGTGGAATTATCCTCTTTAATTTCTTGTTTTACTATTTTTGCTTCTGTCATTAAATCCTGTAGAGTTACCGGATCTATATCTTTATCTGCTCCATCTTGTTTCTTAACTTTTCTTTTCTTTCTACATTCCGTGACATGGTGTCCATAATTCCTACACTTAATACAAGCAATAGGTATATCTATAGAGTCTTTCAATTTTAATAAATATTCTTTTTTGTCTTTTAGGTGATTAGGTAAATTGTCTATTAATTTCATTATTATGTCTTTTTGTTTTCTCTTTCTTTTGTTGTCCTTAAGTGGGTTAGTTGATTTTACTTCTTTCTTTTTCTTAACTTGTTCTATCTCTTTTTGACTGACATTAAATATTTCCATTAATTCATTTAGTGTGGCTTTTCCAAATTCTAATTTACTAATATGTTTAATAATTTTATTCTGTCTGTCACATTGTTTTTTAGTATGACCATGTTCTTTACATCTATGACAAATAGTATTTCTAATATGACTATCAATTTTCTCATTATCTGATAACTCAGTATTATTTAAAACTGTTATTTCTCTTTTTCTGTCCATATCTAAAGGTGTAGTTAAAATCTCTATCTTTTTAGTTAATTCTACCAAACTATCATTTTGGGTATATATGATGGATCTTTCAATTGATTTTAGTCTTTCATCAATTTTTTTCTTTTAAACTATCAATATTATCAATTTCCCTTCTATTGTTGACTATCTTTTTAACTTTAGTTCTTTCTTGTTCTATTTCTTCTTCTACTTCTAGCTTCCTACGTAGATCATCTTTAAGAGTACTATTTTCTTTTGGTTTTAGCTTTCCACTATATTGTCTTTCAACTGTTTCCTTTGATTTGTCTTGGTCTATTATGTCAATTTTCTTGCTATCCATTCTGTCTACAATTTCTTTTACTATTCCTTTTTTTATCATTCCTTTATCTACTATACGTGTTGCACTTTCCTTACTTGGGTTGGTTTTCCTATCAACTCTTCTGTCAGCTACTGTTAATGTCTGTGAGTCTATTTCTTTATCTTTAAATGCTATAGGTATAGCTCTGTTAGTTGCTTTTGAATTTTCTAAAAAGCTATCTTTCCTACTTTCTATCATATTTACTAATATGTCAGTACTTACTAAATTACGCTTTTGACTATTATGCCAATTATCTGTCATAGTATTAGTTAGAGGTGATCTATGATGGGGTTCAAATTCTCTTCCTTCTTCTACTCTTGAATTTAAAGCTTTCATTCTTTCATAGAGGTTCAAAAAACTATCAGTTTTTCTTTCTACCACTTTGGTACATGTAGTGGATCTTTGAATAGTTTCTAAAGATTCTAATTTTTTATTAATTATGTTTAAAAAGCTGTTATTGTGTCTATCAATCTGTCGGTTGATTTTATCTCCTGTTAATATACTCCAATTATTTGTATTATTATCATAGTTATAGTCATTAATATCACTGTCAGAATCAGAATCTGTTTCATAATCCATATTAACATTTAACCAATTATTGTCTATATCTGTCATGCTATAACCTTCATCATAATTTATATCATCATAGTCCATGTTTCAAATTAGTGTGTGCCTAGCCTAAGTGTAAACAAGCAAACAGATGATGAGCTGATAAATATATTTATTCTCTTTCTAAGCAATTAATAATTACTGGCAGAACTATTACTAACCACTGGTATCCTTGCTATCGGGACCACCTCCTCGGGAAACTCTATTGCGGGACCAGCCAAACAACGCCTGTCCGTCGGCTTCAACAAAACGGGCTGACCAACGCGAAACTATGGTTTGCCAACGAGTCTGAGGCTAACCAACGCTATCAAGGAGCAAGTAGTGGCTTTGTAGTAATATAAGTTCCTATTAACTTCTTAATTGCAAAGAAATAAAACTCATACATCTGACTAATCATACACATGCTCTGGTGGCAGTTTAGGTAAGGCACAAAATAGTAGATTATTGTTTCATACGTGAATTACATTTATGCATGCATGCCAAGTGTGTCCCAAAGTTAATAAAACATTAAAAATTGATAAAATTCTATCATTCAAAAAAAAAAAATTCCACGGGTTGTGTTAAAGAGCAACAACTTTTTAAAAAAATAAATTTTTTTCATGGGTTGAGTTAGAGACACCAGCTGATCCAAGTTGCTGGTGACACTAATTGGTGTGTGAATGGACTGATTAGCAGTATAGGAGTTGTCTTTGTGACTATGGGGAGGAGTCATTTGAGAGGGACAAAGAGCTCTCAAATTAGAGGTAAAAATTATTGGGTTTTTGTGATTTGTTTTGCTATAATTTATAATTGATTTGTTATATATATATATATATATATATATATATATATATATATATATATATTTTTTTTTTTTTTTTGTACTTAGACTGTGTCCAAAGGTTTTTTTTTTTTTTATTATCTAAATATGTGAATTATTTTGTAGATTTTCCTTATTGTCCAAATTTGTAAATTGTCCAAATGTTTAGCTAAATATTTTTCTTGATATTCTTGGGACAACCAGACAAGGGATGGTTTGATAATTTTTTTCATTTTTGGTTTCATGGGTCAACTTGTAAATTGCTTGGGAGAGGGGGGCCAAGTATATTAATTTTGAGCCAAAAAATAAATTTTTTATGCTAAAATATATACTAGGGAATTTTTTTTCAAAGGCAGGGGGGGCCATGGCCCCCCTCAGCCCCTAGGTAGTTCCGTCCTTGTCTAGGATAGTGATCTTTCGCTTATCAAAAAAATAGGATAGTAATCTTTCATGTATTGTTGTACTCTATACGTAGGTATATTCATGTATTAAGAAATTTAAATTAAACAAAATTTAATAAAAAGAGAACTTGAATATATTGAGTTATTAACTAGAATAAAAATACAAATTCATGAAATTTTACAATATCCTTCTATAAGTTTTTATATTTTGAAATTATTATATGATAATTCATTATCAATTGTCCTTAAGTTTTAGAAAAAAGTAGATGTCACTTAGACTCAAGTGTTTACTTAACTAATCAAATACTTGAACAATGACTAACTATACTATTTTTTTTTTCTTGAATCGCTAACTTTATAACAGAAAGTTATTATAATATAATAACAATACCCACACATGTAACAAATGACCCTTCGTATTTTCTAATTATTAAATTATATAAAGTTATATAAATTAATATGCACGCACATATTAACACAAATAACATTATAACAAAAACAAAGCGCACACAATCAGTATCATGTAGACACACATGATCAAACACATACAATATAAATAAAGAGAGAGATATTCACAAGTCACAAATACTCACTCATTACTCTTAGAGTTTGAGAAACCGAGATAGTCTGATAAAGAAGAGAGATGAGATAAAATTCATGAGAATGAGATCAAATAGAGAATGAAGAATCTATGATCTGTGTTGTTGTTTGGTTTTGAGCTGGGCTAATTTGTGATTAGGGTGTGCAAATATATATATATATATATATATATATATATATATATATGATGCATAGAAAATCAGTAGGCTAAATGCTCCTGACTTCAATGGGCTAGTGGTTGTTTGGAAGGCCTGAAAAGAAAGAAATACAAGATCAAAGGTGACCGGAGTGAACCGGCCAAGAACCCTCCGATGCTTAAGTTAGTTTTCCCTCTAGAAATCAAGAATTCCAACTTTAGGAGTGGTGAAAACTTACCTTCATTTGATATGGATGAATCCTTTATAGTGAGTTTTGGAGTGGTTACTTATTTAGTAACTTCCTCAACGTGGATGAAAGTTAGAAGGTTCAGACTTAACTTCTACAACTACTATCAGAAGTTAAGAACTTAATGGGAAGTTAGAGCGATGAATAAGGATTTTGCTCATATTTCAGAATAGTATAACGTGGTCCGAATTATAAGCTTTTGAACATAAATTTACTTTGATAATTTCTAAGTGTTGGGAGGTCGTCTAGGTGCTTCCATGCTGGACGACCTTCTTACACTTGGACGACCTTCTCGTATTGGGACAACCTTTCTGGACTTGAACGATACTATGGACAAATTAGAGATAGTCCAATTTTTGGTTCACCATCAATATATATATATATATATATATATACACACACATTGATAGACCGGGCAATTATCCTCATCCAGAAAGCTAGCCTAGACGAGGATAGAGCGCCATAAAGACAAGTACTTAATGCCCCGATGGTTACGTATCAAGGATGAGACTATTGGGGCCTCCATTAAAACCAAATTAAATAGGCCTAAGACATTACCAAATGAGCCTTTAAGTCACAATTTAAGAAAGACAATGGAGTAAGAAGAGCCTATTCATAGGACCTGCTAAATCCCAGACAACGTACATAGACACTGATCATTTTTCACTCTCATTATTGAATTCTCTCTATTTTCCTGAGCTTCATTCGCTGACTTTATCATCGGAGACTCTATGGCCTGCACTACACCGGTGACCACCTGAGAGGATCTCCCTCTTTTCCACTAACCCTAAAAGAACTTGGATGAACTTGTATTGGAAGTCTTCTAGACAAACCTAACTACTAACAATCTCGACATTATCAGTTTGGTGCAGTCTGTGGGGATGAAAATTCAGACTTTCATTTGAAATCGTAGTCCTGATTGGTTCCGACATCTAGATGGAGTCCAATACCCCATAAGGTTCTGCCACATTAGCTTTGCAAATTCAGACACTTACAACTAGCGTGGAAGAACTCCCTAGGCAAAACCAGGAGATGAGGCTATAAGCCTAATGAGCCTTGGGCCCAAGCCTTGTGATACCATACATAACCCTGTCCCCATTGACTTACGACCTTGATCTGAACACACCTTGAGGCCCAATCTGAGCCCAAAAATCGTAATGAAACCATTCTATTGTGAACATCAAAAGTGAACCCCTCCCAATCAACTTTAACTTGGTCGGGAGTGTGATTGCACGGGGATACAAGGTCTTGGCAGCCCGGTATTGCCTTAGGGAATATCGCTGCCAAACAGCATTTTGGAGGTGGGAACCAGTTCCAATGCCATTACCACCGTTCCCAACAAAACATCCATTTAGAATTTATGGAATTGGACCCCCATCTACACAAGTGAGATCAGGAAGTAATCATAACCCCTCCACTTACCTTAAACTATAAATAGGAGGATAAAGTGAGAAGTGGGGGTTGGCAATTCTGGAGAGAGAGAGAGAGAGAGAGAGAGAGAGAGAGAGAGAGCAAATTAGTATAACCTGGGGTGCGAATAACACGGAAAAGGGAGTAAGGGTGTTCACTGGGGTTAAGTGAAGTTATAGTGTGACTTAAGGTGGAACTACCCATAGTAAGAAACGCAAGGCCCACTCTATAAGTAAATTGTGAGCCCATTCCCAAGGCCTGGTCCTTTAGGCCGAGGTTGGGTACGTACAATAGCTAAAAGTTAAAAATTTATAGATATGGCAACTTTGATGTTGAGAGTATTTTTAGTGTACATGTTGGTGCTAAACTAGCTTTTTAGTTATTTTGACTACTTTATTGTGAATGCTGAGCATTAGTATTAGTGGTGTTAAATTGTAAAAATGATATTTTTAGCCCTATAAACTACAAAAATGGGGTTGCATCATAGCTAAAATTTTTAACTCTTAAGTTGCAATGCCCAGCCATCTAATAGTTGTGCATTGTAGCTCAAATGTTAAACCAAAATAATATATTTTATTCTCCATTTGCTTTAAAATAATGTTTTATTATCCCCAAAACGGTTTTCTCTCTCTATCTTTCTTCATTGAGCTTTTCAAATGCCTCTCTTCTTATTCTCCCTCTCTTCGTTCTTTGCCTTCTCTCTCTCTCTCTCTCTCTGAGTAGATCATCGTCGTCGTGTCGCTGGATGGATCACCATCGTGTTGTTGGGTAGATCGCCATCGTGACTGAGAATATGATCGGACACTGTTCTTGGCATGTTGTTGTAGCGACCTTAGTATTGCCCCATCTACAAATCCCTTGGTCTTTCGTTGCCTCCATTGCTTTATCTAATCTCTACTTGTTGAATTCATATTTCCTCTTGCTTTTGAATTGGTAATTAATCGAAGAAATTGGAAATGAGAGGTAAGGAACTTAGAAGCCTGAAAGAGGGGTATTTAGTTTTAATGTTGTTGGAAGTGTCGAAGGGATCTTTCTTATATTATGAGAGAGGTAGAGGGATGTGTGGAAAGAGTCAAGGTGCAAAAATAAAGGCAATGCCACCAGCAAATGAATTGCTATGCTTTTGAAGTTTGAACCTAGCTTGAGAGACGGATAAAGCTTGAGGTTAGTGGCAGTGTGGCGATTCAGTTAGTGGCGACGGGTTTTTATTTTTATTTTGATGAGTGGTTTTTGATTTTGAGGTTAATGGATTTTGTTTTGATTTTTTTTTTTTTTTTTGGTTAATGGGTTTTGTGGTGGATCGTGGCTGGGTTTATGGTAGTGGATCGGTGGTTGGTGGTCGTTAAGTTTGTGATGGTGGATCATGGCTGATGGCAAATTGGTGATTGATGGTTATCGGGTTGGTGGCAAATCGATGGTGGGTTTTGCCATGGGTTAGTTGTGAATTGGTGGCTAGGTTGGGTTTGACACAGCATTGGCAAAATACATTTTACTCTTCCTTATTTTGTTTTTATTATTATTTTGGTCCTTATATTCTAAAATGGTCAATTACCCTTAATTATTAGAGGAGACCCAATATACCTCTTCCATCCAACTTTTAAGTGTTTTACCTCAAACAACCCGAAATTATTATTATCTATTATAAAAGGGAAAATTGGAAGCAAAACATGGATTTTAACGTGATTTAGCCTAAAAGCTTACATCCATAAGTAAATGTCCTTAATGATTTTTGTGGTCATTGTACATGCTTGCCATGTGTCCAAGGTTGATTGAGCATCTTTGATAACCCAGATTTAATTTGGGGAGTCGAATCCACCACTTGCATCCACATAAATTATGCACAACATTAGGGGAGCATCTTGAAGTTATGCAGCACTTGGAGTCGGTGGACCCGCATAAGAGAGGAAAAGACGTACAAAAATAGCCCTTGGAGCTTGGAAAAATAGGGTGTTGGCTTTAGGAACAAGGGAAGAATTAGGAATGGCGTGATGGAGGAGAAAGAGGCATTCCTACTATCTGTGTAATCAGGAACTCGTACAGATGTATGACATATCAATTGTGTGTTTTCCTAAGTGTGAAGAAATATGAGCATGTAAATGAGTGTGAGTTTTGTTATGGAGTTAATTTGATCTCCCCCTTCATCTTTTGAGTTTCGCTTTACTTTATAATGATATAACTAGAGTCACTCAAAAACTTGCTAAATGGGGTAAAGTCAATTATGACTGTCTTTTTTTTTTTCTTTTTTTTTTTTGAGAAACAATTATGACTGTCTTGAACCGCGTTCATCCTTAAAAGGATGAACCGCTACTTGTTTTTCTTTATGAATGGAAGCCTGGTTGACTAAACTCCATTAAAAATGCTTCCCCAAAGGAAAAACTCCCTCCCTAACGTGCTGAATTTAATGGTGATTGTTCACACATGTATGATACTATGATGCATGAGTGGGTCCAAGTAAATGTAGAATGACCATTTTGCCCTCCAATTCACTGCTCCTTTTCCCTTCCCTGTTGCTACTGCTGTCTTTCACGTATGGGCTTGGTCCACTCGATGAGAGAGCAATTTGTTTTGACCCAGGCAGTGGGTCCCTTCTTGGCCTTGATTTGTGCTGAGTTTTTTCTAATATCTTGGGCTGATTTTTCTGAGTTAATTCAGCCATCCTCTACAACCACATGTTATTTGGACCAACACACGGGCCATGTTATCGGCCTTTACATAGGTTGACCCCAAATGTTTATTTGATCAGCCATTGAGAGCAAACCCATGGGTTGTTGGTTTGAGCATTTGTGGGCCCAAGCAATTTTGAGTGTCTTACGGACCAAATTAAAACCCGCCCATTGACCAAAAACTTTATACATAATTCTTCCTTTGAATCAAATTCTTTTTCCTTTCGATTTGCACCTCTTAAGGGTGCACAACAAATTTTGTGAAAAATTAATAGTGACAAATCTTGTGAGAACCGATTATCCTCATCAAGAGACATAATTTTAAACAAAATTTAACTTTACTAAGTAGTAGAGGTGGGCAATTGGGCAAAGAGTACCAAAATCAACCATTCATAAATAATTCTTTGAAAAATACATATGTAATAATAAATTAAGTTAATATTAAGATTTTTTTTTTTTTTTTTTTTTTGAAAGTCTCAGAAGATTCATTGATGATATAAAATGATTTAGGCCCTATAGGGTTGGTGTTAAACTTTCAAGAAACAATAAAAAAGTTTTAGAGAGTAAGGGAAGCTAGGAAAGGAATTGGCAGGGAGAGAAAACATGCAAAGAAATAAAAAGCAAAAAGATTAAAAATGCTTTAAAATGGTTGCAAGCGTGTATTCTAGGAGATGTGGGAGTTATAGGATGTACCTCAAAGGTGATAATCCCCATCAAACAGTTATGATTGTGTGTGAGTTAAAGTTATTTTCTCATATCTCAGATCGTCATAACATGTATGCACATATGCAATCTTCCGATATTTTTTACACACAACACGCAATATTCTTTGCTACTTTTGATACATGTGCAGGTACAATGTGATTTGGCCATCACAAAGGTTTTACATGTGCTTTTGTATGCTCACTAAACTGTCTTGACTTGTTTTTGAAATATAAAATTGGTTAGACTTGTTTAGTGTGTGTATGTGTTTTGCATCTTTCTTTTGTCATCCATAGCATCTTGTTTCATTACATTCGTGCATTTTTATGGATTTCTTGTACCCCCTTGATCATCCTTGATCATCTTTATGTTTCTCGGGTGAAGCTTTTTAGCTTCTTGTACCCTTTGTCAATCATGACAAAAAGGGGGAGAAATTGTGGAGACTTTGTGGTTTCTTTCTTTAAGATTCTACAAGTTATGGGGAGAAATACATTCCTTTGTAAGGGGGAGTTGTGTTTCATCTTGTTAGGGGGAGTGCTTACCTCCTTCTTCTTGTACCTTGGGTCTTGTGATCATGTTTACATACATTGTGCTTATCTTCTTTATATGCTGATGTATGTTTCTTTCACCTACCTCTACATGTGTTGTTTCTTTTCTATCTTTATACACATGTTTCTTATTATTTGTATGCAATCTATTATTTCTGTTTCACACAAGATGCCTTGATGAGTTTTGTTTAAAGTGTTTCAGGAATACAGGTTGTCAAAGTCTACTTGCCATAAACTCTTTTCTTGCAAAGTTTTTCAAGAGTTTGTGTTAGGATAGATTTTATTGTATTCAACAAGTGAATATGAGTTGAGTGATTTATGACTTCTCTCATATGTTCATTTGTTTGTTGTGGTTTTGTCACGGATTGCCAAAGGAGGAGATTGTTAAGGACATATTTTATGTAGTTGGCTAATCCTTTGACAAAACGCACTTTACTTGTATTTTGGTAGATCTAAGTTGTGTTTAATACTTGAAGAAACATGTTGTTCAAGTCTAGTATTAAAGCCATGAAGATTGGACCAAGAAACAAGTGAAGAAAAGGTGTTCAATAAAGCTGGACAGATATCTCGACACCTGCGGATAGATAGCTCGATAGCTTCTCGACACCTCCTCGACACCTGGCTATCTGTCGAGATCTTCAGCTGATTCTTATCGCAATCTCGATAGCTTCTCGATAGCTGGTCGATCGATCGAGAAAGTTTCTGTCCCCTCGACACCTTCTCGACACTTTCTCGATAGTTGTATCTGTTGAGATTCATTAAATCTCGACACCTCCTCGACACCTCTCGATCGATCGAGGTTACGGGAAATCAGAATTTTTAGCTTTTTGATTTTTGGGCCAGGCTTATGTATTTGAGTAGGGTTTCTTTTCCCACAACCCTAGACCTATATAAGGCTTATTTTAGAGGCCGTATCATAAGAGAATAAGAGAATACAAGGAGAACATATGAAAAAGATTATTCTCTCTAAAAAAGAAGCTACTGTGTTTTTGCGCCTTAGGGTTTTGTAACCAAGTGCTTCTTGATCTTCATTCTTGATGAAGTGAAGAACTTTGCAGCCAACATCTTCTTCTAGTTGGTGATTGAAGTCGCGTACTGGGATCCGCGCAATTGGTTAGTCACGTACTTGGGATTCGTGCATCATCAAAGGATGGCGTTCATATATTGAAGAGTTCAGAGGTTCTGAAGCGGTAGAAGGTTTCTGCTGTGAGTTCATCTACAGAGATTGTAGAGTCTAGGGACAAAGGTTTTGTACTAGATCTGAAACTTCTCTTACTATAGTGGATTGCTTTTCGGGAAGGTTTCCCCCCAGGTTTTTTACTGTGAAACTGGTTGGTTTCATTGGTTTTCCTGGGTCATCATATCTTGTCTTATTTACTTTTCCGCTGCATATTATTTTGACATGATATTGATGTTTGTTTGTTTTAACAAGTTTTATTGATAATAAATCTAATTAACAACTTGGATTTAAAACTTGTTAATTCTATTAACTGGAGTCTAAATTTCCCAACACTTTGGTTGCTAGGAAACATTGAAGCCTACACATTTTCAACCCTGGAGTCTTGAGGGTGCAATTGGGCTTGATTATGGGATCTGGAAAGCTAGTCGAAGACAAGACTCTGATTAATCTGTTAATAGTTGGAGCTTTGAGGGCTTAGATGCACTGGATAACTAAGGTGTGGAGGACCTTTGTGTTTTCTTAATTCTTGTACTCCAATTTATTTGCTAGTGGATCATTTTTGGCTTGGAGAGCCATGAAGAGGTCTTTACTCCAACTCTTCGATTTTCCTTTTCAATAACACATCAAGCGTTATCTTTGGTTTACATCATCTTTATTTTCTGTTATTTACATTAATTTTCTTGCTCAATTACATAAATTTTGCATTAACTAATACTTAATTAGCATAAATTAACTCAACCATAATTAAATTTGGGGGGTCTAAATTGACACCTAATTAATTAGGTATACACTTTCATATATATATATATATATATATCAGTAGAAGTAATTAGTTTTTTTTTTTTTTTTAGAAACAAACACACACACACACAAGAGAGGAAAAGGGGTTCTAACACAAGATACACCACAACTCCACTCAAAAGCTATGGTAACTTTTAAGGAAGGGTAAAACAAGTTATACTACACACAACACACTCTCTTAAGCAATGTAAGATAATTACTTTTCTTTTTGAGAAACAAACACACACACAAAAGAAAGGGAAATAAGTTCTAACACAAAGACACATCACAACTTCACTCAATATATTTCTGAATTAACTTTTGAAAAAAAGTTTCTTAGTTTACTATGTAAATTGAGATTCCTTTGTGATCAAGGATACAGAGGTACGATCTTATAGAACCGATCCTCTTCAAGTAAGGTCGTTATGTAAATTGAGATTCAAATAAGCACATATATTTATATCTGATCACTTGACCTTTTTTTTTCTTTTTTCTTTTTTTCTTTTTTTTGAGAGGGAGAGATCACATGACTTATTTAATCATGTGACTTGTATAGATGTCTTAATAAACCATCTAGAGAAATATATGAGGATGTACATTGCGAATCAAAAAGATGTAAGTTACCAATTAAATTTTAACAATAAAAATCCACTGAACAATTTGTTACCACCACAACAGTATTGATAGAATTGAAGAAAATTGATTAAGTATTTGATAGAATTGAAGAAAATTGATTAAGTATTTATAAAAGGTCACTCTACAAGATTTAATCATAATTTTTGAAATTATTTTATGAAATGTCACATTGTTTTCTACTAGTCCAGCGGCTAGTAGGCAACAATTTCAATTTGAGACGAATAAATACAACCCTTCAAGTTAGGGGATGCTAAGATCTCCCCACGATGGGAAAGGGAGATGAGAGAAATGAAGGCCAATTTTAATGGAGTAATGGAGGAATTGAAAGGAAGAGCACCGATCTCAGTAGATGACTAGGTCAAAAGAATTACCGAGCCTCTAAGCAAGGCTAAAATAATTTTCCTCAAAGAAATGGCATATCGTCATTCACTTGCTCCAAGTCTTCCTCCATCTACTCTTACTCCTTGAGAGCCTTCCCTAACTCCTCTTCAAGCTCTCAATTCTAGAACCTTAGTGGCATAAATTTGAAGAACATCATCAGCATCCATTGTTCTCACCTCAAAATTTTGACAAGCTTCCTCTTCACCTCCCTAAACAAGGTGTCAAATTTACATTAGTCTTGTGCAAATGTTTTAAAATTTGTATATAATTTGAATTTTATCTAATCTATCTTAGTCTTGAAATTTATCAAAGTCTTTGTGATTTGGAATGAATTTAGCCCAACCTAAAACCTTTTTTTTTTTCCTTATTCTTTATTTTATTTTTTCCATTCATACGTTTCACTTTTTATAATCATCTCTATCTTCTTCTTTTTTCCCTATTTTATCCTCCTCTACACACATATCCACACTCTTCTTCTCTCTATCTTCATACATATCCCCACACACATATCCCCACCCTATCTTCATTTTTGTTTTTGTTTTTCTACATTTTTGTCTAACTAGGGAAGTTATCTCTAGTTGAGAGAGAGAGAGAGAGAGAGAGAGAGAGAGAGAGAGAGAGAGAGAGAGAGAGAGAGAGAGAGAGAGAGAGAGAGAGAAGGATGAGCCACCTACTTTCATATCGGCGTTCTCTATAATAATAAAATAACAATAAAATAAAATAAAAATTGTTTGTTCTGATTTGATTAGTTCAATGAGAAAGATTGTGTTTAGTCGTTATTTTGATTGTGTCTCCCTCTTGAGTTTGGAGAGGTTTGAGAGAGAAAGAAGGTGAGTTGATTTGTAGCCATTGAGATAACAGTTGAATATTTTAATCGGTTGTGTTAATTTTTTATTCTATTTTATTCTTTTGCTAATAAACAGTAGTACTTCAAGCTAAGAGAGTGTTTGTTAATTAGTAACAAAACTTTATGCGTTTTAGAGAGGCAGTTGAAGCATCATTTTATCGTTAACCTATCTAAAATAGAGAGGATTTCATGTTTGCCAATGTTGTTAGAAATGCTCTAACTCACTTTAATAAGTTTGAAACGAATTGACTTGGCAAGAAAATGCCTAAATCTCCTAATACAAACTAGATTGACTTCAATTAAAGTCGAACTCGAAGTAGAAGTCATGAGAATATGTGTAAAGGTCTCTAACAATATCATTTGACCCAAATACATAACACATTTTCTTGACAAGGGTAAAACTAAAAGCCATCCTACAAATCAAAAAAGGTGTATGGCTAAGCCCACCTTATAAAACCCTTCGATTCCTGAGAATAGCCAAATGACCCAAAATTACTAAAATACTTAGGGCTGTAAATGAGCCAAACTTTGCCGATTAGTGTCTATTTAGGCTTGGCTAGTCAATAAAAATCAAATGCTCAAACTTGGCTTGAGCTCGAGATAAGCCTAAATACAATGTTTGAACTTAAGCTCGTGGGAAAACCAAAAAGTTTGAGCTCGGCTTGGCTTAGCTCGATAAATTAATCAAGTCAAGCTCGACTTTAATATCAAGCTCAAACTCAAGCTCAAGTCAAGTTTTTTTTCTTGGAATCTAATAAAATTGCATTATCAAGTGCTTAAATCTCCAAAAATCAAGTAAAAAAAAATAAGAAAATAATATACTCATTTGTTCACACTTCTAATTCCACCTGCGATTAGCAATTGCTCAAATTAAAGCTTTACATAATTAAATCTATCTATTCATACTTCCTTGTCTATAGCTTGAATACTTGTTCAAAATACAATTTTTAAATCCACATTTGTCATCTGTGCAACTATAATCTTCAAACAAAATAAAGACCCTCCTAACATAATATTTCAAAAGCAACCATGTCACCATATGCTAAGTTATCGTATACTAAACACCATGCCATTATCAAAAAGAATATTTAGTTTTTTTAAAACAAAAGACTAACTCACTTTCACAAAAGTCCTTTAATATGCACCAGATCAAAAAACCAACAACTTACATACAAAACAACCAAAAATAATAAAAAGACATTAGAAATTATAGGATAAGATGATAATTATAGTCAATATTCAGTATATTAAGAGAAAATCAACTTTACATTATTATAGTTGATTGTAAGAAGATGAACTTGCCTACAATCAACAATTATCAATATTGACCATATCAACATAACATGTTCTTCGCAAATATAAGAAAATTATAGATATAAAAGAGCATTATCAAATAACAAAGCACATACCAATTATACCCTCTTGCAAACACAAAAAAACTATCATCCACAACAACAAAAAAAAAAAAAAAAAAAAAAAAAAAAAAAAAAAAAAAAAAAATCCTTCAATTCATTATCCTTCCAACTGCATGTAAAAGAAAATATAAGCTTTCAAGAACATTATAAAAAATAGAACTATAAAAAAACATTTAATGAAAAGAAACACACACACACACACACTAAACAATACACTTAAGATAGCATCATTTTGGAAAAGGTGTGGCTATCTCTATGATGCTAGTAGAAAAAAATTAGAAGCTTTAGATTCTAAGTCTTTGTTACAATAGAAAAAAATTAAAATAAATTATGTTTCAAAAAAGAATTAATAAATGTGATGAACACTTACTTTTGATTGTTTTTTAGTTTTGTAAAGAGGTTGAACCCAATCACATCCACAAAGTAAAGCTTGTACAATTTTTGTTGATAAAGAAGCTCGATACACATCAATTACTCTACCTCCTGTAGAGAATGCAACTTCTGAAGATACTACAGTGATGGGGATGGAAAGTATGTCAAATGCCATCTTTGAAAGAATACGAAATTTTAGGTTGTTAGCTTTCCACCACTCCAAAGCATCAAAACCTAAGTCTGAATCATCAACACATAAAAAAACACCTTCTTCCAAGTATACATCCAAATTTGATTTTGTTGGTTGTATGTTATCGGCATTTCTAACAAACTGATCAAACTCCATTCTACCTCTAGTTTTAAACTTTGAATTATTGCCACCAACACTACTACTACGGGAAAAAATGCCAAATGCTCTTTTCGGAAAAAAATAGCAGCTCTTTGCCCCCTTTCCCAAACTAATTAGGAAAATGCCTCTCTTTTGAAACTCAATTTGTGATAAATTGAGTTAGGCCCTATAGCGGCGTTTTTAAGGAGCCTATAGTGATGTTTTCAGGACCTATAGTGACGTTTTGTAACTCGACCTATATGAAATCAAGTTATAAGTAAAAAAATTGCCTATAACTCGATTTCATAGAGGTCGAGTTACAAAATGCTACTATAGGTCATTAAAACGTCACTATAGGTCCTTAAAAATGCCGCTATAGGGCTCTAAAATTTTTTTTTTTTTTTTAACTCAATTTATCTCAAATCGAGTTACAAAAGAGAGGCATTTCCCTTATTAGTTTGAAAAAGAGGGCAAAACGCTACTTAGTTTGGGAGAAAATGGCATTTGCCCATTTTGGCCCTACTACTACATTTAGTGGATTTAGATACACTTTGTCCAGCAAGGCTTGAAGTACAGTCCACAACATATTCATTTTAAAGTTCATATACGGATTCATGAATATGATCAATGTTTCTAGCTACTTCAAACTCTTGATAAATCTTTGAAAATGAAAAGTTTATCAAAGTCATTTTGAATCGAAGATCTAACACAGCAGCTATGGCCATTACAAAGTTGCATTCACCCTAATATTTGTCAAACTTTAACTTCATCTTACATGCCATAGCTCTAATGTAATCATTTTCATCAAGTGACTTCTCATTTAAAACTTCTTTTATCTTTCAAACCTCAAGAAGGAATATATTTGCAGTTGGATATTTACTTCCTGATATGACATTTGTGACTTATTCAAAAACTGATAAAAAATTGCACACATGTTCTATCATATCCCAATCTTTCTTATTAGGCAGCTAATTATACCTCTATCTTTTCACCTAGGGAATGCCTATCTAAACTCCAAGGCAGCAGCTAACATTGCATATGCTGCATTCCAACATGTGAAAAAAATCTAAGATCAACTTTTTGGAAGGTGATTGCAATTGCTTTGCAATCTCACCAAACTTTATAAGACGAGCTTCTAATGCAATTAGATACTTCACACTTTCACAGACATTTTCAATCATTGTTTCAATCTCACTCAACCCATCTTGTACCAACAAATTAACGATATGTGCACAATCACGTACATGAAAAATCTTGCCACCCAACATGAGCTTCCTTTTTATAACATCTCTCAAAATTCTTACAACTGCATCAATGTTATTAGCATTGTCCAAGGTTGTTGTACACACCTTGTTTTCAAGCCCCCAATCAAGCAAAAACTTAAAGATAGCATCAGAAATTACAATTCCGGAATGTGGAGGTGATACATCACAAAACTTTATAATTCGCATTTGTAATTTCCAACTAAAGTCAACAAAATGATAGGTGAGACACATATACCCAACTTTTTGTCTAGATTTCCAAAACTTTGCAGTAAGGCTAACTCTATTGATACTACCAAGTATAGACTTCAATTTTTCTTCTCCAACTCAAAAGTAGAAATGCAATCATTCCTTACAGTATTGTGTGAAATTTTCTTGTAATATGGAGTAGTAGTTTTCATAAAAACATTAAAAACCTCATGCTCCATCATATTAAAAGGGTAGTCATGCACAAGGATCATATGTGTAGCCTTTTCCTTGACCTTGGCATGGTCATACTTAAAGTTTGCTATTGCCACCTCACTTTCCACTCCACCTTCATTTACAACTACTTGTTTTTGCTTCTTATTATCTAGTTTACGACTTAGACAACCTTTCAAGTGCCTATGGTATTGTGTTGTTGCACCATTATTACTGTAGGCAAGTCTCTTAAGGTAATGAATTTATTGAACCTTTTTTGTTCCATCAGGAAGAATAATTTCATTAAAGTTATTCCAAATCACAGAAGTTCTCTTCCTTTTCTTTTGTTGAAATGGATTTTCTTCAAGTGTGGTATCATTATTTTTTATAGATTCTTCATTCTCATCAATCTTAATTACTGCATCTAGATTTTTAGTAGCTGGAGCATCCATTTGTTGACTCTCCACTTCACAAATCTAAATAACTTAACATTCCAAAACATATATGAATAAACAAGAAATCAACTTTGATATCCAAAACACATAGCAAATAGCACAAAACAAAGCTAAGTATAAAGAAATTATAACATTTTTAGTAGCTAACCACAGAGGACTCTGCACCTTAGGAAACAAAAAGAAAAGCAAAACCCATTCCAAACTACATACCAGACTCCCACAACCACAATCCACTAATTACAAAGCTAAGTTATTATCGAATGAATACAACCAACAAGATTTTTCTAAGTTATATAGAAATTTCATCAACAACCACGACCTGGAAATCAAGACGATTTTGCAATATCAAACAAACTACAGTGCAAACAACTATAAAATTTTTAGAAAATTTTTAAACATGGAAATTTACCAATGGTGAGAGAACGCTATGAACATCTTAAAGGTAGAGAGTGAAGATGGTAGTGATGCCAAATACTACGCCGGATCTAGAGTTGTTGTTGGATCTCTTCATGCACCTACTAGAACCCTTAGATTACATGGTGATTCGGTGAACACCGGACTCTAAATCCTCTCTTTGCTAGTATCAAGCTCATCCAAATCTAGGACTTGTTCATCTGTTGCAAGGAGATATAGGGCAGATTTGGTGGAATTTCTTGACCTTACGTGTGCGAGAGAGAGAGAGAGAGAGAGAGAGAGAGAGAGAGAGAGAGAGAGAGAGAGAGATCTGATCAATTCTTTGTGAAAATTTGGGGAAAGAAAGAAACTAATAATAAAAGAGAAAGATTGAGGCTTCTCAAAGAAGCTTCAGTCTTTCCAAGAGAGCCTAAGAGTTTTAGGCTATAGACTGCAGAAGATAGACATTGACTCATTAAGTGACAGCACAAGAAGAATCTCAGTTGGAATAGAACTGAATTTTTTTTTTTTTTTTTGGTTGAATAATAGAACTGAATTGTGAAGTTTAGGCAAAGAGGAGAAACTAAATTAAAGAACTAGAGAATTGGATGCGAAGTTATAGTGTATTTAGATAATTAGAGAGGAAAGGATACTTAGTAACTAGTAAATGACTAACACTGTAATACACGAAAAGGAATAGGAAAATATTACAAAAGGACACCTAAAATGGTGAAGTCCATCTATCCATGACATAAGTGAAGTACTACTATACTAGAACTCTAGAAGTGAAAACTGAAAAGTCTAGAAAAAGCGTGAAGTACTAGAAGTGAAGTCCATCTGTTCCCTAGTCTTTTTTTTTTTTTTTTTTTTTTTTTTGGGGGGGGGGGGGGGTGTGGGGGGTGGGGGTGGGGGGCTAAAAATGTTAAAAACAATTAGAGGAAAGAAAACAAAATTAAAGTATTGGATAGTGGTAAGTGGTCTCATGTGGGGAATTTCATTATTAAAATGTGTAATGTCATAATAATTAGTTTATTTAGCAAACATATATCAAGCTTTTTATCAAGCTATACACGAGCTTAAACTTAGCTTGTGTTGTATCAAGCCCTGTTGTTCATGAACAAATTTTTTGCTTGGGCTCAGCTTGTTTATCAAACAAGCAGAAAACTGAAGCTTAAACAATTGGCTTATTTATAAACAAACAAACAAACATTAACGAACTTTTTATCGAGCCGAGCCTGAGTTGTTCATGATTAACTTGGTTTGTTTATAGCCCTAAAAATACATACTATTGGTTTAACAAATTCCCAACACTTGACAAAGTGAGACCCTTGACAAGCTATGTAATGGGGTTAACTGATATAGAAAATATCATCAAACCATGCCATGTTATCACATGACCACGTAAGGATCCCAACATAGAAATCTCTCAAAATCGTTTGGCCTTAAAAGTTAAATCAAGGAATGCCTCAACCGCATAACCAAGAATTAATGAAGCCCCGAGCTCGAGTTGAGCAGAACGAGAATGCAAGCTCAAGCATGAAAATTGGCTAAAATAATGGTAAACATCCCTGGAACACGTCTGTATATGGAGGAAGATAGTGTTTATTATACAGTGTAGAATCCACACGTGTAACATTTAGTCCGTTGTTTTAGTAGATGATGAATAGGTTGAGTCTATGCTTCAGCAATATATTGAATTTATACAAAAAACATAAAGCACTCAAAAGGAGCTTCAGTGTGATACGGGCCTAATCACTCTGATGCTCGAGTCAATGAGGCAGCTTTGGTGAATCAATTGAATTTAGTGAGAGTAAAAGAATTTTTTCATATTTTTTCCAGATTCAGATTTCTCCATATTGAAAAACCTGTTACACTTTTTTTTTTTTTTTTGGCTTTAATAATTCATGCAACCCATTAGCCATTTGGGTCAGTTCGGGATTGGATTTGGCGATGAAATTTGAAGCCTTTTGTTTTATTATATATTATTTATAATATTCTAAAATCATTTTACTCATTGCAAACGTAGAGAAATTGGAATACATGGAAACATGTTACAACCACTGCAAGAAAAATAATTAGAATTGTCTATCATATTTACTCTTTATGTTCAGGTGATGACATGCTATGTACCAAGAATAAGATCATCTTTTTTGGTCAAAAGAATAAAATCCATCGAGTACTTTAATTTGTCAGAATATTTTACAGAATCGTTTCACAGAATTGTTGTCTCAAGGTGCAATTCACCAACCTTGTCTCACAAACTTTTTTCACTTTTTAATTTTTCAACTTTTATTTTTTACTTTTCATAAATTTTTTCGTAACTTTTTTTAACCAGTGATTGAGATTGAAAGTTGTTTTTTGCAACTATCAATCTCAACCATTCATAGTAATTGCATCAAGTATTGCACCTGATCTCAATCCATGTCTGATTGGCAATCACTATCATTATTATTATTATTATTTTTTTTTTTTTTTTTTTTTTGTTGAAAGGATTATTTGAGATTTGATCCAAATTTTCTTACTCACTCCAGCTATAAACTAACTCCTTTAGATGGGTTTTACTAATGTAAGCATAAATTTATCATTTTATGAAACTTTTTATGAAAAAATAAAAAAAATTACTAATTTTTTTTACAACCTTTTCAATTCTCTATAAAATGTTTCTAAAAATGTATCATCATGGCTTGTTACAATGTTGGCTGTATTGGGAACTTAGACTTTTTAATTGGTCATCACTCATTTGTTGTATCAAATGCATTGTGTTTGCCACTTGGTTCGTTAGCTTGCCGTGTCTTAAACATATGCGTTGATGTTACAAAAGCTTGACCATGAGTGCTTTTCTGGCTAATATGTTTGCCAAAAGTTCGACTTTAACTTTTGGCAAAAATGCAAAATTGACCCTCTAATTTTCACATTTTTTTTTCATTTCAGTCTTCTAACTTTCAGTTTTGTCAATTCAGTCCTCTAACTTTCAATTTTTGTCAATTCAAGATTCCGTTACAAATCTATTACCGTTGCTGTTACTACTGCCAAAATGACTCCGTTTTACATGTTTTTTTTTTTTTTAAATTCGGAATTAAAAGAAAAATCTAAAAAAAAAAAAAAAAAACATTAAGGCTTCAAGAATCAAATCTAATAAGAATGTTTCAACTCCGCCATGATCACAAATCCATGAATAGCTTCCGGACCTGTTCAAGTGTGACAAATAGCACCACAGTGAATGGACCTTGCCTTGAGATAGTTGGAATGAAACCCTTATACAAAGCCATAACCCTCTCTGTCCTCACAGTCTTCATGGCACACCCATCACCGATTCAGTCAAGGCAGAGCAGTGAGGGTGGTGGTGGTTTACACGGCGAACAGGGGTGGCGAGGTTCACACGGCGAGTAGGGGCAGCGAGGTTCCTCGCTGCTGGTGAACTCAGTCGCTCTCTCTCTCTCTCTCTCAAACCGGCTCACTCTCTCTCTCTCTCGAACTCAAAGCTGGGGATTTGATTCTTGAATCCTTTTTTTTTTTTTTTTGATTCAAGGGTCGTCATTCCCCTTCATGTTTTCTTTTTCTTTTTCCCAGATTTTTCTTTTAATTCCAAATTAAAAAAAAAAAAAAAAAAAAAAAAAAAAAAACAACAACAACAACAACAACAACAACAACAACAACAACAACAACATGCAAAACGGCGTCGTTTTGGCAGCAGTAACGGTAGCAATAACAGATCTGTAACGGAGTCTTGAATTGACAAAAATTGAAAGTTAGAGAACTGAATTAACAAAATTGAAAGTTAGATGACTGAAATGAAAAAATGTGAAAGTTAGAGGGTTAGTTTTGCATTTTTGCCTTAACTTTTTTAGGAGAGAATAAACTACACCAAAAGCAGCAATCATGTTATGATTTTATGATACGCATACCCTTTGAAAAGATCTTCTCATTTGTCCAAAACTCCCAAGAAAACTGTTTGACACGTTCATTTGGCAAAATATGAGAAGACACTATCTGTATCAAGATAAGGACATCGTTCTTTGGCAAAAGATGGGAAGACATTGATCTTACCTATTTAAGAATCCAATAAACACTGATAATTGAAGATAAAATGTGACTATCTTAATTACATACCTACCTCCATTTAAGTATTACACCATCATTTTTTTCCCTTTTCATTCCCATTGACTTATATATAAGGAACAGCCATTTTATAAAAAATAAAAAATAAAAAAATAAAAAAATAAAAACCACACACACACACATAGGGAACATATTATGGCTGTATAATGAGTGTCTATGGCGCTTTTACCGGGCAAAATGCAATGTCCCTAATGTCACATGGACATGAAAGTCATGACTCATGAGGCACCTCGTTTGCCGTTGACACAGGTGTGTCGGTGATACTACTTGCTCACATGTAGAGTTACAAACAAAACAACAAGTCTAGGAGATTGTAATGCCTTCTGATACGCTCTCAATCCAAACCATCTTAATTGCCATTTGCCACCCTAACACCCAAAGGCCTAAACCTTTTCTACCATTGAAAGCTATACAGTTAGCTAGTTGCCATTGTTAAATCAGAATCACAAACCCCAAAGCATTGACCAAGATTTTGAATCCCCTTTAAAGAATTTGAATGATCCAACTTGAGCTTAAAAAAAATCTTTTTAAAAGAAATGGGGAATCTTAGAAGGAATACCAAAAATCCTACTCTTTAATTAATTGCATAAAAGGAGGGGATCGAAAAGAGAGGACCACTTGTGCTAAACCATCAATACATTCTTGTGCCACTGAAGAGGAAAGTCATGGAGATAATAAGCAGGTTTGGTTTATTGATCATGCTTCTACTCTTTCTATCTGGTGCTACAACCAGTAGTTCCAAAAAAGATACGAAGACCTGCTACAACCTAAGCAGCCCATGCAAATTCAAAAAGATAACTTGCCCAGACGAATGCCCAACATCATCACCAACAGACCCGAAAGCTAAAGTTTGCTATCTCGACTGTAATTCACCCATATGCAAAGCTGCGTGCAAACGTAAGACTATCGTCCTATTTCAATATATATTTGCTTTATATGCATAAATTTTACTATATAAACCTTACAAATTATTATGACAGCAATACCTATAAAAAAAATTCAAAGATTTATTCTATTATGTTATTTAAATGAGATAAATCATGTTTATTGTTACGTAAGTTTATAAGTCATTTGTAGTAAAATCACCAATAACTTTTGGATTTTTCATACTATTGTTTTTTCATTCCCTCATATATTCATGGAACTAAATAGATCGCAAACCAAACTGCAATGCACCGGGGGCAGGATGTTATGATCCCCGCTTCATTGGTGGAGATGGCATCGTTTTCTACTTCCACGGCAAGAGCAACGAGAATTTTAGCTTAGTTTCTGATCTCAATCTCCAAATCAACGCCCGCTTCACTGGCCTTCGTCCAGCAGGCCAAACCAGGGACTATACTTGGATTCAAGCCCTTGGTGTCCTCTTTGACACCAAAACTTTCTCACTTGAGGCCATCAAAACAGCAACATGGGATGACAAAGTTGATCATTTGAAATTCTCTTATAATGGGAAGGACTTAGTCATACCAGAAGGCCATCTCTCTGCATGGAAAAGCCCCGAAAATGACCTTATTGTGGAGCGAACATCAAACAAGAACAGTGTCGTAATCACTCTCCCAGAAGTTGCTGAGATGTCGGTCAATGTGGTGCCTGTGACAAAGGAAGATGATAGAATTCACAACTATCAGATACCTTCTGATGACTGTTTTGCTCACTTGGAGGTACAGTTCAGATTCTACGGCCTATCCTCGAAAGTTGAAGGAGTGCTTGGCAGGACTTACCAGCCAGATTTCAAGAATCCAGCAAAGCCAGGAGTGGCAATGCCTGTAGTGGGAGGTGAAGACAAGTACAGAACTACATCACTTGTCTCTGCAGATTGCAGTTCTTGTGTATTCTCTCCAGCTGGAGTTGTGGACCAAAAGGACTCGTTAGTGATGGAGTATGGCATGCTAGACTGCACCGGCGGAGCCACCGGTGGGAATGGGATAGTTTGTAGGAAATAGGTAGGAAATTTGATACATCCTGAAATAATAAATGAAGGTTCTGCTTCTTCCATTGTAAGTGGAAGGATTAGTAGTAAAAGTGAGGTGGGGATTCTGCTATATTTGGAGTAGTGTTCGCTACCTTTTTTCTTGTTCATCTTGCTTCTTTGTCTGTTTGTTAAAACTTATTATTCCGGATCCATGATCATATGGGTGTTTCTTTCAATTTTTCCTTCCATGTAAAGGTATACCGTAGCAATGTAATCTGATGCATCTTTTAAGAACAAAACTACTTCAAGAAGAATGAAAATCCATATGAAAAGTCATGCTTGTCAATTGAGAAGTGTTAGGGGGTCAATGTATTGTGTGTTAGCAAATCCCTATGCACCCTATCATTAAGCACCATTGTAATTAAATTAATTTTAAGTTGTGTTTGGCATTAGCTTAAAAAGTCAACTTTTATTACTATTTAGTTTATTTTTGTTACTATTCATGAGTCTCATTACACTTTTTGGTACTATTCGTATGTCTTATTGTACTATTTCAACTACATTTTAGTTTTATTTACAGTACTTTTAGTAAAAAAAAATTAATTTCAACTAAATAAATTATTTCCAAACAGACTCTTATTGTCTAAATTAAGATTTGAAAATCTACATTGAAAATAATTTGTAAAAATTTTTTGTCGTCAAATAAAAGATATAAGTTTTAATATACCTAGAATAAAAATTAATTGGAATTGCGGTTTGATAATGGTAAAGAGCAATTATCATGAAATCGATGCAATAGGTTCAATTCTATTGTTTTTGTACTTATCAAATAAAAGCATGTATTTGATAAATATCACACATATATAAAATCTTACCATCGAATTATACATCCTCTCTAATTTTAACATTCATATATTCTAACTTTCATATTAATTGCATTTTATTTATTATTCTATTTATACATTCGTATTTTATGTTAATTTAAAATTTTAAAAAAAATTTAAATTTTAAATTTTAAATTATGTACATAATCTTACCATTGAGTTATACATCCTCTCTAATTTTAACATGCATATATTCCAACTTATTGATTAGATGTTATTTATTATTCTATTTATACATTCATATTAATTTAAAAGTGAAAAAAAAAAAAAAAAAAAAAAAAAAAAAAAAAAAAAAAAAAAAAAAACACAAGTAAATTTTGAAGATTTTATAGATGGAGTACTCTGGCAAATTAGATGAAGAGCTGATTTTGCTAAAATGTCGTTAAAATTAGATGAAGTACTCTGGCAAAAAGCCAATAACCTAAGACCCAATTCAAGAGACATAATGTTGACCCTATAAGTTACTTAATTGCTTTCAGCAAAAAAAATAAAAGTTAATTGCTATATTATAATTTTCAAACGTCCCCTCCAAGTATAGCTAAAACCTTTTGTATGAGTAAAAAACATGACCAGGATAACTTGTTCTGTGACAGAGCTATGGAAGAAATTAGTATAAGGAGACTTGTGTTGATAATAATGATGTTCATTATGATTATGCCAATTGTACTACAAACCGATGACCCTCTCCATAGCTCTCTTCCCCCTTCTTCAATTAATTTTGTCTCACCTTGCCTCTCTGCAAGATATCAATTTTGATATAGATTGTTATGCAAGTGTTCCGACAACTGCTTTTATCTAAAGAAGTTATTTTGAAATCCCAACTCATTCGATCGACACTAGCCGTAATGATTGATACATTTGCAAACTTGCTCTCTCTGATGCTGTTTATGATTGTGCATTTAATTGTGCGGTCATAAGCAACAATAATAGGTTTGGTATTAATTTCTATCTTTCTCTCTATCTCTCATTTCGTAGTATACGCTTACTCAGGTAAATTTACGTATTCATATGCCTAAGGGTGTGTTTGTTTGGAGGTAAAATAGGAAGGATAGAAAATTTTGAAGAGAAAATACGAGAGAAAATGAATTTGTGCCTTGTTTGGTTGGGAGGAAGGAAAAGAAAACTTTTGTGTGGGGCCTAGGCATTTTCCACCTAAGCCCATAAAAACTTTTCTTTCCAAAATGGAGAGAAAATAGGGGAGAAAACGTTGAGTTCTGCTGTGTGACAAAAATACAAAGGGCATCGCTCATTGTTGATGCGAACCCAGAACCTACTCTCTACAATGCAACGTCAAGATGTCCTTGATAGGTAAAGAAGAAACTGTATTTTTCTCTGATGACTAATTATCTTCATTTGCACAAGTCCATACTGAATCTTTCTCTGAACAGGGTGATACTTGCAGTTGGGTTTTTCTTGTTCTCTTGTGTTGTTCTTTATGTTGTCTCAAAGCGATTTGGGATACTAAAGTTGCAGCAAAAGGTTACTGCTGCCATAAAAGCTAGTATGGTGGGACAAGCCAAGATTGGAGATAGGGCTGTCGCAAATGGCATAAATGACAATGCAGTTCATAGGGTGGATGTTCCTTTAGATAGACCTATGCGTGATGAACTTTAAAGTTCTTTTCTTTTTGTCATGATCAAAAGCGTTGTCCTATAAAATGGCTCTCATGCTTTCTTGTGCCCTTATCTAATGCAATGTGCCATAATCCCCTAATAATAGTTTTTCTTTTTAGACACCTCTCCCCCACACCCCCCCCCCCCCCCCCCCCCCCCCCAACCCCCAAACACAATAAAACACTAAATATCACAAAGTAAATTGCTTCATTTCTCAATGGCCAAAAAGATGAAGAGGCTTGTAACTCAATTGGCACATTCTTGTAATTCCAACGAAAATGTCCTGGTTTAAATCCTCCCTTTTCTATTGGTGTACTATCAAATTTTTTATTTAAAAAAATGCCCAAAAGTTATTTAAGAAGAGAAAGGAAAAGTAAAGTTGGCTTCAATCTTATTTTTGTATGGTCAGTTATCAAGAGACAGCCTTGTGCAAATATATACAATCTTCTTGCATTGGATGTAGAGAAAAATCATGCATATGGTTCACTTCATAGCTAAAGGAAAGCAATGAGAGAAATTCATTTCAGTGAATCTAACAATCAACTGATTCCTTGAACTCAAAAGCAGTCAAGCTTATCTATTAAACATCAACTGAATAGAACCAATTAACTGCCATACAGAGAACTTGAAGAAGTGCGAGTGACTCTTGGATAGATTTGAGTGCTTACGCCAGGAGCCAGAAATTCCTATGGGTTTTTGTATTGAGAAGAAAGCCTGCATTTTGTCCCTTTTTCTCTACTGCAACACAGGTGCACTTGCTATTCTCGATCAGGTGCTCTGCATTTTGGACCTATAGCTGCTTTTTTTGAATGCGGCTATAGAATTAACTTATAGCCGTGTTTTTAGCTATAGCCACATTTTTTAAAAAACGCAGCTATAGATCAATTATTGCCGCGTTTTTTATAAACGTAGCTAAAAAAAACGCAGCTGTAGCCCGCGTTTTTTGTAGTGATGTAGGGACCTTTCCATGTAAAGAAGACCTGGGGTTAGGGTTTTTGAGATTTTAGGCGACTTTTCCATATAGGGAAGAGATGGGCATGTAGTGGGGTCTTTGGACGTGATGCACAAGATATTTCCTTATGGGGACTTATGCGTGGAGATTACGTAAAGAATTATGGGACCCATTACCTCTATCCATTGTCTTGGCCAACCGTTCGTCAGTATGTAGATAAGGAGTAGGATTTGCTCGACTATCGGTTTCCACTCGTTGTGTGTTTTCCTATCTGCTGCTGTGACGGGTTCGAGGGACCATGTGACGATTGACGCATGGATAGGATCTTCAGCCCCTGAGGTTGTTTAGCTAGACAGACAAAGAGAGGAGCATATAGGATGGACGAGTAACAAAACTTCCTGCTGGACGAAAATACCCTCATCAGCTGCCCCCTACTCCGTGACCCGTTGGGGTAGCTGAAGGGTCGTGGAGTAAAGCGAATATTCTTTTCATTTAATGCTCCTCGTCCCGATATTCGATGTCATAAATGAGGGGCAATAAGGTCCTTGTAGTTCGTGGAGTGACACGTGGCGCCCTACGACTGGTTGAAATGAAACGTCATGTCGCTTCGTTTTCTGTGCCTTTCCATCCTATAAATATGTTTGTACCTTTTTCTAAGTTTAGTTTCTTATTTTTCTAAAGAATTTTACTCAAAGCTCTTGCGTTAACATCAATCGTCTGTTGATTACCGTCCGTCTGTTACTTCAGCTGTTCCGTCCATGTATAGCTTTCCACCCGTCATCTTTCTTCAGATAAATTTTTGTTTAGTTTTATTTACTCTTTTTCTTTGTATCCGTCTCCCCTTGGCCCTTGGTCTAGTATTTAGTCTGAGTGACTGCCTAGTTTCTTATCCATCGCTTGTAGGTGAGAGAATGTCAAGAGGTAGTAAAGCAACAAGTGGTCACATCCCATCCCTCCGTCCGAATGATGAAGATGTTCATCCGTCAAGAAGTGTTCCTTTGATGGAGGAGCTGATGGGTTCCTTAGAAAGGGAGCCGTTAGCTCATCTTTTAGAAGATGAGATGGAAGGGGAGCTGGATGAAGAGATAGAAGGGGAAGGGGAATATGAGTATAACAAGGAGGACGGAAAGGAAGGGGAGGACAAAGAGGAAGAGGACGGAGAGGAAGAAGAGGAAGAAGACGGTGATGAAGCAGACGAGGAGGGAGAAGATGAGGCTATAGCCCCTAGTTCATCAGGTGATGACTACTAGTCATTCATCCTTCCCAGTATTTGGTCTGTAAATGACTTCCTCTCGAAGATGTCAGATAGGGTTTTCAATAATTTGCGCCCCCGTTACCAAATACCAGACGATGTTCCTATTAGGATGGCAGGTAAGAAAGAGAAGTGTTATTCTAGCCAAACTGTGGACGTTGGTTTTCACAAGGCTGTCTTTATGGCGGGTTTGAGGTTAACCCTTACGTCTAAGAGTGTCCATCTGCCTCATTTACCCTAACGCTTAGAGAATATTCCTCGGTGCAGAGGTACTATGGGGTCAGATGAGTGGAGGTCGCTGTCGCCTCACTCTAGACGAATTCTATTTCTGCTATAAAGCTAGCTCCAAGGATTTTTACAATTTTGTTGTCTGTAAGGCGACGTTGAAGTTGGTGACGGACGTCCCTAACTCCAATCGTAGTTGGAAGAGCCGATACTTTTTTGTTCAAGGCTCAAACTGGGTGTGTAGACTCGATGAATGGGATAGCATTGGAGATAAGTATGACAAAACCTAGGGTCAGGCTAACCTTGATCCGTTTATTTTTCTTATATTTTCACTAACCAGTCGTGTTTTCTTTTTCCAACTCAAGTACGTCCATCCATTAGCAAGGAAGATATTGATTTTCTCTAACGCATCCTTGCTATTCCCCTTGTGCTTAGGAGTTGGAAAAAGCTAGTCACTCTAGACAACTTGCACACTTTTTGTAGAGGTCCAGTCCCAAGAGACGAAGCAAGAAGACTAGACGCTCAATCTAGACGGCATAAGTGTCTTTTGGGGGCGGCTTTGCTGCTACCTGTATGCAGCAGTTCTAATCTTTGACTCTATTACTTTACCCCTAAGGATTTTTGTTTAAAATTTTTTAAATTGCCAAGTTGTTTGTTTTGGGTAAAATAGATTGATTGGGCTTAATTTTTTTTAGCTTTATTATTGGTAATTTTTGTTATTGGGCTAATTTTTTGGGACTTGTATATTTTGTTTTAGATTTAATCTATTAATGGCCTTTAAAAGGTAGAAAATACTAAAACTATAAAATTTTTACAAATTGCTAATATGATGAGTGGTCATTGATAAGTAAAAATTGATGCAAGTGTGCAAATCAATAAGAATTTGCTACCTCAATAGTTTGTAAAAACATTGTAAAAATGTTTGTGGCAATAACATTACTCTTAAAAGAATTGATGACATTGTTAAGGAGAACAAAATGTAATTTTATTGAATAAAATTGCTAACATTATTAGGACCATGAACTCTCAAAAAACCAAGTAAACACCATCAACCAAATGTCCAAAAGCAGCCATGTATCAGCATCTAATTTTATTGTCTTTTCCTCCCACCCACTTTTTTAAAGGGTTTTGTTCGGGCCAAAAAAAAGAGGATAATTTAAAACTTTAATATGGATAGTTTGTGATTAAAGGAAAAAAAAAAAAAAAAAAAACTAATAGCAAAGCATTGTTGCAAGCCTGGTAGTTTATTCAGACCAAAGCATTTAGGGAAATACAAGAGTATATATATTGCCAAATCTTGATTCTTGACCATGCTTTATTGAAACACGAGCGTAGTTGCATGGCCGTCATGCCTTGCTCGTGATATGATTACATAACGATGCAAGTGCTCGTTTTCCCTGCAGTAACCCGTCTCCAATGCTTGAAATGCTTGCATCAAATCATCATCCTGAGCCAAACAATAATTATATATATATATATATATATAATTAGAAACTCATGCAATACAATGTAGGGAAAAGTTTAATAAAATATGATTTTTTATATTGAAAAACAAAATGATATTCTTTTTTATTTTATTTTTTGAAAATATTAAATCAGTAGCTGTTTTTAGACATTTATTATTCTTATTTTGTTACTATTTATTCTATCATTTAAATAAAATATAATGTAATAGGATTCTATTAAAATGTGTAAATATAGAATGTTTTGAGATATAGGTGTTGTCATGCAGTATCTGGGTCCATCTAGGCAATCCGTTTAGTGCTTTTATTTTTAATTCTTTTTTATAACTATTTAGCAACATCATATTATATATAATAAAAGTTGGCTTAGACACCGTAGTTACGCTAAGTGTCTTCACCAAATTACAGAAATTTTATTAAATTTTTAGATTTTTAAAGAACTAAAAATTCATTATTATCATTAAACAGTTTATCTCATGAGGATTCTAATTCATTCTTATCATTAATTAGTTTATCTAAAAATAAAAAATAAAAACTACTTCACGTAAAAGAAATACTACTTCACCTCACATAAGAATTTTTTAGTGGTTTATCTTTAAAAAAAAAAAAAAAAAAAAAAAAAAAAAAAAAAAAAAAAAAAAAAAAAAAAAAAGGGGGCTGCTTCACTCTACTTCACCTGTTTCAAGTAAAAATTTATAAATTTATTTCTTTTTTGTGTAGCTAATAACATTAACTATTTTTTTGGGATAAAGTATACCTAAACTTCTTGATTAGATAAACTCATTTTTCTTTTTGTTCATATCAAGTTATCTACTTCTTTTGAATCTTTGATTCTCTGAACCAATTTTCGAATATAGGATTTCATCATATGAGTCAGGTATACCCACCCTTCTTTTATTTTGTTTTTTTTTTTTTTTTTTTTTTTTTTTTTTGGGTGTGAGGATGAGGTAAAGAAAAAAAAAGAATATTTGAATTTGAAAAAGAGTACAAATAAGCTGAGTTTGAATTTTTTTTTTTTTTTTTTTTTTTCAATGAACTCAAGTAGTTCCCAATATAAACAATGCAATACAATCGCCACAAGCTTGATCCAATGATTAGGAGGAAGAACAAAACGAGGAAGATGACCATTAAATGGTAGCACCAAGGTATTAATCATTACCAATTTTTTTCAAATATAAATGTAATAATGATCTTAAAATAAATAAATGTAAATAATTCTCTTAGACTATATCTAATTATATATAATGACTTAATTAAGTAAATAAATCTATTTATTTACTATTTCTTAAGTTTAAATATTACTAAAAAAAATACTAAATGATGTAAGCGGAAAATTTTTAATTCTCTAATTTAATGAAATTAATTAGGTTAGAGATAAAATCTCTTTGGAAACATATAAAATATTTAAATGAAATAAGTTTTTTTGATTTTAGATTTAGAGATAAACATTTTATTATAATTTTTTTAATTGAATCTTTTACTAAACCATGTTTTAAATTATTTTATGAATAGCATTTATATATTCAATCTTAGGCATTTTCATTTATATCTATGTGTATATTGTGGATTTTTATGTTTTAACTTAAACTAAAAGAGTACTTCACTTCCAAAAAAAAAAGTAAAAGAATAATTTATTTTTATTATCTATTTTATTATTTAATTTCAATGAAATTAAGAAATATTTTCTTATTTTCAGTTTACATGCCATTGTTGATTAATTAAGCTACGCATCATACGGAAATTTTTGTACTTTCTTTTATTAAAAAAAAGATATAATTTTTTTTTTTTTGGTTCTTATCTTCTTCTCCTATAATTTCTAAGTTGATAAATTGGATTATAATCCAAATTCTTCATCTAATCCTTTTATTATTAAGAGTAAATAAAATCATATCTCCAAAATAAATGGATTGTAGCGCCATCATTTTGTTTAGTTGATTTTTTTTGAAGCCAACCCCATCAATAATATATAATTAACTTAAAAAATAATAATTTATGAATTGTATTCATCTCATTTTGGGTATTATTATTATTATTATTATTATTTTAATCTCACACAATGCACATTCATTATATAACTTAAAAGAAAAATATTCATTTATTTTTATTTTCTATTTTATTATTTAATTTTAAGTAAATTAATTATAAAATTATCTACATATGAATTTTGATTAAGCCGTGCATCGCACGGACATAATGCTAGTGTTATAACAATATTTGACATAAGAAAATATTTGGCATATTTATATAGTAATATAAAATGGTAGCCTTAGAGTTTTTGTTGACATCTAATGAGAGAGAGAGAGAGAGAGAGCTCCATCTAGTGTTAAATTATTTCAATTTAAACTAGTTAAAATCGGTTTTTTTTAATAAAAATAAACTAATCTAACACTAAACAAATTTTGGTTAAATTAGATTTGATCTTCTCTAGACAAAGTCTAATTATCTCTCCAAAAAAAAAAAAAAAAGTCTAATTAAAGTAAATTATGTTGTCATGGATGATTTAATTTGACTTTTTATTTATTAAAGATGTATTATTGAACTTTCTTGTTCATTGAATAGTTATAGAAACATAATGTTGAATGGTTGAGAGTTGGGACAACGTAATTTCAAAATTTTATTTGTGCACTTGGGTGTTTTTGTTTTTAATTAATTTTACTTGAAAATAATAGTTATTTGTTTAGTAAGAAGAATATTCCACATATGACACATATTTTATCTGTATTGTATTTTTTTCAGTTATCACAATATTTTCAAAACTAGATTAAAAGATGATTTTAGAACAAACTCTTTAGTTTTTTAAATTGAAAGAAATGTTTTTGCAAAATTTAATGCCAAATCAATTACAGATATTTTTCAAGTTAAAAAAAAAAAAAAATTCAACTTCCATTTCAATAAATTATTAAAAGAAACGTATTTAATACAGTTATTTTTTTTATCTATCTTCATATATATAATTTTTTTTTTTTAATGATGAAAAGGTTTTAGTTTATGCTTTGATGACCTGCTATACACGAAATCTTGGTTCCATCCCTATTAGGGCATGGAGCATTTTATTAATTTTAAAGGAGGTGTGGATTATGTATTAAAAAAAATCTATCAACTTTCCCAAAGTGAGTCTTTCTGTTACTTACTGTTAGGTTCTAAAGACTTAGGATTTTATGTATTTAAAACTCTAATGTGTACTGTTGGCAAACCATGATCAAAACAATGTGTTTAGTCTTGTTTAGGCTTGCTCAAAGTTGATTAATTATTGTAAAGTTGGAATCGAGTGGCTGCAGAAGTATTAGTTACTTTCAGCCTGGCTCGATCGATCGAAAATTAGACTCGATCGATCGAAAGTCGGCCAGAACGTTTTTCTGCAGAATTCCAACTCAGCCCAAATACTATTTAAACGTCTTGGGGTTCAAGTAAAACTCTCCTATATATAAGGGAAACCCTAGAACGTTTTTGAGACTGTAGAGAGAGAGATTAGAGTGCCTCTTGTGTCTCCTTTTATTTTTTAGGGTTTTATACCCAAACCTCTCTAAGTCTTTGTTGCTCATATTACTGTTTATGTGAATCTCTTGTGAGATCTTTGAGGAGCTTTCCTTCACATAAACTTAGGGTTTTCAAGGTAGAGATATTATCTACATCTTGATGATCAACAAGGTTGCTACCATTGGAGCTTAAAGATAAACAAGCAGGGAGCTTGTAGCTGATTGGAAAATTCAAAAAAGAAGGAGTCCGTGGATTCGGAGCTTGCACGTGGTCGTGTCAGTAAGTTCTACTGGTGGGTAGTATTAGAAAGTCAAGCGGGGAGCTTGTAAGTCCTTTTGTATGAACTTCGATTCTTTCATAGTAGATTCAAGTTTACCTTGAGGATAGCTAGATCAAATCCTTCCCAGATTTTTACCGTGTGGTTTCCTAGGTCATCATGTCATGTGTTATTTATTATTCCGCTACTTTATATGTTTGATATGATTACTTGATTATTTTAACCTAGAATTGCTTAATTTGACTAAATAACAACTTGGCTAATTAACTAGGCTACTCAATCTAATTGTGGTTTAAGGGGTCTAAATAAACCTAACAAGTGGTATCAGAGCAGGTAGCTCTTCTTGTTGTAGATCTTTCGATCTAAGAGCTAATCCTTAACCCCTGTTGTCATGGATAATTTGAAGTGTCTTTCTGATCATGTTTCTGCTCATGCTTCTGTTGATTTTTTTTATACTTTTGAAACTTTTCATAAGAAATTATCTAAATCTTTGAAAATTGCTAAGAAATTTAAAGAAGAGTTAAAATTGGTTAATCTTGAAAAAGAGGAATTGCTTGTTAGATTAGATGAATCTAATAAAAAGAATGAATTTTTGAGAAATCAAATTTCCTCTCAAGATGAGAAGATGAAAAGCTTGGAACAAGAATTAGTTGAATCTAAATCTAAAATTGAAAATTTGACTAGTACCAAACTTGCTGTTGATAACAGAAGTGTTTCTGTTTCTCTTAATCCTAAAACTGAGAAAGTTTATATCCCTCCTTTTAAGAGGAATAATAAAGAAAAGGCTTATTGTGCTAGGTTAGACAAAGATAAAAGTTCTGATGTAGACGCTGAAGTCTCTAAACCTAAGTCTAAACCTACTGTTAAAGAGCATAATAAATCTGTTTTTGTGCCTACTTGTCACCGTTGTGGTGTTGTTGATCATATTAGACCAAATTGTTCTTTGTTGAGGAAAAAACCAAAATCTGAGACCAGATTTGTTGTTAGGAATACTGATATTCCTAAATTTATTCCTGTTTGCCACTTTTGTGGTGTCCATGGTCACATTCGTCCAAATTGTCATAAATTGAAACTTAAACATTCTGTATGTCAATCTAGGATATGTGATGATATTTCTCCTGCCATAAATCCATATAAATTGTTTCATATGCTTTTGAAAAATTTAAACTTGTTGGCTTGTGAAAGGAATTTGCAGGATTTTAGTCTGTCTCAGAAGATTGATATAATTCCTCAAATACACTCTGCTTCTCATGAATTTTCACCTACAAAGCCGAAGACTCGTGCTATATGGGTGAGAAAAAATCCTTTAAGGTGAGTGTTGCTGACTTGTCCCTGTTTAATTCTTTCTATTGTTTGTGGACATGTCTTGTTTCTTTTTTTGGTTTTTTTTTTTTCTAGGTTTTTTTTTTTATTAAAAAAAATCTAAAAACATTGAAAAATTTCAAAAAGACAAAAATATTTTATTTTGTGTCTTGTTTTATTTTTTCTTGAGGATTACATGAGTTTTAATATCTCTCTTGATTTAGAACATACTTGACATTGTGGTGAAACTTGAATAGCATGTGTTATAAATGTGCTAAGCTATTTTTGACTTTATGTACTAGTTTGTACATGTACTCGTGGGTTAATTAAGAAATTGATATTTCTTGTTTGTGTACCCTCTATAGCTTAGTTAAGCACTGTCATGCATTGCATTTGCATTGATCATTTAGCACAATGTGTATTTTTTGTTTTTTGTCATCAATTTTTTTTAAATCTCAACAAGTGGTTATAAAGTTTGTTAAAACCAAAAAGATTTTTGTATTTTGTATTATAGATCTTGGATTTATAATCAATGATTTGCCATATTATCTTACATAACATGTTTATGTACCTTATTTAGCTTGGATGAACTTATTTTATTGCACTTTACTAGTTTGAGTTTTGTAGTGCATGTTGTGTGGAAAGATGTTTATAGTTTTTGATCACTTTGTCTTAATCTTGAAATCACATGCCTTTGATTGTTGGACTTGATCCTTTTGAGAAAGGCATAAATAACCATCTCACCACTATTCACTAGCCAATCATGAACACCTTAGTGCATATCGTAAGATTTTGTGCTCGAGAAAATGTAGCACATGCACAAAAAGAACATAAGGTGTAGCCTCAGATTAATTACTTAATGCTTAAAATTGGTGTGTACTATTAGGCTTTGTGCCAAATCACATAATTACAATTGGTGTGTATATTATGAGATAAAATTAAGAAACTTACATGATTGCAAGTTTTTATTCTAGGAGATGTGGGAGTTATATGATGTAACTCTTTAGGTGATAGTCTCTTTCAAATTCTATGTGATGAATTTTGTAGACTTTGTGTTTGATTTCTATTCACATATCACCTCACATGTATCTCAAGTTTTTGCTAGTTGCACACACTACACAAGTTACTCTTTGCTAAACTTGGTACATTACATTGTATGTGATTTTGTTGTGGCCATCCAAGATTAAAAGTTCCTTGATTTTAAAGCAAAATATGTTTCAAGTTTGAGAAATTAGAAATTCTAGAGCTTGAATGTACCCGAATTGGGGATTTTGTTCAATTAGAGTAAATTGATGAAATTGGCTTGTTGTTTTGATGTAATTAAGCATTATACCCTGTGTGTTGTGTTATGTGATACTCAATTCATCAATTTGTTTAAAAAATTCAACAAGTGGTTTTCAAATTTTTGGGGTTTTTGTTAGAAACTCCGTGCTCAAGCCAATTTTGTTAATTTGAACTTAAATTGAACTTAGTTTTACTGCATTAGAGCATGCATCATGACATATTTTTTATGCATTATTTGTGTTTAGGATTCACATGCATTGCATTGATTTCTGTATCCATCTTACAGTTTTGCAGTCATATCTCTCATTGTTTTTACACATAGCATGCATACACTTTGCTACATTGGGTACTCAACTTGATCAAAAATTGATTGATTAATTTTTGAACTATATACTTTCTAGTATATGCCTTTTTTATGTGTGAACTGTAGAAAATATTTTTCTTAAGAGATATGGTGGATAATCAATGTGCAAATATTTTCTCTACTTATGCAACTGTTTATAGGTCACATAGTGTCTTGTTTGCATTTATTGAAAAAGAGAATATTTTTTTCATGTGTATCCGCACCCCCTCCTTCTTCTTCTACATGTCCTGCTGGTGAGGATATTCCTGATCCTGCTGGTGCTGCTGCTGCTGTTGTTCCCCACCCCCTTTATGTTTCCCCAAAACTGTTTTCCTAAAACATATTTTGTTTTTTTTTTTTTCTATTTTTACAAGGGGAATTGTTGCTCTTCATAGGGGGAGTTGTCTCTATTTTCTATAAAGCTAAATTTTTTTTGTCCCCTTGATTCTCTATTATCTCTTATCCTTTATTGCGTATGTTGACTGTTTACTCTTTGTATAAGTTGCATTTGTCAATACGTGACAAAAAGGGGGAGAAATTATTGATTTATAGGAATCATGTTTGTCTTGTTTAGGAGGAGTTGAAGTTATTTTTGAAAGGGGAGAATATAAATAAAAAAATTTTGTTGTATCTAACTTAGGGGGAGAGTTAGTTTACTTTTGTTTTTATTTCTGTTTCTTGTTCACTCCTCATTGATTTATATTTATGAGTTATTCATGATATATGTCTTTGTTTTGTATTTTGTGAAGTCAAGAATTTATTTGTTGATTTACTGTTTTTCTGTCACACATGCGTTTATGCGTTTGTTAAGTATTTCAGGAATATACAGGTTGATTCAATTTTGTTGCTGTCTACACTTGCAACTAATGGATAGTAGTAAGGATTGGATTTGTGTTATGAGCATTATTTTTGTAATGGGCTTTTACTTGTAAACTTTGAGTTTTTAATTTGTGTTTTGTCACGGATTGCCAAAAGGGGAGTTTGTTAGGTTCTAAAGACTTAGGATTTTATGTATTTAGAACTTTAATGGGTATTGTTGGCAAACCATAATCAAAACAATGTGTTTAGTCTTGTTTAGACTTGCTCAAAGTTGATTAATTATTATAAAGTTGGAATCGAGTGGCTGCAGAAGTATTAGTTACTTTCGGCTTGGCTCGATCAATCAAAAATTAGACTCGATCGATCGAAAGTCGGTTAGAACGTTTCTCTGCAGAATTCCAACTCAGCCTAAAACACTATTTAAACGTCTTGGAGTTCAAGTAAAACTTTCCTATATATAAGGGAAACCCTAAAACGTTTTTGAGACTGTAGAGAGAGAGATTAGAGTGCCTCTTATACCTCCTTTTATTTTTTAGGGTTTTGTACCCAAACCTCTCTAAGTCTTTATTGCTCATATTGCTATTTATGTGAATCTCTTGTCTTTCTTTCACATAAACTTAGGGTTTTCAAGGTAGAGATATTATCTACATCTTGATGATCAACAAGGTTGCTACCATTGGAGCTTAAAGATAAACAAGCGGGGAACTTGTAGCTGATTGGAGAATCCAAGAAAGAAGGAGTCCATGGATTCGGAGGTTGCACGTGGTCGTGTCAGTAAGTTCTACTGGTGGGTAGTATTAGGAAGTCAAGCGGGGAGCTTGTAAGTCCTTTTGTATGAACTTTGATTCTTTCATAGTGGATTCAAGTTTACCTTGAGGATAGTTAGGTCAAATCCTCCCCAGGTTTTTCCCGTGTGGTTTCCTGGGTCATCATATTATGTGTTATTTATTATTCCACTGCTTTATATGTTTGATATGATTATTTGATTGTTTTAACTTATAATTGCTTAATTTGACTAAGTAACAACTTGACTAATTAACTAGGCTACTCAATCTGATTGTTTTTAAGGGGTCTAAAACCCAACACTTACTATTTACTAGTTCTTACAAGTCATACATTCAATATATATATATATATATATAGGATTTTACTTTATGGCGTTTACTTCATGTTTTTTCAATTTATTCTAATATTTGTATTTATGGACATGGATTTGAAACCCGGACCGGACCGTACGGTCCGACCGGGAAAACCGTGAACCTCTCGCAATCACGGTTCTTTTAAGGTTAAAAACCGTTCAATGCCAAAAATTCCGGAAACCGTTGGAACCGCGGTTCAACCGCACGGTTCTGAGAACCGTAATCCGACCGTTTCTTACGGTTCCTTGAATCTGAACCTTTAAAAAAAAAAAAAAAAAAAAAAAAAAACACAGAAACAAAAGAAAAAGAAACAAACTAGTGGGAGTTCATCATATTTTCAAAACCTCTGCCACTGCCATCTCCAAGGAAACATAGCATGTCTTTATGCTTCTTCTTCTTCTCTCTTCAGAGCACATCACGCACCTCCCTCTCTTCAGAAACTCTTCTCTTGGGCGAAGCAAGCTTTAAATACTGGCTTTGTTCTCCACTGGTAATGTGTGCGTGACAGGGTGAGAGTATGAGAAACAGAGAGCTAAAGATAAAGAAAGAAAAATAGAAGCAGAGGACATGCTCTGTGAAGAAGGAAGAGTCTGGAAAAATAAAAAGAAGGTGAGAGTATGAGACTTTAGAGGAGTGGGGATGAGGAATACGTGTGTCAGTGTGTGGAGGAGAAAAAACAAGAGAAAAAAAGAAAAAGAAAATACCCCCACACGCTTCCTTTCTTTCTTTTCAAATGTCCTACAGTCACGCGCAGCTTGGATTTATATCAAAATATCAAGTGATTAGTGTAGTCTGATTCGGCCAAAAAAAAAAAAAAAAAAGTGATTGGTAGCCTGACAATACACGCGTCTAGAGTCAAGTGGAGGAGAAAGACTTAAAAGGCTGTGTGTTATTAATTGCTCTCCCATATGGCTTTGTGACTTTGTAAGCCAACTGACAATTTCTTAAAAGCATTCCCCTGAAAATAATATCTGTCAAAAAAGTGGTCACTTCAAAGTTCACAACTCAACACACTTGTTGAGACTTGACACTTAGACCAACCAATATTTGCCTCGTGACTCTCCCATTTTGTTTCTACCTTGGCACATTTTGGGCTTTGTTTGTTTAGTTGGAAACTTACTTTGCCATAATGTTTCTAATCTTGTAATCAAAAAAAGAAAATTATGTTATAAAAAATACTATCTATATTTGTTTTGTACTATTTAATTAAGCTTTGTTTGTTTAGTTGGAAACTTACTTTGCCATAATGTTTCTAATCTTGTAATCAAAAAAAGAAAATTATGTTATAAAAAATACTATCTATATTTGTTTTGTACTATTTAATTAATTTTTCTTTTTTTTATTAATTTAATATTTTTATATATATTTAAAATAATTATTAAATTAATTATGACGTCATCACGGTTCGACCTCGGTTCGACCGCGGTTCGACCTTAAAAACCTTGAACCTCTCCTTTTTACGGTTCAATGAACGGTCCGGGTCTGAAAACCATGTTTATGGATTGAATAGTAAATTTTTTAGACCATACCTATTGCATGTTAATGTCAATTAGCACTTATCATGCAATAAAACACACATTTGGAGAGAGATCGAGAGAGAAAACACAGACACACACACAGCTATAGATGTAAGTCTGAGAAGAGAGAAGACACTACCACAGCAGCTGAAGCATTAATCGCAGATCGTGGAGCGAGTGCCTGCACGAAAGATATGTACAACTTCCTCCATGAGAAGCCCTCTCAAATAAAATAAAATAAAATAAAATAATTCAAAGAATAAAAAGCCCTCATAGTGTCAAGTTAAATCTACACAGTACGCCTCTATAGCACACCATTACTCAACTAATTAAGCTCTAGATATATTAAAAATAAAACATAAATTATGTTACCCAAGTAAACAATATTAGTGAGAGAGAAAAGATTTATGTGGTTTCACCATTTTATGCTAAATCTTTTGAGCTTGTTTCTCTCAATGTTTGGTGATTCTAGGTTTGCTAGTAACATTGATTATTAGTGTTTTTGCTAAATGGCATAACCTATTGTCCTTACCAGATTGATGTTTGCAGTACCAGGAGAAAGCCCTCTCTTGGACCGAAGCAAGAGATGGTTATCCATGAAGTTGGTGTGGTTGTGACTGAACTTCTTTTGCTTATAGCATGTAGGACAAAGATCATAAGTCCTGGAGCCACTGTCAAAGCATGAAACGCAAGTAAAATACAGTCCAACTAGGCATGTTTGACACCCTTGGCACCAAAGGCCCCTGGTTTTAATCACGTAGTACAGAGTGAGCACTTCCCAGAAACCCAGGCAACCATCGCTGTTGCGGTCCGGGTCCTTGAAGAAGTTGGAGCTGATCCAGACATAGCCGCATTGCCGGAGGAAGTTGATGTACTCCATGTAACTGATTTGGCCATCTCCATCCTAGTCCAATGCGAGGAAGAAACTCCATGCTAGTCGCTGAAGGTTTGTAGGGGCATTGTTGTAGTAAGCTATAGCAACCTCATGAAATTCTTCCATTGCTTTCTTTTGGGGGGGGGGGGGGGGGGCTGTGATAACCTGTGAGTCTGTGACTTTGAGCTGCCAGTCCACAGGTTTTATAGAGGAGTTTAATAATAGAGAGATCAATTTGCTTTATTGGGTTGTATTGAAATGGAATCTTTCCATGACAAAGCCACCGTTCATAAAACGGAATAAAAAAGAAAAAGAATTTGGGTCTTATTCCTTATCACTTTCTTATCAAAAAATCTTTATGAATTATTGTACCACAAAAAATAACACAATTTTTGCCATAATTCATCAAGCAACAACTTATGAGTAGTGAAGAAAAAAATATGATAGTGAGTCTATATTACTCTCAACTCACCACATGATTCAACCAAAAAAAAAAAAAATCTCTTCACATGACGAGTTGTGACAAAAATTATGTTATTTTTTGTGGTCTTAGTATTTTTTATTCTTTATAAATACAGCAAATTTGATATTTGCTTGATGTAACATATTATTAATAGTTGGTTAAAAAAATGATGTTAATTATGAGCTTAAATGAGCACCAATAGAAACTTGTCAACTAAATTAATGTAAAAAATATTGTCACATTTTTTGTGTACATAGCATAACCCTAATTTTATTGGATACGGAACATATTTAAAAAAAAAAAAGGCACACTACTCTGAGTCATATCATTTTTATTTTTTTGATGAACATTTTTATTTCACACTTTATTCCTCAACATGCACTGATGATATATATCTGTTAAGAATATCACGGTCACCCACGTCTTCTTGGTTCGTTCTTTTGGGGTTCTGATCTAAAGGGTGGTGATGAGGAAAAGGATAATTTTAAGTTTCAATAGACAATTTTTAATGGAAATGGATTGATTTCAATTAGGATCTAAGCTAGGTACTAGCAGAATAATTTAACACAATGAGTTCTTCATTAATTTTTTTTTAAGTCAAAGTTTCGGTTCTAAAATCGGCTATAAAGCAAGATTCTGGATTAGCGTCTTATAAGTTTCTCTGCAGAATCTTTTGCTTCCTTCCAGCTTTACGTAATTGTTGAATAGCCACGAGAAGAATCCAGACAAGGCAGGGTTCGAGAATCGAGAGGGCCACAGCTAGCAATAGTTCCTAATACTCCCACTAGTTCATCCATCTTAATTAAGATGGAAATGCACCCCACCCATTTTTTGGCCGTTTGTGGTTTTGATGATAGATTCTATTTTGCCCAAACAGGAATCGTAGAATCCAAATATTCTTATAACCCATAAAAAGTTGCCCCACTAGATATCACAAATGCCAATAGTTTGTCATGTTTTTATTCGCCAAGTGATCTAACACCCTCACAAAGAAAAATTCCTAACCGAAGATTTGAATTTTTAATATATATATATATATATATTACTAGAAAGTTTGGTTCCCTGGAAAGTTAGAACTTTCGGAGGAAACGTTAAAAATTGTACTGTAAAATTCATTATAAGCTTTCGGTCTTTTCATGGGTATCTTGTAATGTCCGCATACTTGGTGGGTTCTTATCATAGACATTGCCTCACCATGTATCTCATTCATCGTTTTTATTTTGAGAACGATGTATCTCATTAATCTGGTTTGCCAAATTAATTTCTTTCGAAGATAATCCAAAGGATTCGGATTAATTAAGAATACTATGACAATACAATAAAAATAGAGAAATTAAAAAACATGTTAACAATATTAAAATTGATATAAATCATGAAATCAATAATGAAAGAATTAAAGAAACTTATATACTTATATTGATTGAAGGTCTTGATCATAATTATTAGAACCATTTCGTACATTGAACTATCAAGGGAGTGGCATGATGGTTTACCGACAGTATAGAAAACTCTCATTTTGTGGGGCTTGAGAAAGGTATTTAATTGGTAAGCCTTACCCTTATAAAATAGACTCAACACCACCACCCATTGCAAAACTCACCACTATTGCCATAAAGTTAGTGCAATTTTGTGATGGAGTTCAAAGGGATTATGCCATAAAAGCTAGTGGTGATATAGAGGGAAAATTATTAGGTACTCCCGGAGTACCATAAATGCGTACTCCCTCCTCTCACATGAATGGTGGGTCCCACCATGAATTTAATTAGTGGGACCCACCATTCATGTGAGAGGAGGGAGCACGCATTTATGGTACTCCGGGAGTACCTAATAATTTCCCGATATAGAGGGCAAAATTTGGGAATAGAGATTAGCACTTCGTTTGTGAGTTCATAAAGGAAAGAAAATGAATGAAATGTAGTATTGTTTGTACTAACCTAATTGAAATTTTTATATTTTTTGTGGAATACAATAAACCTGGAAAAAAAAAAAACAATTAGAGAATTTCTAAAGTGAGGGTGAAAGTGTGGAGAGGGAATCTCATGCTCATGGGTTCAGATGTATTTCTCAAGTCTTTGCTTGCTTCTTAGTATGGTGGCTCCCAAACTAGTGTCTCTTAGGTGGAAGGTTGAGTTTAGGTTTTTGATTTTGTGGGTTTTAATTTTTCAGATTTTAGTGTACGTAAATAGGCAATAGGGTATCAATGAGATGTGAGTGTGTGTGTGACAACCTATTCATTAAGTTGTAAAAATCTGAGATGGCACGCTAGTATTAGATGGTACCGGTGTAAAAAGTTGGGTTTACATCATATCCTTATTTATGGTCATCACTTTCAATTCTTTCTTCAGCAAATACTTCATTAGGTCTACTTCATTCCGGCCCCCTAGTCAAAGGCACAATAACTACTATTTTCAATCGATCAGTAAAAGTAGATGTTTTGAGATTCCTAATTTTCCCTCTTTAATGAGAGCTTCCTCAAAGGTATTTAGTTTTTTCACCTTTCTAAAATACAAAGAAAAGAAAAGAGAACATAATTCTTTCACCTTCATTCAAAGTTCAAACAATTGATAGTACAAGTTTGGGTAAAATGCATTTTATGACCCTTAAATATGGGGTCTATTCAATTTTGGCTCCTCAATTTTAAAATGTTCAATTTTGGTCCTTCAAAATTTTAAAATGTTAACAATTAGTTCCTTTATTTTTTTTTTCTTTCGTTTACATGATTAATGGAACGCAGAGTCATCCCATATTTAAGGGCCAAAATAAAACCAACCTAATATTTAGGAGCCTAAAATTGTACTAATTAGTGTGCATTTGGATACCGCTTATTTTGCTGAAAACTAAAAACTGAAAACAATAAAAAAAATATTTTCCGGTTGTTGTTCATTAATGAAAATACTGTGCATTTGCCTTAATGCACTGTTTATGTCCCATGAACAATGCACCAGGTGCTGGAATTAAAAAATAAAAAAAAGGCCAAAAATGCGTCTACGTTTCCGAACAAGTTCTTAATCCCAAATTTAAGGGACTAAAATCAAACAAAAAAAAAAAGTAAGGAATTGAAGAACAATACATGGAGAGAAAAAACTATTGCATTTTTAAATTTGAGAACAATATTAGGTTATGTTTGGTAACAGTGTTTGTTTTCTATTTTCAAAAACTTTTTTTTTTTTTTTGGAGAAACTATTTTCAAAAACTTGTTTTTGGGAATATAAAGAAAAAACAATTTTCTTGTATTTTTGACATCAAAAACATGTTTAGTTAGTTGAAATTAAAAAAAAAAAAATAGTTTTTTGAAGAAAAAAAATAAAAACTACTAAAATATGTTGTTGCTAAGATTTGAACTCTAATGCTAACTCATTAAATGAGACAGATTTATTAAATTAAATACGTGTTTTCATTGACTTTTGAAAATTAAAAACTGAAAACAGCATTTTGCATGTTTTTAGTTGCCTTCACAAATTGAGTTTTGAGAACAATTTTTGTTTTCTGTCCATTTTGGGTTGCCAAACAAGTTTTTTAGTCTTTAAAAATAGAAAATTGTTTTTAGAAACAGAAAATAAGGGGAAAAACCAGTTACCAAACATACCCTTAATATCTTAAAATTGAGATAACAAAATTGAACATATTCCATATTTGAAGGTAGACGTGGCAAAACAGGTTGGGTCAGGGTTCGGGTTCGGGTCAAAAAATGAATTTTCACAAATTGAGTTTTGAGAACAATTTTTGTTTTTTGTCCATTTTTGGTTGCCAAACAAGTTTTTTAGTCTTTAAAAATATAAAATTGTTTTTAGAAACAAAAAATAAGGGGAAAAAACAATTACCAAACATACCCTTAATATTTTAAAATTGAGATAACAAAGTTGAACATATTCCATATTTGAAGGTAGACGTGGCAAAACAGGTTGGGTTTGGGTTCGGGTTCGGGTTCGGGTTCGAGTCAAAAAATGAGTCTTTTTAAGTGGATTAGAAATAGTATAAGTCAATCAGGTTACAAATCGGTTTGGGTCGACCTGTATTTTTTCACATTAAATATTTTAATAAAAAATTTAATTCGTCATTTGTTAAGTCATGCAACAAATTACTTTGTATAAAATATGTTATATTGAATTCGCCACTCATATCAAGAATAGGCTCAACTCAACAAATTAATATTTGTTTAATAATTATAAAATTATACAAATCCCAACATTGCTAACTAAAAAAAAAGTAGCACAAATACAAAGGAGTGCAGTAGACCATTTGAAAATCCAATTAAAATAAATAGAAAAGTTTCACTTCAACATAATATCAGCATCTCAAAACATAAAACAAAATAACAAATGCCCTATTGGATAGCTGATTTGACAAAGTATAAAAGCATATAGGAAATTTACAATCTTAAAAACTAATTTCATAATTTAATATCAAATGTGGTTGATACTCTGTTTTAATTTGAGAATATATATCAAAATTTGATTGTTTACTTGTTTATACATAATCTCTTCTGTGAATATCGCGTCATTGTTAATAGTTAGACCTACAATTATATAAGAGAGTAGTACAGTGGGTTTACCCATTTAGATTGATTTACCCATTTAAATGAGTCTTTACCCATTTAACCCAAATATTTAATTAGGTTGGTCAAGACTTACCCAAATTAAGTGGATCAAGGATGGGTTGATGGGTTTGGGTAAAAATTACCACCCTTACTTCTAACAGTGTGGTTCTGAGATTCACTTAGTACAACCAACCTATGTGATTTTGTTTGTTAACATATACCTTTTTCTTTTATGTATTAGTTTTAATGAATTTTTGTATCTCTTTTTGATCATTATAAAACTTTTATGAATTTATGCTGACTAATGAGAGGACATAATTAATAAATTAAGATAGTGGTATAAAGGGTTGCCAAATAGCCCATTGTACATGGCCCACCAGGCTAATGGGCAGTTCGATTTGTTGTTATTGAGGCCCATGGGTAGCCCACTAACCTAGGGGTCAGGTCGTGGGCTAGTGTTTATGCCCATGGGCGCTCGTTGGCTCAACTGGTTGCCTAACCCAATAACTCATAATTCATAACAAAAATATATAAGAGTATGAAGAATTGATCTTGAGACATTATAGAGAAATTTCTTAAGAGAACTCCCTCAATCACTATGATACTTAAAGTGATTGTGTTAAACATAGTTTACTAAATATATATTTTCTAGTAGTCTAACAACTTTGAATTAACCACTTGACATTTTCTTTTTATTAAAGATAAAAATAAAAAAAAACCATTTAAAGTCTTAATAAAAAAAATTAAATAGGTTTTTATCAACAAAACAAAAAATTAAATAGATGTGATCATTAAAAAAAGTTATTTAAGTATTAAATTCTTTGATTCTTTCCTTTAAAAAAAATATAGATTATTTCCTTATAAAAAATTTGTTATAAAAAATAATAAAATAAAATGCAAACACAAGCCCATGGGTAGCCCATTAGGCCTAATTCGCTAAAGACAAAATGGGCATTGCCTATGGGCAAGGTTATGGGCTGGAGTTTTCTCTTTCGGTACAGCCCAACTAATTAATAGCCCACTATGCCCAGCTCATTGTGCCCGTAAGCCATATAAAAATGGGTCAAACTGGCGCAACCTTGCCCATTGATGACTTCTTAAAACAGTACATTGATATCAAAATATTTTATTTCTATAGTCGTACCTAAAATGGTCCAAAATTTTGTTGTAAACCCCTAAATTATTAACTAAAACTAGAAAAATATGATAAAAGAAAGAAATACAGTATACAACAATAATAAGTTTTGAGTTACAATAATTTTTTCAAAATATTTCACAAGTCACAAGTATTAAGTTGGCAAGTTTTTTTTAATAGTAGATAATAGTTTCAAATGAGAATATATATATATATATATAATTAGCTAAAATGCAAATTGCGCCCTTCAAATTTGATTGAAATTCATTTCAGTTTTTTAATTTTACTTTCTTTTAATAGAATTTTTTAAATTTTAAATTTATTTAATTTAATTTAATTTCCATTAAAAATATTTTTTTAACATGAAAAAAAATAATAAAACCAGAGGAGTGCACGATGGTGTCACATAAGAGCATCAGCAACGGTATGGCTAAATGCCAAATGTAACTCCTTTTACCATTCTTTTGCCATTCAGCCCAAAATATCCCCTTCATTGAATGTTGTAAAATGCAATTATTGTAAAAAAAAAAAAAATACAATTGTGCTAAAGTGTGGTTCTAAATGTAGAACCGAATTGTAGCTCAATGGTAAAAAGTATAATAATTTGGATAAGCCGTTTTAAAAAATGTATTTTTAAAAATGAGCGTTTTTACAATGTGCGTCTTTAAAACACAATTTTTAAAACCATTTATAAGTGTTTGGCAACACTTATGAGAACATTGAGAAAGAAATTTTTTTTTTGTCAACTAAGCATTTGATCTATATTTGTCTAAAATTATTGTTAGAGCGTAAATTACCAAAATAGGACACAACTCTAACACTAAACCAAAGTACACTCACAAAATAATTTTAGTCAGATTATAGTCACCCCACCACTAAGCTGTTCACCAATATAGCCTCACCACTATAGTTGTTCACCGCTTAATAATAGTATAACTTTCCCAAATCAGGCCTACCATCAATTCTAAACCACAAAAGCAAAATAGAGTTGAAAAGTTGAAACCCAAATCACAAATAACGTAGTGAAAAACTAACGGGAGAGGAAGAAAGAAAGAGCTTGCAGCAATGGCGTTCTCTATTTGTGGTGATTGGGCTTGCAGATGGTGCAATTGAGGTTCTGCCAGTGCGTCTTCTTTCTACTTCCAATATATACTGCTACATGCAAGTTGGGTACACCAGGACCCAGTGTGTCTTAGCTACCATTGGAGCTTTGCTGTGATGTTGTTCTGCAACTTGCATAGAGAACAACGAGAAGTAGCAGGTACAAGTTGTCATTAAACAATAATTTCGTCATTAAGCAAAATTATGAGGATATTTTAGGTATTGATCCCTTCAAATTTGGATAGTGATGAGTTTTTAAAATTGCGGTTTCGGAAAAGTTTGATTGTTCCTTTTGGATACAGGCGGAAATTAAAAACTGAAAATATTGTAATAAAGTAATTTATAAACGTGTAAATAGTATCGTAAGACCCATTTTTAATGAAAAAATTGCCAAAAGAAAATCTGTGAATATATAAACAGTATATAAATATACTGTTTATGGTAGAAAATTCAACAAATGCGGCAAAAAAAAAAAAGCGCAAAACGCGCTACAGTGCAAAACGGGGGAAAATAGTTAACTAACTTTTTTTTTCCAACTATCTAGTTAGTTGTCCGGTTTCTAAACTATATGACTTACTAGCATTTCGAGTCTCTTAGACTCGATTTTGGCCTATAAATCGAGTTTTAAAGTCTCGATTTTGATGGTATGATATGGCATGTTTTTCCACGTGGAGACACCTGAAAATCGAGTCTTAGAGACTCGATTTACAATTGAAAAAAAATTTGAAAACATTTCAGTCTCCAAGTCATGTACAAGCAAGCCAAAATACCCCAAAAAAAAACAAATACAATAACATCACAGAGAGGGAAAGAATCCGATCAAGTTCATCAGTGAAGGAAAAAAAAAAAAAAAAAACCAGAAACAGAAGATGTTCATCAGTGAAGAAAAAGACCAGATCAAATTAGAGAGAGAGAGAAACCAGATCAGAGAGACAGAAAGAGTCAGATCACAGAGAGTGAGAGCCCAGGCCGCGCGGCCTGGGCTCGCCTGGCCTGGGTGCGCCGGCCTGAGTTCTTTCCTTCTTCTTCAGGTTTTTTTTTTGGTTCTTCTGCTCTGATTTCGTTTTTTTTTTTTTTTTTTTTTTTTTTGGTTCTTCTGCTCTGATTTCGTTTTTGCTGTGCTGCTGGTCTTTTCTTATATATATGGGTAAATCGAGTATAAGAAACTCGATTTTTACGTGGACGCCACGTGAAAAAAATGCCAACTCAGACCCGATCAAAATATGAAAATCGACTCTCAAACACTCAATTTATACCCCCTAAATTGAGCATCTTAGACTTGAGTTGCTAGTAAAAAATATAGTTTGAAACTAATAACTACTAACTACATAGGGCCAAAATAGCTAACTAATTTTTTTCCTCTAACTATCTAGTTAGTAGTTTCAGGTTTCAAACTATATTAGTTAATAGCATCTCGAGGGTCTTAGACTCGATTTTGGCATGGAAATCGACTTTCTAGCGCTCGATTTCTAACACAGAAAACAAAAAAAAATTTCAAAGTCCATGTACAAGCCAAAATACCCACAAACAAATTTCAAAAATCCCAAACACATCAATCTCAATCCAAACTCAGATCAAACGGAGAAAGAGCTCACCTCACCAGCGAGGCGCGGCCGGGGGTGGCGCACGGCCTGCGTAACGCGCGGCCTGTGCTCGGCCGCAACCTGTGCCTCTGGGTCGCGCGAGGTGGTCCGATCTGGATCTTCTCCTTCTGGTTTTTTTTTTTTTTTTTTTTTTTTTTTTTTTCTCTAGGTTCTTCTCTCTCAAGCGCCGCGCGAGGCCTGGGCCTCTGGGTCGCGCGAGGTGGTCTGATCTTGATCTTCTCCTTCTGGTTTTTTTTTTTTTCTCTGGGTTCTTCTCATTCTGGTTTTTTTTTTTTTTTTTTTCTCTGGGTTCTCTGTTCTGGTTCCTCTTTTATTTGTTCTCTGATCTGGATCTTCTCCTTATATTTATATCGGTTGAAAATCGAGTACTAGAAACTCGATTCCAAACTCGAGTACCTGACCCTCGAGATGCTATTAACTAATATAGTTTAAAACCTGAAACTACTAACTAGATAGTTAGAGGAAAAAAATTAGTTAGCTATTTTGGCCACTACATAGTTTGAATTTTATGGTTAAAATGCAATTTCGTTCTGGAAAACGTAGCCGCAGACGCAGTATCCAAACGGGCAAAATATTTTATGCTTTAACCTCTCTCTTCACGGTCTCTCATCTCTCTCTTTCTCGCTCTCATTCTGACTCTCAGTTCCTCTCTCTGTCTCTCACAACAGCTCCTCCTTCCTCACTCCCTCTCTCACTTCTCTCTCGTTCAAAGCTTGCACTGGTGCTGGGTTTTGGATTTTGGAGGTTGGATCGCCCTGGATCGGTGGGTTTGATCGTTTGTATTTGGTGGATCGGTTTGGTTTGGGTTTGATTGTTTTCCGATGGTGGATCGGTTTGGTTTGATCGTTTGTTTTTGGTTTGGGTTTGATCGATTGGTTTTGGTTTGATGGTGGTGGCGTTGCTTTAGGGTGGTGGATTTTGATTTTGGCTGGATTTTGCTCAGCGGAGGTGGGTGGTTGAGAGACTATGGGAGAATACAAAAACGGTGCGTTGCATTTATAACGTTGAAGAGTGAGTACAGACGGTGCGTTTCAGTCTCTCTTTCTCTCTTCCCTTGTTGTTTCTCCACCATCATTTTCATTTCTGAACCAAGAAAATCTCCATTTTATACTTTCTCGGCAATTAAACAAAAAAGGGAATTAGACTTGTTTCTAGATCTGGATGGACAAGGTGGTGGAGGCTGTAGAAACGGCGAAGAAGGAATGGGACGAAGCGTATAGTCGGGCCACAGAGCATATAAAGGCGATCCAAGGGTACGGTAAATCTAGGGAGGAGCAGAATTCGAATTCGCTTCCGAGATTGAACGGGCTTGCACAGGACGCCTTGGCTTTGCTCTCCTCGCTCCAATTCAGGCTCGATCTTCTCGCGCCACAGTTGCCTACCGATGATCAAGTCCAATCAGCTACAGCTCTGCTCGATTCCTGGAAAAACGATTCCCACAAGTACTCAATCCTCTCTCTCTCTCTCTCTCTCTCTGTGAAATTTGAGATTGTACTCTATGTTTGGCTGCTGAGAAAATGTAGAAAAGTGAACTGGGAAAGGCATAGAGAGAAAAAGAAAATTTGGACTCTTTTGTTGAATTCTCCTTTTTTTTTTTTTTTCTTTTTTTCTTTTTTTAAATTATATATTGAATTGCCTGATAGGAACTGAACTTTGAAGCCAACTAGTTAAAAGCGATTGCATTGATTAGAGGATTATGTTGGAAATGAAATATAGTGAGTTCAACTATAGTTAGTATAATTCTCTGTTCTTTTACCATTTCTCAGCAACAAGACAATGCCCTGTGCTTTATTAGTTTTCTTAGAATTGCTGAAAAAGATGAGAGAAAAAAAAAATGTTAAATGGTAATGCTTGTGTTTTGTTGTGATTGTTGCTAGTTTGCGACAGAGTTTGAGAAATGCCAATTTACAAGCAAAGGCTAACATGAGGAAAGCTGCTCAGGAAGAGGTAATCAACTCCATGTTTAGATATACTCTCCCCTCAAAATTGAATGAGGAAATATATTTCTAATACCCCACCTTTGAAGTATCCCATTTTGTGAAAAGCTTGTAAGTTTTTATTTTATTTTATTTTACACAATGGGTCTTGAGCACGACCTCACTGTCTCCCTAAAACTTATGAGGGTAGGAGGTTCCAGTTGAGTTAGAGCACATTGGTGAGCTCTGAGGTCTGGTTTAACATAGTTGTGTTAATTGCAGAGAGAGCTATTGCTGGGTGGTGGAGGAGAGTCCACAATTCGCAGACGCAACTTACAGTATGTATGATGCTCTATATATTTGTTCCCAAATTTAATACTGGGATTGCAATTTTGGGCATACTTTATGAACTTCAACAAAGTTCGTCATATTTTTAATGTGGATTAGTTAATGTAGTGTATGATCTACAATTGTTTGTCAGGACAAAGGCTGGAATGACATCTGCTGCTGAAAGCATCACTGATAGCCTTCGGCGTACTCGCCAATTGATGGTTCAGGTTAGTAGCTATAGTTCTTCTTGTCGTGTTTTGTAATAGACTAATAGGTGTTTTTGTGGGATGTGCAATTAATTTACTCACTGGATCTTTATGTGCTTATAGGAGGTGGAAAGAAGTGCAAGCACACTCATGACTGTTGGTATGTCCTTTTAATTCCAACATCTCATATAAATTTAACATTGTTTGATCATAATGTACTGGATTAGATCTGATCTTTTATCCGGGTTGTTTCTTGTATTTTAGGTAATCAGTTTGGGTACTCTTTCTGATTTGATATAAACAAGGTTAAAAAAAATGATATTAAATAGTTAAGGAATCATAGAATTATGGTATGATTTTGATATGACTGCATGATTTAGCAATGATGTTGAATCTACTTTAATCCAATGATCAATTAGGGAAAAAAGAGTAGAATCTTCCAATATATGGGATTCATTTGAAGCTGCAGTAGAAATGTTAATTCATTTTCTATTAGGGTTGCATCACAAAGGAAAGATGCTGGGTTTTTCTTTTGGTATGTGGTTGATTCTCCCTCTTCATTACTCTGTCATATTTCAAGATGAATTACCTAGATTTCTGAAAAAATTTGTTCTTTGCAGCTCTTCTCCTTTATTACTTTAATCAACTATATAATGTGTAACCACTGCCCATTATAGTTGTAAGAAGATTTATGCAATTTTATTTTTTATTATTAACCATTTTCCATTCCCTTGTGAAATTTTATTATGGCCTTCTTCTTGTGGTTCATCCTGTGTGGGGATGCTAAAATTTTGGTCATCCCAAAAACTTGAATTTAAGTGTGTGTTAGAAGTAAGTGCTTGGCTCATTTTTATCTTGAGCATTATCATTTGTTTCTGGGAAGCCTACACAACTAGTTGGAAGTTATAGCTCTAACAAGTAAAGCACAATATTTTCTTTTTTCTTTTTTTTGCTTGCTGAAAGAACAATATATACGTTATGCTTGTTATCAAATTACACACACGGACTTAAGGACAGGAAATTTGGTCTGATGGAATAGAATTGTGTTGTAATTATGCCAAAAAAAAAACATGGGGTTAGTCCCTTAAATTCATATATCTGGATAATAATGACTTGGATTTTGGTTTTTAGTTTGGATCTAGTGATGAGGTTATAGTTTCTTCAAATAGTCATGTGGTTAGGCCTATGGTTGTAATCCCAGTTATCCGCCTCCAATTTCACAGATTCACCAAGTGATCTATCATGAGAAACTGGGAGCCTATGTAAAGATTATAGAATAATCCTCCTAAAGTGACCTCCTGGGCATGAGTCGGATAAACTGCTTAGCCCATTAAGGGTGAAAAGCCCCTATATTACCCTGTAACTAGTTCTGATGGGTGTGCTCAGTTGCCCATAGGATAGGAGTCTGATTAGCAATGAGGATTATTGTACAGTATGCTTTGTAATGTACAACTAATCCAAGTGAAGTTCTCCTATGTCATCTTAAAAAAAAGATCCTCCTAAAGTGAATAATGACAAAGAGACAAATTTGTCATCATATAGGCTTCACCATGAGGATGATGCAATTTGTTTTAATATTTTTGTTGTATGGTTTTGTGTGATTTGTTTGTTCTTTGTTTCCCGTCTTATTTATCTTGTAATGCTGTTTTCTTTCTTCTTCTTTTTGGTTAGATGCTCACGAGATGCATATTTATAAGAAATATTTTGCCAAAGTTTTATGTGATTGTATTGCTTCCTAGTATATAAGCGTAGACCATACTTTGTCAAAAACAAGAAAGAAAAGAACATAAACCGTTTGCAAGAACTTGGGACATGACTTTGTTCTATGTTTGTTTGGTTGGATTTGTAGAGGAATCAACCGGAGTATTAAAGAAGGCTGAAAGTGAATACAAAGGGCATCGCTCGTTGTTGATGCGAACCCGGAACCTACTCTCTACAATGCAACGCCAAGATGTCCTTGATAGGTAAAGAAGAAACTGTATTTTTCTCTGATGACTAATTATCTTCATTTGCACAAGTCCATTACTGAATCTTTCTCTGAACAGGGTGATACTTGCAGTTGGGTTTTTCTTGTTCTCTTGTGCTGTTCTTTATGTTGTCTCAAAGCGATTTGGGATACTAAAGTTGCAGCAAAAGGTTACTGCTGCCATAAAAGCTGGTATGGTGGGACAAGCCAAGATTGGAGATAGGGCTGTCGCAAATGGCATAAATGACAATGCAGTTCATAGGGTGGATGTTCCTTTAGATAGACCTATGCGTGATGAACTTTAAAGTTCTTTTCTTTTTGTCATGATCAAAAGCGTTGTCCTATAAAATGGCTCTCATACTTTCTTGTGCCCTTATCTAATGCAATGTGCCATAATCCCCTAATAATAGTTTTTCTTGTATTTTTGAAATCAAAAACATGTTTAGTTAGTTGAAATTAAAAAAATAGTTTTTTGAAGATAAAAAATGGAAAATATTAAAATATGTTATTGCTAGGATTTGAACTCTAATGCTAATTCAGTAAATGAGATAGATTTATTAAATTAAATGCGTGTTTTCATTTTGACTTTGGAAAATTAGAAACTAAAAATAGCTTTTTGCATATTTTCAGTTTCCTTCACAAATTGAGTTTTGAGAACAGTTTTTGTTTTCTGTCCATTTTGGGTTGCCAAACAAGTTTTTTAGTCTTTAAAAATAGAAAATTGTTTTTAGAAACAGAAAATAAAGGGGAAAAACAGTTACCAAAACATACCCTTAATATTTTAAAATTGAGAGAACAAAATTGAACATATTCCATATTTGAAGGTAGACGTGGCAAAATAGGTTGGGTTTGGGTTTGGGTCAAAAAATAAATCTTTTTAAGCGGATTAGAAATAGTTTGAGTCAATCAGGTTACAAATCGGGTTGGGTCGACCTGTATTTTCTGACATTAAATATTTTAATAAAAAAATTAATTCGTCATTTGGTAAGTCATGCAACAAATTACTTTGTATAAAATATGTTATATTGAATTCACCGCTCATATCAAGAATAGGCTCAACTCAACAAATTAATATTTGTCTAATAATTATAAAATTATACAAATCCCAACATTGCTAACTAAAAAAAAAGCAGCACAAATACAAAGGAGTGCAGTCTACAATTTGAAAATCCAATTAAAATAAATAGACAAATTTCACTTCAACATAATATCAACATCCCAAAATATAAAACAAAATTACAAATGCCCTATTGGATAGCTGATTTGACAAAGTATAAAAGCATATAGGAAATTTACAATCTTAAAAACTAATTTCATAATTTAATATCAACTGTGGTTGATACTCTGTTTTAATTTGAGAATATACATCAAAATTTGATTGTTTACTTATTTATACATGATCTCTTTTAGGAATATCGCGTCATTGTTAAGCAAAATACTCCAAAAATATAATGTCATTGTTAAGCAACACACACACCATAAAAATATTATATTTTATTTTGAAAATTCGTTTATTTTGGACATGGATTTTTTTTTTTAAAAGATCTAAGCATCCATAATTTGTGCCAATTTCATTGATATATTTCGGTTTCACTTTTTTTTTTTTTTCACCCTTATAAATGCTTTTCATACATGTCTATAATTTTAAATATATTTTTTTTTAACTCTGCTACAATCAGATTATCTTGGCCAACCATATTATTTTGACAAATCCACTATTATATTACAATTTCTTCTTATATCCTCTATACTTGCAAAACTTTTAGAAATTTAAAAATTAATAGTTATGTCATCATTGTTTGAATTGCAAGTTTTTGTAATTTAAAATTATGCATAAAAGATAAGCTTATAAATCATATAGTAAACAATATCCAATTGACACAAAATTTGACATATGAATTAAGAGCGTAAAGAACATGCATTTCAACGGTTAGATTCTCAAAACATGTAGTAATGCTAATTGATGGGTAATATAAAAAGTACAAATCGTCCATAAGCTTTGGTCCAAGAGAACAACATCCATCCAAGATAATCGTCTACAAGGAAAGAAGAAAGCAGTAACACTAGGAAGGAGCAATTTTGCCGTCTAAAGATAATAGATTGTAGATGATCGATGAACACTTAGTAAATTCTAAGGTGTTCCTTGCAAACCAAGACCAGTTACACCGCAATGCACTATTCCGAGACGTGGGGTGAATTTCCTAAAATTCGCTCTACTCTCCCCACTAAGTCTAGACATCTTTCACGATGATAGTGACATCTAAAAAGTTGACCCACACCAAATTTTCTATAAAAGGACCAAACCTCATCAAGCCAAGGTATACACAACTATTCATCCACTTCTTAAATTTGAGTCATTGAGAGAAATACTAACTTAATTTTTAGAGGGACTTTGGCCGGTTCTACCCCAATCAACTCCGAGAGTCTTTCTTCTTGTTTCAGGTTGTTGAGTTAGAGTTCAAAGCATACAGCCTATTGATTTCATATCTCATCATTAACGATATTGAGTAAAGTTGTAGTCTTAGGCTACAACCATTTTCGTAACTAAACTTTATCATAAAATTAATATATAAAAAAAAGTGCAATAGAACATTTTTATGTATAAAATTTGGCTACAAACCTAGTTATAGACTTAAGACTTCAACTTCCTCTAAGAAGCAAATATGTGTGCAATGCATGTAACAAGTGTTAGTTGGGTTAAGTGAGTCATGTGAAAGAAAAATGTCATTATCACAACTATTTATACAATTTTTGCCACAATTCGCCACATGGTAAATTGTAAGTGGTAGAGGTGTGAACTCACATGTACCACTACTTTTTTTCCACTACTCATAACTCAACACGTGTCAAGTTGTTGTCCTAGACTTCTAGCATTTTTTTTTTTTTTTTTTGAAAGTGAACTCAGATTTCATTCAATTATTGAGATAGAGGGTATCAACATACAAAGCGTCAACTATTGGCTGTGGATCTTCTTCCAGCCAAACTACTTCATCCTCCACTTGCCTAGCATATTTAGCCAACAAGTGGGCCACAATATTCGCACAACGTTTAACAAAACTAACTTCAAAATTTCGAAGACTAGCTGTTAGACACTGTATATCCTCATATATATGACCCAACCGTGACCCATTATGTTTAAAGGAAATAACAGTCCTAAGGACCGTGCTATTGTCACCCTCCAGGACCATGTCCGTGAACCCAACTTCCACCACGAACTCCATAGCTCTCCTGCATGCCAACGCCTCTGCTTCCTAACTATAAATGGACTCAAAATATGTTGTTGCTACTCCAGTAATCTTTTCAGCCTTCTCCACCCAATTTTGTTGCTAATCTCTTATGCCATGAATAAAGTTTCTCCGTCTTCGTTGTGAGGCCTTGGAGAGGAAAAATTTAGTATTTTTGTCCCTATATTTAAGCCGAGAGATTCGGGAACGTTGGTGCCAGTAAATTTCTTGCCGAAGGAGTAAATCATCTAGTTTCTTACTAGCTTCCAAATACTCCGCCTTTGTCTCTTTAGTAGGATCACAAACACTTAAGTACTCTACTCTGTTTTGAAGTCTTTTAATTTCTTCACTATCCGAGTTTGTTCTTGATGAGCCCCACGCTAAAAGTTCTTCCCCACAATTCGAAATTTTCTCCTTAACTCTAGTCAAGGCCAAAACACCCGCCACCCCCCTATCATTCCACGCCTCATTCACCTTCCCCTCACAATCATCATTCAAAAGCCATGCCTCCTCAAACTTAAAACCACGAACCCCTTTTGCTCTCACATTGCAATCCGTCCTAGTTTGTAGCACAAGAGGCCAGTGATCTGATGCATGGGAAAACAAGTGAACAACTGTACTTGCCAGATATTTTTCTCTCCAAGCTGAGTTGGCCACTGCCCGGTCTAGTCGTTGTTTAGTATTAGCTCTCCCTAGACGTTTATTATTCCACGTGAATGGGTAGCCATGAAAACCCAAGTCAGCCATGTTACATGAGTCTAAGGCCCACCCAAACTCTTCCATTTGCCTGTACGGTGGAGGATGCATGCTTTTCTGTTCAAAGGAATATAATATTGCATTAAAGTCTCCTATACAACACCAAGGCCCATTAACAAAACTCAGTAAGTGATATAATAGAGCCCATGACTTCTGTTTTTGACTTGCCTCAGCCCAACCATAGAAGCCTGTCAGGTACCACACATATCCATCCTCTTCCACAACTTTAGCCAAGACATGATGCTCCGTATAATTAACTACATCTACCTTCAATTCTGCTTTCCAAAGTAGTGCCAATCCCCCTCCAGTATTCGGTTTCTTGACTATAAGTTTATTCTTGAAAGGTAAATCTTTACAATGTGATGATACTCGAGATCGTCAGTCAAGTTCGTCAGACGGAGAAGATTCTTCAGCCTTCAGAGATGGTCACCGGTGTGGTGCCTGCCACAAAACCTCCGATGCCAAAGTCAGTATATAAAACTTTTCTTTAGAGCAAATCAATGTAAAATGAAAAGAAATCTCTCGTTGCTAGTCTGTGTGTATGTACCTTTCTCTTGGCAAGGTATGGGTATATATATATTCTTCTAAGGGCTCTAGTCGTTGGAGTAATTATGGGGATCTTCAATGCTCCTTTTTGTAACGTCCGGAGTAATGTGCTATTAGTATCCTCCAACGGATCTGTACAGTTGTCTTTGTAACTGTTTTGGGTTTGATTGTCTGCATTGAATATCCTGGATGTCTTCGTCAGCAACACTTGTGTCTGGTTCTCTTAACCAGAAGCTATATTCGTCGGTACTGGTGGCATCGTCCATACGAAGTGGGCTCGTCGGTCCCGTCAGTTGCCCCCCGATTCTGTGTTCGTCATTTAACTGACGAATATAGAATACGAAGAGATTCCTGTCTATGAGTGTCGTTTGGGATTTCGTTCCGCATTAAATGAGTAGTGGCGGCGCTTCGTAAATCGTGGCCTACGTGGCACGTGCTGAGGGGTGGGACTTAATGCTTTGATGGGTGAGACTATTGGTCTTCCCGCTGTTTTTTGCAGTTTTCCCAAGACCTTTGTTTAAAAGCTTTTTCCCTGTTCACTGTCTTCAAAATTTCTCCAATCATTTGCTCTGGTCATCTCCTCCGGCGATCTTTTTCTGCGATTTTTCTGGTGGTGGTGCTTCCTTGGCCGTTCGCCTTCTTTAAGGTATGCACATTTTTCTTTCAGCTTTTGTGTTTAACTTTCCTTGCCTCGTTGTTGCATCTGATTTCTTTTTCCCTTTTTTGTTTGCTTCTAAAATTCATGGGGGTTTAGCTTGCTGTTGTGTTTTTCTTTTCTGGGTTTCATGGTTGATTACTCTGAGGTTAGGGTAGCTTGTCCATCAATTTCATTTCTTTTTGCTCGCCTAGGAGGGTCTTTAGGGGTTCCTTCTAACATCGAGGATTTTGTTTTTGAGGGTAACTGCCTTAGTGTCGCTTTGGCTGATTTGTTGCCTTTGCTCCGTCAGTCTTTAAATTGGTTTATAAACGAGGTTGGAGAGCGAATAGGCATGTCTGAGGTTAGGTCGAGCGAGCTTGAGACTGGGTTGTCGTCCAGCGGCGGCCCAGCAGAGGAAGATACTGCCGTTTCCAGTCCTCGGGAGGTTAGGGCTTTTTATGCCCTGGGAGAGGAGTGTGGGTTGGACGCTGATACTTTGACGAGGTTTAGAGACAGATTTCAGTTCCCGGATCGGGTTAGGGTTCGTCTACCCGGTGAGGAGGACCGGGCATGCCACTTTTTTCCTGGTGAAGTATGCTTTTATGAAGCTGCTTTTACTTGTGGATTGAGATTCCCCGTCCATCCGTTTCTGATGGAGTTGCTGGATCATTTTGGTATCGCACCTGGGCAACTTATGCCTAATTCCTGGAGGATTTTGGTCAGCTGTATGGGAATATGGCTGGCGGCCAATGACGGGGATATGCTCAGGATTGATGAGTTAGCATATTTGTACCGTTTGAAAGCGTCGAAGGAGCATGGGTATTACGAACTAGTGCCTTGGGAGAGGAGGACTAGGATCGTCAAGAAATTACCTTCGTCGTTCAGGTATTGGAAATCCAGATTCTTCTATGTGTCTGGAGAAGATTTTGAAACACCCTCGGATGAGTTTTGGGGTGATCTCCCGAGGTTACGTCGTCGGTGGGAAACCCCGACTTTAGGTGCGTCAACACTTCTTCTTCATTCCCTGAGTTATGTCCTGCTTCCATTCATGGCTAATAACACCTTTTTTTTTTTTTTTTTTAGCAAAGAGAAGACCAAAACTTAAGAGCAGGTATAGAGGGCGTGTGGAAAAAGCCATAGAGTACGCACAGACGATCGAGAGTTGGGACGATCTTGTTGATCCCAGGACTCTTGCATTCTATTGTCTTGGGCCCGAGCCCTCTGCATTTGTTTTAAAAACTGTTGACAGAGAAGGAAAAAAGAGTAAGTGCTATCTTCGTCGGTACTTTTATCCTTACTTTTCTTTTCCAAGTACTAGCTTCGTCAGTATTTCTTCCCTTTCTCTCTCGTGTGCTTATTCAAGACTAATATTTTCCTTTTTGGCAGAAATGACGTCTAAGTTTAACAAAGACATGTACGCCAAGATGAGGGCGAAGAAGGACGAGCCCTTGTCTAACATCGACAAGAAGGCCGTACGGGTGAGGGGCGCTTCAGTCATTCCGCAAGTCACCGTCACTCCTCTCGTCTCCGGCACTGAGACGACGAGGACTGCTTCCCCATCTACTTCCGTGGAAGAGCTTCCGACGCCTGCCTCAAAAAGGCCTCGTCTGACGGAGGTGGAAAAGGAGAAAGGGGAGGCTTGTCCTTCTTCAATCTGGGGAGACGAGAGGCTGGCGGTTGAACGGGCTCACAGCCTTGTGACTGCTGACGAACTGAAGACTCTCTCTGGAGTCCCCCTTAGCAAGGTGGCTGGTGGGCAAGTCCACAAGCTCGTCCAAGTAAAGCACTTCTTCCTCTCTTCTTTTTTTTTTTTTTTTTTTTTTTTTTTTACTGAAAGTTTAAATTACAGGTTCTGGGGGAGAGCATGCATATCGCTTCGGAATATCTCATTCAGGAGGCTAAGCTGGCGTCCCTTTTTTCGAGGGTTCAAGCCTTGGAGGGCGAAAATTCTAAGCTGAAGAAGAACCTTATCGATTCTATGGACGAAGTCACAACTTTGAAGGAGAAGGTTAAGGTCTTGGGTAACGACCTTAACGTTGAGCGTCAGTTGCACGTAGAGAAGGACGAGCAACTTCAGAATGCGAGGGAGTCACTCAAAACCATTGCGGCTCGGTCCGTTGAAGCATTCCAAACCACTGAGGAGTACAACACCGTGCTCTTCAGTTGGTATTTCAAGGGCTTTGAGCTTCTCCGTCGGTATATGGCCAAGCATCCGACTGGTGTTGACATCGGGAACCTGGACCTGGAGGATGTGGATAAAGAAATGGCCGCTGACGAAGCTGCCCTTTCCTTGACTTCAGCGAGTGATGTTCCAGAGGATGCTCCAATTGACGATGCTGCTGCTGGTGGTGCCCCTCCCGAAGACTGAACCTGCTAAAAAAATTTTTTGTGTTGCCCGTCCTGTTTTGGGCATTTGTTTATCCCTCTTTTTTTTTTTTTTTTTTTTTTTTTTTTTTTTTTTTTTATATCTTCTTGGAGAACAATTTTAATTTATTTTGGGAACAGAATTTTTAGCCCAGTGTTTATGGGCTTTTAGTTGTAAAAACAATGGTGATTTGCCTGCCAGCTTCAGGCTTCTAATTTTAATCATTCGGTACTTACTTGCATTTGGTTATGTTTGCCATATTTATTGTCTTGATAGCATACTAGTTGTCAGTTGTGAGTTTTCTTCGAGGTTTTAATCCCGCTGTGTAGCCTTTTGTCTTTGATCCTCTTGGCATATGCTTATTCGTCGGAGGGGAACCTCGTTTACTTAGCTAATTTTAGCTTTAGTTAGCTTTCTTCGTCGGTAACTCACATCCGTCTACGCGGAATCTGGTTACTCGGCAATTTTTGGCTTTCAGTAACTTACATCCGTCGAGGCGGAATCTTGTTACCTTTAACTTCGCTCGTTCGTCAGTAACTTACATCCGTCGAAGCGGAATCTTGTTACTTAGCCACTTTTGGCTTTTAGTTTCGTTTGTTCGTCAGTAACTTACATCCGTCGAAGCGGAATCTTGTTACTTAGCCATTTTTGGCTTAAGTCTCGTTTGGTCGTCAGTAACTTACATCCGTCGAGGCGGAATCTTGTTACTTAGCCATTTTTGGCTTTTAGTTTCGTTTATTCGTCAGTAACTTACATCCGTCGAAGCGGAATCTTGTTACTTAGCCATTTTTGGCTTTTAGTTTCGTTTATTCGTCAGTAACTTACATCCGTCGAAGCGGAATCTTGTTACTTAGCCATTTTTGGCTTTCGTTTGTTCTGGATTAAGCCTGTTTGCACAAAGAGATTAGCTGAATAATTCATTTATTGATTGATAATGATGCATATATCATTCTATTACACATTACTGATGGTATTTCTTCAGATGTTCGATATTCCATGGCCTCGGGAGTTTTTCTCCGTCCATGGTCTCCAGGTGATAACTCCCTTGTCTGGAGTAGTGAATGACTTTGTATGGTCCTTCCCACGAGGGGCCGAGCTTTCCTTGAGCTGGGTCCCTGGTTGCCTGGGTCACCTTGCGCAGGACGAGGTCTCCTATGTTGAGTCTCCTGAGTTTCACCCTTCTGTTGTAGTAATCAGTCATTTTCTTCTGGTATTCAGACATCTTGTTGAAGGCTCTATCTCGAACTTCGTCAAGACAATCCAGATCTACTCGCAGGAGGTCGTCATTGTCTTTTTGATTAAAGGCTTCCCTCCTGGTGCTGGTTAACCCTACTTCGACTGGGATAACTGCTTCTGTGCCGTAGGTAAGCTTGAAGGGGGTCTCTCCTGTCGGGGTTCTAGCCGTGGTCCGGTAGGCCCACAAGACGTTGGGCAGCTCGTCCGGCCATGCACCCTTTGCCTCGTCCAGTCTGGTTTTTATGATCTTGAGTAACGTGCGGTTCGTCACCTCCGTCTGTCCATTCGCCTGCGGATGTCCTGGTGATGAGAACTGGTTCCTGATGCCCAAACCTGAGCAAAAATCCTTGAAAGCCTGGCTATCGAACTGTCGTCCGTTGTCTGATATGATCGTCCGCGGGATCCCGAACCTGCAGACAATATTCTTCCATACGAACCCCTGTATCCTAGCCTCGGTGATGGTTGCCAATGCATCTGCTTCAACCCATTTAGTAAAATAATCAATAGCAACAAGTAGGAATTTTACCTGACCTTTGCCTTGAGGCAGCGGACCGACGATGTCAATGCCCCATTGTGCGAACGGCCAGGGAGATGTTATCGTCGTTAGCTTTTCTGACGGTAATCGTTGAATGTTCCCAAACCTCTGACATTTGTCACATCTCTGGACGAACTTTGTGGCGTCATTTTGCATTGTTGGCCAGAAGTAACCTGTATGCATGATTTTTCTTACCAGGGATCTTGGTCCTGCGTGATCTCCGCAAATTCCTTCATGAACCTCTCTGAGGATGTATTCCGCTTCTTTTTCATCAACGCACCTCAGGTAGGGCATGGAGAAACCTCTTTTGTACAGAGTATCATTGAGAATTGTGAACCTGGTGGATCTCTTCTTGATCTTTCTGGCTTCATGTGCATCCTGGGGTAAATGGCCATCTTGGAGGAAAGAAATGATGGGCGTCATCCAACTGCTTGCGTCCTGGAGTGTGAAAGTTGTGGCTTCTTCTATGCTGGGACTTCCCTGTATTTCCATCATTAGGTCTGTCTTTGAATCTTCTACTTCTGACGAAGCTATCTTTGACACTTCGTCGGCGGCCACGTTCTGGTTCCTTGGGATCTGGACGAACTCCACTTTTTCAAACTCTTGAGTTAAGTGTTTCGTCAATCTGAGATATTTCTGCATCCTTTCTTCCTTTGCTTCATATTCTCCTTTGATTTGTCCAATCACTAACCTTGAATCGTTCTGGACTAGTAGATTCCTGGCTCCAAGTTCTTTTCCGAGCCTTAAGCCTGTCAGGATTCCTTCATACTCGGCCTCGTTGTTGGTGGCTGGGAATTTTAGTTGAACTCCATACCTTAGCACTTCTCCGTCAGGAGTGGTTATGACGACCCCTACTCCTCCTCTTTTCTTTGTTGACGAGCCGTCAGTCTTTATCACCCATGTCTCGTTCATGCTGGCAATGCTCGGCTCGTCTGGATAAGTATACTCGGGGATGAAGTCTGCCAGGGCTTGTGCTTTGATGGCCGTCCTTGAATGGTATTCCACGTCAAATTGGCTGAGTTCAATCGCCCACTGGACCATTCTGCCTGCTGCCTCAGGTTTGGTCATAGATTTCTTGATGGGTTGATCCGTCATTACTAGAATCGGGTGCGCCTGGAAATACTGCCTGAGCTTGCGCGAGGCTACTATCAAAGCAAATGTGATCTTCTCAGTCTTTGGGTATCTGGATTCCGCTCCCTGGAAGGCTTGGCTGACATAGTAAACTGGAAGCTGTTTCCCATCCTCTTCTCGGATCAAGGCGGCACTGACGGCTGTAGATGAGACTGCTAAATACAGGTACAGATTTTCACCTTCTTTCGACGGGCTCAGGAGGGGTGGATTGCTGAGGTAACGCTTGAGCTCCTGGAACGCCGCTTCACACTCGTCGGTCCATTCAAAAGCTTGCTTCAGGGTCTTAAAGAACGGTAAGCATTTATCAGTGGCTCTAGACACAAACCTGTTAAGGGCTGCGATCCGGCCTGTGAGCTTCTGGACTTCCTTGACGGTCTTAGGTGATGTCATGTTAATTATTGCTTGCACTTTCTCAGGATTTGCTTCTATCCCCCTCTGGGATACCATGAATCCAAGGAACTTCCCTGAGGCCACACCAAAGGCACATTTACCAGGATTCAGCTTCATTTTGTATTGCTTGAGGGTCTCGAATGTCTCTTTGAGGTCGTCCAGGTGTGTAAGCTCTTCCCTGCTCTTGACGAGCATATTGTCCACGTATACTTCCATGTTTTTTCCTATCTGCTTGGCGAACATTCTATTCACTAACCTCTGATAAGTTGCCCCTGCGTTCTTCAGCCCAAAAGGCATCACCTTATAACAGTAGAGCCCCTGGCTGGTGATGAAGGCAGTTTTCTCCTGGTCTTCGTCAGCCATCTTGATTTGGTTGTATCCTGAGAATGCATCCATGAAAGTTAACAATTTGTGCCCGGAAGTGGAATCTACGAGCTGGTCTATCCTTGGGAGAGGGAAGCTGTCTTTTGGGCAGGCCTTGTTCAGATCCGTGAAATCCACACACATTCTCCATTTCCCGCTTGCCTTTTTTACTAAGACGACGTTGGCGAGCCATTCTGGGTAGTACACTTCCCTGATGAAACCTGCAGTCAAGAGTTTACTCACTTCGTCTGTGATTGCCTGGTCTCTCTCGGGTGCAAATGTCCTTCGTTTCTGTTTGACGGGCTTTCTCTCCGGGTCCACATTCAGCCTGTGTTGTATGACCCCCGGGGATATGCCTGGCATGTCGTCATGACTCCAGGCAAAGACGTCTAGGTTGTCTCTAAGAAACTGAATAAGCCTCGTCTTCATTTCAGGGCTCAAGGTTGTCCCTATCCTGGTTGTCTTCGTCGCCTCCCCTTTGATGAGTTTTACTGCTTCCAGGGCCTCCACCTTTTCTCCTTCCTTTTCTTCTATTATCCAAGTGTGATTCTCTTTAGCTGCCAAAACAGCTTGGTAGCATTCTCGAGCTAACACTTGGTCTCCCTTGACTTCTCCAACACCGTTTTCTGTTGGGAATTTTACCTTCAGGCAGTAGGTGGATGTGGACGCCTTCCACTTATTAAGTGCTGGTCTTCCGATGATGACGTTATAAGATGAAGGACAATCTACCACCAAAAAATCTATCTGACGAGTTGATTGTTTTGGGTACGTTCCCACTGTTACTGTTAGTGTTACTATTCCTCTGGGATATACTCTGTCGCCACTGAAGCTGACGAGGGGGGAGTCGAAGGGACGAAGTCTTTTGGGATCAAGCTTCAACTGTTGAAATGCGGGAAAATAAATGATATCGGCAGAGCTACCATTATCCACGAGGATCCTCTTGGTGTTGAACCCTTCTATGGTGAGCATTATGACCAAGGGGTCATTGTGTGGTTGCTTCACCCCTCCTGCATCATTCTCGTTAAAGGTCATATCTTGGTCAGTTCGTCTGTGTTTTGACGAAGGTGTCATGTGGACGCTGTTTACCTGCCGTTGATATGTTCTCTTGAGTGACTTGAATGATCCCCCTGTAACGGGCCCTCCTGTGATCGTTTGTATCTCCCCGATCACATTTTGCGGAGGTTGGGATTGATGACCGTTGCCCGAGGGCTCAGGTCGGCCTTTGTTCTCGTCTCGGGGTTTATTGTAATCTCCCTTCTTTACAAATTTCTGTAACTTTCCCCTTCGTATCAATTCTTCTATTTGTTCTTTGAGGTCTCTACAATCTTCTGTATAGTGGCCATGATCTTTATGGAATCGGCAGTACTTACTCTTGTCACGGACGTTTGGGGACGAATGTAGTGGTCGCGGCCACCTAAGGTAATGCTCGTCTTTGATCTGCGTGAAAACTTTGTCAACAGGCATAATAAGAGGGGTGAATTTTACCGTTCTAGGGTTTTTATCGTCTTTCCTCCTAGCTCCGTCATTGGCTCGACGATCCTGCCTCTCCCTCTTCTGTCCCCTGCGGTCATCCTCTCTTCTTCCCCTGTCCCCTGGTCTATCCCCGTCCCTGATGGCAGCTAGCGCGTCTTCAGCATTCATGTATTTCTGCGCCTTGAGAAGCATTTCAGCCATCGTCTTCGGGGGATTCTTCGCGAGTGAAGTGACGAGTTCCCTAGTTCTCAGTCCGGCTTTGAAGGTCGTCAGCTGCACTTTGTCATCAGCCTCGTCTACCTCCAGTGTTTCCCTTGTGAACCGCTTTACATATGATCTCAACGTTTCCTTTTCTCCTTGTCTGATGGTAAGCAAATGGTCGGCGGTCCTCTTTGGTCGTTGTCCCCCAATAAAATGACGCAGGAAGGCGCTGCTCAACTGCTCGAATGTATCAATGGACGATGTTGGCAACTTCGTGAACCATTCTCGAGCAGCTCCCCTGAGAGTGGTTGGGAAGGAACGACATAATATCTCATCTGGAGGCTGTTGAAGTCCCAAGGTTGTTTTGAAGGTATTCAAATGATCTTGAGGATCCTTCAGCCCATCGAAAGGCTCGAGCTGAGGCAACCGGAATTTGGACGGAACTGGACAGTCAAGGACTGTTGTTGTGAATGGTGAATCCGTTGCTCGGACCATTCGATCCACGCTTCGTTCCGTCTTCTCCTTGATGGCATTCCTAAGTTCGTCCATTTTTCTCCTCATCTCTCTCAGCATATCTGAGTCTTGCTCGGTCGGAGTGGTGGGCCTTCGCGGATCACTCCTTCTATGACTATCCCCTTCTCCTTCTTGACTTCCTTTGGACCTATTCTCCTCTTGCTGAAGCCGTAGCTTCATCTCCTGGTTCTGTCTGGTCAATTCTTCTACTGTGGCTGCAAGAGCTTGGATTTGTTGGGCTAAGGCTGCACAATCTTGATTGGACTCCATCTGAAAAGAGTAATTGATCGGGAACTATAATTTCGAATGTAAATATGAAAATGTCGTTCCCACAGACGGCGCCAAACTGATGATACTCGAGATCGTCAGTCAAGTTCGTCAAACGGAGAAGATTCTTCAGCCTTCAGAGATGGTCACCGGTGTGGTGCCTGCCACAAAACCTCCGATGCCAAAGTCAGTATATAAAACTTTTCTTTAGAGCAAATCAATGTAAAATGAAAAGAAATCTCTCGTTGCTAGTCTGTGTGTATGTACCTTTCTCTTGGCAAGGTATGGGTATATATATATTCTTCTAAGGGCTCTAGTCGTTGGAGTAATTATGGGGATCTTCAATGCTCCTTTTTGTAACGTCCGGAGTAATGTGCTATTAGTATCCTCCAACGGATCTGTACAGTTGTCTTTGTAACTGTTTTGGGTTTGATTGTCTGCATTGAATATCCTGGATGTCTTCGTCAGCAACACTTGTGTCTGGTTCTCTTAACCAGAAGCTATATTCGTCGGTACTGGTGGCATCGTCCATACGAAGTGGGCTCGTCGGTCCCGTCACAATGTATCTCAAAACCCTCCTTATCTAAATGAGTTTCCATTAAAAAGCACACCATGGGAGCTTGATCCCTCACAATCTTGCAAAGGCTTCAAACTGTCCAAGGGTTCCCAAGCCCTTGGCAGTTCCAACTCAATATCCTCATTGCGCTCGGCAAGGGAGACCATACACCCCCGCCGCTTCATAATCATTAACACCCTCTAGTTTCTTCTCACGCTTACTCGTCTTTCTTTCTGTATCTTGCTCACTGTCTTCTTCTTTCTGCGTCAGTCCCCGTTTGCCTAGGATCATGTTGGGCTCAGCTACACTTGATTTTTTATGTTCCTCATTGTTACGGGCCATCCTTGTCCATGTGGGCCTTATTTTAGTCTCCTCAGGCCCAACACAAACCTTATCTTCCACGTGCACACCAGAATCCTTTCCTACGTTCAACACATTATTCTCTGCATGCAGCATTAAATCATCCTTAGTTGTAAGATTATTCGGCCTCCACTCCTCATGAACGTTACTTTTACACCCCACTGCCAGCCAATCCATATCCGATTCAGCATTCACTACAATCTCGGCCCTATTACTTCTCGCGTCTTGAATATCCCTGGAATTACCGAAAATTCCTTTTCCGTTACCTTCTTGCTCACTAGGGTTTGCATGATTGAGACTATCTGCCGCCGCCTCCTCCTGATCGTTGGATTTTGGACCTTCATCTTCAACCACTGTATCGCGACGAAAATTCTTCGTTGGGCTTGACCACCTCCGTGCCCCACTTGCTTTCAACCACTCTCCATATTGGAAAGAAGTTTCCTTGCCATTTTTCGTTACTGTAAAGTACTAAGCACAGTGCCTAGTATCATGCCCCAACAGCCCACAATGGTGACAGAATATTGGAAGTCTCTCATACTTAAACGTGGTCCAAACTTTTTCCCCATCCAAACTTGCTATAGGAAGCCCCCACGCCGCAGCGGTTTGGATATTGGGATAGCCACCTTAACCCTCATGAATAGGCTCTATTGATCTTGTTTTCTTCTCTTTTTGACTTCCTCCACTTCTCCCAACCTCTTTCCAATCTCCATCGCCACTCTAGGGCAAACCATATCAAACGGCACTCCCTAGATTTGCACCCATAATGAAACGGTTTCAAACTTAGCATTTTTCGCTGTCATTCTTGATTATCAAACGTCCAAGGACCACCTTTCCATACCTTCTCCAACTCAAACTCTGATTTGAATTTAAATTGGAATAGATTTGACCCCACCTCAATGATCTGCAACTCCTCACTCAGGCCCCAAGCTCTTCTCAACGTGTTCAAAGCTGCTTTCTTGTCTACAAACTTTGTTCCAATTATATTTTATTTTATTTTTATACAAAATAGAAACTTTATTCCATCAGAATCTAAGCAAGTATATATGTCTTTGTTTGTGTAAAACTCTTTTCTAGATACTTGGGGCCCATTTGGTACGTGTGTTTAAACAACAGTTTTCAGTTTTTTTGGAAATATGTGTGGGTGAAAAAGTATGTGGAAATACGTGAATGTTGTTTAAAAACTGAAAACATTTGTTTAAATACATGTACCAAACGGGCCTTGAATTCCCCACCTTCCTCTCACCATCACATCAACTTTGCATTTGTGGATTGACTAACTTTATGGTTCCGTTTGGATACAGCTGAAAAACACTTTAGTAAAATAAATTTTAAATATGTGAATAGTACTGTGAGATTTATTTTTAATGAAAAAATTGCTAAAAAGTGTAGTTTGCAGCTGTAAAAAAAAAAAAAAAAAAAAAAAAAAAAAAAAAAAAAAAAAAATCTAAAACGCAAAGCGCAAAATGTGGGAAGCACAATATAATCTTCAACACAAACAAACCCTAAATCTTTCCTTGAACCCTTTTGTGGCGGGAAGCAAAAACCCAGGGTTTAATAAAATATTTTAAAAAAAGAAAAAGACAAAACCCTAATTAAACTCCCCAATTTCTTAAGTTGAGAAGCAACAACAAAAAGCCAAATAAATTGGATAAGGAATTTTTGGGCCAAAATAGCTAACTAAACATAACATTCCAACTATATAGTTAGTAGTTTCGGTTTTCAAATTATATTATTTACTAGCATCTTGAGTCTAAAAAACTCGATTTTGGTATATAAATCAAGTGTCAAAGACTCGATTTTTATGGTCTGATGTGGCATTTGTTTCCCACCTGAAAATTGAGTCTTTAAGGCTCGATTTATAAACCAAAAAATTTTCAAAAAAATTTTAAGTCTCAGTCTCCCTTACAAGCCGAAATATCCAAAAAAAAAAAAAATAATTAAGAAATTCAGAAACACAATAATCCCAATCTCAGTACAATCAAATCAGATCAGAGGGGAAAAGAAGACTCAGATCAGACAGGAGCATCAAATCAGATCAGAGGGAGAAAGATGCCTGGGTCTCGCGTGTGGCGCGGCCTGGGTCGCGCGTGCGACACGGCCTGCCTTGCGTGCTGGGTCGCACACGGTGCACGGCTTAGGTCTCTTGGCCTGGGTCACGCACCTGGTTTCTGTTTTTTTTTTTTTTTTTTTTTTTTTTTTTTTTTTTTTTTTTTTTTCTCTAATGTTCTGTTCTGGGTTTCTTTTATAAGGGTTGAGTCTTAGAGACTCGATTTTTATGTGGTCGATTTATAGGCCAAAATCGACTTAAGATGCTAGTAAATAATATAGTTTGGAAACCGGAACTACTAACTATATAGTTGGAATGTTATGTCTAGTTAGCTATTTTAGCCGAATTTTTGTGCTCAGAAACACAACTCCTCCACTCTCCACTATCACTATGTACTGGCTCGCCACTAGAAACGCCGTCATTTCTTTTCCCCGGTGGCGTTCTCTCTCTCTCTCTTGCTCCGTTCCCCTGCTCGTGCATACACCTCATTCCGCCCTTCACCAACGCTCCTGTAATCTCTCTCTCTCTCTCTCTCTCTCTCTCTCTCTCTCTATATATATGTGTGTGTGTGTGTATATTTTATTGCAAGCTAACTATTAATCTATAGGGGATTTTTTTTGTGTGGGTGTGGATAAAAAATGTTACTACTATTAGGAAATTATGGAAATGGTGTGGAATTAACGATTTTTTTTTAAAATTTTTTTTATGCAATAGATGAAGTTGGGAAATGGGTATTAAGTGATTCTTATACCTGCATTTTGTGTTTGTTTCAACAAGGAATGTCGGTTCAACGTCGAATTGTATTTTAAAGTATGTGTTACGTGTTAAAACTAAGAATTTCATTGCAACAAGAAAGATGTGCATGAATCAAGAGTGGAAAATAACAAGCATAATGATATATCCACTTAAATGCATTACCTGTGTTTGGGTTTTATATATCAATTTCAGCTATGAGTATGACTCATTTCAATGTTTCTGTTTTTGGTATATGTAATTGCATTTGGGAATTTTCAAATGCGCATTTGATAAACTAATACGGTGAGATTGTTATTTCTGTTTTTGTGTTATGTGTAATTGGTCTATGGGCCGGCTTAGTATAGGAATGTGCCATTAATGATATAAAACCAATTTATTTGTATTTTAAATATGTCAATAGTATTTTGGTAAGGAAAATAAATTAAAAAAAGGTAAAAGTTTTTTTTGCCCCTTAAATTTGCATGAAGTTTTTTTTTTTTTTTCGTCCCTAAACTTTAAAAGTTCTTTTTTGGTTAATAATCTATTGAAAATGTTACACCTTTTGTCCTTAAACTTTTAAAAAAAAAAACCTTTTTTTTTTTGGGTCCCTAAACTAACGAAAGGCTCCGTTTTTGTCCTAAAATTTTAAAAAATCTTTAATAATGTGCATGTGATCAATAGTTTCATGCCACCTGTTCACCTCATGTGTGTATTTTTCTTTAATAAAAAAAATGTAATTGTCCATATCAGGCATGTCAAATTCCCTAAAGCTAAAAATAGTGTGACCTAGTTAGACACATGGGATAAAAGTTAACAAGAGTGCATGGAAGGACAAAAAGTGTAACATTTTCAATAGTTTAGGGACAAATAAAAGAACTTTTTAAAGTTTAGGCTTGCTTTCGGAACAGAAACAATGTTTTTTGCCTAGAAAAAACTTAAGTGATATAGCTGATAACTGTATTTAATATTTAATTCCTGATTTTTCTTTTCTGTTTTGATTTTAAAATCTAAATCATGAGATTTTGTTGTAATAGGTACAGTTGCAGACAATTGGAGCAAATCTATTGTTTCAAAGGTCAGAAAGTTTTCAAGGGAAGCTCAAAACCCACCAAGAAGCTTAAAGCATCAAGTGATACCCTAAATGATAAGGATCTTTCTCACTTACTATGGTGGAAGGAGGTTTGCTAGTTCATTCATTTTTGTTATGTTGCTTGATTTGTCCTGCTGCCTTAATACGTTTAAAACATGAAATTTCTTGAGAGCTTTAAGTAAGGCCTTTCATACTCGTGGTTTCTTTATTGTAGAGGTTAAGATATGCAGGAAGCCTTCAACCGTCCAGCTGATTAAAAGGTCACATATTCCAATTTGCTAGCCTTGGATGTTAACTTGAAAAAATGGGAGGTGAGCTGTTATAATGTTGGTGAGCTCTTATAATGTTGTTGTTAGCCTTGTAGCTTAACTAAATCCTCCTAATGTTTCTAAAGGAGACATCCAGGAATCAAATCCCCCCTCCCCCAACTATCCAATTATTAAAAAAAAAAAAAAAGGAAAAAAAACCTAATTGATCATTATCACTTTTTATTCCAAAAGAAAAAAAAAAATGTTGCCATTAGCATACTTATGATTTAGGAAAACCAAAAAGACAAAACAGAGACTTGACTGGGTCTTTTCTATTTCCTGATTTTTAATATATATATTCAGTGTCATGCATTCAGTTTGCATATTTAGATTATATGAGGTCCAGAATTCAAGTAGCCTGTTTAGGAACATTGTTCTTTTAAAATTTTAATTAATGAAATGGTCAGCAGAACTAGAGCCGTGTAGCAGGTTGGTGATAAGCTATTAAACGTGAAATTGAATCTTGAAAAAGGGGTAGGTTTTGGATTTATGTTAAAAAAATGGGCTGGTTTGCAGTAATGTTGATCTGCAGTTTGATTATTTAGTCCTCATCCTATGCCTAAGCCAAGTGGGTAGGACTTTCATGCATTAAATTATCATCTCTCTCTCTCTCTCTTCCCTGGAGATGTCAACGTAATCTAAACACATAGCATTGGAGAATCTTAGGATGTACATCTCGATCATCAGTTACAAGAATGTAGGTATGCCCAAATAACTCACATTCACGTTCAACTAGAACTCAAAACCTTTCTTTCTCAAAAAAAACAAAAAAAAAAGAACTCAAAACCTTCTTGCAATCTTCGTTTTACATCTAAAGTTTCGTCTTTATTTAAGAACTGAAATGCTGGAACTGACAGCATAAACACTTGGTTTCATCAATGTTCCTTAAGTGCGCCGCTTGCTTTTACTAACACCCCACCTCTACCACCCTTTTTTTAAGTTAGAATTGAGGGAGGGTATTTGGGGCTGTTTGGTTTTTAAAAAACCAACACTCATTACTTCTCATTCAATTTTCATCACTCATTACTTGAAATACTTAGTTTCCTAAACCCTACACATTTGGTACACTGTTTTCAACTTCTCATCGCTCAAATATTTTTACTTTTTGTGAGACCCGCCTGAGCACCATGTCAGGCTCACGGTTACCATGCCCGCGTAACACACTGCCATTTCATTTATTTTCCTCTAACCCACATAAAACACTGCCATTTCATTTATTTTTTCCCTTCATTCCCTTCAGCCCTGTTTCTCCCAAAATTTTCCCTTCAGCCCTGTTTCTCCCAAAACCCTCGACGAACCTAGCGCCGATCTCCACCTCACCCAGCGCCAATCTCCCAAAAATTTTACTATTTCTTTTTTCCTCTGATTCGTCTTCATTCTCCTTCTCAAGTGCGACAGATCGAGTAGATCGGCGCGTGCGACGGCTGAGCTCGGGACGATGCACTCCACTAAAGAATCTATAGATCAATATCTCTCTCCATCTTTATCACTTTTGCTCTTGCTGTTTCTCGTTGCGGCTATATATCCCTCTCAATTTTTTGATTTAGGAAATTTGTGGGTATATGGGTTGTGTTGTGTTATTTGATATTAGGTTCTTGTTTATGGGTTTGATGCTTTTATTTTCCCCTTTGGTTCCTTGATTCTTCAATTTGATGGGTTCTAGTTTTTTGCTCAGCACTGTTCGTAGATGGGATGGGGAGAGAGAGCAGATTGGTATGGGGAGAAGAGACGAAATGGGTATGCAGAGAGAGGAATGTTGGTATGAGCTCTGGCCGGTCTGAGAGCTCTGCCGCCGCGGGTTGGCTGAGGTGGGGGCTCGGTAGGCGTGGCTGGGCTGAGGGTTCAGAAGTGTGAGGAGTACTTGGAGTTGGGAATGGAGAGTTTTTGTGGGAGGTAACTACACATAAAATTCTAACTATATAATTAGTTGTCAATGTTTTCAAACTATATTTTTTACTAGCATCTCGAGTTTCAAACACTCGATTTTGGCACATGAAAATCGAGTTTCTAAGACTCGATTTCCAAATATATATAAGCAAATAAGAGAGGTACCAGAACAGAGAACAACCCAGAGAGAGGAAAAAAAAAAAAAAAAACCAGAATGAGAAGAACCCAGAGAAAAAAAAAAATCAGAAGGAGAAGATCAGATCGGACCACCGCGCGGAACCAGAAGGAGAAGATCAGATCAGACCACCGCGCGCGATCTGCCCAGGCCGGGCGCAAGCCACGCCGCGCGCAAGGCCCAGGCCGTGCGCGAGGCCCAAGCCGCTCCCGAGCCAGGCCGCGTGCCGCCCAGGCAGAGCGCCAGCCCCGGCCGCGCCTGGCTGGTGAGGCTTTCTCTCCCTCTGAGCTCTTTCTCTTTCTCTCCCTCTGATCTGAGTTTGGATTGAGATTGATGTGTTTGAGATTTTTGAAATTTGTTTTTGGGTGTTTCGGTGCATGGACTTAAAATTTAGATCTGAGTTTGGATTGAGATTGATGTGTTTGGGATTTTTGAAATTTGTTTTTTGGTATTTCGGTGCATGGACTTAGAAGTTATTTTAATTTTTTTTTTGTGTTAGAAATCGAGTCTAAGAAACTCGATTTCTATGCCAAAATCGAGTGTTTGAAACTCGAGATGCTAGTAAAAAATATAGTTTGAAAACGTTGACAACTAATTATATAGTTAGAATTTTATGTATAGTTACCCATTTTGTCCGTTTTTGTGGGTTGCATTTTGGTGTGAAGGAAAAAGCCGTTGGTGGGGTTCTCAAAAGTTGTGCTGGTGTGACTTCTCTCTGACAGTGGGTCTCACCAATGTGTGTTTAATTACCAAAATACTATGGAAACTCAGTTTTGAAAACTTGAAAATGTCTAAAATGTGTTTTTAGTTTCCATAACTCATCACTCAAAAATAAAAAAATTGAGTGATGAAAACAAAAACTAAAAACACATCCAAACAAACTACTCGGCCGTGGGACCCACTAATTTTGAGTTATGGGTCGAAACAGAATTATGGGCGATGGAAAACTACAAATCCAAACAGTCCCTTAGTATCCAAATATCTAATATGATTTACTCAATTCACTCAATTTTTGGGCCAACAGTTGAGGGATCGTTGAAAAGTTTGACGACCAATCTCTTAGCACAAAGAATCTTTCACAATCCTCTTTTGCAGGTCTTTTAAATTATCAACCAACAACCGATGTCTCTATTCCTTTCTACACTTGCTCTGTTCCTTTTTGCACTTGTCTTGGTTTGGTGGATTGACCAATGTTGACCTTCTCGCTTTCTATATATAAGTCTACAAATGAAGTTTTCCTTTACTTCTAGTAAGTGTGTGTTTGGGTGGAGATTAAAAATTAAAATTATTTCACTATTCAGCTATTTTTGTTATTATTTATGGGCTTCACTGTACTTTTTGGCACTATTCATGGGTCTCATTGTACTATTTCAACTAATTTTTACCTTCATCTACAATATTTTCTGCAATAATTTTTCAGTTTCAGCAAAATAAGCAGTATCCAAATACATCCTAAGCCTCTCAAGATTTCTAAGTATTTCTAAGTATTCTCATGTTTGGTTAAAAATAGCTCTAGGGGGGGGATTTAAATGCTTGTGGGACCAAACCTCACTTTTTTGGGAATTTGGATTCCTTTTTGAAAGGAGGGTGTCCGTATTTCCATGGTTTGGCAAAATTCTATTTACTTTAAAGTGAAAACTATAGCCCCAATTTAATGTCCTTTAACTAACTAAAATACAAATTTTTTTTTTCTAATCAAATGCTCATGCTATGTATTCAACTTTTTCTTTTTTAATTATGTTTATATTTACATATAAGTATAGTTTACTTCAATTTTTATCTCCTCTTTGCAATTGTTCTGGTCTTTTGAGAAAATAAATAATTTTGATTGATAAGACATGATGCTTGTTAAACTAATTTTTTTTCTAATCAAATGCTTATGCTATGTATTCAACTTTTTTTTCTTTTTTTTTTTTAATTATGTTTATATTCACATTAAAGTATAGTTTACTTCAATTTTTTATCTCCTATTTACAATTGTTTTGGTCTTTTAAGAAAATAAATAATTTTGAGTGGTAAGACATGATGTCTTGATAAACCACAATTTTTTGAAATAATTATTTTGGTATTGTATGTGTTATTTAGAAATGTTAGACTATTATTTTAAGATACTGACTTTTAATATATTTTTTAACAAGTAAAAATTTTATTTGAAAAGGAAAAGAGAACAACACATGATAACATGTGCACAAACCCTTGTCAAAGAATACTACTCACAATGAAAGGAAGTCAATATTATCAACAAAAGACATCAAAGGGATGTTACCTATAGCAAGCATCCAATCAAAAAAGGACTGTAAGGTTTGCTCCTTGATAACATAAGCAAGTCACTCAACACCATCAAAGACTTGCCTATTTCCTCTGTACCACAGAGGTAACATAACACATAGGGGCAAATCTCGCCACACAATAGTAACCCTGTGGCTTTGAAATTGTCTTTGCCAACTCTCCAACATCTCATACACAGATTTGGGCACCACCTAAGCTAACCCTAGCAACAATGAAATGAAGGACCAGACATCTGTTGTCGTAACACGATGAAGAAGAAAGCGATCAAGAGTCTTGCCGCAACCTTTACATACACAATACCAATTGGCTAACAAAATATGTCTCTTGCTTAGGTTATCAATTGTCATGATTATCCCAAAGGTTGCAATCCACACAAAGAACACAGCTTTCGTGGGACCTTGGCCCTCCAAATGTTCTTCCATAGGAAAGAAAGGCGAATTTTTTTTCCATTTAACAATAAATATCAAAAAATTTAGTTAGTTGTCACGTTTCAAAACAATGTTGAAAACTAGCATCTCGAGTGTCTGAAACTCGAGTTCCAAGATAAAATTCGAGTTTTTAAGCCTTGATTTGTAAACGGATGGGTGTGACATGGAAAAAAATCCACGTGGAAATCGAGTTTTAAAGACTCGAGTTCCAAAAACGTCGCTATAGGGCTTAAAAACGTCACTATAGGGCTTAAAAATCAAGTTATAAAAAATTTTTGCAGAAAAACGCCGCTATAGGGCTTTAAAACGTCATTATAAGGCTTAAAAACGCCGCTATAGGGCTCCCTCAACCTGGTATTGAATACTTATAAAAATTTTTTGCAGGAAAACGCTGCTATAGAGCTTTAAAACGTCACCATAGGACTTAAAAATGCCACTATAGGGGCGATCAAATGAAATTTTTTTTTGCATAGAACTCGGGTTTCTAAAACTCAAGATCCACGTGGCATTTTCAGTCCAAAAACACTCGCAAAGCGAGTTTTTGGGACTCGAGTTTTAATATGGATTTCGAGTTTCTAAAACTCGAGATGCTATTTTTCTTAAAATATTGAAATGTTGCCTAACTTACTACATTGTTGCCCCTCTCATTGCTAGTCTGCCCATTCCCCCAAAGAAAGGCCTGTAAGGGATTTTTTTTTTTTCCATTTAACAATAAATATAAAAAAATTTAGTTAGTTGTCACGTTTAAAAACAATGCTGAAAATTAGCATCTCGAGTGTCTAAAACTCGAGTTCCTTCATAAAAATCGAGTTTTTAAGTCTCGATTTGTAAGCGGATGGGTGTGATGTGGAAAGAAATCCACGTGGAAATCGAATTTTAAAGACTCGAGTTCCATAAACACCGCTATAGGGCTTAAAAACGTCACTATAGGGCTTAAAAACGTCACTATAGGGCTTAAAAATTGAGTTATAAAAATATTTTGTAGAAAAACGCTGCTATAGGGCTTAAAAACGTCACTATAGGGATTAAAATTGCCACTATAGGGTCCCATGAACCTGGTATTGAACACTTATAAAAATTTTTTTGCAGGAAAACGCTGCTATAGGACTTAAAAACGTCACTATAGGACTTAAAAACGCCACTATAGGGGCGATCAAACTAAAATTTTTTTGCATGAAACTCGAGTTTCTAAAACTTGAGATCTATGTGGCATTTTCAGTCCATGTATGTAGCAAAACACGCGCAAAGCGAGTCTCCAAAACTCGAGTTTTAATATGGATCTCGAGTTTCTAAAACTCGAGATGCTATTTTCCTTTATTCTTTGCAATATTGCCTAACTTACTACATACTTGTCCTCTGCATTGTTAATCTGCCCATTTTCCCCCCCAAGGCCCCTAAGGGCATTATGGTACAATCAATAATTGAAAATTTCCACTTCTACACTAACCTCAAACACACCCCAATCTTGAAAAGGCTAGATGAAGTGGGGATTCCAATGTAGAACCTCTCCCTATAACCCACATAAAGATGATGGATAATGTGCTTGACATTGTATGTTTCAGTCTAAGGATACTTTGGAAAGAATAAATAATTCCTGTAGTTAAGAATAAAGCAAACACGGAAATATCACATTCTCAGGAATCTTAGCAAATTTCAAGTTAAACCAGACATGGGCCTGTTATATTTCCGAGCTTCCAAGTTCTTAGATCTCACATTCTTGAGAATTTGGATGCCAGGGACATATTAGATTCCCTGAACCAAATGCTACATTAGGGTTAACAGCTTTGAGATGGTACATTTTACCCTTTCCATATTCCTAAGAGGAAAAAGGAAATTATCATATATTTTTTGCAATCCACTCTTTTCTATTATTAGTCGTACAATAGATTTTTGTTATATCAGTGAATTGAACAACTGTTTTTAAGTTCTAGGTAGATCAGTCATACTTTTTTGTATGTTCATGCTGAACGTATCTTCGCTTAAGACTAAAACTGCCTATTCTCTTCTCTTATCTGTTTGATCTTCGTTCTGTCTTGCCTATTAAAGCAAATGTCAAAGAAGCTTTTTTCATTATGTGATTATTTTTTTGACTGGCCATATTTTGGTCTTTGTAGTGCATAGTGGAGGAAGTTCAGGGTCCAACGCAAGCTCGTTCTCGTAAAGGCCGTTTTATATCTGGGTAAGTACTTGCCAACACCTCTGCTTCAAATTTACCTGTGATTTGTCATGTCATATCCTTTTTTTTATGGGCTTTTGGTCATTGTTTGTACTCTTGCTGAAGTGATTGATAAATTTACAATGGCAAAAGAAAAAAGCAGTTCTCCTTTCCTTTGCCCTGGTTTATTCTTCCAGTAGAATGTAAATTTTACAGATTCTTAGTCGTATTGTAATTTATTTTCAGTAAACTGATTATATTAATTGGAAGTATGTACTCTCTGTTGAAGGAAGCTAATTACTAATACTAAGAAATCAATCAAATCATTGACTAAAATCAATGGACTGAAGGGAGTGCTTTTATGTTTTCCTTATATTTCTTTCTGGTGTTTATATGTTAACTCCCTCACCTTCTACACCCACTGAAAATACCAGTGTGTTTCTAGTTGATCGAGTGACCTTATTATCTGTTATCTATATTTTAATAAATGGAAGCATCTGAACAAATTTTGAACGAAGATACATGATAGAATACCAAAGGTTATACAGAAAAAAATGATTTGAGTAGCAAATAAAGAATAGGATTTAATTAATGAATACAGATAATCCTTTTATCTTATCACCAGCTAATTTGGACCATAGTATCTCCAAACATAATTGAAAATTTTTTTCTAACCATTGCTTATGATGATGCAATCTTGATTAGAATTTGTTTCGAATTTGTAAGAGCAAGATTAAAGTCAAATATAATTTTCTAAGTTTATGTTGGTTCTTTATGGTTTTCAGAAGCAAATATGGCCTGGGGAGTCCATTTCCATGCTTTCATAATGGGTGAAGTGTGCCATGTCAATAAACATATGTGCCATACAAGGTTATTCTTACATTCATTTAGCTTTTTTCTCTATCTTCTTTGTTTGTTCTAAGCTTTCTTGAGGGATTACTTTATACCTTACTGTGGTATCTGGATGTTTAAAAAAAAAAAACTGAAATTACATCTTCCTGCCACTATATGGAGATGTTACTTATTATCAACAAAGAAGGAGATAAATATTATCTGGAAAAAAAAAAAAAAAAAAAAACTGTAAAGTTTCTTTAAACAAGATTAGACTTTTAGCTGATTGGTTTGGTACTATCTACATGCTTTGTTATTTATTTTTTAATAAATAGTACTATCTACCTTTTTTTTGATAGGTAATAAGGCTTTTATTAAAAAAAATTGAACATCATGTTCACGATGGTGAACACTCTGAACAAGAAACAAATACAATATAATTAAGAACTAAAGGAAATAGAGACTAAAAATTCAGATAAAAAAATACAATTTGTACACCCCCAAATATGAGCCCAATGAAACAGAGTACCAAAGAGGAGAGATTTTAGATGATCTAATGTTCTCTCCTTGTCTTCAAAAGTGTGGGTATTGTGTTCATGCCAAACTAACTACATTAAACATGTCAGGACCATATTCCAAATGGTTGAAAGATGCTTTTCAAACCAGTTTCTCCAGATAAAGAAAAAAGAGCCAACTGACCTCGGCATTACCCACTAGATCCCAAACACTGCAAAAGCTTCATACCATAAGGTGCGAGAAAACTTACAGTGAAGAAGAAGGTGATCTACTGATTCCCCGTCACAGTAGCATAATCAGCACCTATTAACCAGAGATTGACCTCTCTTAACAAAATTATCAATGGTGAGTATTCCATCATTAGCTACTATCCATAAGAAGAAAGACACCCGTTTAGGCACCTTTGCACACCAAATGCACTCCCAAGGAAATTCATCGGTGTTAGGACTAGATAACAGCTTATAAAAAGAGCGCACATCAAATACCCTAGACGTAGTCAATCTACAGACAAGGTGATTATTCCCCTCACCCCTCAGCATAGAGGAATAAATAAGCTCAAAAAAGGAATAAATAGTGTCTGTCTCCTAATCTTGAGGACCATGACAGAAAAGTAAATTCCAGCTCCTACTACCTCCTTCTGAAGTAGATACTACCAAGTCTGAGACCCATGCTTCTTTAGATAGAGAGCAAGCAAACATAGCAGGAAAGAGTTCCTTCAAAGGAATAGGCCCACTCCATGGATCATGCCAAAAACTAACACGGCGACCCTCCCCCACATTATACAGAATCTGACTAAAGAACTTCTCTGTTCCTTCCTTAATACTCCTCCACATCCCACACCCATGAGAACCTCTTACCCCTCTAGTGCACCAGCTTCCTCTCGCCTCACCATATTTGGTTGCTATAACCTGACGCCATAATCTGTTACTTTCTTTCCCAAAGCGCCGCAACTACTTCCCAAGCAAGGCCTTGTTAAACAACCTAATCCTCCAAATCCCCAAACCACCACTCTCAACTGGCAAATAGACCTTATCCCAAGCAACTAAAGGATATTTAAAAACATCCTCTAAGGCCCCCCAAAGAAAATTCCTCTGAATCCTTTCTATTCTAGCTTCTACAGCTTAGGGATGGTAAACAAAGATAAAAAGTAGGTGGGAAGGCTTGAGAGAGTACAATAAATAGTACTATCTACATGCTAGGAAATTAATCTTGTGTAAGTTTCAGAGGACTTGAATAAAATAAAAACATGTTTCATTTAGCTCATTTCTCTCCCTAGACTTGCTACATCAAAAAGTCAAGTTGTTCCTTGGAAAATTACATTATTCCTACGTTGCCTTGGGAAAAAAGAAGAAGATTAATGAGATAGAAATAAGTGGACACATGCAAATCCACATTATTTTATGTCATTTTTTCCTCTCTGTATCACAAAAACAATGTACTACTTGGATAATTGAGACAGATTTTTAAGAAGATCGTGCACCTACATCATGCCAAGGATTCTCCTAATATTGGGGGTTTGAAAATTGTTGTACATTTCCTTACCATTTTATTTGCTGGATGCCTTTATTTTTATTTACTTTTTCTTACATGCTTATCTTGCACTAACTTGCAATTTTCAAGTATTCAGGCATGCTCATCCAGGTAGTCCATATGTATTTGGACTTGTAGGGGTCGATCAATATCTTGACTTTCCAGAACCAATGCCTGTAGTTGGTATGAACAAATTGTCTTTATGTCCAACGATTGTTTCAGTAGACATTATGCTTTAAGCTATCCAATCCGTTTTGTTGCATATTTATACAGTATGTGTTTATTGTCAAGTTGCAAGAAGCAGAATATGTGCAACAATATTAATGTGTTTGTGAGGGGATGTGTGTGGAACTGTTTGAGGACAAGATGAGGGAGTGTCAACTAAGATGGCGATATTCTGATCATGATCACTAACTTTCTTAGGTGCCTGATTTATAATGATGGTTTTCATCCTATTAATAGTTGGCCATGCTTATTGTTTTCCATCTGGAACACACTTTATTGTGTATTATAAGATACCAGCTATTTGAGTGAAATGATTTAATCATGGTTAATAACTTGCATTGGTATCTCATAGTTTTCTTTCTAAATGATGGCATGTTTAGGTAACTTTTGCTGCACTAGGTGGGCAAGATACTACTTTATTTACCTGCTCTAGGATGGTTCCATTAGCAAAATTTATTTGGAAATTTGTACGGTTCTTTAAAATTCTTCGGTGAGAAGACATTCACAATTTTCCTTCACGCCTTTAAGATTCACTTCCATAGAGTGATTCCTTTTAACACCATGATTCCTTTTAACAACATATTTGTTACTTAGAATCCACCTTACTGCCTCAATGAAGTTCTCTGGCTATGTAGTTCTCTGATCATAATGATTATCCAAGCTACTGCAGTTGAGACCTGAGGTACAGGGTTAAATGTTACCAGATGTGCTAACCCACACTAAGACGTGGTATTTTGTAGTCACATTTGGGAAAAGATGTACTGATATCTTGCAATAACAAACTCAAATTACCATAATTTGTAATTTCAGTCCAATAACCTTCATAAATTAGTTTGTTTTTGTTGGATCTAGTCTCTTCTTTCTTTCTTCTCTTTTTTTTTTACCTATAATGCCTTACTAATCCACCATAAGTGGGTGTAATTTCTCTTTTATATAATCCCTTTTAATTATAAATATAGGTCTAGTGAACATTTTTGTTTTACTTGGAGTTGGCTCTTCATGGATAGTTTGAAAAGAATTATCTGATTTCCATATAGAGCAACATGCAGTGTATTCTATTTGATTATCAGTTTATTGAGATTTGTATTTAATTTCTGCAGTCTAATAACTGTACTTTTCTCCATAGTACTATTATAATTTGAATACTTTGATAGACTCATAGTTTGTATGATACTTGTAGGAATATCTCGGTCTGCAAGAGGTTATTGCATAAATTTAGTCCTAGAGACTATGAAGACATATTCTTCTGTGGATGGATTAACTGAAGAGGCTTTAGTTACCAAGCTTCGTACTTGTCGGTACCATCATTTATTTCTGCATACATCTTTGAGAAACAATTCTTCAGGTAGAATATAAACTTCCACAATATGGCCTCATTGATGTTGTTAATCTCTCTCTCTCTCTCTCTCTCTCTCTCTCCTTGGAGCCATAATTGGGTTACACATCTTTTTTCTCTTTTTTTAGGGGGGGGGGGGGGGGGATGCAAGTGTGTTACTGAAGTACAAGTCTGGGGGTTATAAATATTCAGTTTCTTAAGAGGTGAAATCTTTTAAGCAATATTCAAGAATAACAAAAAAAAAAAAATCTCTATTTTGTTTCGCTAGAAAATATTTTCATAATGGAAAATGCTTTCCTAAAAATATTTTCTAGGAACATCTATGAAATTTTTTTTTCCAATTTGGTTGGTTAGGAATGGATTTTTTTCAAGATAGCTAATAAAAGGAAAGAATTCTAAATAATAAAAGCATCGGTGCTCACCATTTCTAACAAACTTTACTTCCTAAAATATTTCAAGGCATATTAATTTGCTTGTACGTTTCCATTAGTGCTTTAGGAATCCAGAATAAAATCTTGGAAACATTTTCCTTTATTTTCCAAGACTTTGAAAGTTCTTGTAAAACAAATTGGGTGGGAAATATACAACCGCTACAAATAATTTTCTTTCCCCTTTATTTTTTGTAAAACAAACCCTAGGCATATTAAAAGTATATATCAGTAAGTCTTGGCTTGATAGGTACCAATTAGGCGAACTTTGTTGGTTGTTTGTTATGCAAATCAATGAGGCCATGGCTTAAGTCTCATGTTTATTAGTTTATAATTGATATTTGGTAAATGGTGCATGGAGGAAGTTGCTTTTATGCTTTTTATGGTGCCAAGAGGCCCCAGACTAGTTTAAATATAATTACTTTTTATTTTGGGCAAAATTAAAAACTTCCTTTCTTCTTTCTTTCTTTCTTTATGACAGTCACAAACAATAATTTTGTTATGTTCACTTTTTTTCTAAAGCATTTTTACAAAAATTATATCATTTGTATTAGAGAAAGAAAACACTTGGTACATTTATCTTTTCTGCCTTATTGTCAAGGCACTTTTTGCTGGGGAGAATTTGGTGAGGGTGGCCTATTGTGGGGAGAATGTAGTGGCAGACAATTTGAATGGTTTGATGGGAATCCTGTCAATGAGCTTTTGCTTAAGGTTTGTATGTGATTGCCGATTGGCTTTATTGCTACTCAAATTATGAGCACCTTTTTGTTTACTACATTGCTTTGTTTGAAAATAATGCATGTCATAATTATTGAACATTTGTCGGTAAAGGAGCTCTATGGTCTTGATGATGATGTTGCATTTAGGAATGTCACTGTGTCTTCAGAAAATAGGCCCCAACCTTTAACCCTAGGAACAGCAACGCAAATTGGTTAGTGACTTATAGGCAAGGTTCATTTTTAATTTTCAAACTCCAAATGAAAGTCGTATTAAACCTATATGTCCTTGTGTTGCATCTTCCAGGGGCCATACCAACAAAGGGAATACCCTGTTTGTTGAAGGTGTTGCTTCCATCTAATTGCACTGGTCTACCTGTATTGTGAGTCAGTAATTGCTTTGCATGATTAGTTATATTATTAGATTATGAGGACATGTCATCTAATTATTCTGGTAATTTAATTTAATTTTTTATTCATCTTATTTTTGAACTTTGGCTTTAATGGTTATAGTTAAAAATTTGTTCAATACGTATTACAGTGATAGTTGTAGACCTCTTTCCCTTCATAGCTACTTTTAAGTAAAAATGAGAGACTATGTAACGGTAGGAGAAATCTTGGAGATGATCAAGTTGAACTTCTCGGGATCCAGATATTCTGATGTTAGATATTAATTTGACTGTGATCTCATTAACAAGATTTGGTCATTTTTATTCAAAAATTTAAAAGTCCCATTTACATCATTGAACTCTATTGTTAATTTTGTACATTATATGATTTATATAATTTTGATCTGAACCTTGCATCTGAAAAGGTGCTTGCAAACCTGGTGTCTTTTGTATGGTTCTTCTGGCCAAATTTGTTGGAGTCTAGTATAATACACTTATCAACGAGGGAATGAGGATGAAACACCTTTTTTTCTTTTTCAAATTTTAATTTTATAATTAGTTACAACAATAGGGGAGGGCGATTTGACCCCTAGATGTCTCCGTTGGAAACACCAGGAGGTACTAGTTGAGCTACAAGGCTCTTGGTAGGATTATATGAAACACTTAAAATGGGATATGGAGACAAATGCTATATGGAGACAAAGAAAACACTTACAATGAAATAGGGCAGAGCATAATTGGGCAGAAGAAGTATTTAGTTGGAGTAGTTTAGACTTGTTAAGTGTGTTGTACCAAGAGGTTGGGCCTCGGTGCAATGGCAAATATCTTCCACCAAATGCGACAAGTCATGGGTTCAAGTATGGGAATCAGCATCTCAAAAAAAAAAAAAAAAAAAAAAAAATGGGGGGTTAGACTTCCTACCTTCCTAATTTTCATAAAAGTGGGAGTTTTGTGCACTGTGTATTATATGTTTTTAAGTACTTTATATTAGTTGGAGTAGTTTAGAGTTGTTTATTTTTTTGATAGATTAGTTTGTTGATCATATGGTTTGATTTGAAGAAGTAGATTAAGGATTTAAAGGAAATGCATTTTATAAATTTACCTCAAGAAAAAAGGGTTTATTGGAAACAAATGCAGTTTTTACAGGGGTGAAAAAGTCTTGAAAGTGAGGAGAGCAAGAAGAGGCTGTTGAAAGCTTACTTGGTATATGGGCACGTTGATTTTCAAAAATTAGCCTTAAGTGGGTATTAATGTTGATTGTGAATGATATTTAATTAATTCAATGTGACATCCATCCTTGATGAGAGCTCTTTGCACAGTATTAAAAGCTTTCTAAAAGGTTTCAACTTTTGTGTTTAAATTGCCAACATCTATATGTTGATTTCAAATTGGAGCCCATGAAGTCATTGTTTTATTTGTAATTTTAGGCTTTAAGTTTTCTTTTACAGTAAGCATTTATTTCCAACTTTCTGTTGTTGATACTTGATATTCACATTATCATATGAAAATAAATTTACTATGCAACTCTGTTTTCTGAATTATGCACCATGGTAGGGTTGACTCTTTGTTCCTTAGTTATGATGATTTCTTTATGTCGCAGGTATATTAGAGATCTTCTTCTTAACCCTCCTCCCTACCATATTGCATCCAAAATTCAAGGTGAGTTGTGAAGTGCATTTTATAGATGTGAATATGTAGTTGGATATGATTATGAGCTAAAATAGGCCTCTGAAATCTTTATTATTCTCTCCATGAGTTGTGGAAAATTACATGGCGATAATATGATCAGGTTTTATTTCATTTACTATTGTTTATGTTTTCATTTGTTTTGTTGGTTACAAGAATGTTATAGAGTTACAAGCTGAGAACCCAACTTGAGCATTTCTTTATTTTTTTTTAAGATTGTACATTGAAGATAGTAGATAAACTTTTGCCACGTTCTGAACCTAGGCCCTATCAACCCCCACCCTAACTCTTTTACTCTTGAAACAAACCAAAGTGGCAAAGGTACCGTAATTAAATTATTAACTATCAAGAATTGAGTCTAAACTTTTGGTAGGGTAAGTCATGTTTCTTATGCAAAAAAAAGGTTTTATTTATAGACAACTGGAGTTAAGGGTTTTTTTTTTTTATGTGGGGGGGGTGGGGGAGGGGGAGTGGGGGAAGGGTGAGGTTGTGGGTTCAATACCCATAGGGTGCATGGGTAACTTTCAAATAAATAAAAAATATATAGTTACTTTAGAGTCGTTTTCATTTTTTTGATAGATAATAAGACTTTTATTGAAAAAAATTGAACATCATGTTCATGATAGTGAACACTCTGAACAAGAAACAAATATAATATAATCAAGAACTAAAGGAAATAGAGACTAAGAATTCAGATAAAGAAATACAATTCGTACACCCCCAAATACGAGCCTAACGAAATAGAGTACCAAAGAGGAGAGATTTTAGATGATCTAATGTTCTCTCATTGTCTTCAAAAATGTGGGTATTGCGTTCCTGCCAAACTAACCACATTAAACATGCCGGTGCCATATTCCAAATGGTTGAAAGATACTTTCCAAACCAATTTCTCCAGATAAAGAAAAAAGTGCTAACTGACCTCGGCATTACCCACTGGATCCCAAATACTGCAAAAGCTTCACACCATTAGGCATGAGAAAACTTACAATGAAGAAGAAGGTGATCCACTGATACCCCCATTGCAGCAGCATAAACAGCACCCATAAACCAGAGACTAACCTCTCTTAAAAAGATTATTAATGGTGAGTATCCCATCATTAGCTGATGTCCGTAAGAAAAAAGACACCCATTTAGAGTCATTTTCATTCTGTACAAAAGTAGGGTGTTGACAAGGTAAAGCTAAAACAGTAAAAAGTTCATGACAAAATCTACTTTCACTTGGATATTCAATTTTTGAACTGTTTAACTGGCCCAACTGCATTCTCTTAAGTTCTTATAATGAATAAGTTTTGGTAATAATTATTATTTAGGGGCTTCTATAACATCTAACTGATTGCTGGAACAAAATGTGTACTGGATTGCTATTGTTAACAGCAAGTCAAATAATAATATGCATGACTTAATCTTTTCACTGGCATGCTTTGGTTGGCATATTTCCATGATTTAGTTTGCTATTGGTTGGATTTGCTATGGCTTTATTCCCCCTAACAGATAATAGGCAACTACCAGAAATTCAAAATGAAAAGTGTGACAGAAAGAGGAATGACTAACCTGTGATAACCTTTGTGTGGGGTTGTGAACCTGAAAGTTTCCTGCTTTTTTTGTACTTAAACACGAGTCAATTTTCATTGTAAATTAAACATTTTCTTCTTTCTCTGTGTTACTACAACAGTATTTTATCTCATAATTGAATATTTTGTGAATATTCTTTAAGCTAGATCTGTTTGGGCAGAAACTTGCAAGCTAATGAGCAACGTGACATGCTCCATTCCTGAGTTTACTTGTGTTTCATCTGCAAAGGTTGTATTCCAATTTCTCTCTTAATGTGTTTTTTCCCTAACTTCTTTATTAGTGTGTTTCATACAAAAATACCTGCCCATGCTATACGTTGTTCTCCCTTTTGAAAGCTTCCGTGAAATATTGTTCCGACTGAATTTGTTTCCTCGTTGTACTAAGTGATATTAATAAGAAAGTGGAACCAATATGTTTTGTCACCTAATAGACAATGATTAAATTTTATAACCTAAACTTGCATTTTCAGATTTTTGATTTATAGAAATAACTTACTTATCAAAAAAATTTATAGAAATAACTCGAGGAAAACGTTGAGCTCTTGCTATTTGAAAGAATATAGCTTTCGTCTACACTTTTCAAGTTTTATGCCTTGATCTATAATAATTTTCTTGGTAGTGTGAGAATATAGGTAATGGGTTAGTCTAAAAGCTACTATAGATCAGTTCATTATTGCTTTTATCATTACAAATTTTAGTTGCTCTGTTCAAGGTGGATCTTTAGATTATGTAAAATTCTACTTCATCAGCGTGGCATGGAACTGATAATTCCTATTTTACTAGTCATCCCATGCCCCAACGGCGTCTCATTCCTTGGTGATATCAACCATTCTATTAACTGTTTGAGTACGAGGTTGTAATAAAATTCTAGCTGAGTTAGGTGTTGTCGCTACCAATAAAGTGTGTCAGTTACTTCTATAAATGTGGATAAGCAATATGACATTGAAATGTTCTCTGGAGTTCACTACCATGAACTGCAACGTGGTGTTATGTAATTGTAAACCAATAATTTTGAAGGAATTCTATTTTGCTTTCTGTGGATCCATGGTGAAAAACCATTTTTCTATTTTCTATGGGGCAATTTTCTCTCTTACTCTCATATGCTCTTAACATTTTTCTTTTTATTAGGTAATACTGATTTTGTTATAAAAGAGGACATAGTTTAACTCCGCATTATGTGTATCAAAGCACTCCTAAAGAATTATACCGTCAATCTCAAGAGATCTAAAAATTCTGATAGAGAAGACAATGGATGTTACCCAAGGTAGTCAACTAATTATACAGAAGTTCCAACATTGACTGTGATAACTTGATTATGGTGTTCAATACCATGAAAAATCTACCATTCTTCTCCCTTCAGATTGTCCACATTAGACTGGGGAAAAGGTAATGGCCTTCCAAATCTTTGAATTCCTGTGATGATAAAATCAACCATGCCACTTGTCTAACATCTATATCACCATTTTCACATCACCCAGGATATCCCAAATAACACAAACACAAAACCAACCAAATATCCTCTTAACATTTTCCTTTGGAATGCGTGTATGATCTCTCTCTCTCTCTTCTTCTTCTTCTTCTTTTTTGAAAATGTGTTTATGTAGGTATATATGTGAATATATTGAGTACATCTATGTCTGATTTTTGGTTTGTCTGTGTCTTTCTTTATGTTGTGCAGCTTGTGAAGCTACTTGAACAGAGGGAGGCCAATCATATTGAATTTTGCAGAATCAAAAATTTACTGGATGACATATTGCACATGTATAAAAATTCTGAGCTCAATGAAATCCTGAAATTGTTGATGGATCCAACATGGGTGGCAACTGGATTAAAAATTGACTTTGAGACATTGGTAAGTATAAACACCTAATCTTGTTGATTGCTTTTGCACTTCTGTCCTAAATTTATTTTATTAGGGAAAAAGAGAGGTAGTAATTCATGTAGTATTAAAAGGGGTGAATTCATAAATGAACAAGGTACATCTAAAATTGACAAGTTGCACTGATCAATTTATAATGAACCTTTGCATTGTTGCGTAATTACCTTGCGAAATATTGTAAGAACCCTACAGTTGTACTCAAAACGTTATTACCCGTGATTCCTTTACTAATGACAATTGCGGGTCAGCCAGACTCAACCCAAATTGCACCCCTGAGTTATGTGATTAAATCAGGCTGTATAATAACTCATCTCAAGCCTTGATGAGCCTGGACAAGAAAATTTTCTTTTGGGCTGAGGTTATGCAAGACTCAGCTCATTCCAATTGGCATACCTACTTAAAAAATGTCAAACCTCCCTATATCCACCATCATTTTAATTTATCTTCCAAAATAATTTTGGGAGAACTCAAATGTTGTGTTTATTAATCATTTAATCGTTAATCTGGTTAGTAATGACATTGTCTTAGGTCCAATTTACATGTGCTAGCTTCTTAAACAGTTGTACTTTAACTTGATGCTTTCATGGATTGTCAGACTATGGTTTGTGGGGGTTTGAATTAAGCATAAATTGAAGTTGATGCTGTCAATATATAATTTCTTGTTCGTCTGCCCAGCTCAATATTTATGGTGTATAATTTTTATTGTCCTTGTTTTCTTCCAGGTTACTGAATGTGAATGGGCTTCAGGTAGAATTGGTGAAATGATCTCTCTAGATGGGGAAAGTGATCAAAAGATTAGTTCCTCTTCTGTTATTCCGAGTGACTTTTTTGAGGATATGGAGTCTTCTTGGAAAGGTCGTGTGAAGAGGATCCATATAGAGGAAGAACTTGCACAACTGCAAAGTGCAGCTGAGGCCTTATCTTCAGCAGTAGGTCTTGAGAACTCAAACTTGCCATGGCTGGATATCTTTATGCTTTACTGTGATATTCAGTGTTTCCAAGCAGATCATAATTTCTCATTTGCCTTCAGTTGTGTACAATCTATCCTTATTTGTTAAGCATGGATATGGATAAAAATTATAAGAACCATTTCATATGAATGCCGCAATATGATGAATGCGTGCTTGTATGTATTGTCAGAGTTGCAATTGTAAGCTCTTGTTTAGTAATTTTCATGCAATTTCAATCTGTACATCCTTCAGTGAGATAACACTAACATTAAAAGGGTCAAATCCATGTCATAAACTCTTCTGACATTTATCTTTATGTCTATAATATGATTTTATACCTTTGGAAAGAATTTTATTAAATATATATTCCTCATCCAATGTTTTTCCAAGTTTTTAATAAAAGGGGAAAAAAGGTCTTATCAAAATAAATAAAGGGGAAAAAGATTCAAGGTTTATGGAATGTCATATACATATTGAGGAGTATGGAAGAAGTATTAGTAGCTTACTTAGTGCAGGTATGGATACTACTTCCAAATATTCCCCATTCTCAACAGATCCTCAAATTGTACAACTGCTATGTAAATTGCACATCTACTTACGAATCCTTGCCAATTTTGTAGATCTTATCACCAGATTGCACATCTACTTATGAAGCTATGACAAGTATGGTTATCTACATAACTACTAGTTATTCAATTTCAACAATTGCTATGCCATGCATGTTGTTGCATGTACCACCCATGTGTTCGAAGTCAAATGAATATTATCATATTCTCATTTTATTCACTACATTAGCAAATTTGCAAGTTGCGTTATTATATTATTGTGAGTCCTTTTGTTCAAAATTTTTAATTAATTATGCTTATAAATTTTTATTTGCGTATATTTTATATTTCTATGGTTTTATTTATGGGCAATTACTTGCAGGTTACTGAAGATTTCCTCCAAATAATTACTAGAATAAAGGCTACCACAGCTCCATTTGGAGGTCCAAAGGGAGAAATTTTATATGCCCGAGAGCATGAAGCTGTTTGGTTCAAGGGCAAAAGGTTTGCACCATCTGTATGGGCTGGGACTCCTGGGGAGGAACAAATTAAACAACTTAAACCTGCTGCTGATTCAAGAGGTAGAATGGTTGGAGAGGAATGGTTTACCACAATGAAGGCGGAGGATGGTTTAATGAGGTATCCAAATAAAGCCAAGGAAATTTTATAATGGTTCGTTTCATTAAAATACTTCCCTCATGATAATTATCTTTTGATAATGATAAAAGTGTTTGTTTTATTTTTTGCTTCAGGTATCATGAGGCTGGTGCCAAGGCAAAAGTAAAGGTCTTGGAATTATTGAGGGGACTTTCTTTTGAAATGCAATCTAAAATCAATGTCTGTCTTTGCTTCTATGTTGCTTGTTATTGCAAAGGCGTTATTTGCTTGTGAGGTTGGGATCACATATCATCATTAAGCTTTTGCAACATTCCTTACATATCTATAACAACAAATCATCTGGCCCATTAGTTGCATTTCTGACAAGAAAACTTTTGCTTTCTTTAACTGTAGACTTTGTTTACTGATAAGTTAGAAGATTTAGGGTGTTCACATATATCTTTTGCCTAATACCTAGGTGTAAAACTTGGTTAGGACAGAGTTGGCTTGAAATCAATTTACCTTTCCTGTATCCATATGAGAATCATCTGAATTGTGGTTCACTACTCAGCCTTAGAACTGCAGACATTAAGAAGACAATAATATGCATATCAGTTCATATTTATATTCTTAGTTTTTAACTAAGTTGTATAAATTGTTAATTCTTTCATGGAAATGATTCAACTAAACAAAAGCACCGTTTTTTTTTTTTTGGGGCATTCAGTCTACACCTTAACTAAAGGTTTGGTGTAGACTGTATAGTGTTGCAAAGCTACATCCGAGCTCCAACTCAACCTTTTGTCACTTTCATCGTGCTGTATAGTGTTGCAAAATTTTAGTTGTTGATATACTATGTTGTTTCATCACCACTAGTCTCCTATTAATCTGGCTGACTGTATTTAAATTGTGGTTGATTGATATTTTGCAGTGAAGGGAGAAGAAGGAAATGGGTTTTTCCCACTCTTGCCAAGTCACATAGGTCCAAGGTTGTATTCAAGAAATCAACAAATGATTGAGCAAATATTACATCGTTCCATCTGGCAATACTAATCATAATTGCCATATTTTATTCGCTAATATTACGATATGTACTTTCACCTTTATAGGAATGATTATTAGTTATGTTCTTGTTTATCCCAATGAAGATGTTCGTGATCAGGATGCGAATTATGTAGGTTTTTTTTTTTTTTTTTTTCTCTCTCTATTTTAGTCTCTAAACTGTAATCAATTCGTGTTAGAATTGTGAAACTGTTGTCTTGTCCATGCTGATATTGTAGGTGTGAATAATAGATCCCATGTGTATGTGGTGTGTTTTTATTTAACGTAGATAGTACCTTGTCCTATTAACTGATATAGAAGCATCATTTTTTAGGTTTTTGATGAATATGATAAGTTGTTGGCAGAAATCCAGCATTGTGATTGTGTATATGTTGCACTGGATGATATCTTACAGTTTTCTAACACTAGTGCACTAGATCCCATCAGCATCTCTTACTTCATTGTGTGCTTTTGCTTTCTCTTTATTTGGAGTTCATTGGGTGACATCTTTGAAGGTCATTGATGTCTTATTTTGTGGGGAAGGTTTGTTTCAAAGACATAGCAGAAGATTGATTTGGAACTACTCTTCTATGTTTTATGTGGACTATTTGAATGGGGGGAAATAATAGGATGTGTACTGGTGTTGAATTTCCCAAGATGCAGCTTAAGTTTTTGTTTTTTAAGACAATGTATAAGTGGATGCATGCTTTTGGCTGCATCCAGTTTTCTTCTCTTTCTGATTTCGTAGATCTGTTGAATTTTGGTTGCATTTTTAGGTGAACCTTTTGCATTCATATAGTATAGTTAAGGTTTTCCTTCAATATACTAAAGTTTGTTTATTACTTATAAAAAAAGAAAAAGAAAAAAACCCAAACGTAAATAATATATGCTGTATATTAAATTGCCTGTGCTTTGTAGGTATACATGTTTTGACATAATAAGGTTTAATTATCACAGTTACTGCTGACTCTTATGTACAATAATGCTAATGTCATTTAATGACAGAAACCATCGTCATTATGTTTTTTACATAGTGGTATGACATTATTGTATTGATTACAGGATGTGAAGCCATTAGATGAAGCATATGGGATGGAGATAATTGGTCTATCACTATATTGGTTTGATGTAGCAGAAGGCAGTGCTGTACATAATACAATTGCTGTGCAATCATTGTTTCTTTTGACAGGACCAAATGGGGGTGGTAAATCAAGTTTGCTTCCGTCAATTTGTGCTGCTGCATTACTTGGATTATGTGGATTTATGGTGCCTGCAGAGTCAGCCTTGATTCCTCAATATGATTCAATCATGCTTCACATGAAATCTTATGATAGTCCTGCAGACGGAAAAAGCTCATTTCAGGTATGACATTAAATTATCTACATTTTATGTGTTCAAACTTTTCAGGCATCAGATATATGGTGTTTTAGCAATGGAGTCATTCTTTGGTATCTTGAATGGCTTTCTTGTTAGATTTACCTCTCTGTACTCGTTATTTTGTCAATTGGATAGCAATGTTATCCTTTTGGCGCCATCATATAGCAAATTGGTAATAGGTAGGGAACAGAGAAGATCCACACTCATCTTGCTCTATGATGAATGCAGAGCAGCATGTTGAACCATAAATCTTGTAGCTTACCCCATGTAATTTGGACAACACTTTGACGAGGTAATTAATCACCTTAATTGTGTTTTGGCCATAAATAGTGTAAGGCATTCAAAAATTAAGGTACATTATAATTTGTAAACTTCTTTCAGGCATTTAACATATAATTCATCTTCTACCAAAAAAAAAAAAAAAAACATATAATTCATCAAAAAAACAAAGTCACTAGCCCATTTTGTGCTTTTGAAATATTGCTAACTTATATCTCTAGTGTCCCCTTAGGTCTTATAGTCTTATGCCTACCTCTAATCCATAAAAGCTTTCCCATTTCAAGCAGGAAAGACCCTAAATTTAGAATCATCCAATATCTGCTAAAGCATCAGATTGTGAACTTGTTATGGAAGGAGGTGTACGATACAATATCAAAATTTCAGGAAAATGTTATTGATGTCCCAAAAACCAAAAGGTACTATAGTTGTCCTTAAAACCAACACTGAAGAGTTTCATGATGTATTCAGTTTAAGCATCAAGCAAAATCACTAAGATGTCCACATACTGTGATGTGATGAAACTATTGCATTCCTTCCAAATAGTCCACTTAAGGCAAGATGGAAATGCCTTCCAAATCTTAATACAATTAGCTTGACTAAACTTCTCAAACAGCTCATGAACTTAGGCATCACCTGCTGTACTTCGAATAAAGAGAACACTAGGGGCCACAACTCTCGAGCCATTGGACAAGGCGGAAGTAGATAACTAACTGTTTCCTCAGAATTCTTACACATACAACATGAGTCTACTATAACACTATCATGCTTGATAAGATTATCTTCTGTCAAAAAATTTCCCAAGCAGTTGACTTCTGCAATACCTAAAATTAAGAGGTTAGTCATTTGACAATTTAAGGAGGTGGTGGTGGATTGTTGTTGCATGTGCAAGAGGAACGGGGAAACCATTGATCACTTACTCTTGCACTGCCCTGTAGCCCAAGAGTTGTGGAATATGGTGTGTTAACTTTTTGGGGTTCATTGGGTCATGCCACGTAGTGTTGTGGAACTCATAGCATGTTGGCCAGGCAAGCTTAATAGAATCAGAACTAAGGTGCTTTGGAGAATGCTTTCTCATTGTCGTATGTGGGTCATTTAGAGGGAAAGGAATACACTCACCTTTGAAGGGAATGAAAGATCGATTTATGAGTTGAAACTTCTCTTCCTTTAGACTTTGTTTGAATGGACAAATGTTTGGGGTGTTTTTACTTTCAACTCTTTGCCTGATATGCTTCATTTTTGTACTTTCTTTTTTTAGTTTATTTCTTTGTTGCCTTTAGCGCACTGCCTGTGTTTATTTTCCTCTGTATTTCCTTACTTTTTATTTCAATGAAGTTTTTTTTTTTTTTTTTGATAAGTTATTTCAATGAAGTTTTACTGGTCAAATGAAGAGGTTAGCCTTGTTTGAGTTCAAATTTTATTCTTTCATCTATATCTTTCCCTTTGATGTACTAGAACCTAAAAAATCTTTGGCCTTCCTACCTCATGTTGTGTTTCTAGCCTATTTACTGGTAAACAGAAATTTGTTATCTAAAAAATCATTCCTTTGATCTTAATCTTTTGGATTTATCAAAGAAACACAACATAAATTCTTAATTTTTTGATAACATGGTATATGAACCAATTGGGCAATGTAAATTCTTAATTTCTTAATTTCTTAATTCTTATTATGTGTTATAATATTATTTGGGTAATTAACTTCAATTTTATAACATGCAAAAATGAAGAATATGAACCAATTGCTTGAGTGAATTGACATATATTTGATTAATTCCACTAATATAATAGTAAAATTATCTTTTATATCCTTGATTGGTGTATAATTAAATTTGCTTTTATCTTTTCTTGTTCATTGTTTCAATTGTTGCCAAGAGAACTAAATTTGAGCTAGAATGTCATATTCCAAAATTGTTTCTTATTTAAATCTGATAAAAATAATCATAAAAAATCATTTTATGTAAATAATTAGTGCATCACTTATAAATAATTAATACATGAAAATAAATGCATTTACCCTATTAATATTCTATTTAATTACGTAGCCAAAATATAGAATATCAAATACTACAGTTTTAGTTCATACACAATTGCATGTCAAATTAATTGTGTTTTTTTTTTAATAATACATATATAATAAAAATAAACATATAAATTCCTTTTGTATAAATAATTAATTCACCATCTATAAATAATTAATAGATGAAAAATCAATGCATTTACCCTATCAATACATGGAAATTAATTAATACATTTTTTAAATGCAAAGTTTTGATTTTGATGAGGTGCAGAGGTGGAAGCCTAAATGATGAGAATTCTCATTTCTTCTCAAGGAATGTGCCACTTGGTAGACCACTATGGTTAAATTTCCTGCTTGTATATATATGTGTGTGTGTGTGTGTGTTGATTTTTAAACCTTGTGTCATTCAGTCATATACTCATATCATCATAAGCAACCCTCAATTTATTTACCTTGCTTTTAACATGTGAGGTAGAAATGTCAGAAATTCGGTCCATTATTTCTGCAACCACTAAAAGAAGCATTGTGCTTATAGATGAAATTTGCCGAGGAACAGAAACAGCAAAAGGGACTTGTATTGCTGGTAGCATTATTGAAACTCTTGATAAAATTGGTTGTTTGGGTGTTGTGTCCACTCATTTGCATGGAATGTTTACGTTGCCACTCAATACGAAGAACACTGTTTACAAAGCAATGGGAACAGTATCTGTTGATGGCAAAACAAAACCAACACTGAAGTTGATAGACGGGATATGTAGAGAATGCCTAGCATTTGAAACAGCTAAAAAGGAGAGGATTTCTGAATCAATAATCCAAAGAGCTGAAAGCCTGTATCTATCAGCTTATGCAAAAGAAGTTGTTTCAGCAAAAAATGACTCAGAACTAGTGGAAGTTTGTTCTAATATGAGTATTAATGGTTCTGATGAATCCCACCTTCAATCGAGAAGAATTAGAGAAGGAGTTGCCCATAATTGGACAGGGTCAATAAACCAAACAGAATTTTTACAGAAGGAAGTTGAGAGTGCTGTCACAGTAATATGTCAGAAGAAGCGATTGAGCTCTACAAGAAGAAAAAGATATCAGAACTTGCTGAGGTACAAAGTGTCCTAAGGAAGCACGGGTGCGTTTCGAGATTCGGGTGCAGGTGCGGGTGCGGGTGCGGGTGCGTGACTCGACAATTTTTGAAAAAGATGGGTGCGGGTGCGGCGGGACTCGGCAATTAAAAAATTATTAAAATTATTTTTATTTATATTTTTAATATATTACTAAGCATACTTTTTCACATTATATATACATATACTAAATTTAAGAGCAATAATAAATAATAACTAAAATATAATATTCATAAAATTAAGTAAAACCCACAAAATTAATCTTTTTCTTTTTATTCTCTCCATTCAACTGCCAACAAGTCAACAACACATCACATATAGTCTCATCAAAATATCAACTTTACCTTTCTTTTCTTTTCTTTTTTCATTTTTTTATTTCCCAAGCCTCCCATTTTCCAAAACTTAATCTACACCACACGTTCACACCTTTTAAAAAAAACAAATCCCTACACCAAGTCAACCTGTTACAGCCTTCTCAAAAAAAAAAGAAAAGAAAACAAAGTCAGCCTTTTACAGCTTCCTTTCTTCCTTCCTACCATTTTAAATTTTTTCTTCGTTTCTTCTTCCTCCACTTCGTTTCTTCCTTTCAACATTTTTTTTCTTCTTTTGTCGTCCTCAGCTACGTTTCTTCCTCAACCGGTGCGTTTCGCACCCTTTTTTTTTTTTAATTTCGGCCTGAACCGGCCATATCGGCGGTTTCGGCCGATACGGCCGAAACGGCCCGAATCGGGCCGAGTCGGCCCGATTTGAGCCGCGTCGGCGCGAGTCGGCTTCGCCACGTGGCCCGACGCGGCCTGACGCGGCACGGACACGCGGTCAACGGTGTCTGACGCGCGTCGCCGCGTCGGTACGCGTCCGACGCGGGTGCGGCGCCTCTGGCGCCGCACTCGTGCTTTCCAGGTCCTAATTGGTGCTAGGGAACGGCCACCTCCATCAACAATAGGTGCTTCAAGTGTCTCTGTGATGCTTAGACCTGACAAGAAATTATATGTTGGAGAGGTACTTCTCTTTTGACATTCTTTTCTCCTTTTTTTTTTTCCTGTTAATTATGAGTTCATACTCAGAAAGTTGTCCTGAGTTTTTTTCAAGAATGATTAAATACATCATGCCATGACATCATGATGAGGGTTTGTTTTGGTTACTGGCTGAAAAGTGCCATAAAGAAAATTTTATTGGTAGTTATGCTGTTTCAGCAAGATAACCCAAGCAACCTTAGCTTGAAATATGGTGCAATGTATTTGTCTTCACTCTCTGGCACAGTCAATTTATTGATGTCATTTTTTAATCTGATATACCTTTTTTTTTTCCCTGTACGTATTAAACTATCAGCTATAATGCTAAATTAACTTTTCTAAAAACTTTTGCTCTAGACGGATGATCTCGAGGGCCGAGTCAGTGCACATCGTTCAAAGGAAGGGTTGCAGGATGTGTCTTTTCTTTATTTTATAGTCCCTGGAAAGAGCCTGGCTTGTCAACTGGAAACTCTTCTCATCAACCAGCTTCCTAATCAAGGGTTCCGACTAGCCAATGTGGCTGATGGTAAGCACAGAAATTTTGGCACATCCATCTCCATAGAAAGTGTGCCCGTTTGTTCATGATGCTACATCCCATGATCCCATGTGCAACCCTTAGCTAGTCAGTCAAGAAAGAGGTAGTCGACCTTGATTTGTTATTGTATGTAATTAAAGGTAAAAAAACAAGTGGATTTGTCTTTCCAATTTTATCAGATACCCCTAAAGCGACAAGCAAGAGGATGTGAAATTGATCTGGCAGTGGCAGCAACAATTTTGTCTCTTGCTCCACTTGAAGCGTAATGTCTTCATGCTTCACCCCCAGTAAGTTGGGTGAGATTTTGTAATTTGACATGTAATCTCGCTGTAAGTAATGCCTACATGTACATAAAGCTTTTGTTTATTTCATTTTGTCCATTCTTTCCTTTGTTCACTTCTTTTTCGACTTTGTATTTGACCAATTTTACCAAGTTTTGAACTTGGAAGGAAAGCATATTGAGGTAGTATAACAATGACTAGGCTCGTCGTAGCCGGTGACCATCTGCTGGCGGCAATTGGGTGGGTTGGGAAGGTTTTGAGACGGGTATATAATTACTCATTTACCCATTTATTACCCAATTAAAAAAATTTTAAATACCCATTACCCACTCAACCCATCTAATTACTAAATCCACTCATTTAACCAATTGTTAGATTTTACAAACACTTAAAACTTATAAAATTACCCTTTCAAAAAAAAAAAAAAAAAAAAAAACTAATGAAATTACTAAGAAAACAATCAGGATTCATTTTTTTAAACCTTCCTACATTTTCCTAGCAAATAAACAGAGAGTTTTCACACACTTCAAATTGCACAATAAAACAATCATAATAGCAATAATTGCAATACAAAGTTTTGTTCTAATACCCTGAAATTCACAAATTTTCTGCAAATGATTCACCGAATTTCACAAAGTTCACTAAATCATGCTTGAAAGTTCATATATTTCACTTTCCCTTTCATTTTCTCTGCCACCAGACACAGTTGATACACACCTCACTTCAAATAGCAAATTTCAAAAGTAAAGCAAAAGAAACAAAAACAAGAATAAGAGAGAAAGTGAGTAGAATCAGTATTGTCTCCATAGAAAAGGAGATCGAGAATTGGAAAATCAATTTGGCAAGTCAAGGAAAATCAAGTCGATTCAAGTTCATCTCTAACGCTCTCAGGAGGTTCTGTTTCTCATCCATGAGCTCCAATGAGTTCATCTCTAGTGCTGTCATAAGATCTTTGAGAATTTAAGAAGGAAGAGAGAGAGAGAGAGAGAGAGAGAGAGAGAGAGAGAGAGAGAGAGAGAGAGAGAGAGAGAGAGAGAGAGAGAGAGAAGGTTAGAGGCTTAGGACTCGTTTGGTAGCTGAGAAAATGAGAAGAAAATCAAAGATAAATTTTTCTCTATAGGGTTTAGAAGCAAGAGATAGTACGGCTGGAGCTAAATTGGTTTTGGTTTTAGTTTTTAAAACGTTTTTTAGGTTTTAGATTTTAGATGGGTAACCATTGGTTATAGTGGGTTTACCCATTTAGATTGATTTAATTAGATTACCCAATGAGTCTTTACCCATTAAACCCATATATTTAATTGGGTTGGTCAAGACTTACCCAAATTAAGTGGGTCAAGGATGGGTTGATGGGTTTGGGAAAAAATTACCACTCCTACTTCTAACAGTGTGGTTCTGAGATTCACTTAGCATTGTGACTAACATCTATAAATTAAAGTTATGAAATATGCTTGATACCATTAGAATACTAGCCAACCTATGTGATTTTGTTTGTTAAAATATACCTTTTTCTTTTATGTATTAGTTTTAATGAATTTTTGTATCTCTTTTTGAGTATTATAAAACTTTTATGAATTTATGCTGACTAATGAGAGGACATAATTAATAAATTAAGATAGTGGTATAAAGGGTTTCCAAATAGTCCATTGTACACGGCCCACCAGGCTAACCGGTCTGTTGTTATTGAGGCACATGGGTAGCCCTCTAGCCCAGGGGTCAGGCCGTGGGCTAGCGTTTATGCCCGTGGGTGCCCGTTGGCCCAACTTGTTGTCTAACCCAATAACTCATAATTCATAACAAAAATATATAAGAGGAGTATGAAGAATTAATCTTGAGACATTCGAAAAGTTTAAAATGCAAAGTGTATAATATGAGATACTGTTAAATGTGGTAAATTGTAATTTCCCCATAAATAGCCTATTCATAGTAAAAATTATATATAATTTTTAACAATATAAGATTGGATAATCTAATCTTTAAAAATTATAATAGAAAATAATCTATCTAATTAAGTTAAATAATCTTTCTCAAAAAAAAAAAAAGTTAAATAATATTGTGGGGCCTTATTGCACTAACCACGCTGGCCCACTACGTGCGGCCCAAGGCCCGCGCCGAGGATAATGCTAAGGCCGAGGACAGTGGGAAAGAACCCAAGACATCCAGGGCCCGCGCCGAGGATGACCTGTCCTCGGCACACCGACTTCACTAAAGGGAAAATATCCCACATCCGTTGAGTATATCTCACCAACATTCTGACCGCTTTAATGGTGAGGTGACCTGAAAACCCTAAAACATCAGTCACTTCAACTATTATAAAGCCTGCAAAGGCGGCTGGGAAATAACATAAAGCCTGCAAATACAGATGATGGGACAATCCCCTATACCTAGTGGCTCAGATAATTGCCAGATGGACGGCTAAGATTAACAAAAGGAAACAATATATAATTAGGGGATTTCCCAACATAGGAAAAGAGGAAGAAAAAACATAATAGATCCTCGGCCTGGGCCGAGGACAAAGATGCTTCATAAACACTTAGCCAAATTCTGACATGGAGAATCGAATAGATCTCATGCTATCAATTATTCATTATAAACTTTACACCAGCCATTGTTTACTTCGGTGATGCCAAATCCTTAAACCCACTTCTCTACAAATTTCATTGTTAAGGGTCCGTTACAAATCGAGTCCCTACAATTGGCGCCCACCGTGGGGCAGAATTTGTGTGCTGGCAAGTACGGTGATCGGTGTAAAGAAGTTAAGGGCAACTTTTTCAGAAACAATTTACCAAAACAATACAATCTACTACAACAACAATCATTCAGAAGTCAACAATCACAAGAACAAAAATATGCGAAAAATAGAAAGAGTAAAAACAAGTCTACTTCTTTTATTCATATATAAAGAAAAATTCATTACATCTCTTACAAGGGAAGCCCGTGGGGCTTGTTCTAAAGCTAACTACAAAAGCAGACGCTTGACAAAGCCGGCAGAGGAACAAAAGGTAGAAAGCAAAGCTGGCTGAAGAACAGAAGATCGAAAGGAAGTGAAGGAAGAGAAGAGGAAAGAGAAGAGAGAAGAAGGATTAGAGGGAAGAGGAGCTACATAGGAGGTGGAAGAGGTCGCGGCACAGGACGGCCCCACTTCTGGGTTCCGCCTGATTTCCCTCCCACCCCCAATGCAGCCGGCTTGGAGGGTCAATGACCCATACCCAAGGGAAGGTGGTTACGTTCTTCCAGGATCCTCCTCCAGACAGCGAGGAGGGTTCCTACTTTGGTTAGGTTGAAAAGAAGGAGAACCTTTGGATTTCCCCTACTCCAACCCCAATGTGACGTCCAGGGTCGGAGTGCCATCCTCGGCTCCTGATAGGGGCTGTGCATCCCCAAGATCGCCCTTTCCAAGGGCCGACTCATTCGTAGGGGCTCAGACGGCTATGTTTGGCAGAGCCTTTTTGGGGTGGTATTTTTAGGAGAAATTTGAGATGGATGTTTGTCAAGTGTGAAGGAGAAGGTTGCCCTGGAAACGCCTCATATAGAAGGCAGAATATTGATGAGGGCCAATCTGCAATAAATCCCAGGGAGAGATTTCCGGAGGCAATAATGCCGCCCCAATTCCCAAGGGGCTTGTCAACCGTTAGATTCTCGTAGATCCATGGCCGGTATTAATGAGGAGACGCCTCATTAAACGAGAAGACACCGAAGCGTCAGAACGCGTTACTTGGACAACCCAGGAGACGCCTCGTTATCAGAAGAGTCCCACCAAACGAAGAGGCAAAACACGGCAAGGTCTTATCCTCCACCAACTCCAGCCCCATTTATTATTATTATTACCCTGCTTGAAAAATGTGATTATTTAATGCTTATTGTAAATTGTAGTAATGTAAAATTAAACGGCTACGGATAAATAGATAAAACAGATAAAACGAGAAAACTAGGTACTGGACAGAACCAAGGCATTGCATGGTCCTCGGACCCAAGTCTCATGGGGAAACCAGATACTTCAGATGATTAAAATGGGAAAACTAGGTACTGGACAGAACCAAGGCATTGCATGGTCCTCGAACCCAAGCCTCATGGGGAAACCAGATACTTCAGATGATAAAATGAGAAAACTAGGTACTGGACAGAACCAAGGCATTGCATGGTCCTCGGACCCAAGCCTCATGGGGAAACCAGATACTTCAGATGATAAAATGAGAAAACTAGGTATTGGACAGAACCAAGGCATTGCATAGTCCTCGGACCTAAGCCTCATGGGGAAACCAGATACTTCAGATGATAAAAACGAGAAAACTAGGTACTGGACAGAACCAAGGCATTGCATGGTCCTCGGACCCAAGCCTCATGGGGAAACCAGATACTTCAGATGATAAAAACGAGAAAACTAGGTACTAGACAGAACCAAGGCATTGCATGGTCCTCGGACCCAAGCCTCATGGGGAAACCAGATACTTCAAATGATAAAATGAGAAAACTAGGTACTGGACAAAACCAAGGCATTGCATGGTCCTCGGACCCAAGCCTCATGGGAAAACCAGATACTTCAGATGATAAAATGAGAAAACTAGGTACTGGACAGAACCAAGGCATTGCATGGTCCTCGGACCCAAGCCTCATGGGAAACCAGATACTTCAGATGATAAAATGAGAAAACTAGGTACTGGACAGAACCAAGGCATTGCATGGTCCTCGAACCCAAGCCTCATGGGGAAACCAGATACTTCAGATGATAAAATGAGAAAACTAGGTACTGGACAGAACCAAGGCATTGCATGGTCCTCGGACCCAAGCCTCATGGGGAAACCAGATACTTCAGATGATAAAATGAGAAAACTAGGTACTGGACAGAACCAAGGCATTGCATGGTCCTCGGACCTAAGCCTCATGGGGAAACCAGATACTTCAGATAATAAAATGAGAAAACTAGGTACTGGACAGAACCAAGGCATTGCATGGTCCTCGGACCCAAGTCTCATGGGGAAACCAGATACTTCAGATGATAAAATGAGAAAATTAAGCACTAGACAAAACTTAAACATTCTATGGGCCAAGACCTCAGGCCAGCAGGAAGAGCATTCCCTCATAAGAACTGAGTGTTAAGAAAAACCAAGGTCTGGCATGGTCCTCGGACCCGAACCTACATGGGAAACAGTCACTACGAGACAATACAAACGCTGAACGAAACCAGGGTCTTAGTATGAATCACGTATTCAAATCCGTGGCAAAGCCAACCCCCCCCCCCCCCAGGCGCTAAGTAATGAGCTCTACTAAGGACGAAAAACTATGAGAAATTGAGCGCTATAGCATGAACGATCCAAGCCTATCCCTCCTCGGGCGACCCTTTGCGCAAAAAGAAAGCTGCAAAAACAGCTGAAGTAGCGATAACACTAACGGTACGGTAAAACCCAACAGGTCGAGAAAAGGCGCTGAGAAAGTCAAAATCCTCCTCCCCGCCCAAGGGGACGTGCAGCAGAATTTTGAGGGGCTATTGTGGGGCCCTATTGCACTAACCACGCTGGCCTACTACGTGCGGCCCAAGGCCCGCGCCGAGGATAATGCTAAGGCTGAGGACAATGGGAAAGAACCCAGGACATCCAGGGCCCGCGCCGAGGATGACCTGTCCTCGGCACACCGACTTCACTAAAGGGAAAATATCCCACATCCGTTGAGTATATCTCACCAACATTCTGACCGCTTTAATGGTGAGGTGACCTGAAAACCCTAAAGCATCAGTCACTTCAACTATTATAAAGCCTGCAAAGGCGGTTGGAAAATAACATAAAGCCTGCAAATACAGATGATGGGACAATCCCCTATACCTAGAGGCTCAGATAATTGCCAGATGGACGGCTAAGATTAACAAAAGGAAACAATATATAATTAGGGGATTTCCCAACATAGGAAAAGAGGAAGAAAAAACATAATAGATCCTCGGCCTGGGCCGAGGACAAAGATGCTTCATAAACACTTAGCCAAATTCTGACATGGAGAATCGAATAGATCTCATGCTATCAATTATTCATTATAAACTTTACACCAGCCATTGTTTACTTCGGTGATGCCAAATCCTTAAACCCACTTCTCTACAAATTTCATTGTTAAGGGTCCGTTACAAATCGAGTCCCTACAAATATAATTTAAATATAATAATTATTTTAGTCATAGATTTACTATATATATATATATATATATAAGTTAATTAAGTTAATTATACAAGTAAATGAACCAAACTAAAATATGTAATCTTGTTTAATTTTATACTGGAGCTTGATTTATATTTAACATAAAATCAAATAGATAATAATGAAATTTCAATACTTAATTTGCACCTACATCCCTTGCTATGAGCATCATTTAAAAAAAAAAAAATCTAAGAGAACTGTTTGACACGTTCAGATCATTTTGGATTACATTACACTAACCACGTACTGATCTGTATCAAGATAAGTACTTCCCTCCTTGTTTGGAAAAAGATGAGAAGACGTCTTGCCTATCAAAGTCAACCAATAAACACTAACAATTGAAAATAAAATTTTGACGATCTTCTGACCTACAACCACTTTTAAGTTTTGAGTATTAATAGATCTTTTTATCATTCCCTTTGACTTATTTAAGTACCAATCTTTTATATTGCAAGAAACATAAACAAAGAACACAGAAGCAACAAAATAAAGCAATCTGTGGCGCTTTTACCGGGCAAAATGCCATTTCCCTGATATCACATACATGTACACCATGAAGGTGTAACGTGCGCACACATAGAGTTACAATTACTGTATAAAAGGAGGAGATCGATAGGAGAGGGTCACTCGTGTAGGGAATTCAACCCGATTCCCAAGTAGTGAGAAACAAAAAATAGAGAAAACACACGCTAAAGAAAAATAATCAAACGCACAAGACAGTATTTACGTGGTTTGGCAATTTGCCTACGTCCACGGAGTTGCAGGAATTTCACTATTATCAGGGAAAAATACAAAGTGCGGCTACAGTGTTTCTCTCATTCTCTCTGAAACACAACAACAAGACTAAACAAACCCTAATTATAAAAGCGGCTTTTATATCCTGCTTACAGGGTTATAATAGGCTACAAAACGGGCCAAAAATAAATTAGGCTCCACAAAGCCCAACAAATCTCCCACTTGGAGACTAGTTTAATCACCAACATCAGCCGCTATCCTCCAAAAGCAATCCCTCATCCCTGCAACTCATCCTCCTGTCCTCAAGTTAGAAGGCCAACTAAAACTGCACACAGCTTCAGCTTCTCAATAGTGACACCTTTAGCAACATATCTGCCGGGTTCTTAGATTCACAAATCTTCTCAAGTATTACTAGTTTATCTTCAACAAGGTAACGGATAAAGTGGTATTTTGTCTGTATGTGTTTCGACTTTGAATGAAAAGCCGAATTTTTGGCAAGAAAGATTGCACTCTGACTGTCACTGTGCAGAATGCCCATCTCCTGTTTCTTACCCAATTCATCTAAGAAACCATGTAGCCAAATCATCTCATTTCCAGCTTTAGTTGCTGCAACATACTCAGCTTCTGTAGTAGACAAAGTAACAATCTTTTGTAGATTTGAAGCCCATGATATAGCTGTACCACCCAGAGTAAATACAAACCCAGTAGTACTCTTTCTACTATCAATATCGCCAACAAAATCAGCATCTACATAACCCTGCAGTTTCAAACTTGCACCTGTGAAGCAAAGACATGTATCTGATGAACCCTTCAGATATCTCAGAATCCACTTAACTGCCTCCCAATGCTGCTTTCTAGGCCTACTCATGAATCTACTCACAACTCCCACTGCATGTGCAATGTCTGGCCTTGTACACACCATAGCATACATCAAGCTGCCAATAGCTGAGGCATAGGGCACCTTGCTCATATGGTCCCTTTCTTCTTCTGTCTTTGGTGACTGTTCTTTGCTCAGTTTGAAATGGCTACCCAAGGGTGTGCTTACTGGTTTAGCTTCATTCATGTTGAACTTACTGAGAACTTTCTTCACATACTTTGACTATGAAAGTTTCAATGTACCATTAGCCTTGTCTCTAACGATTCTCATACCAAGGATTTGCTTTGCAGCTCCCAAATCCTTCATTGCAAACTGTTTTGACAATTTCTTCTTCAGATTATTAATTTCCTCAATGCTAGACCCTACAATGAGCATATCATCCACATACAACAGTAAAATGATATAAGAATTGTCAAAGAATTTAACATTGCAACAATGATCAGTTTCACATCTCTTGAAACCAATGTTCTGCATAAAATTGTCAAATTTCTTGAACCACTGTCTAGGAGCTTGTTTTAGGCCATACAAGCTCTTTCTCAGTTTGCAGACTAGATTCTCTTGTCCCTGAACAATGAACCCTTCTGGCTTAATCATGTAAAGTTCTTCCTCCAAATCATCATGAAGGAATGCCGTCTTCACATCTAACTGCTCAAGATGTAAGTTTTCTGCAGCCACCATTCCCAGTACCAATCTGATTGTTGACATCTTCACAACTGGAGAAAATATCTCTGTGTAGTCAATGCCCTCCTTCTACTGGAACCCTTTAACAACTAATCTGGCCTTGTAACGTTTGCTACCATCATGCTCATTCTTTATTCTGTATACCCACTTGTTGTGCAAAGCCTTCTTTCCTATTGGCAATTCAGTCAATTCCCATGTCTGATTCCCCAACAAGGAATCCATCTCATCCTTCATGGCTAACTCCCACTTGCTTGAATTCTCTTCTTGCAAGGCTTCTTTATAACACTCTGGCTCACCACCATCAGTCAACAGGAGATAATTTAGAGTGGGTGAATAACGTTGTGGAGGTCTAATGTTTCTGGAAGATCTGCGAACTTCAGCTATAGGTGTACTCTGATCTACCTGTGAATTTACATTCTCTTTATCTTCTTCACCCCTTTTCTGGATAGTACTTTCAGTCAATCCATCTAAGTTGACAAACTCAGATTTCTTTTGATCTATCTTTGTAACATCTGACACTACAGTTAACCTGTCCTTGTACATAACCTGTTCATTAAATATCACATTTCTACTTTTGATGATTTTCCTGTTTTGTTCATCCCAAAACCTATAGCCAAATTTATCATCACCATAGCCAATAAAAAAACATATTTTAGACTTTGCATCAAGTTTACTACGAGCATTAGAATCAATATGAACATAAGAAACACAACCAAAAACTTTTAAGTGTGAAAACTTTACCTCTTTACCACTCCAAACCTCCTCAGGAAGTCTGAACTCCATGGGAACTGATGGCCCTCGGTTTATCAGGTAAGCTGCAGTGCTAACAACATCAGCCCATAAAATTTTTGGTAGTCTAGCATGCAATCTCATACTCCTAGCACACTCATTGAGTGTTCTGTTTATGCGCTTAGCCACACCATTTTGTTGTGGTGTTCCGAGAATGGTCTTCTCCATCCTAATTCCCTGTGCAGCACAATACTCACTGAACCCTCCATCTATGTACTCTCTTCCATTATCTGACCTCAAACATTTTACTTTCAAACCTGTTTCTGTCTCAACCATGGCCTTCCATTTCTTAAAAGTTTCAAATACATCAGATTTATTTTTCAGAAAATAAACCCATACCTTTCTGCTTGAGTCATCAATAAAGGTAATGTAATACCTTGAACCTCCAAGGGATGCAACTGGAGAAGGCCCCTACAAATCAGTGTGTACTAACTCCAATTTTTCAGCCTTCGGTATCCTGCCCTTTTTCAAGAAGCTCACATTTTTCTGCTTTCCTAAGATGCAGCTTTCACACATGTCAAAATCAATGGACTTCAATTCTGGTAGCTTTCCTTTTGACAACAAGATCTTCATCCCTTTCTCACTCATGTGACCAAGTCTGCGGTGCCATAGGCTTGTATTAGTACTTGCATCAACAACTGCAATTGTGTCTCTTGGACTTGAGGTCATATATAGAGTACCAGTCTTCTTTCCACGAGCCAATACTCTAGCTCCCTTTGTAACCTTCCAAGTACCACCAACAAATAGTATTGCATGCCCTTCATCATCAAGTTGTCTAACAAAAATCAGATTCCTCCTCAGGTCAGGAATGTGTCGAACCTTCTCCAGTAACCAAACAGACCCATTGGGTAACAATATCCGGACATCTCCCATACCCACAACATCCAAGGCTGAACCATCAGCCAAATACACCTTATCAAAATCACCTGCAACATAATTCTGTATGATTTCTCGGTGTGGAGTGGTATGAAACGAAGCTCCTGAATCCAAAACCCAATCATCAAGTGGACTGTCTACTGTAAGAAGCAATGCTTCCTGTACCTCTTCTGTTACAGCATTTGCAGAATCATCTTCATTATTCTTCTTAGGACTTTTGCACTGGTTCCTAAAGTGACCTATTTTTCCACAATTCCAACATTGTACTTGTTGGCCTGATCTAGATTTACTTCTGTTCCGATTAGAATTCTGGATTTTGATCTGCCCTGATTTGAATTTCTGTTATTACCTCTGCCTCTTGTCTCAAGGTTTAGGGCAGAACCAGATCCTGAGGTTTCACCTGCATCTCATCTGTGAATCTCCTCAGCCAGAATTAAATCTCGTACATCATTGTACTTGAGTTTTTCCTTTCCTGTAGAATTGCTTACTGCCATCCTCATTGCTTCCCAACTGTTTGGCAAAGAAGCCAAAACGATCAGAGCACGAATCTCATCATCAAAATCAATTTCTACAGACGACAATTGATTTGTGATAGTGTTAAATTCGTTCAGATGTTGTGCTACTGATGCATTCTCTGCCATCTTCAAATTAAACAGTTTCTTCATCAGATGCACCTTGTTGTTTGCCGACGGCTTTTCATACATTCCAGACAAAGCCTTCATCAAATCTGTTGTGGTCTTCTCCTTCACAACATTGTGTGCAACAGACCTAGACAGAGTTAACCTGATAACTCCCAATACCTGTCTGTCAAGAAGAGCCCATTCCTCAGCCTTCATCGCCTCAGGTTTTGTCCCCAAAAGAGGCAGATGCAATTTCCTCCCATAGAGATAATCTTCAATATGCATCCTCCAAAACGCAAAGTCTGTGCCATCGAACTTTTCTATTCTAGACGCCTTTCCTGCTTCCTCTGCCATTACTCCCACTCAAACCTAATCCTAGGCTCTGATACCAGTTGTAGGGAATTCAACCCGATTCCCAAGTAGTGAGAAACAAAAAATAGAGAAAACACACGCCAAAGAAAAATAATCAAACGCATAAGACAGTATTTACGTGGTTCGGCAATTTGCCTACGTCTACGGAGTTGCAGGGATTTCACTATTATCAGAGAAAAATACAAAGTGCGGCTACAGTGTTTCTCTCACTCTCTCTGAAACACATCAACAAGACTAAACAAACCCTAATTATAAAAGCGGCTTTTATATCCTGCTTACAGGGTTACAATAGGCTACAAAACGGGCCAAAAATAAACTAGGCTCCACAAAGCCCAACAACTCGTGCTAAAACCATCAATACATTCGTGTGCCTTTGAACAGGACAGTCATGGAGATGATTAACAGGTGTGGCTTATTGATCATCCTGTTACTCTCCGTGTCTGGTGCTACAGCCTATGGTAACTATGGCTCCTATAAAGAAACCAAGATCTGCTACAGCCGAAAGAGCAAGTGCTTTCTCAAAAAGATAACTTGCCCTGCGGAATGCCCCACATCAACACCAAAAGACCCGAAAGCTAAAGTTTGCTATGGCAACTGTGATTCACCTATATGCAAAGCAGCATGCAAACGTAAGACTATCATCCTATTTCAAAACATATTTTTTTTCATGAGTAATGACCTGAATACTACAAATTGATGTGTCAAAAAAGAAAAGTAAGCCAGTTTATATTGTTAAAATTTACCATTCTCTCATTTATTGTCACGTTTTGGTAAACTTTATTTAAGCTGTTAAAGTGGGACAAATCACAATATTCCTTGCCACGTTAGTTACAAATTTTTGGTACTAAAATTATTAGCAGGTGTAACATTTTCTTTGGTGTTTTTCTTTCCCTCATATTTTCATGGAAGCAAATAGGAGATAGAATTATTACTCATAATTTTTTGTCTGAATTCTAATAGATCGCAAACCAAACTGCAATGCCCCCGGGGCAGGATGCTATGATCCACGCTTCATTGGTGGAGATGAATTGGCATCGTTTTCTATTTCCATGGCAAGAGTAACGAGCATTTCAGCTTAGTGTCTGACCTTAAGCTCCAAATCAATGCCCGCTTCACTGGTCTCCGTCCAGCAGGCCGAACCAGGGACTATACTTGGATTCAAGCCCTTGGTGTCCTCTTTGACACCAAAACTTTCTCACTCGAGGCCATCACAGCAGCAACATGGGATGACGAAGTTGACCATTTGAAATTCTCTTACAATGGGAGGGAATTAGTCATACCAGAAGGCCATCTCTCCGCATGGAAAAGCCTCGAAAACGACCTTATAGTGGAGAGAACATCAAACAAGAATAGTGTTGTAGTCACTCTTCCAGAACTCGCTGAGATATCGGTCAATGTGGTGCCTATGACAAAGGAAGATGATAGAATTTACAACTATCAGATACCTTCAGATGACTGTTTTGCTCATTTGGAAGTACAGTTCAGATTCTATGGCCTATCCTCAAAAGTTGAAGGAGTTCTAGGCAGGACTTACCAGCCAGATTTCAAGAATCCAGCAAAGCCAGGAGTAGCAATGCCAGTAGTGGGAGGTGAAGACAAGTACAGAACTACATCACTTGTCTCTGCAGATTGCAGTTCTTGTGTGTTCTCTCCAGCTGGAGTTGTGGACCAAAAGGACTTATTGGTGATGGAGTATGGCATGCTAGACTGCACCGGTGGAGCCACAGGTGGGAATGGAATAGTTTGCAGGAAATAATTTAAGTATGAAACTTGATGCATCTTCAAATGATAAATGAAGGCTCTGTTTCTTCCATTGTAAGTGGGACATAGGTAGTAAAAAGTGAGGTGGATTTTGTTCTCTTAGTAGTGAATTAAAATTCACTACTCTCTCTCTCTTTTATTTATTTTTTTCTTGTTTGCTTGATTGTTTTTTTTTTTTTTTTAACCTATTATTCCGGATTTAAGTTCATGCAGCATGTGGACTCTCAAAAAAAAAAAAGTTCATGCAGCATGTGACCCTTTTCTTTCAATTGCATCCTTCCATGTAAAAGTGCTACAAATTTAGTGTGTTTCAATTGCTTTCTTCCATGTAAAAGCTTATAAAATATAGAAATATGTGAAATAAACACACTCTTAAAAGAATGTGAGTTTGTATCTATAACAAACGTGTTCCAAATGGAAAAGATGCTATACTTTTAATGAATATATAAAGCAACAAAAACACTAATAAAAAAAATTATACAAAATTTATGGACATGTGATATTAGAGCATGGCACAAGAGTACAATGCTTGTGTAGTCCATCAAAAATAACAAAATTTCTTGAAAGATAATTTTTTTGAAGAATGAAAAAAGATTTTTCTTTCAAAATTTGAATAACAGACTTTATATATATATATATACACACACACACACAAAGGCAGCGCCACCTTTAGTTCTGGAGGTTCAAATGAACCCCCTAAGATGGCCAATTTTTTTTACATATATAATTTTTTTTTTTTTTGAGTGACTTTTGACTTCTTAAAATAAAATTTTGAACACCCTAACTCTAATTTTTTTTAGACTCAACTGATATAAGCTTGAAGACGACCTTATTAACAATCTATTCTTGCAAATAACGTTATAATTAATTTGAAAAATTCTATATTCACAACATTTTTACAGCACTTTAACAAAAAATTTTAAGTGGCATGTTGTTACTGGCTATTATTATTGGGTAAAAAAGTAATTTTAGTGGTGGTTTCAAATTAAAATCGGTAACAACTTAGCACCTAGGACTTATTGTGAAAATGTTACGAACATAACAATTCTCAAGTAATTTATACTTTTGACCAAATATGTGACTAAAATTTGAACATGCTTTTAATTTGTTATTTCTTGAGTGGGGACTGGGGCATGGGTCAATCAATTAGTGAGTAACAAATGTTAACACTAAAAGTGAATCAAACAATTAGACAGATGGTGATTCTTAAAAAAAAAAAAGGAAAAAAAAAAGAATAATAATTAGACTGTGAAAGATAAAATCAAATGTTAACACTACAACAAAAATTTTCTTAATACAACTACAAAAACCAATTGTTATCAAAGTGAAGTTGAATTGTTAAATAAAATAATTGTAAAAGTATAAACATAAACTAATAAATAAAAACATTCTAAGCTTTAATAAATAAAATTCACTTAACAACAATACTTAACATGTTTATTGTATTTAGAAACAATAGACGATTTCCAAAATTTATCTTAAAAGCAATAATTAATATGTTTATTGTATTAAGAAATAATATGCCTAAAGAACTTATAATTTATCTTTTTTTTTTCTTTTGTTAGTACTATATACAAATTTGAATAAGAAAACCACGCCCCAGTTGAAGAAGCTTTGTACTTTGATTCCATGCATTTATCTAAATGAATGAAAAGGTCGTTTTCAAAAAAAAGAAAAAAAAAAAAAAGAAAACCACACAAACTGCAAGATTTATCTCCCACCCAAGATACATCTTTTTATATAAAACATTTCTATAGTTTAGGATTAAAAAAGAATTTTTAATGTTTAGAAATAAAATTAATATTTTAGCCATGTTTTTTAAGGGATGATGTATTAACCATGGGCAATGTGAAATGTCATGATTTTCATAAAGGTACCAATTCAAATGGTCATGAACTCATGATTGTCAAGATTATTAATAACGTAACAGACCGGCCTATATTTTATTTTATTTTATTTTAGCAGCAGAAGCAAACAACAAATTAAAGGGCGATTCCTTGCTTGGTTGCAGGATGCTCTCTTTCCTATATTGCCCATCACATCATTACAGATGTACAATCATTTATTTGATTAAAAAAATAAGTCCATGTTTCATGACTTTCATCTCTCTCTCTCTCTCTCTCTCTCTCTCTCAACCTTAATTTTCAAAATACGAACTCTAACTAAATGTTTTCTGGTCAATATATATCTAATCAATTTTGAGTCTAATGAACTTTCTAAATAAGTTATATACCACTTTTATTATGGGGCGTTCAGAGCTCTTTAGGCATTTCACCATTTTTGTAAGCGTGTCCCACACACACATGGTAATTAAGGTGAAATTTTTTTTTAGGGTGACCCAAAAATGCTTATTAAGAATTTTGAACCTAAAAACTTACATATCTTATAAAGTTTTGGAAACCACCCAAACCAACCTTTTACAGTTAGATCTCCAGCTTAATAACTACATTGCATTACATGGTGATATAATTTTAGTTAAATTATTTATTTGGTCATTGAATTATTGGATTCAGTTCTAATTATTTCATTAACTACTAATGGTATCAATTAAGCCCTTCAATTTTGAAAATCAAATCACATCATCATTGGAGCTTCTTTATGTTAAAATCTTCAGAGAATTAGCTTGTGTGGCAAATAGAAAAATGTCGACACTTGGGCTAACTACCTTGCCACATTTGTCAACAAGAAATAATGTTCATTATTTATTTATTTTTTAAATAAACGGAACGCCAAAGATCAAACATTTTTCGCATTAACTCATATGACTATAGTGGATGGAGCAACATTACTTTCACTTAGATCCATTATTGATACCATTTTTACTATAGAGGATGACCACATGCGACTCCCTCATTGTTTTAGACGAAAGGGGCACAATTTTACAATTTCAACAAGTTCTTATCTTGCCGAAACAGGCTTCTCATCAATGGTTTTCCAAATTTTCTTTTGCACTGCTAGATTTATTCATTGTTCTAATCCCAAGGACATTATCTCACTGTGGTCGTTTATATTGACATCTTAACTTGAAAAAAATTGAAAAAAATTGAGAATGCCAAAACATTCTTGAGCGAATGCTTCAAACTTTCAAACTTAGAGACCATGGGAATTTGAAACATTTCTTGAGAAAAGAGTTTGCTCAACCAAATAAGGGATTCTTCTTGTCACAATGCAACTATTCTCTTGAAATTCTTAAAGATACAAGATTTTGGGGAGAAAATTCATCCAAATCTCCAATATTGTCATCTCATTTTATCCTAAACTGTATGATTTGGTTATGACTAGGGAAGGGAGGCTTGCATTTTTTATAAAGTGACACGACTTACGATTTTAATGTTGAGGTCTGACATTGTGGGTATTGTGAAGGTTTTGATTGACTTTGGGTCTTTGGTTGTTTGAGATTTTAGTGTGAAAAATCCGTAAATGTATTTTGTTTAAGAACAAGAAAAATAGAAAGAAACTTTCTAATTGATTATTAATGAGGTTAGCTTTTTTGTTTTTTGTTTTTTGTTTTAGAACTCAATTTAAATCTATAAGTTTCTTTGTAGGTTTTTATACTGGTATTTAGTATTTAATTAGTATTTAGTGTGGTATTTATATAAGCCACACTAGTAAAAGTCAATGATGATTTCAGAGTGTTTTCTAGGTTTTTTTTTTTTGGGAGTTTTGGGGGTGGGGGGGGGGGGGGGGTAGGGGGTTCGGATATGGAAACCTAGCTATAGGAAATTAAATATTGATAAATTGAAGTGTTTTTAGCCAATTTTTTATTGTTTGATCACATTCTTTTTATGGTATTTTCAAATGATTTCCTTTCATTGAGATAATAAAATAAGTGTAAGGACTGGATTTGAACCCTTGGCCCAAAAGATAAGTGGATTCAAGCCCCATAAGCCCAAAATAATAAATTTGTAGAGAGTAGGTTGAAGAACTGGGCTTTAATGATTGGAACAACAACTAGACTTGGTTTATAAGACAATCGAGTCAAACAAAAGCAAGTTTATTTGAGACAATCTATCCTCGACACAATCCGAGGAGCTCAGTTCTTTTATATAAGATGATAATGGTTACAGATATAGTTCAGGTTGCTATAGTGTTATCTCTTCCAATTTTTCGGTCCCTCGTTTAAAAAGTCTCCTCTACCTTATATACTACATTTCCCTTTTATCCTGACCCTCCCCGTGCAGACCAGATTACTAGAGTTGGTTCTTGTCCCATCAACCTTCCCCCAAAGCCCTTGTATGGTAGCTGTACGGCTGAAAATCACTGCTCAGGTATCACTTCCTCATTAATGCGGCTAGAGAGTTAGTTGGGGTGCATTCAATACGGTGGTAGCAGCCTTTGTTAGATATTTGTTGCCTCCTTCTAGTCTATTCGTTCCTAGTGCTTCATATTTATCTACTGAGTAGTCTGGAAAATTGTTCATGACGGCAGACGATTTCAACTGACCTCGACATCACTTTTTCGAGGTGATTTTTCTCCTCAGACATCTTTTGGGTTATCATGCCCAGACTTTACCTCATCCTTTTCTACCTCAGACTATCTCATTATCTCTTGAACATCCTTGGATCATTGAAGTCTTTGGACTAGGCCCCAGGCCCAATATATGTGCGATAAAGTATTACTTGACTCTCCGACCCTACAATAGCCTCTCAAAATTCTGCTTTTCAACACCTCGGGAGAAAAGGAGGATTTTGATGCTTTCGAAATTACCTATGCTTGTTACGTCTTGTCCATTGATCGCACAAGCACCTTTTTAACTGCCCAAGGCACGTTCTTGATGTTTCAGAGCCCAGGGCGCGCCTTCAATAAATTCTGGCGGTTCCATGTCCCCCCACGTTCCACAATACAATACCAATCCAACGGTGGAGATCTCTGCAAGGGTATGGGCGGGAATTTTCCCGCGGACATTTTTCTCATTGATATAAAAACCCTTCAAATCAACTTCCTGACTTACTTTAACATTCAATTAACTCTAGCACACATTCACCGAATCTTGTTCATTTCTCTCACTCATTCGTGCCTTTCATAAAATATTGAAAGCCTGTCCGAGGACACTTTCCTCATTTCTGTAAGTCTTCACAAATCTCTGAAACTTGTCTTTCATATTTTTCTTTTCTTTTGTGCTTTTCTTCTCTTCGGCTCTACTTTTCTCTCTTAGTCTTTTTAGCTCTCCTCTAAAAATGGGTAGGTTTAAGTGTTTGGTAGAAACTGAAAAGGAAATGGAGAGTTTTAGGGCTCGATATAGGATCCCACCCAACGTTAACATAAGATATTGTGAGGAGGGAGAATGGTTTAAGCGAAGGCGAGAAGGTGAAGTGGTGATTCCCATGATCGCCTTCATATAAGGTGGCATGAGAATCTCAACGGGGATTGTTACTAGAGACTATCTCAGGCACCATAGGTTAGCACCCACCCAATGCGTCCCAAAAGTTTTTAGAATACTAGGGTCTGTGGATGCCCTAAATGAAAAAATGGGGTTAGGGTTGACCCACCATGACGTTAATTGGGTCTACAATCTCCACCATCTAAAGGGGAAAGGGTACTACTCGAATTCTCTCTTAGTCTTTTTAGCTCTCCTCTAAAAATGGGTAGGTTTAAGTGTTTGGTAGAAACTGAAAAGGAAATGGAGAGTTTTAGGGCTCGATATAGGATCCCACCCAACGTTAACATAAGATATTGTGAGGAGGAAGAATGGTTTAAGCGAAGGCGAGAAGGTGAAGTGGTGATTCCCATGATCGCCTTCATAAAAGGTGGCATGAGAATCTCAATGGGGATTGTTACTAGAGACTATCTCAGGCACCATAGGTTAGCACCCACCCAATGCGTCCCAAAAGTTTTTAGAATACTAGGGTCTGTGGATGCCCTAAATGAAAAAATGGGGTTAAGGTTGACCCACCATGACGTTAATTGGGTCTACAATCTCCACCATCTAAAGGGGAAAGGGTACTACTCGAAAATGAGGCAGCCCGAAATTAGGCTCATACAATGCCTCCTCGAATCTAGCAAAGGGCTGAATAAGGATTTCCTGATCGTGTTAGGGGAGTGGCACGATGGCCTCCCTTGCCCAACGAGAGAAGGGTAATCATGTGGGGCTTTAGAAGTAGGAAAAACAACTTGCTCGCTACTTTGTTTTGATTCATGCTATTTGGCCTTTCCACAGCAGTCGTCAAGGAAGAAGAACAAGAAGAAGAAAAAGAAGAGGAGGTTGCTGAATTACTCGACTCCGAGGACGATTTCGAAGTCTTCAACCGACTAGAATCGCCAGCCGAGGACAACCAAACCCAGGAAGCATCCCCCACTTCGACTACAATGGGAATATAAAGGACACCGAAGACCAATCTGTTGGATGTAATGGAGGCTGCTTCGGGGAGTAAAGCGCCCGTGAAGAATGCACTGGCCAAGCTTCCACCTCCCCCTCCCGCCCAACCATAATGTGATGATCCCGTTGACAACAAAAGGAAAAGGGATCAACATCGCTAGGACGTGCGGGAGGGGGGCAAAGGTCCCCTCCCTAAAGATGCCGAGCCACAAAAAAAGGGCTAAACAGACTACGGTGACCCATCACCAGGCTGACAGGCGAGGCGAGTCCTCTGTAGCAATCCCTGTATGGAACCCGACAATGATTTTGGATGGGGCTCCTTTACCAGCCGACGCCTCAATCCGGAACTTCCAGGATGGAAAAGCTGGATTCATGGCCGACGCAGCTGAATAGGCCTTTCTTCTTCCAGCTGATATGGCTGACCTCAGAGAAATGAGGAAGCATAAGGTTTTCCTAAGTCTGAAAAGGGACCTCGCCCTGGTAAGTTTTGTGAAAACTTTTCCCTTTCTATTACTATGGCTATTACTTCTTAACACTTATGCATTTTTTTTTTTTTTAAACAGTCTATCCAGGCCGCCCATAGGGATGAAGAGATTGTCATCAGCTCTCACAGAGCGATGAAGGAGGAGGAGAGTCGATGCTATTATACCGTAAAGGCTTTTGAATTGGCAGAGAAGAAATCCCAGGAGCTCAAAACCATGGTAACCGAGCTCAATACTAAGTTGGCTGAGCTTGATCATGAAAAGAAAAGTGTTGAGTCTACCTTAAAGGTGGTGGAGAGGCAGGCCGAGAGCCAGAGATTAACCCTTTGCCAGATAGAAGACCAATTGGCTACCGCCAAAGAATAGATCGAAGCTCTGAACGACAAGTTGATAGAGGCTGAAAAGGCTAAAGATAGAGCTGAACAAGAAGGTTATGAAATAGGGGTCACTGAGACTGAGCATAATTTAAGAAATGAAGTTATGGGGTTTGTAGACACTACTGCCTCCAAGTGTGGAATGAAGCTCTCAACCAAGCTGGGGTTGAGGATTCTTTTGAACTTAGGGGAGCAGAGAAAGTGTACTACCCCTTAGCTTTATGCACCTCGGTCCCTCCAGACCCTAAGGCTGGCTCGACCACTTCAAAAGCAGAGGAAGGTCAAGTAAGCCCATATAAAGTTCTCTCCTCTACAAGTAACACGCTTCCTCAAGAAACTGTTCAAGCCGAGGTCTTTGAAAGAGTAATTGAGGCCCACATAGAAAAATCCAAGGATAACGTTCAGTCCAAGGATCCGGTGAAGGATAAAGAGGCTCCCCAAAGTATGGAGATTGTATTGGCCACTCTCCCAATACCACCAAAGGAAGATCTCAAAGGAAAGGGTCCAGCTTCTATAATAGCAGCCTCCAACCAGCAACCCAAGGACCCCAAGGACAAGCTGGTTATAAAGATGAAAAAATGAACTCTTTTTTTTATTTTTTATTTTTTTTTTACTGTAGTCGAATCTTTTTGTAACGAAACTGTCTTTTTCTAAGGCATAGTTTTAATGAAGTATGTGCATTTCTTTTAAGGATGAGGTCTTTTACTTAAACAGTTTCTGTTGTAGTGAACAATTAATTAATCCTAGCAACGAATGGTATTCTTAACAAAATGGATTAAAAACCTCAAACCCCCAACATGATTTCTGTATCTTCCTAATTGATTAGCAGAATAGACTAAAAATGAGAGGTCCACAATTCTTATATCATGGTAGGATATTTTAATATATCATTTCTAACGAACTTACTAACCTTGAGGTAAAAAAAAACTCAGACGTTAATCATATGCTAGGTACATCCAATGTTCCTTAGATTGCTTTAAGTGATGCTCATGAACCTCTATTTGTTCATGTCTTTGTTATGAGAGGACAAGGCATGCGGTCCAAGAAGCCACATATGGCCAATACTTTGCTTAATTCTTAGAAAGTCAGCTTGAAGTTTTAATTTCCCTCAAAGCTTATGGTTTGTGGAACCAGACATAATTTAGGCTTAATTTAATACTTCAGTAGATGCCAGAAGTTATTAATTTCCCCAAGGCTTGTGGTCCGAGGATCCAAGCAAGACCTTGGTTCAGTTTAATACTTAAATATACGCTAGAAGTCATTAATTTCCCCAAGGTTTGTGGTCCGAGGATCCATGCAAGACCTTGGTTCAGTTTAACACTTAAATAGAAGTTATTAATTTCCCCAAGGCTTGTGGTCTGAGGATCCAGGTAAGACCTTGGTTTATTTTAAAACTTAAATAGATGCCAGAAGTTATTAATTTCCCCAAGGCTTGTGGTCCGAGGATCCAGACAAGACCTTGGTTCAGTTTAATACTTAAATAGATGCCAGAAGTTATTAATTTCCCCAAGGCTTGTGGTCCGAGGATCCAGACAAGACCTTGGTTCAGTTTAATACTTAAATAGATTCCAGAAGTCATTAATGTTAGGACATATGTGTTTACATGTTAGGAACATATGTCATATTTTATGTAAATTGGCTAATCCTTTGACAAAACGCACTTTACTTGTAATTGGGTAGTTCTAGGTGTTTTTAATACTTCAAGAAACTATGTTTCAAGATCAAGTGTTGAAGTCATCAAGTCTGTCCAAGAAAAAGCAAGTTGAAGTGCAGAAGTTTTAAAGCTCGACACCTGCTCGACACCTACCTCGACACCTGCTAGCTGTCGAGACTTAAAAAGTCAGAATTCTAATCTGATTTTCTTGGGATCCGTGAATGTGTTTTTGGGCCTTCTTTTCTTCTAACCCTAAACATATTTAAGGAGTGTTTTAAGAGCCGTCAACATAGACACAAGTTGCATAAGCATTGAGCAATCCTTGTTCAAGCAAATTGTGCTCTGAGACGAAGTTCTTAACCTAGATCATCTTCTTCAAGAAGTTGCTATGTATTGTGCACCTTAGGGTTTTGTGACCAAGCATCTTCCTGATCTTCATGCATAGGATGATCTGAAGAACTCTGCAGCCAACCTCTCATTCTAAAGTTGGTGATTGAAGTTGCGTACTGGGATCCGCGCATCTGGTTAGTCACGTACTTGGGAGCCGTGCATAAAAAGGGGGAACTGTCGCTACAGATCAAGTCGAATTGGGTATTGGGGTAAGGGTTCAACTGTAGGTTGGTAAGGTACTTGGGATTCCTTATTTGTAACCGCTTGATTTGATAATAGTGGAGTTTCGGGAGTGGTGACCTGAAAATCACCCGGTGGGGTTTTTGCCGTTAGGGTTTTTCCCCATTCGTGAACAAATCACCGTGTCTTTTATTTTCCGCTGCATATCTTGTTATTCGGTGATTTGTTTGTGCTGCCACGTATTTGCATGTTAAATTGATTAATTAATAACTTGACTTAATTAATTAATTAGTTTAAAATTACAAGGGGTCATTCAGTTTGTGGCCTATCAAGTGGTATCAGAGCGGGCACACTCTGATTAGTTATTAATCTTTGCTGTGATTGATCCATTGACCCCTGTTTGTCATGGATAGAGGACAATCTCTTATTATACCTCCTTTATTTGATGGGACTAACTATGCCTACTGGAAAGTACGCATGAGAGCTTTTTTGCAGTCCTTAGATGAGAAGGTGTAGCAAGCTGTGGAGATTGGCTGGACAAAGCCAAAAGAAGCGCCGGCTGATTGGGATGAAGCCAAGATCAAGGCGGCGAACTTCAACAGCAGAGCGCTGAATGCTCTATTTAGCGCTGTCACCAATGAGGAGTTCAAGAAGATATCCTCAACAGAAACTGCCAAGGAGGCGTGGACCATCCTCCAGACAACCTATGAAGGAACAAAGGCTGTCAAGGATTCAAAGCTACAGAGGCTCACTACCAGCTTTGAAGAAATTAAGATGGAGGAGGATGAGTCGTTCGATGAGTTCTATGCCAAGCTGAAAGACATAGTGAACTCAGCCTTCAATCTTGGGGAAACCATCCCTGAACCCAAGGTTGTAAGGAAGGTGCTCAGATCTCTACCTGAGAGATTTCATGCCAAGATTACGGCAATTGAAGAATCAAAGGATATTGATAAAATTCCTTTGACTGAGCTGGTTGGGAACTTGCAAACCTACGAGCTAGGATTATCAAGGATAGGCAAGTCAAGCAAGGGCAAGAGCATGGCCCTGAAGGCGAAGAGCAGTGATACTGATGAGTCTTCCGATGATGAAGATTCCAAGATGGAGTCCTACATTACGAGGCAGTTCAAGAAGTTTATGAAGAATGCCAATGGGAGGAGCTTCGACAAAGACCGAAGGCAATCCGGTTCTTCACAGTTCAAGAGCCAAGATAAGGGAAGGAAGGATGCCAAGGATGGCGGTCAGTACACTGTTCCTGCAGGACCAAAGTGTTTTGGGTGTCACGGGTTTGGACACATGAAGAATGAGTGTCCTACTTATCTGAAGAGCATTGGGAAAAGCAAGGCTCTAGCTGCAACCCTTAGTGACACTGAGCCTGAAGATGATTCCGACAATGAGGATGACGGAATCCTAAATGCTTTCACTGCTTCAGTCAATTCTACTGATGGAATTGTTGAAGAAGAAGAAGAAGAATTGGTGGACACTGAATGTGAAAAGATGGATGACAAAGATGATATCCATTCAGCCTATGAGAAGCTTTACAAGCTTTCTGAAAAGCATGAGAAGCTATACAGGCTGGCCACCAAGAAGCTCAGTGATGTGGAACTCGACAAAGAAGAATTGTCCACAAAGTTTGATGAGGCTAATCAAACTATTGGTGCACTGAGGTTTGAGAATAACTTCCTGGCTGAGAAGACCAAGAAGCTTGAAGCAGAGCTATCTCAAGTCAGAGCTCAACTGGAGAGGACTTCAAGTGCAAAACTTGATGAGATGCTCAGCAACCAGAAATCTGCTTCAGATCGAACAGGTTTAGGGTATGGTCTTTCTATCTCTAACTCTGCTTCTACTAGTTCTACTGTTTTTGTTCCTCCTGCTAATAATGTTAAAATTGAGAATATTGATGTTAAAACTGAATTAGCTAGTGAGAACATAGACAAGGGTAAATCAATCTTAGGAGCACCCCCTAAGTTAGAAAAGAAAGATGCTAAACTCCCTAGAGATAAGAAGGCTAACTCTCAGAAGCCAAAACAAAAGAAGCAGCATCTCTGTTATCATTGTGGAGCTGCCGGTCATACTCGACCTAATTGCTACAAGTGGCTAGCCACCCAACAGAGCAACAGTATGACAGCATCTGGAAGCCAAAGTCAGCTTCAATCCTCTCTTGCGCCTCTTGGAGATCTTCTGAAAGCTATCATGTTCCTTTCGAACTTGAACGGTTTCAATTCTTCCCCCTCACCGCCGGTTCAAGGTTTCAAACAAAGGAAAGGCTCTTCCAAGGAGTGGAAGAAAAAGGACTCTAAGTGATTTCATCACTTTCTTTTCCCTTCTTATTCTTCTTATTTGTTGCATTGCTTGTGTGTTTTGCATTTTTTTTAATTGAGTCAGTCTAGTTTTATGCATTGTTTTGCTTTGTTAACATGTTTTTGTGTGTTTACTTTCAGTTTTGTTTATTTTGTTTTTGATATAAAAATAAAAATAAAAAATTGAAAAATTGAAAAAATACAAAAACAGTGTGTGTTTTGTGTACTTTGGTACTTGTGTACCTTAGATGGCCAATGAAACAAAGTTTTCTAAACTTTGTATCTTTTGTAGCTTAGATGAGCATCTTTATGCACAACTAAGCAAGTGAGCTTTGTGGCTCGTGTTTGTGATGAGTAAGATTAGGTTATTTCTTAGACTTAACACTCATATCACTCTTTTTGACGGGTAGGACTAGAAAATCCTAAGAGAAAGGCATAAATAACCATCTCACCACTGTTGCCCGCCAATCATTAATGACATCTGTATGCTTCGGCATAGCAAAAGTGTGATGTCAATGACATTTGTGTGCTTAGGCATAGCAAAATTGAAATGTCAAAATATCAATGGGTATTTCTTTTCTTTCTCATAAGCCCATGTATGATATGCTTAAAAAGAAAATATGCAAAGAAATAAAAAGCAAAAAGATTAAAAATGCTTTAAAAATGGTTGCAAGCGTGTATTCTAGGAGATGTGGGAGTTATAGGATGTACCTCAAAGGTGATAGTCCCCATCAAACAGTTATGATTGTGTGTGAGTCAAAGTTACTTTCTCATATCTCAAATCGTCATAACATGTATACACTTATGCAATCTTGCGATGTTTGTCACACACAACACGCAATATTCTTTGCTACTTTTGATACATGTGCAGGTACAATGTGATTTGGCCATCACAAAGGTTTTACATGTGCTTTTGTATGCTCACTAAACTGTCATGACTTATTTTTGAAATATAAAATTTGTTAGACTTGTTTAGTGTGTGTGTGTGTTTTGGGAGATCCATGTGCTTAAATTTTCTTTGAGAGATGATTTTTGAGAGTATTATATGTTGAGTGGATCATGGTTGAGGTGCATGTCTTGATTGCATTCATGTTTGTGTTTTTCAATTCTCGAAAAACTGCATTTCATTGCTGGCTCGACACCTTCTCGATACCTCCTCGATACCTGGTCAGCTGTCGAGCCTCCAAAGCTTTTTCTTATCGCAATCTCGACACTTCCTCGATACCTGGTCGATCGATCGATATTCTCTCTGTCTGGTCGATACCTTCTCGACACCTCTTCGATCGATCGAGCTTCTGATGATGGTTGAGCTGTTTGGTACCTCGATACCTCAGCTGTCGAAGGCATTTTCTCTCGATACCTTCCTCGACAGCATCTCGATACCTCTCGACACCTCTGCTGTCGAGATTTACTGGAGATCCTATAAAAGCTTCGATCGCGATTTCTCCTTCATTTCTCGATCTCTCTTCGATCTGTCCGAGGCGGTTCAACTTCCAGAGCTTTTTTTCTTCAATCCAATCTCGTTCTCAAGTGATTTTTCAGCCTTTCTTGCATCAAATCACTTGGTATGATCTTGTTTTCCTTTGTTTTTCATGCATTTCATGATCTAAATCTTAGGTTTTGGGATTTTTTTTTGAAAACTTTGGGTTTTTCAAAATCTTTGAGTTTTTGTTGAAATTTTGGGTTGGGATTTCAATAAAAAGTGTTTCAAATGTCATACATTGCATTCCATGTGCATTAGAATGATATTTTCATGCATTTAGTTGTGTGATTCTTGAATGTGTGCTGCTAGGATTGGATTGGGCTGAGCCCATGATGTTTTTATTGTTTAGCATGTCACATGATCATGCATTCCCATGCATACATCCATTTTGTTCAATATATTGTCATATTTGAACTGTTTGGGACTTTTCTGATTGTCTCCCTCCCTATCTCTTTTCTCATTCTTTTACGTTAGTTGCATCTATGGCACCTAAACGTAAATCTACTCCGGCTCGGAACCCTCTGCGTTCTGGAGCTTCTTCATCTTCTGATCATGCTCCTCATAATCTTCGGTTCCGTGATGGAGATGCCTACAAGGCATTTACTGAGAACTTCTCTAAACGAGGTGTTCATTCGGAACGCCACGTTGTTCTGGCGGACTTCGCCGATACTGACCTTCCCTCTGTCATTCACAGTAGGGGATGGGAGTCACTGTGTGACGTCCCGGTCACTTGTCCTCTCGTGCTGATTCAGGAGTTTTACTCCAACATGCACGGGATTGATCGTTCAGTACCTCTCTTTTTCACTCGCGTTCGAGGTACGCGCATTGCTGTCACACCGCAGCTGGTTGCGGATGTGCTTCATGTTCCTAGGATAGAGTTTCCCGACTATCCTACGTGTGAGCGACTGAGGACTGTGTCCAGGGATGAGCTCATTTCTGCTTTCTGTGAGCGCCCTTCTGAGTGGGGTGAGCATATGTACACATCATGTAGACCTTTTGCTAAAGGTCCTAGATTCCTAAACATGGTGATGACTTTTGTACTTCATCCTCTCTCTCATTATAACTCTATCACAGAGCCTCGTGCTCGTTTCTTGCTTTCTCTACTTGAGCATCTCACGATAGATTTTCCCTCTCACTTCATTTTCTCTATCATAGATGTTCATTTAGATGCGGCGTCCCGTGATAAGCTTGTCTTTCCTTCCGCTATCACGAGGATACTACGCCATTTTTCCATCCCTTTCCCTGTCTCCGACCACTTCACACACATCTCTGCCATAGATGCCGCTACCGTAAAACGTAGCCAGGCACAGTTCAGGGCGAGACAGCCGGATTCCACTCCGCCCTCCCGTTCGGCTCCATCCAGATCTGCTCCATCTACATCGACTCCTCTTCCTTCCTCCAGCGATGTATCCCTTGGAGATATTATGGCGCAGCTGCAACGCATGGATGCTCGCCTTGATACTCTCACCACTGAGTTGTATCAGGTGAACGTTCGTGTTGGTCGTATTGCACGACGGCAGGCGACCATGGGTGGTTTTGCTTCTGAGGCTTCTCCTCCACCACCTCCAGTTGCTTCAGATTCTGATGCTGAGGATGATGATGGTGATGACGATGATGCTTCAGATGATGATGGAGATGCTAGCTCTACTGATGAGATGTCTACATGACACTCTACCCTTTGTCACTCGTGACAAAAAGGGGGAGTAGTTTTGGGATTATGAGAGTAGTCATCTTAGGGGGAGAGTTAGTATAGGACATTTTTGATAGGGGGAGTGTTCATACTTTTTGAGGGATGTAGTGAGGCTTATGATGTATCTTTTTCTTTTCTAGTCTTATTAGATACATTGGTCTTGTATATCAGTTTACATACATTGTACTTATCTTCTATATATGTGGATGTATGTTTCTTATTCACCTATCTCTTCATGTGTTGTTTCTTTTCTCTCTTTATACACATGTTCTTTATAATTGTATGCAATCTAATTATTTCTGTTTCACACAAGATGCCTTGATGAGTTTTGTTTATAAGTGTTTCAGAAATACAGGTTGTCAAAGTCTACTTGCCATAAACTCTCTTTTTGCAAAGTTCTTCAAGAGTTTGTGTTAGGATAGATTTTATTGTATGTAACAAGTGAATATGAGTTGAGTGATTTATGACTTCTCTCATATGCTCATTTGTTTGTTGTGGTTTTGTCACGGATTGCCAAAAGGGGAGATTGTTAGGACATATGTGTTTACATGTTAGGAACATATGTCATATTTTATGTAAATTGGCTAATCCTTTGACAAAACGCACTTTACTTGTAATTGGGTAGTTCTAGGTGTTTTTAATACTTCAAGAAACTATGTTTCAAGATCAAGTGTTGAAGTCATCAAGTCTGTCCAAGAAAAAGCAAGTTGAAGTGCAGAAGTTTTAAAGCTCGACACCTGCTCGACACCTACCTCGACACCTGCTAGCTGTCGAGACTTAAAAAGTCAGAATTCTAATCTGATTTTCTTGGGATCCGTGAATGTGTTTTTGGGCCTTCTTTTCTTCTAACCCTAAACATATTTAAGGAGTGTTTTAAGAGCCGTCAACATAGACACAAGTTGCATAAGCATTGAGCAATCCTTGTTCAAGCAAATTGTGCTCTGAGACGAAGTTCTTAACCTAGATCATCTTCTTCAAGAAGTTGCTGTGTATTGTGCACCTTAGGGTTTTGTGACCAAGCATCTTCCTGATCTTCATGCATAGGATGATCTGAAGAACTCTGCAGCCAACCTCTCATTCTAAAGTTGGTGATTGAAGTCGCGTACTGGGATCCGCGCATCTGGTTAGTCACGTACTTGGGAGCCGTGCATAAAAAGGGGGAACTGTCGCTACAGATCAAGTCGAATTGGGTATTGGGGTAAGGGTTCAACTGTAGGTTGGTAAGGTACTTGGGATTCCTTATTTGTAACCGCTTGATTTGATAATAGTGGAGTTTCGGGAGTGGTGACCTGAAAATCACCCGGTGGGGTTTTTGCCGTTAGGGTTTTTCCCCATTCGTGAACAAATCACCGTGTCTTTTATTTTCCGCTGCATATTTTGTTATTCGGTGATTTGTTTGTGCTGCCACGTATTTGCATGTTAAATTGATTAATTAATAACTTGACTTAATTAATTAATTAGTTTAAAATCACAAGGGGTCATTCAGTTTGTGGCCTATCAATTAATTTCCCCAAGGTTTGTGGTCCAATGATCCATGCAAGACCTTAGTTCAGTTTAACACTTAAATAGATGCTAGAAGTTATTAATTTCTCCAAGGCTTGTGGTCCGAGGATCCAAACAAGACCTTGGTTCAGTTTAATACTTAAATAGTAGATGAAACACATGACAAATAATTATAACAAATCAAAATAGAGCCAAGATTGCTTTCATTAATAGTAATACCTTCTCAAGTTGTTTACATTCCAGGGACGGAGTACAGTTTTCTCATCTAAATCTTCTAGGCAGTATGCACTTATTCCTGCCACTGAAGTAATGCAATATGGTCCTTACCAGTTAGGCCCCAGCTTTCCCTAAGCTGGGTTTCTAACAGTGCCTAAAACTTTTCTTAGCACCAAGTCTCTTGGTGCTAGTGGCCTTAGTGTCATATTGGCATCATATCCTTACTTGAGCTTGTGCTGGTAGTAAGCTAATTGGACCATTGCATTTTCTCTTCGTTCTTCAATCAGATCCAAGCTCTTCCCTAACAGTTCATCATTACTGCTCGGAGTGAAGGAACTTGTTCTCAGCGTTGGGAAACCTGTTTCCAAAGGTATGACAGCTTCAGCCCCATATGTCATTGAAAAGGGAGTCTCTTCCGTTAACCGAAGAGAAGTAGTCTGGTACGTTTAGAGGACATGTGACAACTCTTCCACCCACTTTTCTTTTGCATCATCTAACCTCTTCTTAAGTCTATTCACTATGACCTTGTTGATTGCCTTGGCCTGTTCATTCCCTTGGGGGTAGGCTGGAGTGGAATACATATTTGTAATCCCTAGATCGCAACAGTATCTCCTGAAGGCCTTGGTATCAAATTGAAGGCCATTGTCTGAGATGAGGACACGAGGAACCCCAAATCGAGTAACGATATTCTTCCAGACAAATTTCTTAGCGTCCACATCCCTGATATTAGCCAGTGGCTCGGCTTCAACCCACTTAGTAAAGTAGTCTGTGTCGACCAGTAGATACCTGTTGTTTCCTGCTGCTTTTGGGAAAGGACCTATAATATCTAAGCCTCATTGGGCAAATGGCCAAGGACTAGAAAGAGGATTGAGGACTCCTCCTGGTTGGTGAATGTTTGGTGCAAATCTTTGGCATTGATCACACTTTTTAACATATTCCTGTGCTTCCTTTTGCATACCCGGCCACCAGTATCCGTGAGTAAGGGCTTGGTGAGATAAAGATTTTCCTCTAGTATGACTTCCACAGATTCCTTCATGTAACTCTTCAAAATTAGTTCTAACACTTCAGGATGTATACACAACAAATACGGCCCAGAATAGGAGCGCTTGTACAATTTTTGGTCCTTGGACAGCCAAAATCGATGAGCCTTTCTCCGTACTTTCTCCGCCTCTGACTTCTCCTCGGGCAATACATCCTCCTTAAGGAACAGTACTATAGGATCCATCCAGCTCCGCCCTACCCTGATTTGATGGATCTGAACCATGTCTTTCTTAACTTCGGCCAGTTTTCACAAGTCCTCAATGAGTACGACCTGAGGCAAGTCTTGTGCCGAGGAAGTAGCAATAGTGGCCAGGGAGTCTGCATGTGTGTTTCCACTCTTAGGGAAATGTGACAAATGAAAAGATTCAAACTTTGACTGTAAATGTCTAACCTGACTCAAATAATCTTACATTCTCACATCTCTAGCCTCTAGCTTTCCATTCACCTGACCCACAACTAATCTTGAATTCGAGAACATCTCTGCTGTTTTTCCGCCCATTTTACGAACCATGGACATTCCTTCCAACAAAGCCTCATATTTAGCTTCACTATTAGTGGCCGAGAACCCTAATCTCAATGATTTTTCAATGGTGATCTTCTCGAGTGATACTAGAACTGGCCCCACTCCAGATCCCCTTAGTTTGCTGCACCATCGACATACACTTTCCAGGACAAAATGTCCTGCGCGAAGATCATGCCAACTGATTTTTCATCCATGCTCTGCTTCTGTGCTTCTACTTCTACTGGGGGTTCAGCAAACTCAGCTACCAAGTAGGCGAGGACTTGGCCCCTGACAAAGGTTCGAGGCATGTACTTAATGTCAAAAGCCCCTAGAATCGTGCCCCATTTGGAAATCCTTCCTGTGTAGTCAGCACTTCGGAGTATAGACTTGAGTGGAAGTCGGGTTTAGACGACAACGGTGTGTGCCTGGAAGTAATAGGGAAGCTTTGGTGTAGCATGTACCACTGCTAAATGGCCTTCTCCAGTGGCAGATAACGGACCTCGGCCTCATGGAGTGACTTGCTCACATAATAAACTGGTCGTTGTATGCCACTGTTTACTCATACCAACACCAAGCTTACAGCATGAAGGGTCACCGCAATATACACAAACAAGATCTTATCCACCTCAAGATTGGACATAATAGGTGGCTGAGATAGATATCCTCAGTCCACTCAAAAACCTTCCATTTATTCATCTAAAGAAAGAAAGTTCTGCACTTGTCTGTTGATTCGGAAATAAACCGGTTCAAGGCAGCAATCATTCTAGTTAGCTTCTGAACTTCTTTAGGATTCCGAGGTGGTTGCAAGTAGGAATGGCAATGGGTCGGGTTCGGGCCGGGTTTTTCCATGCCCGGACCCGGCCCGTGGGTCAGGACCCGTGGCCCGAACCCGGCCTGTTTATTAAACGGATTTTTTTGCCGGGGCCCAGACACGCCTCGCCGGGCCCCGCGGGCCCTACGGGCTCTGTCCAGCCAGGCCACTTCAAGGCCCAATCTTCAGCCCCTAACAATGGCCCAATCCGTGGCCCAATCAATTAGGAAAAAAAAAAGTTTTCCTGAGAAAAAAAATCACAGCAGTGCAGCACAAACGACCAATCCAAATGAATCTCAAATCAAATCCACCATAACATTCAAATTTCCTATTCACAGAAACCAAATACATTTGAAATCAAACTATTCACAGAAACCAAATCAAATCTCAACAACAAAATCTAAATCCCCAAACCCACAGGTTAAACAAAAGAATCTAAAATCCCCAAACCCACTAATCAAATAAAGAAAAAATGGAAGAAGAACATCAAAAACCATTGCCGTATATCACCATGGTTGTTCGTCTTCGTCTTCGTCTTCGTGGGTGAGATCGCAGAGGCTTTACGGCGAGAATCTTAGATTTTCGTCTTCCTCTTCTTCGGCAAAGAGAGTGAGACCAAGAGGCGGAGAGCATGAGAGAGGCGCGGCTAATAGTTGGTGGCTGACGGCGTGAGGCATGAGAGGAGAGTGAGTGGGAGTAAGGGCGTGTGAGGGAGGCATGACTGAGGGAGTGAGGGTTGTGAGGTTGAGGACTGAGTGAGGGAGGCGTGAGTTCTGCGCTGAAGAATGAGGGATTAGATTTAGGGTTAGCTTATAGGTATATATATATATATATATAGGGGGTATTATTTCTGTGTACCGAGTTTTTATTCGGGCCGGGTTTCGGGTCGGGTCTCGAATTTTTTTGATAATACCCGGACCCGACCCGGACCCGCTTCGGGTTTTTTTTTTTAAAACCCATACCCGACCCTATTTCTAATCGGACCGGGTAAAACCCGGCCCATTAGGGTCGGGCAGGGCTAGGTACCCGCAGGTCAGGCAAAAATTGCCATCCCTAGTTGTAAGTTGTTAATGGCCTTGATCTGATTAGGTTTAATCTTAATTCCCCTGTGAGTCACCATATAATCCAAAAACTTGCCTGACCTAACACCAAATAAGCACTTGGAAGCGTTGAGACGCAATTTATGTTTCCTCAGGATTTCAAAAATGCTTCCGAGGTCTCCCACATGCTTGGACACCACTTTACTCTTTACTACCATGTCATCTATGTAGACTTCAATGCTCTTGCCCAACTGCGGTTTAAACATTCTCGTCATCATCCTTTGATAGGTAGATCCTGCATTTTTCAAACCAAAAGGCATCACCTTGTAGTGGTAGTTCCCGACGGGAGTGACAAAAGCTATATTTTCTTGATTGTCCAAGGCTAGCAGTATCTGATGATATCCTTGAAAGGCATCTAAGAAGCTCATTCGAGGATGGCCTACATTTGCATCCACCGGCTGGTCTATTCGAGGCATAGGGAAATGATCTTTCAGGTAAACTTTGTTAAGATCTATGAAATCCACACATACTCGCCATTCCCCATTCTTCTTCTTCACCACCATAGTATTGTCCAACTACTCAGGATAGAAAACGTCCTTAATAGCCCCTGCCTGTTTGAGCTTCATCACCTTAATTCTGACTGCGTCGGCATGCTTCTTAGAGGGGTACCGAGGTGGTTGCTTCTTGGGTATGATGGATGGGTTGACATTTAAATGATGGCAGATGAAGTTCGGATCTACCCCCGAGGCCTCATAGGCGTCCCATGCGAACACATCAACGTTTCTTCTAAGAAACTCTACCAGCTCTTCCTTCTCTTGAGGAGGCAGTTGAGCCCCGATCTGAAAGAACTTCTCCGGATCATCACCAATAACAACTTTTTCCAAATCCTCACAGTTCGCTTCCTCGGCTGAACCATCGATAAATAACTCAGGAGCTCTTAATTGCTATAAATTCTTCTCAGTGGTGGCCGAGGATTCAGCCTCAGGCTTATGCAAGATGGCAGCCACCAAACACTCTCTAGCCGTGGACTAGCTCCCCAGGATCTCCTTAACCTAACCTTCTAATGGATACTTCACCTTTTGGTGCAGGGTAGAGGATACAGCTCCTAAAGCATGGAGCTAAGGCCTGGCCACAATGGCAGTGTAGGGGGAGTAAGCATTCACTACGATGAAATTAACCTCCACCACTTCTGAATAGGGATGGCAATTTATATCCAACCTGCGGATACCCGGCCCGGCCCAACCCTAATGGGCCGGATTTTACTCAGCCCGATAAATTATAGGGTCGGGTATGGGTTTTAAAAAAAAAAAAACCCGAACCAGGTCCGGGTCGGGTCCGGGTTTTACCCATACCCGGCCTGAACCTGACCCGTTTAAGGATAAAATACCAAAATACCCCCATCTATATATATATATATATATATATATAAGTTAAAAAAATAAAAAAGTAAAAAAAAAAAAACCCTACTCCCCTAATCCCATTTCACTCAGTCGCCAACCCTCTTACACTCACATCACTCTCCTCTCCCACTCGGCTGCTCTTAGTCCCACTCGGTTGCTCTCACTCCCTCTCACTCTCCTCACATCACTCTGCTCTCCCCAACCTCTGATCTCTGTTACCACCAGCCATCACGGCCATTCGATCAGGTTGTTTTCTCTCTTTCTTTCAATCTCAGCTCACACGGTCTCACATGGTCTCACATTCACAATCTCACTCACTTTTAAGCAACACCGCCCAACATCTCAGCCTCTCACTGCCGTTCTAAGCATTCACCTCGCCAGTCCAAGCTCTCACTCATTCTCAGTCTCATCGCCGGCCCAAGCTCTCACTGCCGATCTGTTCTCTATTTCTCTTCAATTTTTTTTTTTTAATATAAGTCTGAGAATATGAGATGTTTGTTTCAATTTTTTTGTTTGGTGTTTTCTACTTAGACTATGGACTTCAACAGATGGGTTGTGCTACTTCTAGTTATTGTAGTTTAAAGACTTGAAATTCTGAGTCTTTGTGGTGTAATTTAATATATTGTGGAAGAAATTGTGTATATTGTGTTTTGGGTTTGTTGTAAATGCAGTGCCTAAACGGAGATGGGAGACAAAAATGAATTTGGGTTTCATTCAAAAAAAAAATTTTTGGTTGGGTAGTGGGCTAATAGGGCCTGGTGGGGTGGGTCTGGGCCCCGAGAAAAAAACCCGATTAATAATCGGGCCAGGTCTAGGTCGCAGGTCCAGACCCGCGAGTCGGGTCCGGGTATGCAAAAACCTGGCCTGAACCCGACCCGTTACCATTCCTACTTCTAAACCGATCTATATGGGCAGTCTAATTTGACCCTTCAGAATAACAATTTTCCCATCAAAACTCACTAGGGGAGAATTGTAAGCTGTTAGGTCCTCAGGTCTCAACTTCAACCCCTTGTACAAGTTGGGGTACATAATCTCAGCTCCACTTCCCTGGTCAACCATTACCCTCTTTACGTTATACCATCCGATTTTGAGCGTGACCACCAAAGCATCATTGTGGGGCTGTATAGTTCCAACCTTATCTTCATCTGAAAAGCCCAGCAGCGGTTGGACATCCACCCTTGCCTTCTTCGGCTTTGAGTTAGTGTCCTCGGTAGGTAGGCCAGATATTGACATTACCTTGGATGGATAGGAGCCGGTTCTCCCCGGAGTGGCAAAGACGACATTTATCGTTCCTACGGGAGGTCTTAAAGAGTCATCTCTTCGGGGTTCTAAATTCGTTTGACCCTTTAGCTATTGGAATGATGCAAAAACTGCTTCAATTTTCCCTCTCGGACTAGCTGTTCCAAATGATCCCATAAATTCCTACAGTCTTCTGTGGTGTGCCTCTAATCCTGATGGTACTGACAGTAAAGGTTTTGATTACGCCTCAGGGGATTTCTTGACATCTTATTTGGCCATTTAAAGAATGGCTCGTTCTTGATCTTCTCCAAAACTTGATGCACCGGCTCTCGGAACACCGCATTGACCACTTGAGTATTGGCAGATCCTAACTGCCCACCGAAATCTCTCCTTGGTCTGTTATTATTATATCGATTCGACCTGAAATCCCTCCTCTCTTGAGGGATAACCTCAGCCTTTCCCTTACCTTGTTGCTGGTCTTCCTCAATCCTTTTGTACTTGTCAATCTGATCCATAAGTTGGCGCACACTGGTAACAGGTTTGCTGGTTAGAGATTTCCTCAAATCTCACTCGGCTGGGAGGCCGACCTTAAAAGTGCTAATGGCCACATCATCAAAGTCACCATTAATTTCATTGAACATCTCCTAGTACCTGTCAGAGTACGTTTTCATGGTCTCCCCTTCTCACATGGACAAAGATAGTAATGAGTCCAAAGGCCGAGGAACCCTGCTGCACATGATAAAACGAAAGCCGAATGCCAGGGTGAGCTCCTTAAAGCAGTTGATGGATCCTGCCCTCAAACCGTCGAACCACCTCATAGCCACAGGTCTCAGACTGGACGAGAAAACCTTGCACATCAACAACTCATCCTTGGAATGGACAGCCATTCTCTAATTAAAGTAACTCACATGCTCCATGGGGTTGGTTCTACCGTTGTACATGGTGAAAGTAGGATGGGTGAAGTGCCGAGGAAGCTTAGCCCCTTCAATCCAGCGAGTGAAAAGTGACCTGGAGATTTGACTCAATGCCTTGCCCATAGCATCATTTCCCACGCCCTTACGAGGCGGACTTCTGTGTCTATGCCCATGATGGTACTCCTCTTCGTAAGAGAAGGGTTCGCTCAGTGGAGTTCTCGATCTCCACCTATAATTATCATCCTCATCATCATTAGAGGACATGTCTGAACTAGAAGGAGTCTTCCTTCGCTATGCTCGACGCAGCTTCTTTTTCAGGTCATCAATCTCCCATTGCATGGCTTTGCTATCGTTTGGCCTTTGATATACATGACTTGCCACCTGGTGATGGCTTCTGCTGGTATGGGTGGTGTGAACACTACCTCTCGTTCTGCTTCACGCTCGAGATCTCTTTGACGTTTAAGATTAAGAAAACCATCCTGTCGTTGAAAACCTCCAGGCTCTGCCTGGTGCGGACCTGATTCCACCATAATTACCTATTGTATGCACTATTACTCAAGTTCTCCCCACAGACGGTGCCAATTGTAAGGACTGGATTTGAACCTTCGGCCCAAAAGATAAGTGGATTCAAGCCCAATAAGCCCAAAACAATAAATTTGTAGAGAGTGGGTTGAAGAACTGGGCTTTAATAATTGGAACAATAGCTAGACTTGGTTTATAAGACAATCAAGTCAAACAAAAGCGAGTTTATTTAAGACAATCTGTCCTCGGCACAATTCGAGGAGCTCTGTTCTTGTATATAAGATGATAATGGTTACAGATATAGTTTAAGTTGCTATAGTGTTATCTCTTCCAATTTTCCGGTCCCTCGTTTAGAGAGTCTTCTCTACCTTATATACTACATTTCCCTTTTATCCTGACTCTCCACATGCAGACCAGATTACTAGAGCTGGTTCTTGTCCCATCAACCTTCCCCCAAAGTCCTTGTATGGTAGCTGTAAGGCTGAAAATCACTACTCAGGTATCACTTCCTCATTAATGCGGCCAGAGAGTTAGTTGGGGTGCATTTAATACGGTGGTAGCAGCCTTTGTTAGATATTTGTTGCCTCCTTTTGGTCTATTCCTTCCTAGTGCTTCATATTTATCTACTGAGTAGTTTGGAAAACTGTTCATGACGGCAGACCATTTCAACTGATCTCGGCATCACTTTTTCGAGGTGACTTTTCTCCTCGGACCTCTTCTGGGTTATGATGCCCAGAATTTACCTCATTCTTTTCTACCTCAGACTATCTCATTATCTTTTGAACATCCTCGGATCATTGAAGTCCTCGGACTAGGCACCAGGCCCAATATATGCGCGATAAAGTATTACTGGACTCTCTGACCCCACAATAAGTATTCGGGGTTAGGGTCTCAGTATATGGTTTAGGAATTGTTTGAGAGGTTGCTTGAATTTCTATAATTTTAGGATATGAAGGTATTTTATACTTTAAATTTTATATATATATATATATATATATTTCAAAATCATTTAATCAATTTCAAAAATAAATTCTACTTTTTCTAGGAAATATTATAAAATGTTATAATCTCCTAGAACAATAAAAATTAAAAAAAAAATTAAAAAAATCTAAATTCGGTAGATCCAATCTCAAAAATCTAGATTAGTAAAGCAATTCCACTCAATATTTGAAAACCAATTCTAAGACAAAAAGAATATATATAAAATATGAATTTAGAAGATCGAGCTTCAAATCACATAGCAATACCGTGGGAAAAATATAAATATTGTACAACAAAATAAGTATTATATATTGGTCTTAAAAAACATAAAAATTATTTCAAATGAAATTACAAAATATTAGTATATTGGATATTATAAAAAGAGTAGTGGTGTGGCTTTGTTGTGTATGAGAGAGTTAGAAGCAAAGTTTTTTCTTGTGAGAGAGGTAAAGACTTAAGCCTTGCCTAGTGGGTTAGTGCGAGGGCACCTTTTAGTGTATTGAGATTTTGAGTTAGCTTATATTTGAGAGTTTTTTTTTTTTTTTTTTTTGGGTAAGAGTGTGTGGTTGTAATTCATATTATTAATAATGAATTTTGGTTGGTGTTGCCCATGAATGTAAGCTTGGAGTTAGCCAAACCATGTTAATTTTTGTTTGTTTTGGTGTTTGCTATTTTATTATTTTTCCATATATTTCACAGCTTACCACAACCACAACCAACCAAATTATACTAAGATTTACCACGTTGCCATCCATATAGCTTCAAATCCCGTATACAAAACACATCGAGATTATTTGTTATGTAATAAGTGAGAAAGAACAAAACGAGTTGATCATCCAAACTACAAATTTACCTACAAGTCAACAACCTGATGATCCCCTAGTTGATTTTCTTAATGGCATGTTCGGAGTTATAAAAGTATGCTCAAAATTGAAGTGGAGTGTTAAAGAAGGCCAAACCAGTTTGGAAAATTCACCAACCCCTAACCCTTCAACAGCAACATCATCTGTCCATCTCCACAGAATCAGTAACATCAAATCCACAAGGCAACGAATATAATAAGGATAGATAGAACTCATTATATAAAAATACAGATATAACTTATGTGAGGATTTTGCATGCAGAAATTTTGTATATAAAGATAGCTCTAGAAATTAACAAAGCAATGAAAAAATAGCAAATAAAAGAATCTGTGGATGTAGCCATGTAGGCATTCAGCCGAACCACTTAAAAAACTTTTTTCTCTCTTCTTTGTTTTGTCTTCGTTTTTTCAAACACCAATCTCCCTCAAACTAAGAAAGAACAGAAACCAACAAATATAATAGAACTTAAAACATACCAAGTCAGTTTGGTCACAGAGATCATAACCCAAACCTTATTTTCTGTGTCCTTTCGTGAACAAAGTTATAAACGCAAATACAATCATATCTCTTAAATTGTATAAAAACATAGGCAGCTGAGACCCTGATAGATTTATACAAAGACAACGATACAATATTTATGGTACCTAATATACAATTTCTGATTGGTCAATTGGCACCCACCACTCAACTATATTACATACTAAACAAATTGTGGACGAAAAATTGAGGTAAAAATTTAAAGAAGAGAATAATGAAATTAAAAGCAACCTTCAATCATTCAAGTAAGGTCTTTCCAATTACCATCCGAGCCAAGATGGCCATGTCTTTCACAGGGCATCTGGTGACCCGAATCACAAATAATGAAAGTCTTATCTACTCATCTCCCACGAGGATTTACTAACTGAGAGAATACAGCACTTGTTGCAGCATCTTCTCCATCATCATCTGTGCCAGAGTTGCCCCCATCAATCATACTCACGCTGTTATCAAATGGCTCAAGTGGGGTCAATGGGATCCCCGGAATGTGATTTGTGCTGTTGTCTTCAGGCTCCATTAGTGCAGATGAGGTCTCCTCAAGCTGAAGTGCATATTCAAGATTCCACAGGACATCTCCCATTGATGGCCTGTCGACCCCATGCTCAGCCAGGCACTTCTCAGCTGTTTCACCAAATTTCTTAAGAGAAGCTGGATTCACCTTCCCCACCAGATTCGAGTCCATGATTTGATCAAGCATGCCCTTCTTTTGCCAAGTCATTGCCCATTCTGCTATATTGACTTGCTCCCTGGGAAGAACAGGATTCAAAGCTGGCCTTGTGCAGAGAACTTCCATTAGGACTACCCCAAATGAATACACATCTGATTTCTCTGTCAGCTGTTGCCTTCTAAAGTATTCAGGGTCAAGGTAACCAAAACTACCTTTAACAGCTGTACTCACATGTGTCTGATCAAGAGATGGACCAGTTTTTGAGAGCCCAAAATCAGCAACTTTGGCTATAAAGTTCTCATCCAAGAGAATATTGGTAGTCTTCACATCTCGGTGAATTATGCTTTGAGCTGCACCAGTGTGGAGATAATGGAGCCCCCTTGCAGCGCCAATGCAAATTTCAAGCCGTTGCTTCCATGACAGAGATGGTAGATCTGTTCCATACAAATGGCTTCTGAGGGGTCCATTAGCCATGTATTCATAGACAAGAATCATTTCTGACCTTTCATCACAGTAGCCAATAAGTGACACAAGGTGGCGATGGCGGAGCTTGGATAACATCTCAATCTCAGTTCGAAATTCAGCAATACCCTGTTCAGATCTGGGATTTCCTCTTTTAACAGCTACATTTGTCCCATCTTCTAGCGTTCCCTTGTAAACCCTGCCAAAACCCCCTACCCCAAGAAGTAGACTCTCGTCAAACTTGTTTGTTGCGTCCAAGATTTCTTGGAACATGAAGAGCCGGCCAAGGTTGGAGGAAGCTAATGAGATGCAGCTGGCTGTTCCACTCTTTTGGGAAGTTGTGGACATTTTTGTCATGGTCTGAGAGTTCCCATATAAGGGCAAAGGCCGCCATGGATGCCCTTGCTGAGTAGTCTTTGACTTGCGGGCCACCAAGAAGAAATAACACAAACCAATTACCGCCATTGCAGCTACAGCTACTACAATAGAACCCACTATGATTCCAATATTAAGTTTCTTTGAGGGTGAACTCGGAAGGAGACTCTCAACGGACAAAAGCCCATCCAAGCTCCTAAATTTATTGCTGATCTTCATAATCTCAAGCCCACTGATAGTTGCATTAGTGGTTTCAGCCGCAGTATCTGGACCAACACTAACAGTCAAAGTATCTGAATCGACTGAAGAGTTGGAAACAAAGTCTTTATAGTAGGGCACAGACAGGTCATTGGTAATGGATGATAGATCAAGACTCGGAAGAGCAGTATCATCATTTATGAAGAGGTTGAATACTAGAGTGTTTAAAGACATGCTTACAATATCACAGAAATGCACCCGAACAAAATACGTGAACTTTCGATCAACAGTAAATATCCAGGTTATGTTGAAATTGACTAAAGGGACATTTGCATTTCCCATCATTTCGGCACTGGCATAAACCAAATTAGGTGCAGTTTCGGGGGTGACGGAAATTGGGTATTTTATGATTGCGGGGTTGACTGACACATTCACTGCAGAACTGTTCACATGGAGGTACTTCACATCGTTCTCCCAAGTTCTTCCAAGAGTATCATTTTGAGCAGTGAGCAAAGGACCCCCCATATTTAGCCGGTAAACAGTTTCAAGGGCAAGTTCAGAAAGGCCACTAAAAGGAGCAGTTGGATTTAGAGCCAATGCCTGGTCAGGAAGCACCTCATCCGGGATTGAGACAACTTCAATTGCATTAATAAACGCAATTGAATTGTTCAAAGGAATGAAAGTAAGGGTCAAAGTATTGGAAGTCACATTGATTGCATACTCCTTGGACATATATGAACCATTATAATTGTTGAAAGTGAAATTGTTTAGGAGCACAAAATTATCAGTGACTACAGACATCATGGCAGATTTCAAGTTTTGGCCTGACTTTGGAAGAGTGTAAAAATAGAGCCGGAGCCAATGCCGGCCTTTCTGCTCAATTCCAAATTTATAAGAAGATATGCCCAAGAAAACTCGAGCAGATTGGTAGATTGGAGAAGGAGCACTAGAATTGGAACTAGCAATACTAGAATTGTCAATTTGTAGGACAAGTGAAGAATACTCTGAATCAGGAACAAAAACTCGACCCTGGAAGGTGACATTTTTGGAAGAACCACAAGCAATTAAGTAGTTGTCAACAGGAGTGAACGAGGCAAATGTTCCATGCCTTACAAACAGAAATACAATCAGAACCAAAGGTACCAACTTCATTTCTTTCATCTCACCAATTCTAATATCTCAGATCCCAAAAGAGCCTAATAAACCAAAAGGACACCGAATGCCCAAGTTAGCCTAATTTTCAATCCAGTAAGATCTGAGAAAACCCAATTCCAAAAGACCCAAATCTACCATAAACAAATCTTCAGAGTCCCAAAATGCCACAAACCCACCGACTTCCCAATCACTCCTACACAGAACCCCACAACTACAGCAACCCCAGATCTATCTAACGCAATGCTCAACCAAGACACCCTCTATCACAAGGAACATACAAAGTACTAGAATCTTAAGTTCTTTAAAATGACCAAATAAACAAAAATGCAAATTTTTTGCGCAAGCATCTAGACCAAACTCTAATATGCTAGAAGCTCTCTGACATATAAACAGACAAAAACTTAAAAGTTCATGAGGACCCTTACCTCATTCAGAGACCCAAATGTACACCATCTGCTAAAGACTGAAATGTGTCTGAAACAAAGAGAAGAAAAACCAGTTGAGATTGCATAAAACCCACCATGAAAACCCATGAAGCAGAGCTTTTTAGTGCAGCTGCCACCACCTTTTCCAGGCTGTAGATTAGGCTGTCATTGTACAGGAAGAAAAGGACCCCACAAGAGGAAGTATAGGAAAGAAAAAGGATGTGAAACTTCAAAGCTCATACCACTCACATAAAAGGTTATTGTAGTTTGATCTCGATACTCAGAATCTTTAGAAAGATTGGAATATTATAACAGAAAAAGTCATGAAAGTTCTGCTGCTACTGTGCTTTTATTTTTATTACGGTTTCATTAAAAAAAAAAAAAAAAAAATGTAGTATAGACAATGGACTCATAGATATTTATTTAATATAATCCTTTATTTAATTTTTAATTTTTTTTTCTTAGAAGGGAATGGTTGCTTTGCTGGGACCAACAATCACTGGGACCCGCTTCTACGCGGCTTGAGAAGAAGAGGAAGCCGAGTTAGAGGCGTTAATTGACGGAGTTTGATGCCTGTAGACTGTGGTGTCCTTTTTTTTTTGAGAAACCACCCTCGGAACAGAGGGGAAAACTGTGGTGTCCTTGTTTCCCTACACCGACTATGTTTTGCATGTGGACCTTGAATTTATTATCATTATCATTACGTCGTAGATCGTTACTCATCTATTGCAAATTAAAGTGTAGGAGTTTTCATATTGTTTTACAATTATATTTTCCTCAGTAGGAGTTAACCCGTTCCAATAATAATGTTATTGTTTATTTTCAAGACTTTTTTTTTTATTATATATTTATATCTTTAAACTTAACCTTCATCCCAACAAAGCCTAGCTAAGAAGTAACAAAAATAGGAATTAGAAAAATCATCCTCATTTTTTGGCTTATTGCCAATAGTTTTCTGAAAATACTTGTTTCCAATAGTTTATTTTAAAAAATTAAAATTTATTCAATAATCTAGGAGTAACATTATTTTTCTCATTTTTGTAAGGATGGTTTTTTTCACTTTTTTTGACAAGAAAAAAAAAATACACTTGAATGAAAGTTTCATCATGAATTTAATTATTAGGGTCCACTATTAAAAAAAAAAAAAAAAAACTCCCTTAAGTTCTAAATAATAGCTCTTAAAAAATGTATAGAATATTGAAAAATTAACCACGAGTTTTAGCCGACAACCAATTGTTTTGGCAACTGGGGTGAATGGTCTGGTGGTAGGAAACACCTCAACGACAATCGATGCCAACGGTCCGGTGGCTAGAGACGTCGTACCACAACCAAGGCCAGAGGTCTGGTAACCGAAGATGTCGTTTTGGCGACCGGTGTTAGTGGTCCGGTCACCAGAGCCTCCACTCTAGCTATCAATTCAAGCAATCTGGTCATCAGACTTCCAACATTACCGGCTTTCGTGTTGAGCCATTAGTTTTGATGATTTACTTAAACAATTTTACTTGTCATACTAAACACTTAAATATATTTTACTGTAAATTTTTTACATGTAAACTATTTTATATTTGAAAATATTTTATTTCAAAAAGTAAATATATATATATTCTCCTTTCTACTAAGTGTACTCGAATTTTCGTGTCCTAAAAAATTATTAAAGATTACAGTCTTTACAGAATTTTTTTTTTCTTGGATCAGTTTTACAGACTTTTTTGTTTTTGTTTTCTATTTCCATTATTTAAAAATATTGAACCAATTGAACATGGTTTTGAAATTCAAACCGGACAGTACAATCCGACCCGGTTAATCAAAACCGTTTACTAAAACAGTTCTTTTTAACACACAAAACCGTCCTAAGTTAAAAAGTCAGTAAACCGTATGATCTGTGGTTGAACTACCCGGGTTTGAAAACCGTAAATAATTTGTCAAGCCAAAGCTTTGAAAAAAAAAAATTGAAAGAAAAGAGAAGAAGAAGGTTGATGAAGCGTAAGTTCGTCAGTCAGAGTGGTCAAATGGAATTAATCTCTAGCCCGTATGAATATATTTTCAGGGATGGTCACCGGTGTGGTGCCTGCCACAACGCATCCGATGCCAAAGTTAGTATAAGAAACTTTTTGGGAGTGAACAATATAATGAAACAAAAAAAGAGATCTCTTAATGTCTAAGTGTGAATGTATGTACCTTGTACTTGGCAATGTGAGGGCTTTATATATGTTGTTACAGCTCCTAGCCGTTGGAGTAGTTATGGTGGTCTTAATGCTCGTCTTGGTAGCATTTCGCGCCTTATAATGTGGCTTCAATATGCTCCAACGGCTCATACACTTGGTTCTGTAACCGCTCCATGTATAGTTGGGTGTATTGAATGGCCTGCTTACCCTCGTCAGTGACGTGGGTATTGGTTTTGCTCGTCCAAATATGTCCTCGTCTGTATCATTGAGATCGTCACTAGAAGACGAATTCGTTAGTCTTGTCAGCTGCCCCCCGGTTCTGTGGTCGTCAAGACGTTTCTTGAAGACCATAGAATGTGAAAGGTTACGAACCGTAAATGGCTCTTGGGATTTCGTTCCACATTAAATGCGTAATGGCGGCGTTCCTTAGGTTGTGGCCTACGTGGTGCATTCTGATTGGTGGAGTTAATACTCAAACTTGTGGGATTATTGGGTTTCCCGTTGGTTTTTCAGTTTCCTAAGTCTTGGTTTTAAACTTTTCCCCTTCTCACTTTTTCCTTTTCACTTTTCTCAAAAAACTTCCAATCATTGTTCTGAGCGATTTTTTGCGAACTCCACTCTGAGACTCTTCTTTAAACTGGTGGGTTATGTATTGGTGCTTCCTCTACTCGCCATTGTTGAGGTACATTTTTCTTCTCTTTCATGTTTTACCTTTCCTTTTCGTCTTATTGCGACATAGCTTCTGATTTTCTTCTTCTCTTCTTCTTTTTCCTTTTGTTTGTCTTTGATTTATTGGGGATTTAGCTTGTGTTGTTTTCCTTTGCGCTTTTTCTGTATTTCCATGGTTAGCAGCTCCGAAGTTAGGATAGTTTGCCCATCAATTTCCTTCCTTTTTGCGCGCTTAGGGGGATCTTTGGGTGTTTTCCCACCTTTAGAGGATTTAGTTTTTGAGGGTAATTGTTTGAGCGTCGCATTGGCAGACTTGTTGCCTTTGCTTCGTCAATCGATTAACTGGTTTGAGGGTCTAGTGCGAGAGAGAGGGACGATGTCTGAAGTTAGGTCTAGTGAACTCGAGACTGGGTTATTGTCTAACGGTGATCTAGTGGAAGAGGATACAACTATCTCTACTCCTCGAGTGGTTAGGGCTTTTCATGCCCTTGAGGAGGCGTATGGGCTGGATGCTGAAACTGTGGGTAGATTCAAGGATAGGTTTCAGTTTCCAAAGAGGGTTCGCATCCGTCTGCCCACTGACGAGCTTGCCATTTCTTTCCTGGCGAGGTATGCTTCTATGCGGCTGCCTTCACTTGTGACCTTAGATTCCCCGACCATCCATTCCTGATAGAGCTGTTAGGCCATTTTGGGATTGCTCCTGGACAACTAATGCCCAATTCATGGAGGATAGTGGTTAATTGTATGGAAATATAGTTGGCTGCTAACGGGACATGATTAAGGTAGGTGAGCTCGTCTACCTATATCATTTGAAAGAGTCCAAGGAGTATGGATATTATGAGTTGGTACCCTGGAGAGGAGGACCAGGATTGTTAGGGGGTTGCCTTCGTCCTTCAGGTATTGGAAGTCGAGATTTTTCTTTGTGTCTGGGGATGATTTTGAGACTCCCTCTAGCAAGGATTGGGGTGATATCCCGAGATTACTTCGTCAGTGGGGAACCTCGACTTTAGGTGCGTCAGTATTTCTTTTGGTTGCTTTAGTTCTGCTATATTCTTTGTAATCGTCACTAACTTGTTCATCCTTTGTCTTTTGCTGTAAAGAGGCGGCCTAAACTTAAGAGCAGACATAAAGAGCGTGTCGAGCAGGCAATTAAATACGCCAAGACGATTGAAAGTTAGGACGATTTGGTAGATCTGAGGACCCTTGCATTTTATAACCTGGGTCCTGATCCGTCTTCCTACGTCTTGCGCAGTATTGAGATTGAAGGAAAAAAAAGTAAGTGTTGATCCCGTCAGTATTACTTATCCCCTTTTTCTCTTTTTAACAAGTGTTTCCTTCTGGCAGAAATGACGACCAAGTTTAACAAGGACATGTACGCGAAAATGAGGTCGAAGAAGGACGAACCTTTATCGAACTTAGGGAAGAAGGCAGTGCACGTTACTGGGAAATCTGGCTTCGTCCCTCTAACTTCCTTCGTCACTCCAATCGTTTCAAGAGCTGAGATGACGAGGACTGCCTCTCCCACGACTTCTGTGGAAGAGATTGAAGGTACTCTTGTCTTCTAGAGGCCGCGATTGTCTGAGAAGGAGAAGGAGACAGTCGACTCTTGTTCATCCACACTCTGGAATGATGAGAAGCTGGCGGTGGACAGGGCTCATAGGGTCGTGACTGCTGCAAATTTAAAGGTCCTATCCGGCGTCCCATTTAATGACGTGGTTGCTCGCCACGTTCATAAGCTTGTATAGGTAAGTTGTTTGCGCAACTTTTCGTCTCTTTTCCTTTATCATTTTACTGACGACTTTGAACTTCTTTTCCAGGTACTGGGAGAAAGTCTCCATATTACCTCTAAGTATTTCACTCAGGAGGCTAAGGTGGCGTCTCTGACATCCAGAATGGAGGCTCTGGAGAAGGAGAATTCTACACTAAAGAAAAAACTTATTGACTCCATGGGCGAGGCTACCTCTTTAAAAGAAATAGTGAAGACCTTGAACGACGACCTTAGAGTCGAGCGTTAGTTGATTCTGAAGAAGGACGAGCAGCTTCTAGGCGCCAAGGAGAAGTCAAGACTATCGCTGCTAGGTCCGTTAAAGCTTTCCAGACAACTGACAAATACAACACCGTCCTGTGCAGCTGGTATTTCAAAGGTCTTGAGCTCCTGAGGAGATATCTCGTCAAGCATCCTTCCGGAATGGACATGGAGAAGCTGGATCTGGAATAGGTGGACCAGGAAATGGCTGCTGATGAGGCCGCCCAATCTTCTGCAACAGAGCCTGACGCTCCTGGGGACGTTCCTGCCAATGATGCTCCTGTCGTTGATGACGCTGCTACCGACATCTGAACCTGGCACTTATGAAAATTTTCTCTTCTTTTCTTTTTTTTTAGATATCCATTATGCTCTGGGTTGTTTTGTATATCTAATTTTAGAACAATTTTCTTTTGATCTATCTTGAGAACAATATTTTTAGCTCAACGTTTATGGGTTTTTTGGATGTAAAAACAATGGTAATTGCCCTTAGTTTTTGGGCTTTAATTAAATTTGCCACATACTTACTTATATCTGTGGTTGCATACTTGTTGGTTCATGATATGCTTGTGCAACTTTATGTCCATCCATGCTTTGTACTTAGCAAAAATTTTTAGTTGTGCCTTTCTTCTTCACCAATGGTTTTGCTTCTCGTTTGCACAGGTTCTGTTATTTAATTGTTTTCCTGTAACTCGAACCCTTTTTAGGGGGTCTCGTCAGTATCTTACATCCACCAAGGCAGAATCTTGTTACTTGGCTATTTTATGACTTACACCCTTTTAAGAGATCTTGTCGTGTTTGTTTGGCTTCGTCAATAACTTACATCCGTCAAGGCGGAATCTTGTTACTTGGCCATCTTATGACTTACACCCTTTTAAGGGATCTTGTCGTGTTTGTTTGGCTTCGTCAGTAACTTACATTCGTCAAGGCGAAATCTTGTTACTTGGCCATTTGGTGATTTACATCCATTTAAGGGATCTTGTTGCGTTTGTTTGGACTCGTCAATAACTTACATCCGTCAAGGCGGAATCTTGTTACTTGACCATTTGGTGACTTACATTCATTTAAAGGATCTTGTCGTGTTTGTTTGGATTCGTCAGTAACTTATATCCGTCAAGGCGGAATCTTGTTACTTAGCCATTTTGTGACTTACATCCATTTAAGGGATCTTGTCATCCTTTTGATTTATAGTTGACCAGACCTGTTTTGCACAGAGACATTAGTTGAATAATTCATTCATTAATTTCAATAACGAATACATTTGTCTACTACATCTGTTGATGGTATTTCTTTAAGTGCTCTATGTTCCATGTTCTCGGGAGTCTCTGCTTGTCTAGGGTCTCTTGGTGATAGCTTCCTTGCCTGGAGTAGTGGACAACTCGGTAAGGTCCTTCCCATGTGGGGTTGAGCTTTCCTTGGGTGGAATCTCTAGTCACCATGGTGACCTTGCGCAAGACGATGTCGCCTATGCTAAGTTGTCTAAGTTTTACCCTCTTGTGGTAATAGTCAGCCATTTTCTGCTGGTACTCCGCCATTCTGTTGCAGGCTTTGTCTCTTACTTCGTCTAGATAATCCAGGTTAATTCGTAGATGATCGTTGTTGTAATCCTCGTTGAATATCTCTCGTTTGGTGTTGGTTACTCCTATCTCGATGGGGATCACTGCTTCAGTATCATAGGTGAGTTTGAAGGGGGTTTCTCCCGTTGGGGTTCTTGCAGTGGTTTTGTAGGCCCATAAGACATTGGGCAACTTTTCTGGCCAAGTACCCTTCGCGTCGTCCAGCTTTGTTTTGATAATCTTGAGCAGTGTTCGATTTGTCACCTCTGTCTGTCCATTCGCCTGTGGATGCCCTAGGGATGAGAACTGATTCTTGATGCTTAGGCTTGAACAGAAGTTCCTGAAGCCTTGGTTGTCAAACTAGCATCTATTATCTGATATGATCGTCCTTGGAACCCCGAACCTGCAAATTATGCTTTTCCACACGAAACTCTAGATTCTTGCTTCGGTGATGGTCGCCAGTGCCTCTGCTTCAACCCATTTTGTAAAGTAATCAATAGCAACTAGTAAGAACTTTACCTGACTTTTGCCTTAGGGCAGTGGGCCGACGATGTCGATTCTCCATTGCGCAAACGGCCACGAGGACGTTATTGTCGTCAGTTTCTTTGTCGGAAGTCGCTGGACATTTCCGAATTGTTGACATTTGTCACGCTTCTTGATGAACTCTGCTGCGTCCACCTGCATAGTAGGTCAGAAATAACCTGTTCGAATGATCTTGCTCACTAGGGATCTAGGACCAGCATGGTCCCCGCAAACTCCTTCATGGATCTCCTCCAAGATGTACTTGGCTTCCCCTTCGTCAACACACTTCAAGTAAGGCATGGAGAAGCCTCTCTTGTATAGGGTGTCATTAAGGATCGTAAATCTGGCCGCCCTCTTCTTGATCTTTCAGGCCTCGTCTGCATTCTGAGGGAGGTGCCTGTCTTGGAGGAAAGATACAATGGGTGTCATCCAGCTGTTTGTGCTTTGGATTGCGAATGTTGGAACTTCTTCAATGCTCGAATTTTTCTGGACTTCCATCATCAAGCCCATGTTCGTTGTCCCTTCTTCTGACGACGCTATCTTGGAGACTTCATCTGCTGCCATATTCTGGCTTCGAGGGATCTGCACAAACTCTACTTCTTCAAACTCTTAAGTCAGATGCTTCATCAGCCTAAGGTACTTCTGCATTCTCTCTTCCTTCACTTCATATTCTCTCTTGATTTGCCCAATTACTAGCTTCGAGTCATTTTGGACTAACAGGGTCTTAGCTCCAAATGCTTTTCTGAGTCTCAAACCCGTCAGAATTCCTTCGTACTCGACCTCGTTGTTGGTGGCTGGAAATTTCAACCAAACTCCATACTTTAGTACTTCTCCATTATGGGTGATTATGAAGACCCCTACTCCCCCCCTCTTATGGGCTGATGAATCGTTGGTCTGTATCATCCATTGCTTACCTTCGTTAGTGAAGTCGTCTTCGTCTGGAAAGGTGAACTCGGCGATGAAATCTGCCAAAACTTGTACTTTAATGGCTGTCCTGGGATGGTACTCAATATCAAATTGGCTGAGTTCAATCGCCCACTGGACCATTCTCCTAGCTGCCTCAGGTTTGCTCATGGATTTCTTGATAGGTTGGTCCGTCATTACTAGGATAGGATTCGCCTAGAAATACTGTCTGAGCTTGTGTGAGGCTACTACTAACGTGAATGTAATCTTTTCAATCTTTGAATACTTGGACTTAGCTCCTTGGAAGGTTTGGTTGGCGTAGTAAACTGGAAGCTGTTTCTTATTTTCTTCTCGAATTAAGGCTGCACTTATGGCTGTAGCTGAAACTGCCAAGTACAAATATAGATTCTCACCTTCTTTGGATGGGCTTAAAAGGGGTGGATTACTCAAGTAGCGTTTGAGTTCCTGGAAGGCTGCTTCACATTCGTCAGTTCAGGTGAAAGCCTGTTTCAAGGTCTTGAAGAAGGGTAGGCATTTGTCCGTCGCTCTAGAGACGAACCTATTGAGGGCTGCAACCCTTCCTGTAAGCTTCTAAACTTCCTTGACGGTCTTGGGCGATGCCATATTGATTATGGCTTGTACCTTCTCCGGATTTGCCTCTAGTCCTCTTTAAGACACCATGAATCCTAGGAATTTCCCTGAGGCTACACCAAAAACACACTTACTAGGATTCAGCTTCATTTTGTACTGCTTGAGGGTGGCAAATGTCTCCTTTAGGTCGTCCAGATGAGCAAGTTCTTCTTTGCTCTTAACGAGCATATCATCCACGTATACCTCCATATTCCTACTTATCTGCTTGTTAAACATTTTGTTCACCAACCTCTAATAAGTAGCACCTGCATTCTTCAGTCCAAAGGGCATTACTTTATAGCAATAAAGCCCTTGATTGGAGATGAAGGTAGTTTTCTTCTGATCTTCGTCAGCTATTTTTATCTGGTTGTATCCTAAGAAAGCATCTATAAACGTCAGTAGCTTGTGTCCAGTCGTAGAATCTACAAGCTGGTCTATTCTTGGTAGAGGGAAACTGTCCTTTGGGCAAGCCTTGTTCAGGTCCGTGAAGTCCATGCACATTCTCCATTTCCCATTTGCTTTCTTTACCAGGACGACGCTCGCAAGCCAGTCTGGGTAGTATACTTCCTGGATGAAGCCTGCAGACAGCAGTTTGTTAACCTCGTCAATAATCGCTCGGTCTCTTTCCGGTGCAAAGACTCTTCGTCTTTGCTTGACAAGTTTTCTCTCCGGGTCTACATTCAACTTATGTTGAATGACTTCTGGAGATATGCCTGGCATATCCTCGTGGTTCCAAGCGAAGATGTCTAGGTTTTCTTTAAGAAACTGGACGAGCTTTGTTCTCATCTCAGGACTTAGAGTCGTCCCTATTCTGGTCATCTTACTCGCTTCTCCTTCGACCAGTTCTACTGTTTCCAAGACTTCCACCTTTTCCTCCTCATTCTCTTCGATCATCCATGTGTGGTTCTCCTTTGCGGCAAAGACGGCCTGGTAGCACTCTCGAGCTAAAACTTGATCTCCATTGGGAACTTTATTTTGAGGTAGTAGGTGGATGTGGATGCTTTCCACTTATTAAGTGTTGGCCTTCCAATAATCACATTGTAGGATGATGGGCAGTCTACTACCAAAAAATCTAATTGATGGGTCAACTGACACGGGTAGGACCCTATTGTTACCGTCAACGTCATTATGCCCTTGGGGTATACCCTGTCTCCGTTGAAACTGATGAGGGGGGAATCAAATGGACGTAGCCTTTTTGAATCTAGTTTCAATTGCTGGAATGCAGGAAGACAGATGATATCAGCGGAGCTACCACTGTCCACGAGGATCCTTTTAGTGTTGAATCCTTCTATGGTGAGCGTTATGACCAAGGGGTCGTTGTGAGGTTGCTTCACTCCTCTAGCATCTCCTTCGTTGAAAGTCATGTTGTGATTAGTCTGTCTTTGTTTAAATGGTGACGTCATGTGGATGCTGTTTACCTGCCGCTGGTATGCTTTCTTGAGAGATTTGAATGACCCGCCTGTGGATGGTCCTCCTGCGATCATTTTTATCTCCCCTATCACATTTTGCAGAGGCAGGGACGTGTTGTCTTCGCCTCTAGATGGGGACTCGTCTTGACTCTTTTTATTGTCTCTGAACCTACTGAACTCCCTTTTCTTCACATACTTCTGCAGCTTCCCTTTCCGTATCAGCTCTTTTATCTGTTCTTTTAGGTCCCGCCAATCTTCTGTATAATGGCCATGGTCCTTGTGAAAACGATAGTACTTACTCTTGTCTCGGATGTGAAGGGATGAAAGTAATGGTCTCGGCCATTTGAGGTAATGCTTGTCCCTTATCTGTGTCAATATTTTATCAACAAGCATAACTAAGAGGGGTGAATTTTACCGTCCGAGGAGTTTTATCGTCTTTCCTTCTATTTCCGTCACTGGTTCGACAATCCTAACGCTCTCGCTTTTGCCTTCTACGCTCGTCATCCTTCCTCCCTTTGTCTCCTGGCTTTTCTATGTCCCTGATGGCTGCTAATGCGTCTTCAGCATTCATGTACTTCTGAGCTTTCAGGAGCATCTCAGTCATCGTCTTTAGGGGATTTTTCACAAGTGATGCAACAAACTCTCTAGATCTCAGTCTTGTTTTGAAAGTCGTCAGTTGTACCTTATCGTCAGCTTCGTCTACTTCCAGTGTCTCCCGAGTGAAGCGTTTCACATACGACCTCAGGGTTTCCTTTTCTCCTTGCCTGATGGTGAATAAATGGTCTGTCGGCCTCTTAAGGTGTTGTCCTCCAATGAAGTGACGTAAGAAGGAGTTGCTTAATTGCTCGAAATTGTCAATGGACAACGTTGGCAACTTTGTGAACCATTTCCTTGCAGCTCCTCTGAGAGTGGTAGGGAATGAATGACACAATATCTCGTCAGGGGGCTGCTGATGCTCTAGTGTTGTTTTGAAGGTATTAAGGTGATCTTGAGGGTCCTTAAGCCCGTCGAACGGCTCAAGTTGAGGTAGACGAAATTTCGAGGGGACTGGACCGTGGCCCTTACCATTCTATCCACGCTCCGGTCCGTTTTCTCCTTGATGGCATTCCTCAACTCATCCATCTCCTTCCTCATCTCTCGGAGAAGATCCGAGTTTTGCTCAGTTGGAGTAGTAGGTCTTCGATAGTCACTTCTTCTGTGGCTGTCTTCTTCATCACCCGGTTCCCTATAGACTGATTCTCCTCCTGCTAGAGCCGTAGCTACATTTCTTGATTTTGCCTGGTGAGTTCCTCGACGGTAACTGTAAGAGCTTGGCCCTGCTGAGCTAAGGCTGCGGAATCTTGATTGGACTCCATTTGGAAGTAATAGTTGATCGGAAACTACTTTTTCGAATGTGAATACGAAAATGTCGTTTCTTACAAACAGCGCCAAACTGATGAAGCGTAAGTTCATCAGTCAGAGTGGTCAAATGGAATCAATCTCTAGCCTGTATGAATATATCTTCAGGGATGGTCACCGGTGTGGTGCCTGCCACAATGCCTCCGATGCCAAAGTTAGTATAAGAAACTTTTTGGGAGTGAACAATATAACAAAACAGAAAATGAGATCTCTTAGTATCTAAGTGTGGATGTATGTACCTTATCCTTGGCAATGTGAGGGTTTTATATATGTTGTTACAGCTCCTAGCCGTTGGAGTAGTTATAGTGGTTTTAATGCTTGTCTTGGTAACGTTTCGCGCCTTATAATGTGATTTCAATATGCTCCAACAACTCATATAGCTGGTTTAGTAACTACTCAATGTATAGTTAGCTGTATTGAATGGCCTGCTTACCCTCGTCAATGACGTGGGTATTGGTTTTGCTCGTCCAAATATGTCCTCGTTTGTATCATTGAGATCGTCACTAGAAGACGAATTCATTAGTCCTGTCAAAGGTATTTACAGCAACTCTCACCATTTTTAAGAAAACCCCCAAGAAAAATAAATCAAAACAAAGAACAAAAAAGAAAATGATAGTATAAGAATATATAGCTCTCCGATAATCTACCTACACAAGCCACCAGATCCAAAACTTTGGTCCTTATCGTCCGTTGCACCTCCAGTCGATGGCCGGCGATCGGATCTCTCCAAATTAGTGCACAGTGGCACTGAGACTCTCTCCCTTACTCAGATTGTTGTGTTTTCTTTTCTTTTGCTGAGATTTCTTTGGATTGATGAAGTAGTTTTCTACTTGGTAATGGCGTTTATAGCCTAGTAAATATCCCCAGTCAAGTCTATCTTCTTTCCCACTGTATACGGGTCTCTGTTTTGGCCAGTCAAATCTCTTTCATACGCTTCAAAAAAAAAAAAACTCTTTCTCTTAATTTAATTTATTATATTTAGGTTCTAGATTGATATACGTATATTACAGTACCACTGGACTACTACTGCCACAATAGGCAGTAGCTTTAAGAGCTTTAGGCTTAGTCAAGCCTCCTTTTTAATGTTTTAATAATATTTTATATTAGATTTAAATTTGGAAATAGCGGTTTTCTATTTAGTTACTTTTTTATTTGAATTATCTACTTTTTTTTGTTATTTTAGAATTTTTTATTTTTTATTTAGTTACTTCAGTAATGACCTTTCATCTTAGTAAATTAACTAATTTTTATAAAAGGTAAATCAACTATGATATTTTTACCCCAAAAAAAAAACTACTATAATATTGCTATATAGTTATATATTTGTTTATTTATTATGTTTGTTTAAGATTTAATATTTTTTATTTGTTTTATGAAAATTATAATATGAAAAATACATTTAAAAATATATCTCTATATTTACTTGGGGGTGTATTTTATTTTTACTAATTCAATATATTTATTTATATTTAATTAATTATTAAATTAATTATGACTCCTCATAGTTCGACTTCGATTCAATTTTGGTCTAATTTTAAAAATTTTGAACTTTTTTCTTTTTTAACGAACAATTCAAATTTCAAAATCATACAATTCATGTTGCCTTTTAATTAATGGATACATAATACACGTTACCATAATCAAGAAAATAGATGCTTAAACAAACTTTCGTGTTTTTTTTTTTTTTTTGATGAACAAACTTTCGTGTTATCATATCCATATTCAAAAAAATTGATTCATCATGATCGAATGGTAATGTCATAGACCTACTTTGGCAGTATTCTCAAAGTTTCACTAGAGGCAATGACAAAGGTTAGTTGGCTTCCATTAATGTCTCTCACTTTAGCCTAATTCCGGTTAAACCCTACCGTTTCAATGACCAATCATGTAGTTGATTTTTTTTGGTAAACCCAATCGTGTGGTTTATTTGTTCTTATATCACGTTGATATCTCATAGTACAATCGATATGAAATGTATGATGGCTCTCTGACAATTAGATATTAAATGCAAAACATTACGTGGCCTTTTCCTCTTTTGATTGATAAAAAATTAATAAGGTAGCGTTTGGACTTTGGATTGCACTGTGCGTTTTGCGTTTCAGCGTTTTTTTTTTTTTTTTTTTTTACTAGCGCCTCTTGCATTGTTCATGAGATATGAACAGTGCATTAAAGCAAATGAATAGTATTTTCATTTGTGAAAAATAATTGGATATTATTTTTTTATTGTTTTCAGTTTTCAGCAAAATAAGCGGTATCCAAACGCATCCTAAACAAATCTAGTGTGCATTTGCATAGTGGCAAAGTGGCGTTTTGCATGCGCTTGCATTTCACTTGGCTAGTCCCATAGCACTGTTTATGGACCAGCCAAGTGATGAAAAACGCGTAAACAATATTTTCAACAATAAAAAATATTTTGCTACAATGTTTTCAACAATAAATTTTCTGTTTTCTATCCAAACAGACCCACAATAACGAAGTTGTATTAAAAAAATTGACATAGTTGTTAACTTGTTATTTTATTCAAGCTAAGCAGTAGACAACTAATAAATACTCTCAACCTACATACAAAATATGAGTAAAAAGTAAATTCCAATTAGCTCAACTAGTAATCTTAAAATCTTTTATAGTCAAATAAGAAATTTAAGGTTCGATCCTTGCCTACACCAAAATTAATTGGTGTCATTGGTGTCTAGATCTGATAATAAAGAACAATCATCAAAAGCAATGTCATAGATTGAAACTATCTCTAAACTTTTGCTAAGAACCTTGTAATTGAACTGTCATCTCCCCCATGCACAAAGTGCTTAGGGGTATATAAGGAAAGAGTTTGAGTTGCGACTTGCGAGAATAGTAGCATATTAATTTCAATTATCTCTAAAAAAGATTAGTCATATAAAAAGTACTCATTAGATTATAATAGTGGAACAAAGTTTAGTTACAAAATTAATTGTAGTATTAGCTACAACTTTACTCAATATCTTTTTTTTATTAAAGGTGAATTTTGATAAATTCACAATTGGATAATTACATCTTCTTCTTATATTCTTCATACTCACAAATTTTTTTAGAAAATAAAGCTCAATAACTATGTTATCAATTAATTGTTTAAATTATATGTTTTTGTAATTTAAAATTATGCATAAAATATAAGTTTATAAATCATATAGTAAATAATATTCAATTGATACAAAATTTGATATGTATATTAAAAGCATAAAAAGCATACAATTCAACGATTAGATTTTAAAAAATAACATAAACCAAAATTAACTACAAATTAAGAGTAACATTAACCAAATTGACTCCTGCCAAAGACTAAATCGACAATGACCATCAAATATATTCTAAAACAAAACAAATGGCTTTTTTGGCCGCTCGAAATACCATCTTCTGTATAATAATAAATAATATTTATAAAAAGAAAACAAATAATAAATTAATTAATAATTTCACGACGTTAAGTGACCGTTACATGGCGGCATCCAGCTGGGACATGGATGACACCTAGCAGGAGTAGTGAGAGAATGGGAACAAGACGAGACGACCGTTTGCAATTTGACAAAAACATGTCTTTCGGTTGATTCTACGTTATCATTTTCTATAATCCGCCGCATCCCCGCACATGGCCTCGGACACCAATGTCCTATTCAGTTTCTATTACTTTTAACATTTTCTAGTTTATACTTGAATATTGTTGAAGGGTTTTTTTTTTTTTTTTTGGTCTTAATTTTTTCTTATGACTATTTTTTTTTTTTCTTTTTTAGACGTAGGCCAATTCATATATACAAGCTGGATATTTCTAATCAGTCACTCAAGGCATATAACATGCAAGAGACAGAGCAACATTCACGGCAACATGGTGATGGTGGTGGGCCAAAGACTTTCCAATGCAAGTAAACTCAATCAATAAGGAAATATTAGCATCACCAATAGAGAATGAGGGTTCGTCTTGGCAGTTGGCACATGATTAGCGCATTTGCTAATGTGTGCCAAAGACAACTTCGGCTTTGCCGTGAGCTCTGCGCTAACATGAGCCTCCTGTAATAGGGTTTTTTTTTTTTTTTTTCCCTGTAAGTTTGTTGGGATCTCTAGATGGAAAGTGGTCATGATGCAAATTGGTTAAGGGAGAATAAAGTATTTTAATATTTTATGTTGTTTTCTCTTTCCTAGTTGAATTAGGATTTTAATTGTTTTTTTTTTCTTATTTAAATTGTTTTTCATTTTTCAAGTAAAAGTAGGTTTATTATTTCTTTTCTTAAAAGGAGTAGGAGAAATTCTATTCCTATAAATACTATTTATAGAGAGGTTGATTAATAAAAGCTTGTTAGAGAGGTTTTCTCCATTGTTTTGCCAACTAGCCTAGTGTTCTTGTGGAACTTAGGTTTCATGGAAAAGTTATAGTAATTGTGTGTTACAAATTTTGTTTCTACACGCCTACGCTACAATTAAGTCATACTCCAAATTTAGTTTTGATTTAAGCTCTCATTGCACCAAATCATTAAATTCTTGGTGGTTTTTCCCTCTTAGATTTTGGATTCCTGTTAGGGGGGTTTGATGTATTTGGGAGTCTAAAGCGAAAAATGAATTGAGACCTTTTATATATTTCAATATGATTTAAATTTTTTTTTGAATATTACTTAAACTCTATTTTCTTGTTTTAGATGCAAAATTACTAATTAATATAAACCATGAAATTTTTTTTAAAGAAAGTTTATAGACACAAAAAATTTGACAAAACTTTTCACACTTTTTGATATGATAGATTAAATGTGTGGTTGGATGCCGCTTATTACTAAAAAATAAAAACTGAAAATACTATAACAAAATAATTTTTAAATGTGTGAATAGTACCATGAGACCCATTATGAAAGTTTTGCTAAAAAAAAGGTTTGTGGGTCCAGTGAACAGTGCATGAGACCCACACAAAAACGCAAACGCAAATGTAAGTGAGTGTTTCAGTTAAATTTAAACACTCACTAATAGTGGTAAGTAAAAAAGTAATATTAGTGGTGGACCTAGATAAAAACTAGTAAAAGTTTGTCAACTTAATTTTTGTGAAAAATGTAGCGAAATTTTGTGCATGAGCTATTTTTTAGAAGTGTTACATTCACAATATTTTCATAACAAATACTAGGTGCTAAGTTATTGCTAGTTCTAATTTGAATCCACCACTAAATTGAATTTTTTTTTTTTTTTTTTTACCACCAATAACAACCAGTAACAATTTACTACTTAAGAGTTATTGTGAAAAATGTTATGAACATAGCATTTCTCTTTTAATAAATTTTTTTTTTTGTTATTTATTAGCTAATATTTTGACTTAATTAATATTGTTACAATGAAAGAAAATAATCCTATTGGTTAAAATTTGAGGAGCCTTTTTCTACTTGGAGATCTTACGTGACCGCCTCTTTTACTTATACTATATAGAGCCACCCTGATTTCTGCGCTTCTACTGCAAGATAAGTTTCTCTACTCTAAGTTACTAATGTCTTGAAATAAGATTCTTGGAAAGCATGGGGTTTGATGTTAGTTCAACTTTATATTAGTGCGTGGTTTGAAGACTACTGTTGTGTTGACTAGTTGTAAACCCGTATGATTCACAAAAAAGTTTCAACTCAGATAATAACTTGCTACATCTTTTAATAGCCTATATATATATATATATATATTTAAATCTTTTCCAAGCTTGAAAAATGATGTAGATCTCTCATTTTAAGTTACATCTTCTTTTTTAACAAGACTTGCGCATACATTTTAAGGATTTTGTTTATTGGGGGTAAATGATTGTACTTTCCTTTATCAAAATGAAAACAAAAATGTATAGGCTAACTAATTTGATAATTTATAGTCAAGTTTGGAGCCCATATAGTCTATACAAAACGTAACGATAAACTATCATGTTATTCTAACTTTAGAGATAAAGAAAGAAAAAGATCACCAAAATATAAAAGGTATTTTCACAGTGGTCTAACTTGAGCAACTCAAGAGGTAGCAACTAATTCTTGGTCTTGCATCAATAATGAACACGCGTTTTATGGAATGGTAAGTTGTCAATTAAAGCTCAAGTGGTAAGCACAACTTTTCCCAGTTCATTGTTCTTGGAACTTGCCCGCCCACCTTCCTTTCCCTTTGAATGTTATGGCTATATAATTTGTCTTGCGATGGTACAAATTATTTGTAGTTCCAGCCTGTTAATACCAAAAACCGCATATTTTTGTTAGATTTGGAACATCACCCACTATATATGCCTTTGAAGTGCTGTAAATGACCCCACAAAGTTGTTCTTCTTGTTTCTTGGTGTACAACTTGAAGCAAGTTGTGAAGTTGAGAACCATTCTTGTAGATAACTTTACTGATTTACGTGTAACAACCAATGGAATATTCTAAAGAAACATAAGGAAAATAGAGAATTTGCATAAAAATCAGTAGTACGTAAATAATTATATGCTAAGCATATCAAGAATCAGATTCGAGACTCACGCTCATTTAAGGTATGTTTGGATACTGCTTATTTTGCTGAAACTGAAAATTTATTGCTGAAAATACTGTAGATAAATGTAAAAGTTAGTTGAAATAGTACAGCAAGCTCATAAATAGTACCAAAAAGTACAGTACGGCTCATGAATAGTAGCAAAAATAAGTTGAATAGTAAAATAATTTAAATTTTTCGTTAGTATCCAAACACACACTTAATCAAAAAAATGATAAGCTTGCCTTGATGAATTTCATATATTAAAGAAAAGCACCCGTGCCCTTTTTCACCCCTCAAAATGTTGAATATTATTAAGGAATTACATTTGTGTAAAAAAAAAACAATTTATGGGCATTTGTGTTAAAATTAACACAACATTCACTTTTCCAATTCTTACAATGTTTGAGGATTGCAAAGACTAAGTGAATATTTGGATTCCACTTCTGCGTTTTGGCGTTTTTCAGTGGGTTTCATGCACTGTTTACAGGACCCACAAGTACGAATTTAAGCAAAAACAACTTTAAAACTGGGTCCTATGGTACTATTCACATATTGAAAAATTATTTTGTTACAGTATTTTTAATTTTTAGCAATAAGTAGTATCCAAACAGACTCTAAATATCTCTTAAATCAAAATTTCTATCCACTTCCCAAATTGATCTTCTTTGAAAACCACATTCCAGTATGTTCACTTGGTAGCAAGAAAGAATACATTTCAATATTGAGAGTGCTAACACCCGTTTGTATAGACAAAGAAATCACATGTACTGAGATACTGACTACTGATTCACAAACACATAATGGAAGGCCCTTGTTGCATATAAATTTATAAATCATTATATTGAACAAACTCCACGCCTCATCCATATTACCAACCCACCACCACCAATGGTACGTCTTTCAGATTGGATTTTCATCTTCATTAATGTTAGGGAAAGCTCGACTACAGAATTTCATGATACTACTCGTTACACAATCATTCTTAGTGGTAGAGAAGAAGAAGGGTTATACCTGAAAGATTAGGAGCAAAAGCACTCCTAGCCTCCATTTCATCTTTCTCAGGCCTTAACCACCTTCAAGAAAATGTAAACAAAGCTAAAGCCCTGAGGACATGACTTTTTTAATTTTTTAGTCAAATAGAGAGGTGGGTCAAGTGCTTTACCCTATGCTTGCGGATGGAGGGAGAGAAGGGGGAGTTTTTTTTTTTTTTTTTATGACAAAAAGAGAGAAGGAAAGGTTGCACAATAAATTTGATAAAAAATTAATAAATAAATAAAAAGAAGAAGCCAAAACTCTCAAATCTAAAAATCGTGGTTACTTGTAAATTTACAATTCTCTCTATAGTTGTCACTTTTTTTTTTTAATTCGAATTTCGTACATTTTATTCAAAGGAAGATAAAAAAAAGTACATCTTAAGCAATAACATGCTCAACAAAAAAACCTTCTAGCATGTTGAGCTAAACCATGCACGGCCTTGTTACCATTGCGTGGAACATAAAAGAACTGTGCCCCGTTGAAATGCTAAAATTGAAGTAATGAGCCTGTAATGTTATTACAGATGCTCAGATCGAGGGGGAGTAGTCATGCCTAACTAACAGAGAGTGTACCACAATCTGAGAATCTCCCTTAAAACATCGCATCCCTAATACCCATCTCCCAAGCAAACCTCACACACCATCCTCCATTGCCCTTGCTTCGATTTCCAGACGACCTAATTGAGCTTTTATTTTCTTACTCAACGAATTAAGCAGTCACCAAGCCATAGTGGTCACGGATTATAACTCCTATTCCCACCTCATTCAAGCTTTCAAAAATTGCCCCATCAACATTGATCTTTTACCATCGTGGGTGAGGAAGAGACCAACTTGTAGTCTGTTGATGCTGAAAGTGTTGGGACCTGTGATTTGCTGTTTGAAACTCCTCCATTTAGTCCATAGTCCATCGGGCAATCTGTGCAGCTGTACGCCTACCGAGTTCCTCCATGTCATTCTTAATCATTGAGGCTAAAGAGTGATCCGTCATCTGTTTCACGTTCCACACCAAATCCATAAATTCAGGGACACGATCCATTGTAGATTCCGTAACCAGGCCCATATATAGCTGACCACGCTGCCTTGGCTCGCTCACAATGCCAGAACAAGTGACCCGAGGTCTCAGCTTCGAGACCACACTCATCACAGTTTGCATCTTGAGTGACATGCCGATAAAATAAATTGGCTTTTGTTGGCAGTATTTTTTTTCCCCCATTTATTCGTATACAGAGTTATTTTCTATGTGATTTAAAAATATCAAGAATCACTTGATCATCTCAAATCATTTTAACAGAAATTGAACATGAATAGAGTGAAATTCCACATATCTATTGTCGGTCCATCTTATTACAATAGACACAAATGACAAAACTCCCTTAATAGACACAAAACTCAGGAAGCGGACAACCACCATGCATGGTGAGTATGGCTGCAAAGCTTCCTCCACAAATAGTAATTTTTAACCCTACTTGTATGAATTGATTTTATTCTGGTTAGTGGTTAGTATCTTCATTGCAATTATGCGCATAATGACAACGTTTATTTTACATTCATTCTACTTGTTCAGCGTGTAATGTTAGATTGAAGCTTTATTTCATTGTAACAGTATCAAAAGATTACAAAGAGTATATGAGCCGTTGGCTAATGTCCCGCAAAGCTTTTAAAACATATTACATAATGCAAGAGTAGAAAACCACAGGAAAACAACCACGTACACCCCTTGCATGTCATCTCTGGCCAAACACCTGTATGTCGTTTAATTTGTGTAGGGCGCAGCTGAATGGAATCAAAGATCAGTAAGTTTATATTTATCTTTCTAAATTGCATCACACGGTATGTATAATTTTGAAGCAAGTCAGGGATTCAGTGCATGTACCCGAAAATTTGATTGTATACCTTATAGTACCTGTAACATGGAGCCTAAGCTCAAGCCCTTTCCGATAAGTTTCGGTAATGGAAAGTTTGGTTCTGGCAAGCAGTTTGAGGGAGGAGATATTGAATTAATGAACCCATCAATAGAAGAGACTCTTGATGAAATCAACCACGCCGGAATTTAATTGCAGGTAGTGGTGGGGTCAGAAATTTTTTCCAGAGGGACCATGATAAACATAATAAAATTTTTTGGATAAAAAAATAACTAAAATAATATTTATTTCACATTAACTTTAACTTGAAAAAGTTGTGCCCTATGCTCTTTCATGGCATTAAAATCATTTATAATTTGATTCTGAACTAAAACCTTTAGCAATCTTCCTTTCTATATATGTTGTTAAACAGTCGCTCAAGGTGACGAAGATGGACTGTGAGTTCTCTGAGCGTGAGAGGTCGAGGGAAGAAGATGCCGAGCTACAACGCAGTACAAAAAAAATGAAGGAGACTGTTGGTTCGCTTGGGTTTGGAGCGTCTGCTTCCTACAAAGATAAGCTGGTGGGTGCCATACCCGGAGCTTTTGCTCAGGCGTTTCAGCTGGATACGAGAGTGGAAAACTTTCCAGAACCCATTGAGGAAGTGGGTGATCTTAGTGAAGGTTTGCTGCCTGTCAGGCTGTCAACAGATACAAGGAAACTCATCCGGTCCAAATGGACCCATGCCCTTATTGTAAAGGTTTTCGGAAGGTCAGTGGGTTATCACTATCTTCACTAAAAAATTATGAGTTTATGGAAACCAGCCGGTCGTCTGGATTGCGTCGACCTGGGGAAGGATTTCTATCTTATGAAGTTCGGTTTGGTTGAAGATTTTGATAATGTCCTCAAGGGTGGGCCTTGGTCTATAGGAGGACACTATCTAACCATAAGGGCTTGGGAGCCAAATTTCAAGCCTTCTCTTGCTTCCTGTGACCGAGTGGCAGTTTGGGTTCGGCTTCCAGAATTACCTTTTGAATACTATGAACCCTGTGTTCTCCAGGAGATAGGTTCTGCCATTGGACCTATTTTAAGGATCGATGCAAACACGGCTGCCGGAGTTAGGGGTTGTTTCGCAAGGATATGTGTTCAGATTGATTTAAGCAAACCCTTAGCCAGGAAAATACTCCTTGAGGGAGTCATACAAGAAGTTCAGTACAAAGGCATCAATGCGTTATGCTTCTCCTGTGGGCTGTGGGTCATCGCAAGGAATGGTGCCTTTACGTAGTAAAGGAGACCCCCCCTACCTCGGAGCAACAGACGGCAGCCACCCATAAGGCTGAGAGTGTGGTAGAAGCCGAAGAGACCAGTTCACAAAAGGCGGGAAAGTTTGAAAGTGAAGAGGAGAAGGCTTATGGGCCGTGGATGATTGTGAAAAGCAAAAAGGTAGGGCCAAAGTCAGGAGCGGCACGTGATATCAGGCCTAAAGGAGACTCTAGGCTGGGACTCAGTCATATAGCAAATTCAGTCCACCAACGCCCTCGAGCGTAACCCACTGGCATATCTAATGACGGCAACATGACCTGTGAAACAGGTGATGGGAAAAGAAAAATGAGAGAGCAGACCCACGCAAGCTCCTCTCTGGAAAAGGGCTTTTTTGTTGAGTCTAACACGGCACCTCAACTGAAAACGTCCACCTCGGGTTTTGGGGTTGGGGAAAGCAATTGTTTTACAGCTACTCCCATAAGTAAGTCTACTCCTGAGAAGGGTGTGGAAACTGTTCAAAAATCCCATTTGCGCAAATCCGGTGGGAAAGGGAAAGGAAAAGAAAAGCCCCATGGAAGCAAACACCAAGAATCAGTGGGCAATTTTTCGAAAAGGGAAACCAATGGTGCTATCAGAAAGTATGCTCAAGCAAGTAAAAGCAAGTCCAACAATGGTGTGGGGCTGGTTCGACCAAGCAGAGATGAAGGCCTGGAGCAACATTTTTCCTCTAACGCCGGAGAGCAAGAAAAAAGGTTCCTCCCCTTAACAGACACAGCCTGGACAGAGTGGGAGTCCCCTTGGTGGATATTCCCATCCGACATACCAACGAGAGCAGAAGCAATGATCTTCAATTGGAGAACTCTATCTCCGCAATTGCTAGTGCAAAATTTGAGAGAATCAGGCCTGGTGGAAGAGCCCGTGGAAAGGAAAATTTGGATCTCCAAATCGGTTGTTGTGAGTTGCTGGGGAAACAGGATATCCAAAACACTACTCCAAGTGAGCCGGCGGATGCATGGCTTCAACCTGTTGGTCAGCTCCAGGGAAATCCCATTAGGGATATTGCAACACGCGATTATCATTGCGAAAGGGGAAGTTCACTCCAGGAAGATGTTGAGGGACTGGGGATGGAGCTTGTTGAGTCGGATGGATGCTCAGAATCCTCATGAGGTTCGACCTTTTACCCCGTTTTCCAACCCAATGAATATCATAATTTGGAATTGCAGAGGGGCTTTAAACCCCTGTTTTCATCTTGCGTTATCTGATTTGATTAATTCTCACTCCCCTTCTATGGTGATCATTACAGAAACGAGAGTTGGTGGTGAGAGGGCAAAAGACATAACTGATAGATTACCTTTTGATGGAGCCATACACTTTGATACCGTGGGGTATTCTGGTGGGATTTGGCTTCTGTGGAACTCAGATACCGTGGAAGTCATATAACTGGCCAAAACGGAACAAGAGATCCATGTAGTGATTAAGGTACGTGCCTCTGACACTTCTTGGCTTCTTTCTTCTATATATGCTAGCCCTAGATTCGAAGAAAGAAAATTATTATGTAATAATCTTGCCTCTGTTGCTTCCCTTCATCATTTGCCTTGGCTAATGCTAGGGGACTTCAATGAGCTTTTATCTAGCTAGGATAAGCTCGGGGGTAACCCCCTAAATCCAAGGAGGGTTCAATTATTTAAGGAGTGTCTGGATTCTTGTGGTATGGTTGACCTAGGGTTCCATGGTCTTAGTTTTACTTGGGTAAACAAAAGGGAAACAGGACATTATATTCAAGAGAGGTTAGACAGGGGTTTTGCCAATACTAACTGGAGAGAGTTATACCCTGAAGCTGCCATCCATCATTTGGCACGCACCCATTCTGACCACTGCCCACTGTTGTTGAAGTTTGATAATTCCCCGTCCACTTGGCGCCCAAGACCATTTCGATTCCAGCCCATGTGGATGTCACACCCTTTATTCTCCAATGTAGTTACGGATGCCTGGTTAGAAAACCTTTCCCTGAAAAGGAATATTGACAATTTCACAGAGAAGGTGAAGGCCTGGAATAGGGACGTTTTTGGCAATATTTTCCATAAGAAAAACCGAGTTGAGGCTAGGCTGAAGGGTATCCAGAGTAGTATTGCGAATTGCCCGAGTGATCACCTACTGGCTCTAGATTCTCAACTTAGTAAAGAATATTTTGACATTCTCCAACAAGAGGAAGAGTATTGGGCAGTCAAATCTAGATATAACTGGCTCATCCAAGGAGAGAGGAACACCAAATTTTTCCACACCTCCGTTCTGGTCAGAAGGAAAAGAAATCGTATTGCTTTCCTCCTTGACAGTCAAGGGAACAAGGTGCAAAATGAAGAGGAAGTGGCAAGATTAATTAGGGATGGTTTTATTGATTTGTTCTCTTCTAGTGCCCTATCTACTCCTAGGAATATTTGGGAGATCCATACCTGGCCCAGGTATATTGACCCAGAGGATTTAGCCCCTCTCACCTTGGATGTATCTATTCAGGAAGTAAGAGAGAGTTTATGGAGTGTGAAGCCTTTTAAAAGCCCAGGTCCAAATGGCTTACATGCAGGGTTCTTCCAATCATACTGGAACACAGTGGGTGCCTCTCTGTTTGAAGAAGTGAGCTCGATTTTTCGTAATGGGGTCATTCCTCCCCACTTTAACGAAACCCTTATTGCTCTTGTCCCTAAATGCCCAGGAGCTGACTGCCTAGCTTCCTTTAGGCCTATCAGCTTATGCAACACGGCTTACAAGGTGGTCACAAAGATTATTGTGAAGAGACTTAGACCTTTGCTGCCATCACTCATTTCTCCTCTCCAGACAGCTTTCGTTCCAAGCAGAATGGGTATGGACAACATGATTATTGCTCAAGAACTCATCCACACAATGAGCCTTAAAAAAGGGAAGGTGGGTTATATGGCTATTAAAATTGACTTGGAAAAAGCGTATGATCGTCTTGAGTGGCACTTCATTCGGGATATCCTTCATCTCTTTAAGCTGCCTGAAGCAGTTATTAAGCTTATCATGAGCTGTATCTTTAACTCCTCAATTTCAATTCTGGTCAACGGGGGGAAACTTGATCCTTTCTTTCCATCCAGAGGTATACGACAAGGAGACCCTTTGTCTCCGTATCTGTTCATTATGTGCATGGAAATGTTAGGATTCCTCATCTCTGAGAAATGTGAAGATAACTTATGGGATTCTGTGAAGGCCTCCTCTAATGGCCCTGCCTTTTCCCATCTTTTTTTCGCCGACGACCTAATGTTATTTGCCAAGGCGGATATGGAAAATTGTTGCAATATTAGAGACGTGCTTGACTCTTTTTGTGAGCTCTCTGGCCAGAAAATTAGCAATAATAAATCCAAAGTTTATTTCTTGCCCAATGTAGACCAAGAGCAACGTGGTGTTATGTGTGAGGTCTTGGGAATTCATTCCACCCCTAACCTAGGGAAGTACTTGGGTTTTCCCTTAAAGCACCCGGGGTCAACCTCGAGAGATTTTAATTTTGTACTTGAAAGAGTCCAGAACAAGCTTCAGGGGTGGAAAGCCAACTTGTTGTCCATGGCTGGAAGGATTACTCTTTCGCAATCTGCTCTCTCAGCTGTTCCTTCCTATGTCATGCAAGGCTGTGTCCTCCCAAGTAGAGTGCTTAATGGCTTAGACAGAATTAATAGAAACTTCATTTGGGGGTCCACTGAAGAGGCAAAGAAAATGCATATGGTTAATTGGGGTAAGGTAACGAAACCAAAATTCAAAGGTGGGTTGGGTCTTCAGGAAGCTAAAGGGAGAAATTTGGCCTTGGCTGCTAAATTGTGTTGGCGAATGGAAAATTCCAATAATGCGAAATGGGCTGAAGTTCTAAAGAAGAAATACCGGAGGAGGGCAGAGCCTAGCAAAGGGGCTAAATCAAGAATTTGGGTAGCAGTTACAAAGGGTAGTAGAGTATGTGAGAAGGGCTCTAAGTGGAGTATTGGGAGTAACAGTAATTTGAGTTTTTGGAATGATAAATGGTTAAGCTCTGGCACCATTAGATCCCTGATTGAAGGCCCCTTTTTTAGAGGTGAGGAAGAGCTGCTTGTTAAGGATGTGTTGGTCCATGGGAGTTGGAATCTGGGCTTGCTGTCTTTTGATTTCCATGGCCTCATCCAGAATGCAATCCTTGCCACCCCCTGCGAAGAATTTCTTAGAGAGAGGACCAGCTTTGCTGGATTTCTAGTTCAAATGGTGACTTTGACTCACAAAAAGCCTATCTGTTGGCCATTGGTGAGAACCCCGACAGCTCGGATTTTCATGGGAAGTGGTTGTGGAAGCTTAACATGCCTCCAAAAATTCAAGTCTTCCTCTGGAAGTATCTGCTCAATAGTTTGCCTGTCAAAAGCATTCTTTCCCAAAGAGGCATTTCTAATTTAGGTGGCTGTGATGTCTGTCCCAATGTTTATGAAGATATTCTACATGTCCTAAGGGACTGTCATGTAGCACGGGCGTTTTGGGATGATGCCAAATGCCCTCAAACTCTAATGAGTTCCTTTACGGCTGACCTTGAGAGCTGGATCATAGCCAACGCTAAAAGCTCTCTTAAGGCAGACATCAAAGACTACCCCTGGGGCACTTTTTTCCTGTTTGGGATTTGGAACTTATGGCTTCAGCGAAATCGAAGGGTCTTTAAGCAACAAGCTACGAACTTGAGCCTCCTAAGGGCGGTTGAGATGCAAGTTAGGGAGTTTTTCTATTGTGTGAAGGGCTCAGGTGATAAAAGGAGCAGAATGCCTAAGGAGGTGAGATGGCTGAAACCAGCCACTGGATGGCTTAAACTGAACACGGATGGGTCAGTGGTGAGTGATAATGGTGCTGTCGGGTGTGGGGGGTTAATTAGAGACAGCAACGGTTTATGGATTACGGGGTTTGCCAAACCAACTATTGCCTTTTCCAGCCTAGCTGCTGAGTTGTTTGCTCTTAGGGAAGGGCTAGCTCTTTGTGTTGAATTGCAGGCTCAGGCTGTTGAAGTAGAGCTCGATGCATCTGCAGTAATCTCTTTAATTTCCAGCAATATCACTTCTAATGGGGATTGTGCGAACCCAAGACAAGACCTATGGGCCTTCCTTCTTTTGGGCTTACAATCTATTTGTATTGTGGGTTTGAAGTTTTCCTACTATAGGTAGTTCAAAACACCAGAACTCATTACTCTTTCCCTCTCTCACCTCCTATTTTTTCCAACCCCCTCTCCTCTTGTTGTTCTCATATTTATAGTTCCTACATAATGGAGTGGCTATCATTGCTTTGCTGCAAGTGCGGCGAGAGGTCCAATACGATCGAAGGTAAGTGGGTGGTTTGGTGATGGTGGCTTTGGAATTTGTTTCCTCTTTAGTGAACAATACGGTGGCCTCGTTCCTCGGGGAACCGCCGGGCAAGTGAGACCCAGAGCATCCGCTCGCCTCCCATCTTATGATGCTCGGGAAACGTGCTCGGCATGGTCATCACTGAGAGGACTGGACCATCATCATGTACAGATATGGGTCGGGCCCTTTGGGCTAGCAGGGACAGGGCCCAAACGTTGTCCCCACTTACTGGAGCCCAAACGGGCCTGGGTGTTGGGTGCCGCACAATAGCCCCCCCTTGATTCATGTCCGGCGCTCGACGTGAATAAAGGAATTTAAGAGGGTGCACGTTGTTGATGTTCGGTGATGCGACGTCTGGGATCCCTCAGAGTGTCATTAATTCGCCCCTAAAAAGGTGCGTCAACTCTAGCCATCTGGATAAGCCATCATTATTACCTGACGCTTCGTGAACCGGGGCGGTGCAGGCTTTAGTTGGCGCGGGAATCGGAACGGTTGCTAATTAATCCTCATAACGGCTAATTAACTGCTGTGCACGCCCCTGAGATCACCTATATAAGGTTTGTTCTGAACCATTCTATTACTTTTTGCTCTCTACTCACTGTGTTTCCTTCTCTGCCGTGCATTCATCCGCACATTTATACTCCAGCCCAGAATCCTCCTTCACCTTAGAACCCAAGTAAGTTCTTTACAGCCCCCCATTTTTTCCTTCGTATTTTCATTCATTATTCCCCTAGAGTTTAGGATGGGACACTCGTATCTTCTGGACACGGATACGGCCTTGGCTACTTTCAGGCAGGCTTTTGATATTCCTAGTGATGTTGAGATAGCTTATTGCCATGAGAGTGAAATGGCTCTTCACAAAGGGGGCAACACTGCCTTCTTTCCCTTGATGGCAATCTTAGAGGGTGGGGTGAGGTTTCCTGTAGATCCCCTTTTAGTCAACACCCTTAGGTACTACGGACTATGCCCCGACTAGCTTCCTCCCAACTTTTATCGGGTGGTGAGTTGCGTGAGGCGTTTGAATCAGCTTTTCGATTTGCAGTTAGACCAGCACGACATAAACCATATGTATAGCTTATGTGGGGCAAAGAAAACTAATTATTATTTAAAAGTAAGGGACATGAGGGTACGGCTGATCTCCTGCCTGCCTGACTCGAATAGGAACTCTGCCCGGGAGTTTGTTAGGGTGTGCGGCAATTGGTTTGCCGGTGACTTCCCTTGCCCTCTCACCAGGCGCGAAGTGGGTTCGTCCCGTTCATTTGACCCATTTTCATTTTGCATTTACTATGTTGATCATATAATTGTTCTTCACCGTAAAACCTTCTTATTTACCCTAACTCTTATCTGTGTTGGTGTGTATAGATGGTAGAGTGTTCGTCCCGGACATCAGGGTCGTGCACGTACGTGATTTGAACTTCGTGCTCAGGTCTGAAATCTTCGTTCATACCGACGGATAACTCCGAGTGTCCCATTTGATACTCGGAGTAACTCCCGTGTATTCTACCTGGCAAGCCTTTGGCCAGACCCTGTTGGTCGATAGCCCGCTCTTATCCTACATCGACGTTCGGCATGCAAACTTCCTTCCCGAGAAGTTTACAATAGGAGAAGCCCGCGATCTCGGTCCACGGTATCTCTGCTTTGATGAGCGCCAACCACTATGGGACGAGTCTGCCGAGCGCGTATCCCGAGCCCGCCGAGAGCGTGCCCACGACCAAATTCAGCAAGAGGCACTTGTTTAACCAGAAGGTCCAGTTGACCAAGGGGCCCCCCCTCAAGAAGCTGAAGAAGTAGTTGCCGAGTCCGAGTAAGGCCAAGTCGAAGAGATGGTGACTCGAAGGACAATGACAATCAACCGTTTCATCCCCGGTGCCAGGCAGTCCACACAGCAACAATAATCCCACGGCCGCGGCCAAACCCCTCCCCCTCCGCCAGTAGCTCCTGTTCGGCAAAGAAAAAGACAACGCACGACCGAGCAGGCTCCGGTCGTCCCGCCGGTAATACCTGCGAAGACTCCTCCCCGGCCTTCCAGCGGTATTGTAATTCGCAAGCCTACGGCGCAGACGGGGACAAATGTGGCATCCACTTCCTGTGCGGTACCCACTTGGCAGCCCTCGTACATGCTGGATGGCAAACTCCTTCCCTCGGACGTAAGCGTGCATATTTGGGCGAAGGGGGCAGGTGGTCATGTCGCCCAGTAGTTGGCGCGCGGCTTGCTACTTCCCGAGGATGTGCGGGCATTCGAGGAGGGGACGGATGAGTCCATGGCGCGGAGACTACAGTGGCATACCATTGTAGTAAGTAAATTCAAGTTGTGTTTTTTTTTTTTTTATATTGGGATTGGGCTCCCGTTCATGTTTCATTATCAGGCTGCGCAGCTGGCGTGTATATTGGACAGACGTGTCAGCAATCTTGCCGAGGACGCCGGTCGAGAAAAGACTTTAAAGGATGTGGCCGATGCCAACGCGAAGGAGAAGGCCGTGGCTGCTGCGACGGCGGAAAAGAAGGCGGCCACGGCTGAAAAGGCAGAGGCTGAAGCCGAGAAGAAGTATGCGGAGCTGCAAACCCGCGTGGGGGACGTCGAGCTCCGGCTAGCGGAAGCCGAGAGCTTGGGGACTGTACGGGAAAAGGAGCTGGCCGATCTCCGAGCTGCCTTGGAGGCGAGTGAGAGCAAGTGGTACAATGAGGGGTTTGCCGATGTGGAGAACTCGGCAGAACCGGTCATAAGGGATGCTCAAAAGCTCGGCTTCCAGGAGGGTTGGATGGCTGCCCTGCAAGCTATGGGAGTTCCCGAGGACTCCCCTTTGACGAACGCTACGCAGATTCCATTCCCTGTCTCCGTTCTAGCGCAACAAGCTCCTCTAGGGCCCTTTAACGAGGAGGAAACGACCAGTCTGAGGGAACTGGTAGAGCAGATTGACACCCATGTGGAGTTGGAGGAAACCGAGGTGGCTAGCCAACTACGCTCTGGAGATCAGCTCGTTCATAACCCTGTGCAGACTGAAGCCCCTGCGCAACCCGCGGACTCTTCCTCCTAAGCTGCCGAAACGTATTTGCCCTTTTTGCGAGTTTTATTTATTGCTTTAGTATAGTTTTATTCATGCCTTTGATTGTTTTGCCCACGTCATCGGGATGTGGTGACTGAACAATGTTTTATATTTAGTTTGTCATTTTGAACTTCCATTGTGTGTTACGGACGGGGAATTATTTATTTATGCTTTTCTACCAAAGTTTTTGCGTTTTGCTTGCTTTGTGATTGTATCGTAGTGGTCTGGGTGGTTGAGTCTAGTCTCAGCATTTGCCGCGCATACCATCTTGCTTAGTGATATATCTCGGATTGCGTAGTGGGCTTCTTTAGCCCTTCGAAGGGCTTGGCGCATCAGACTTCTGCCCCTAGGTAGATTTGTGTTTTCCATCTGCTCGGTATTGTATATTAAACCGGGCAGAAGGATTCTGTCCTTAGGCAAATTATTTAAGGTTTCCACCTGCTTGGTACTATAGGTTAAACTGGATGGCAGGTTTCAGCCCTTAGGCAAATTATTTAAGGTTTCCACCTGCTCGGTATTGTAGGTTAAACCGGGTAGCAGGTTTCAGCCCTTAGGCAAATTATTTAAGGTTTCCACCTGCTCGGCAATATAGATTGAACCAGGCAGTAGGCTTCAGTCCTTAGGCAAATTATTTAAGGTTTCCACCTGCTCGGCAATATAGATTGAACCAGGCAGCTGGCTTCTATCCTTAGGCAAATTATTTAAGGTTTCAGCTTACTCGGTAATATAGATTGAACTAGGCAGCAGGCTTCAGTCCTTAGGCAAATTATTTAAGGTTTCCACCTGCTCGGCAATATAGATTGAACCAGGCAGCAGGCTTCTATCCTTAGGCAAATTATTTAAGGTTTCAGCCTGCTCGGCAATATAGATTGAACCAGGCAGCAGGCTTCAGTCCTTAGGCAAATTATTTAAGGTTTCCACCTGCTCGGTAATATAGATTGAACCAGGCAGCAGGCTTCAGTCCTTAGGCAAATTATTTAAGGTTTCAGCTTGCTCGGTAGCAGATATTGAATCAGTTGCCGGGGACAATGCAAATTTGTAAGTTTAAACATTGCTATTTTCATTGGCCGAACATGTACAATATTTTGCACTGCTTTAGAACCTGGCAGGTGGCCAGTTAGTGGTAAAACTTCTTCAAATTGTGGGCATTCCACGGTCGAGGTAGCAGCCTCTCGTCCAGTTCTTTCAAGTAATAGGCGCTCGAGCCAGCGATGGCCGTAACCCTGTACGGTCCCTCCCAAGTCTGTGCTAATTTTCCAGAATTCGTGTCTCGCATGTTCCCTACGGCCTTTCTCAATACCAAGTCCCTGGCGCTAAACTCTCTCGCTCTTACACCACGGTTGTATCTCCTGGCAAGCTTCTGCTGGCACTCTGCGAGCTATATAATCGAAGCTTCACGGTACTCTTCTAATCTATCCAGACGTTCAACCAGTAGGCCGTCGTTCAAGTCGGGATTGAACCCGAATACTCGTCTGCTGCACAGGTTCACTTCGGTCGGTATTACGGCCTTAGCCCCGTAAGTGAGGGAAAACGGTGTCTCCCCCATTGACCTTCTGGGTGTCGTTCGGTAAGCCCATAGGACGTTAGGCAGCTCCTCAACCCAATTCCCCTTTGCCCCTTCTAATCTTTTCCTCAGACCGTTCACGATGACTTTATTCACTGCCTCGGCCTGGCCGTTGCTTTGAGGGTACACGGGAGTGGAATATCGGTTTTTGATGTTGAGGTCTTCGCAGAAATCATGGAAAGCTCTGCTGAAAAACTGCAAACCATTGTCAGAGATGAGGGTGTTCGGCACTCCGAATCTGGTAATTATATTTTTCCATACGAATTTCTTTACGTTCGTGTCCCGGATGTTAGCCAAAGCTTCTGCCTTTACCCACTTGATGAAATAGTCAACAGCTACCACGACGAACCGTCGGTTGCCTGTCGCTCGGGGGAATGGCCCAAGTATATCCAGCCCCCACTGTGCAAAAGGCCATGGGCTACTTACTGGGTTCAAGTAGCCGACCGGCTGGTGAATCACGGGTGCGTGCTTCTGACATTGCTCACACCTACGGGCATACTCGGCGGCGTCCCTTTGCATCTTAGGCCACCAAAACCCTTGTGTCATTGCCCAGTACGCCAATGACTGTCCCCCCACATGGCTGCCGCACACTCCTTCATGGAGCTCGGCTAAGAGCTCATCTACCTTCGTGGGGTGTAAGCACAAAAGATACGGTCCCCCATATGACCTTCGATACAGCTTCTTGTCTGACGATAGCCAATATCTTGAAGCTACTCTGCGAATTTTACCCGCCTCTTTTTCATCGGATGGGACTTTATCTTCAGCTAGGTAGTCAATGATGGGATCCATCCAACTGCGCCCAGGTGTTGCAATTGATGTGATACCGATCCCCGAGCCATTAGAGTTTATGGTTGCCGAGATGCTTGGTTCTGGAACCAGCTCTACTCTTATCAGCCGAGGTATACCTTCCGTTACCGATGAAGCTAGAGTGGCGAGGGAGTCGGCGTGCCTATTCTGTAATCGGGCCACTTGTACCAACCTTACAGTGCCAATTTTTGACATAACCTGCTTTGCCTGTTCCAAATATGCCCTCATGTGGGGATCCCGGGCCTTGAACTTGCCCTGGACCTGATTAACCACCAAACGCGAGTCCGAGTATATCTCCACGTTCCGGGCACCGACACCTGAGGCTGCCCTCAGCTCGGCTAATAAGGCCTCGTATTCGGCTTCGTTGTTAGAAGCTTTGAATCCCAATCTGAACGAATGCTCCAATTTTATTCCCTCGGGGCCAATCATGACCACCCCTACGCCGGACCTCGTGGAGTTGGATGCACCGTCCACATATACTTTCCACGGACGACAATCTAGTTGGCAGATCATTTCTTGCGAGGCTCGGGGTGAAAATTCAGCCACAAAGTCTGCCAGAACTTGGCCCTTAATTGCCTTTCTCGGCCTGTACCGTATGTCGAAAGCCCTAAGCCGTGTTCCTCACTTTGCTATTCGCCCCGTGAAGTCAGATCTTTTCAGCAATGACTGCAGCGGTACTGAGTTAGTACATATATGGTATGGGCCTGGAAATACTGTGGCAATTTCCTCGTAGCGTGCACAAGTGCGAATACCAACTTCTCCAAGGGCAAGTATCTAGTCTCCGGGTCTACCAAAGTCTTGCTGACGTAGTACACGGGCTGTTGCATGCCCCTGTCTATTAGCAATACGGCACTTACGGCGTGATCGGAAACCGAGAGGTACATATACAGATCTTCTCCGAGCTCTGGTGCTGCCAGTCCCGGCGCATGTGATAAATATTCTTTCAGTCCCTGGAAAGCTTCCTCGCACTCGTCGCTCCATTGAAACCCTTTCCATTTCTTTAAAAGTTGGTAGAATGGCCGACATCGGTCCGAGAACTTAGAGATGAACCGATTGAGGGCGGCCAGCATTCTCGTCAAAACTTGCACTTCCTTTGGATTGCTCGGGGATTTGAGACGCTTCACGGCCTCTATCTGGTCCGGGTTAACCTCAATTCCTCGACAGGAGATCAGATACCCCAGAAACTTTCCAGCCCCCACGTCGAAAGCACACTTTTCTGCATTCAGGCGTAACTTATGCTGCCGCAACCGCTCAAACACCTCCCTAAGATCCTCCACATGTTACTCTTTCTGCTTGCTTTTAACTACCATGTCATCAATATAAACCTCGACTGTTCGGCCAACTTTGTCACGGAACATTCTCGTCATCATCCGTTGGTATGTTGCTCCAGCGTTCTTTAGTTCGAACGGCATCACAGTGTAGTGGTAATTGGCGTCGGGAGCTATAAATGCTGTCTTCTCTTGATCCTCGGCTGATAGAGCTATCTGATGGTACCCTTGGAAGGCGTCCAGGATGCTCATCCTCGGATGTCCGCAGGTGGCATCTACCAATTGATCAATCTTCGGCATGGAAAACGGGTCTTTCGGACATGCTCGGTTTAAATCAGTGAAATCCATACATACCCTCCATTTGCCATTTTTCTTCCTTACTACTACTGTATTCGCCAGCCATTCCGGAAAGAAAATTTCTTTTACTGCCCCTGCTTCTTTAAGCCTCTGAACTTTCGCTTCCACGGCTTCCGCATGCTCCCTAGCCACTCTTCTCGGTCTTTGTTTTTTGGGGGGAAACGACGGATCCACGTTAAGTTTATGGGTGATAAACTCGGGGTCCACCCCGGGGACTCCATGCAAACACATCCACGTTCTGTATCAGACACAACAGTACTTCTACCCTCTCCTTGAGTGGCATGCTAGCTCCTATTTGAAAATTCTGGTCGGCATCCGGCAGTATTCTCACTCTTATAAGCTCCTTGGCACCCTCAGCCCCCGCTTCCTTCCAGGGTTTCTGTAGTTGCTATAACGGAGGTTCCTCGGCGGTCTCCTTATGCCCAGCGCTCTGGACTTCAAGGTTTGTTGCCGCGATGAGGCATTGCCTTGCCATTCTTTGGCATCCTCGTACCACGGCGACACCCTGCTCCGTGGGGAATTTAATCTTTACGTGCAAGGTGGAGGGGACGGCTTCCATGGCGTGAATCCATGGCCTTCCCAATATTGCCATGTAAGGGGAGAAGGAGTTGACTACTATGAACGATATTGAGACCTCTTTACCTTCCATGCACACAGGTAGGGAAATCTGTCCCTCGGGGACGACGACTCTCCCATCAAACGATACCAGCGGCGTATTATACTCCGTTAGATCCTGAATTTTTAATCTGAGCCCTTTAAACAAGTCAGGATACATCACGTCAGCTCCGCTACCTTGATCTATCATCACACGTTTCACCAGAAAACCGCCCATCCAAGTTGTGCCAACTAGTGCATCGTCATGCGGTTGTATTGTTCCTTCCAAGTCTTGTTCGTCAAAGGCAAGCATCTCCCGAGCATGCTTCGCCTTTTTCTTCAAGGGCTCTGCTCCCGGTTGACCCATCATAGGCGCAACGGTCAACACCCCCCTTTTTGTCACCGAGGATCCCCCCGGGGGGACGAGGATCATCTCAATCACTCCTAGGGGCGGCGGAAGAGGGTTCCCCCTTTGCTGGGTGCTTGTGTCGGTACCCTGAACATCGTTGTCAACTACGAACTCTTTTAGGTGTCCTGCCCTTGCTAACTGCGCCAGATGGTCTTTGAGCACACGACACTGTTCGGTAGTGTGTCCCTTGTCCTTGTGATAGGTCCAGTATAGATTCTGGTTCCTCCGAGAGGGGTCACCTCCCATTTTGTTCGGCCACCTGAAGTAAGGCTCATTCTTGATTCGCTCCAAAATCCGGTGCACTGGCTCTTTAAACGTCAAACTCACTTCCTCGGTCTGCCAGAAAGGCTCGTGCATCTTCAAATCCTTCCGAGATCTTGGTTGGAATCCTTCCTGCCGAGGACGATTTACTGCCGGGGCTTTTCCTTTGCTCTGTAACCGGTCATCTTCCAAGCGCTTATATTCCTCGATACGTCTCATGAGCTGTCTCATATCCTCGAGAGGTTTCTTTGTCAGTGACTCCCGTAGCTCGGAGTCTTCAAGGAGCCCCATCCGGAAGGTACTTGCTGCAATTTTCTCGTTGCCCCCACCTATTTCATTATAAAGGTCCCAGTACTGGCTGGCATAACTACGGAGGGTTTCCCCTACTCTCATCTTCATAGATAGTAAAGCATCCATGGGCTGCGGCACTCGACTGCATGTCACGAACCGCACACCGAATTCCTGGATTAGCTCAGCGAAACTATGAATGGAACCCTTCCGCAGTCTGTTGAACCATCTCAGAGCGGTCGGCCCGAGGCTGGAGGGAAATACCCTGCACATCAGCGCGTCGTTGTGAGAATGTAGGGACATCATGTGGATGTAGTGACTGACGTGCTCAACCGAGTCTGTTCTTCCGTCGTAGGTATTGAATGGAGGTCGCGTGAACCTGCTCGGCATTGCGGCTCTTTCGATGTTTTTCGAGAATGGAGACCGTGCTGCCCCTCGCAAAGCGCGGCTCATTGCGTCCATTGCTGCATTGTACGGTTGTCGCTCATCGGGCGAGTCGGACCCTCGGTCCGCGTGGCCCCTTAATCGTGAGCGATCTCTGCGACGGTGGGATTCCCGTGAATGCGAACGGTCTCGGTAATGTTGGTGCCCCTGTGAACGGGAACGCCGCCTGTGTCAGCGTGACCCGGATTGGCTAGACCCCGTATCATGGGGATCTCCCCTTGGACCCGCCCTCTTGTGTTGGTCGTCGCCTCTCCTTCCTTGGTGCCTGACCTCTGCTTCTAACTCCAACTCCCTCACCAGCCTGCACAACCGCTCTAGTTCCTCGTCTCTTTCATCGATCTGCCTGTGCCCTGAGGCACTTGATGCCGCCCGCTGTGTCTGGTATGACCCCTCCCTAAGGCCAGATCTCTCTTCCCGCTCGTTGTCCCTATCTTCACGCCGCTTCTGCCTCCTCTCCCGCCAAGACGACCCCCGAGATGGTCCTGCCGAGCGACTTTCAGCCTTGTTCTCGGAATCTCTCCTTGACATCCCGCTGCACGTGAGTCTTGGTTGAACTACAGCTTCGCAGGAGGATCCCCACAGACGGCGCCAATTGTGCAAACCTAAGACGAGACCTATGGGCCTTCCTTCTTTTGGGCTTACAATCTATTTGTATTGTGGGTTTGAAATTTTCCTACTATGGGTAGTTCAAAACACCAGAACTCATTACTCTCTCCCTCTCTCACCCCCTATTTTTTCCAACCCCCTCTCCTCTTGTTATTCTCATATTTATAGTTCCTCCATAATGGAGTGGCCATCATTGCTTTGCTGCAAGTGCGGCGAGAGGTCCAATACGATCGAAGGTAAGTGGGTGGTTTGGTGATGGTGGCTTTGGAACTTGGTTCCTCTTTAGTGAACAATACGGCGGCCTCATTCCTCGGGGAACCGTCGGGCAAGTGAGACCTAGAGCATCCGCTCGCCTCCCATCTTATGATGCTCGGGAAACGTGCTCGGCATGGCCATCACTGAGAGGACTGGACCATCATCATGTACGGATATGGGTCGGGCCCTCTGGGCTAGCAGGGACAGGGCCCAAACGTTGTCCCCACTTACTGGAGCCCAAACGGGCCTGGGTGTTGGGTGCCGCATAGGGATATTTCGGTTCTTGTTGATGATTGCAGGGAGTTTCTGCTGCAGATTCCTCAAGCTAGGATGATTCACTGCTACAGAGAGGCAAATTGTTGTGCTGATGCCTTAGCAAAGTTGGGAGCTAGTTTATCTTCTTTTTGTAATCGTTTTAGTTCCCCGCCCCCTGTTGTAACCCCCTTTTTGTTAGCTAATTCACTGGGGACAGCTCGGACCAAGATGGTCCCTTTTGGTTCTTGTAATAGATCTTTCTAGTTAATACTACTTTCCCGGTTTACCAAAAAAAAAAAAACACTCGCTCAAGTAGTCATTATCCATCTTGTTACGTAGCTTTATCCTTTCTATAATAATAATTTAATTTAATTACCCAAGCCGTTACTATCAATTAAACAAACAATTAAAAAACTACTATTTTCAAATTACCATTCTAAAATCATATTTGCTGGAAACACAAACTCTAAACAAACATAAAGCTTCTATAGACTCTAGTCATAAAGCCTATTCTATTGACTATAGACCGGACCCTAGAGTGTACTGGTGTTTTAAGCTTTTAACAATTGTTTAGTCTTTTTCATTTTTATCTTTTTGGCTCAAATATTTGCTAGACACCACACAAAGGCACAAACATAAGCATATTCTAGTCCAGATAGTAGAGCCTTACTCTTCTTCAATTAACAACAAAAACTTGCCTACAAAAATTGATAGAAGATAGACAGAGACTCTGATAGAGTCATAGAGGGACTAGTGAGAAACTTACCACACTTCCACAGCGAAGATAGATTGAGGCGGCAGAGGCGAAGGTAGCTTGACTGCTTGTGGCTTTGTGGTGGCTGTTGTGGCTAGGGAAGATTAAATCTTTGGGTTTACCGGGTTGGGAAGTTTGGGTTGTACTTGTGTTTTTTTTTTTTCTAACTGTGTTTGTGTGACTTTAATTTTGTAATTTTTTTGTATATATTTGGATCTTATAGTCCTAATTTAATTAGGAATAGGAATTTGACTAACAAGTGATTTTGTGTTTTTTTTTTTTTTTTTTAGCAAAATTGTTTATGGGCTAAAGAATGGGCTGGGATTTAAAGATTAGATTATTATGTGTTTTTTTGTCAAAAATCTGGGGGAGCCAGCAAGTTTCTTCCTAAATTTCTATTTTTTTTTTAGTACTATTATTCTGGGATTATTTCAAAACTCAGGGGGTCATGGCCCCCCCCGGTCCCCTGGCTTCGCCTATGATTGCAGGAACCTCCCTTTATACGTGTAGGAACCTTTTTTTGTAAAAGGTTCCTTCAGCCCAGGCCCAATGCGAATATGCGGGCCTGTTGAGGGGCTAGTGAGATTGTGAGATGCTGTGTGAGGGAACGGGGCTTAGTTCCACCGCAGCCAATTGGGTCGTTCTAATGAATTGATATGTGCACAAGCAGCTCCATGAAATACAATAATATAGCAATATATTTGCAAGAACTAAAATAAAGCAATATTGGTGAGTATAAATATTGATATGTACAATATGATGATGTATAAATGAATGGCATGTGAAAAATTCATATACACTTTAAATAAAAGGGGTATAAAGTATATCTCATGCTTTTACATTAAACCATTGTGGGTGCAAGCGCCCGTGACCTACGGGTATAAAGTATATCTCTTTTTTAGGGTTTCCTCCCAAAAATTTGTTAAAATGTATGCCTTGGCCTAGAGTGGCTTATGGCGGAGGGTGTAAATGGAGTTGCTACCTAGATTAGGTCTAGGAACCATAAACATAGTGTCTTTGTTGAATGACTGATCTTTACCAGAGCACGTGTTCAGAGCTTAGGTATGGGGATGGGAAGGTGTTAGGCACCCAACCTTACCTAACCCTTAAGTTAGCCTCCACTCATTGTGTTCCAAGTCTTAACCTCATTAAAGGCCTACTTAACATGTTATTTTAACTCACATGCATCTAAATGCAAATAACATGGCATATCATCCCTAAACCTAACATTCATCTATCCTGGCATTTAACATACATCTCTAAAGGAAAAAACATTACAGGGCAGATTCAAATAAGCATTTCTAGACATCCAAGCATCAAAGCTCATGGTATTCAACCAAACATATTATGCAATTTCATGTTCAAACACTCAAATGCTTGTTCATATGATCTATACATGACTTAACTCACTGCATCACAACACTTATGCATCAATGCATGTCCATGGCATTCAAACAAATAAAACCCTAATCAACATTAAAAGGATAAAAATAAACAAAAGAAGGCAAGGTAGAAGAACAGATACTCAAACATATGAAAAACAAAGTTAAACAAGGGCTAAACATGTGAAAGAAAGTAGAGAAAAACAAAATAGAAGTGGAATAGGGTTTTTGGGCACGATTGTGTGCGCATCCCAACTATATGCGTACGCATACTTTGTGTATTCATAAAGCATGCGCACACATACACGCCTAAAACCCTAACCCAAAAACTCAGATAGAAAACAAAGAAAATAGGAAATCTAACAACCTAGCATGCTTTTAACATAAACACGAAGTAAAACGTAAACTAAACAAACATATTAAAGCAATAAAACATATTAACAAACAGTAGAACAAAGGAAAAGTGAAGATCCAAAGTTAGAACCTTTACCTCAACACAAAGTCTCTCTAGAGCTTGATTTTAACCGTTCCCCTCAGTCAATCTATTCAATAACCAAATCAAAATAGGTTAGCAAGCTTTAGAACTTGAAGATCAACCTCAGAATAGGTCTTAATCAAGTAAAATTTGACTTAAGGATGTTTTGTGAAAAACTCTCTCTTTGATTCACTATTTTCTAGTGAATCTTTCGAATTTTGCCTCCATTTCTGTGTGTCTTGAAAAAGTGCCTTTTATGACTTTTTATAGTGGTAAAATGGGGGTGTGGGGCAGCTTAGTAAAAAGATTGAGATAGAGACAGAAATCACCCAGAGGCGAAAGCCATCTGGATAAGTTTGAGGCGAGAGCCCCAGATGGATGCCACAGATATGTATCTTTTTAGCTCGTAAGAGCACCTTGTTTGTTTGGTTGATGGTTGAGTTAGTTGGCCATGTTTTTTTATCTTTTTAAGTGACTCTAAGATAGTGAGCCACTCACCTTTTGCTTGCAATTGGCAAACTAGGTTCTTGCATAGTGAATCTGTCGTTACTCATTTTCTGGGCAACAACTGTGGGACTTCGGACATACGAATCCCACACAACTCTACAGAGTTGCACCTCGCCTCATGCATGCGTGTTTTTTTCCGTATACATGGGTTGGGCCCAAGCTGTATGTCGAAACAAAATGTTTTGTCTCCTTTTCTTTTGATTCCGTTAGTGGAGCTTACAAATCAAAAGAGGGGCATATGTAGACATCTCATTTTGTACCTCTTACAACTCGGGCCCCCGTTCTCTAATGATGATAGTACTTTAAGGCCCAAGGTTGGTTTAGGGCCCAATCAAATGAAAATTGATTTAAGGAAATATTTATGGAAAATATAACGTATTTTCTGAAGGAATACAACTATTTTTGAAAAAGAAGGCTGCTGCTGCGACTTAAATAATGCTCCCAAGTGGAGAATTGTCGTGAAATAATAATTCAGTAAGTCTGAGGTCGAATCCACAGAGAAAAGGGAATTGATTAGGAAACCACAAGAGAATAAAACTAAAATAATAAAGTTTAATTGAATAGATTTTTTATGATTTAGTAAAGTTAATTTAAATTAAGAGAAAATAACAATATATTAAGGCGCTAAGGTTTAGGGATCCACACACAACACATTTATTGGTAGTCTTAACAATATTTATTTTATAACTCAACTAAAATTCATACGAAGGATGATCTTAGTTGGATGATTTAACAATAAAAACTCAAGAATTAATTGTCTAAGGTAGTTTCATGAAATTGATTGATTTTAGGCAAAACAAAACTAGTGAATTAGTTCGCAGGGAATACTAAGCATTTAACGTGCCCAAAGTCTATGATAAATCAAAGAATTATACAAAACTAAACACTTTTCTAGATGATTAAATCAATCAAAAACATAATAACATAAACATTAAAACCATAAAATAATTGTTAAGAATATACCAATAAACGGTTGGGTTTCACCCCTTACCTTCGCAAGGCTTCTAGCAAACCACAACACAAATAAAAATTTAAAACTGTAAAGAAACTTTAAGAAAACCTAAATTATGTTCTACGGCAGCCCCTCCTGAATTTTTCCCTAAAGAGCCTTTAAATAGGTCAAGGAATCCTATTACAAGTTGAATTCCCGTTTGGAGAAAATCCCAGGTTTTTAGGCTTCACTTAACTGACGTTTTTGTCTCATTTAACTTCAGAATTATGACTTTTGGTAAACTACAAAGTTATGACCCTTTAAGTTAACTTCCCAGCCCAACCTGAATCCTCTTGATTGGACATTTGAGCCAAAAGTTATGCTCCAAATACTAACTGGTGCGCAGGCTAGAATCCTAATCCGAATTGGACTTGGATATGGTGCAAATTTCTTTTGATTCCTTGCTTCAATTAGACTCGAATTTAATTGGATTGGCCTTCTTTGACTTCATCATGGCCTTTGTAAAAGTTGAGTCCATTAGCTTTCATCTTTGCACAAATCCACTTATTTAATTTCATTATCCTACAAAAGAGAAATTCACGCATTAAAATTCAATTAAACACAAAATTGATTATTTAGCATTATTCCAAAACCAACTATAAAATGCATGAATTAACTCAAAATAAGTATGATAATACTTTTTAATATGCAAAATTAAGCTATTATCAGTGGCAAGAAACCCTAAGTGTGCACACGCATACACGCGCATGCGTACGCACACTCAAGCCATGCATAAGCACGGTTATGACATTCATATGTATACACAGGCATACGTAATAAGCTAGGATTCCAGAAACTATTAAAGGAAAGCTTTTTCTACTTATGGGCACTGGGAGAATATTTGCAAGCATATTCAATTGACTTAACATCTATGACAATCATGGCAATGTATTGTGTTTTGAGCTCAAAGAACTATAACATTTTCTTTCTGATTGTTTCCTTTTCATTATAGAAAATTTCAATCCTAAGAATTTGTGAATGTCATTGTGTTAAATAAATAAATAAATAATTGGAATCAAATAAAAGGGGCAAGCTTTAATACTATTTGTCCACATGTCATTTGGTACCTATCAGTAATGTATTTGGTTTATTTACCTAAGGGTGGATTACATTTTATGCTATTTTTAATGTGAAAAGATATGTCATATGTTATCTGGAAAGTTCTCAGAGTTCATTCTGTGCTGTAAACAAAACAAAAATTGCCAAAATGTGACTTGAAAATCATTAACGGAAACAGAAAGCTAATGTCCTATACTTCTATTTTTATTGTCTTAACCTCATTTATTTTAATTAGAAGTGTGAGAAAAAAAATTGGTATATATATACATCTAGTGAAAAACCAGCTTTGTGCATCTAAGAGGGTATTTAGTTCACTGTGATGTGCCCTTGATGTGATGCACATTACAATGAAGTGACATTAAGGTTTTTGGTTTATTTTATTTTTTCTAACATATACCATAATTTAAAATTACTAAATATATCGCATTATCTTAATCTCATTACATTTCTAAACAATTTAGTGTTATATTCTTATATTGAGATTATATTAATATAAGATTATAATCACGTAATATTACAACGTAATATAACATCACGGCGAATCAAATGCCCCCTAAGAGTATTTTAGGCAATTCGAGGTAAAAAACCTCAACTTGTTTGGTAGCAGCCATTTGGACAGTCAAAAATAAATAATTTAAGATCTAATTCAAAGGAACAAGAAGGTTTCTTTCCAAATTAGTTTGAATAGAAACTTTTTAAACTCCTTCTATATTTTTTTATTAAATGTGAAATTTGAAAATCTAATTGTTAAATTACATGTTCTTCATATTTTTAATATACATATCAACATTCGTTCAAATCGAGTGTTATTTATTATTCGATCAATAAACTTATTTTTTATGCATAATTTTTTTATTACAAAAACTTGAAATTTAAACATGTTATTGATGAAAATGCTATTAATCTTTGATCTTTTTTAAATTCTACAAGAATTGTGGATATAATAAGAACATGCAATCCAACAATTAGATTTTTAAAATTTACATCCATTCAAAATATATAAACAAAGTTTGTAAGGTTTGGAAAGAAACCTTTTTCCAATTCAAAGAGGTCTAAAAAACAGATTCCAAAAGATCTGGGAGAGAATTATTGTAAGAGTATTCCCATATGTTAATTAAAAAAAAAAAAAAAAAATCTAGCTTACCAAAAAGTTAATATATCTATTTTACATTACCATTTTAGCAATACACGTTACATCTCATACTTTATTTTATAGTACTTCACATTATGTATTTTTTTTTCTTTCACACAAAACTACCAAGCCATAGTTAACAATGCACATACATAAGTTTTAAAAAAAAAAATAAAAGTCCCGTTTATCGTACAAAACAAAAACACTCTGAACAAATACACATTTTCTATGATTAAAAATATTTAAAATGAACATTTTCATATTGTACTATTGTACAAATAAAACTTCAACTTAATTGAACTTCAATACTTTATTGGGAGTATAATTTTTTTTTTTAAAATTTCTTAAGACATGCCAATATATTAATATATATATAACAATTAAATTATTAAAATTAATATCGTTTCATTTTTTTTGTTATATTAAACACAAATTTTTCATGCTTTTATTATAATCATGAAAATTTTTTCATTTACTAAGTTTTTTTTTTCTAGATTTTATTGTCATATATAATCTATACTGGATTTAAAAAAAAAAAAATCATTTGAATTTATAATAACATGAGACAATAAATACTTTTTATTGGCTAAGTGCACAGAAGAATATATTAAAAATATTTTTCTTTATTCACTTGTTATATATTTTCCTTAAAAATACAACTAAATTTGAAGATAGATATATAAAAAAATTAATTAAATCTTAATTTGATGAATTTTTATAACATCTTATATAATTATATTAAGATAATACAGGTATGATACTAAATTAAAATATAATAAAATAATTACTTAACATATTTAACTGTTCTTTAGTCTCGAAACTTTCGTTCGAATATACCCGTATGTACATCTTATTATGGATTTTCTTTTTTCTTTTTTATTTGTTATGCTGCATTTTTACAAACAAACTTTTTTCCATTATTACAATGTTTCAATTTTGCTAAAATTTATGTATCAAATAAACTAATTACAGACACATAACTTTAGGACAAAAGGGGCTTTTGCCCTTTTCAAAAAAATTAAATAGGAAAATACCTCACTTCTCAAACTAATTAGGGAAATGCCCATCTTTTAAAACTCGATTTTTGATAAATCGAGTTAGGTCCTATAGCGGCGTTTTTAAGGACCTATAGTGACGTTTTCAGGACCTATAGTGACGTTTTCAAGACCTATAGTGGCGTTTTGTAACTCGATTTATATAAAATCGAGTTATAGGTAAAAAAAAATTAAAAAAATTGCCTATAACTCGATTTTATGGAAATCGAGTTAAAAAACGTCACTATAGGTCTTGAAAACGTCACTATAGGTCTTTAAAAACGCTGCTATAAGGCTCCATATATATATATATATATATATTTTTATAACTCGATTTTGAGAAAATCGAGTTTTAAAAGAGGGGCATTTTCCTATTTAGTTTGGGAAGGAGGGCATTAGGCTAATTAATTTGGTTGAAAATGGCAAAAGCCCATTTTGTCCCATAACTTTATGACTATGAGAATTGAGCTATTAGATAGTCCCAAAAATTGTGGATCAAAATAGATTTTTTGCGTGATTCGCTTATGAGATATCAAATACACACTACTTGTTTCCATGAGATGAGATATCAAACCATAGAAATTGGCTATCATTTACTACTTTTAACTTTTATGGGTTTACCGTGTACAATACTTTTACAATATTTTTACAATAAATTTTAGATGATAAATCATTACTGAAGGCAAGAATAATAAAGGCAGGGACAAAATTGCCCTCTGCCATTTTCGGGTAAATTAAATAGCTTTATACCCCTTTTCCCAAACTAATTAGGGAAATGCCCCTCTCAAGCAACGGTCTTTTATCACAAATCAAGTTTTAAAAGAGGGGTATTTCCCTAATTAGTTTGGAAAATGGGGTATAAAGCTATTTAATTTGCCCGAAAAGGGCAAAGGGCAATTTTGTCCATAAACGCAGATTATAACTAATAAAAGATCGTTGCTTGAGATTTGTACTGAAAATAAGGTAGATGTCGTCAATAACCAAAATCTAGTTGATATGTTCTTGTGTGTCATGTTGTGCCCAGCTGTTGGTTTGTCATGTCACCAAATTGTTGCACGAGGATTTGTAGGAACTTGCTTACTAGGTTGCCAATATGTTTGTTATTTATAGGTATGTTAGATTTGTCCCATAATACCTTAATTTCAAAGCCAGTTAGGTTAGTGTGGGGATTGAGGATTTGGTTGTTAGAAATAGTGTCGGATATTAGAAGTTAAAGAAACAAAAGGGAGAAGTGTGCAGATCAGAAGTTGCAGAAGCTGTAGAAAAGGATGTAGGCTAAACAGCAAGTAGTTTGAGTAGTCTTGAGCAAAGCTACATGTAGTTCAGCCCTTGTTAAGTGAGCATGTGAGAAGCATGAGTGTACTTAGTTGTACTTTTCTGTTTTAATTAGTTTTGCAAGTCATTATTAGCTATTAAGCAAGTTAGTTAGAGTAGTTAGTCTCTCCCTCTATCTCTGATTGTATATAAACTATTCTGTAAATCATAATTTGGTAGTTAATGAGAATTGATTTTCATTCTTAAGAAATTTCATATGGTATCAGAGCTATCTTACTATATTTTGTTCCTGATTCTTCTTCTTCCTCTGTGCAAGATCCTGCATTGGTAGAGGACATTTCAAATCCTCAATTTCTTCATCATGCTGAGAGTCCTAGAGCCATGCTCGTATATGAGGCCTTGATTGGTGAGTGTTTATTTGTTTAGACACCTTAAAACAGATTGCTTAACCTAATTAATTAGCTAAGTGATTACTTAGGTTAATTATGAGATCTAGGTTAAACAGCGAAAGATCATATCATGCACAGTAGTGGAAAAGTAAATAACACACATATATGATCACCTAGGAAAACCAATGAAACAAACCGTTTCAAGGTAAAAAACCTAGAGAGGATTTGACCTAGCTATCTGCAAGGTAAACAAATCCACTAATAGAGAATCGAAGTTTTTACAGTAAGATTTAACCCTAAATCTATTACTACCTTTAGTAGTAATTTACTAACATAACCACGTGCAAACTCTGAATTCACATACTCCTTCTCTCTTGGATTTACAAAACATAAACTCCCACGTTTGTGATTTTAAGATCCCACTCAAAGGTTTTAGATCTCAGCTTGTTGATCTTACGGCAACTAGATTCCACCAGCACTTAATTGTAAATTTTATTCTGGTAGATACTTGAAGAATTAAAAGGTACAACACTTCTCAAATCTCACACGAAATAACTCACAAGTCTTCCAAGAGTCTTCAAAACATAGTTAGGATTTCCTTTTATACTTAGGAGTGTTGGACTGAAACCCTAAACGTTTTCGCAAGCTTGGGCCTGATTTAAAATTTTGCAAAAATGATTTTTCTATGATATTTGATTGGTCGAGCCTTATTCTTCAATCGGTTGAGCTTCACAGAATTTCAATTCTTCTTGAATATTCTTAAGTCTTGACTTGAAACACTTTGAACAATGTCTAACACTTATCCTAGACATGATTTGTTCTCTGTTTGCCAAAATATACAAATTAAGACTCTAAACATTTAATCCTAAATTCTTAGAATCTAACAATCTCCCATTTTGGCAATCCGTGACAAAACACACATATATATGAATTGCTTAACTCAAGAACTAGCCCAATTTACAAAGTGTTGCCCTAATACAATTCTATCACAATCTACTAATTATTAGTTGCTAGAATAGACAACAATTGAGAAAGAATTAACCTGTAAATTCCCGAAACACTTAAAACAAACCATAAACGCATGTGTGGAAATTACAATATAAATCCAAAATTTAAAAAATGAACTGGAATTAACAAAACAAAAAAGATAGATATATCAAAAGAATAATCATCAAATAAACCATCATAGTCAATCTTAAACCATCAAATGTTTATGAAACAAGAACAATAGAAGAAAATATACATCAAAGATGATAAACAATAAACATCAAAAATGATAAACATCACATCATTGTCATCAACTAGACTACTCCCCCTAAATAAAAAAAAACTCTGTAACTCTCCCCCTAAGTACAAGAGCAACCAATATCTAAACCTACTCTCCCTTTTTGTTACGTATTGCCAAAAGGTAACCATCAAGAATCAAAGGGTGGAGGACGTGGAAATGCACTCCTATACTCAGCAAAATTAGCTCTCAAGGCAACAACCTCAGTGAGTAGGTCATCAATAAGCTGTCCATGAGTTGCTTGAGTTGTCATAAAAGACTCCATCATGGCACATAGTGAGAGAGGAGGACTAACTGTAGGATCAACAATATCATCATCACTAGCAGGATCCACAACAGTAGTAGGATCCACATGACTCTTCACAGCAGCAGGCTGATCACCAGAAGTAGGAGCAATAGTAGAAGCTTCCACTCTTGGTTGCTTTGATGTACCAACAGGTTCAGCAACCTTCCTTTGAGCAGATCTCTATCTAAGAAAAGTTGCTCCTATAGGACTAGTGATATGAACTAACTCTAAAGAAGGAAAGTTAGCTAACCTTAAAAAGTTCAACACCCTATATATAAACACTAGAAAGAACAACCTATGAGCCTTGGATGTACTCCTAAACACCTCAACAATTGTCTGAATAAAAATGGAAGGAAATCACATAGAAGCATCTGTAAGGAAGGCATACGGAAAAACACATCTTTCTATCTTTCTATAGGAATAGTGTGAATGTGAGAGATAGGGAAGATGTTGTGATATGCTATCCTAAAGAAAAGATAATTAATCTCAGTAAACTCAAGACTAATCTTCCACAAAGTAAAGACATCACATCAACTATAGAAGGAGACTCAGTGTATGGATATGTAGGTCTTCGAATAGAGTTCTCTAATCAAGGAAGCATGAGAGGGATGAGAAATATCACACAAAGACAACCAATTCCTAGACTCTAGATTCCTACAAATAGAAGGATCTAACTCATCTAGGTTAATCTATCTTTCTCCCCAAATAGACCTAAACTGAGTTAAGCTTTCAAAAATTTCTTCAGTTCTGGCTGTAATAAACCTAACCCTATCAAACTGAATAGGAGAAGAGGAGGATGTTGTGTTTTTCTTAACTTTGGTTTTAAAATTTTACCAACCTTAGGAGACATATCTAAGATCTAAAGAAAGAGAAAAACCAAAAACAAAGAGAAAAACCAAGGGCAGATTGCATCAAATAGAGTTAGAGCACGATTTAGAAGGAATTTTCAAAAACTACATGATGCATGATGCATAGACACAAGTGATGCATGATCTAATGCATAGAATTGTTCAATTATATCCTAATTTTTTCAGAAACACGTATATTAATCAATTGAATATCACAACAAGCATAAAACATGTTATAAATATCCAATTAATCAATATCACAAGCCAATTTTAATCAATTCAACACAATTGAACAAAATCTCCAAATTACTCAAGAACACATAAATCGTAATTTCGAAATTTTACCAAATTCATGAAAATTTTGAAATTAAAGTGAGGGAAGCATGTGTAAATGATGCATGAACAAAAACTCATCCAACAATTTGGATCAAAACAACCAAAAACATCAAAAACCCCAAAATTCCTTTGGTTCAAAATTTTTTAAAAATTTGATGAAAATGCATGAATGAATGTAATTTAAACAAAAAAGAAGGGGTAAAAAGGTCTTACCAAGTGTTGAGGAAGAAAACCCTTGAAGTTTTGACTCAAAAAAGACAAAACTTTTTGACAAAGAGGAATTGAGAGGGATCGAAGAGGAAGACAAAAACAATGAAGAACAGTGTTCTGATTTCTTTTATTTTAAAGTGAAACGATTTTCGATCGGTTGGAAGGAATCAAGCCAGGAATTGAAAATGTTTTAAAAACAGGTTCGACTTATTGAAAGAAATTGAACTAGGAATCGAATTAGGCCTAGAGTTTTAGCCTTAAAAGCTGAATTTTTCGATTGGTCAGAAAATAGGTTCGATTGATTGAGACATGAAAAATCAAAATTTTTTTAAAAACTTGGAAATTTTCTGCAGAAACACTTTTAAATTAGATTTTATGATATGAGGTGCATGTCAATGATTCCAAAAACACTTTCTCTTCAACCAAATCAATTTTTATTAAGATTCAAAAATTTTCTCCTAAAAAATTTCTAACTAAACCCCCAAAAAAAAATATTAAACATTTCAAGAAGCACAATTTGGGATGACCACATTAATTAACAAGCAATCACATGTACAGTGTTTTATAAAGATTTATGAGTGGTGTACGCAACTAGTAAGTGTATGAGATACATAAAAGGTGATATGTAGATAGTAATTAAATACAATTTCTACATCATCAATCACATAAGTTTGAAAGTGACAATTACCTAAAGAGTTACATTATATAACTCCCATATCTCCTAGAAAACATGCTTATTTCCATTTCAGTCTCTTCCTTCCTTCATTCTTATTTCTCAAGATGATCCTTTTTCTCAGATTTGTATTCCTGATGCACCACCATTACCTATCACTGATTTTATTCATCATTCTACACATATTCCAGACCCTTCAGCACCTATTGACAATCAATTTCTTGAGGATCACTTCAACAATCTGCCTGGTGATTTGTTTGTCTTTATTCCTAATGATATTATTAATACTACTTCTTTCACTACTTTTCTTAATTCTGAGTCCATCCATGACAATTCTATTTTTGAAGCCACTCCTGTCATGCCTGTTGATTTTTTACCTATTTCAACTCCTACTATGCCTGCTGATCCTTTACCTAGGAGGTCTACTAGGCTTTCCAAACCACCTGCTTAACTTCAAGCCTATAAGTGCAATGCTGTTTCTACCAAAAATCCTATTGCCAATTATGTTTCCAATCTCAAATTGTCTTCTTCCTATTCCCATTTTTGCAATAGTATTTTTGCTCTCAAAGAACCTGTGTATTACCATCAAGTAGTTGGTTATCCAAATTGAGATGCTACCATGGCAGCTAAACTTCAGGCCTTAGAACTCAATAACACATGGACTCTTGTCCCTTTGCCATCAAATAAATGAGCTGTTGGTTGCAAGTGGGTGTTCAAAATCAAGTATAGGTTAGATGGCAGTGTGGAAAGGTACAAAGCAAGGTTGGTTGCCAAGGGTTATACTTAGAAAAAGGATTTAAACTACATTGAGACCTTCTCACCTGTTGCCAAAATGGTGACTATTAAACTCTTATTGGCTTTGGCTGCTGTGCATGGCTAGACTCTTCATCAGTTAGATGTCAACAATGCATTTCTTTATGGTGATTTACATGAAGAAGTGTACACGTCTCTTCCTATTGGCTTGCACAACAAGGAGGAACTTGTTTGTAAATTGAATAAGTCTTTATATGGCCTTGAGCAAGCATTAAGACAATGCTATTCGAAGTTTTCAACTACTCTATTGTAGCATGGTTTTTTGAAATCAAATACAGATTACTCCTTGTTCACCAAGCAGACTAGCACTTCTTTCATGGCGCTTTTGGTATATGCAGATGATGCACTCATTGCCAGCAATGATCCTCAAGCTATAGCAGATTTAAAGGTGGTCTTGGATAAGCAATTTAAGTAGAAGGACCTAGGAAGCTTGAAACATTTCCTGGGTTTAGAGGTTTCCAGATTTGAGAAAGGTATATTATTGTGTCAGAGGAAATATGCACTTGAAATAATCAATGATGTTGGAATGCTTGGCTGTAAGCTTATGAAAACTCCCATGGAAGATAATTTAAGGCTCAGCAAGGATGAAGGGAAGTTGCTGCCTAATGCTGGTGTTTATAGAAGGTTAATAGGAAGGTTGTTGTTTCTGTAGACACTGCAGTTGTACCTTTTACGACTCGGACCCCCGTTCCCCAATAATGTTGAAATTCTAAGGTCCAAGGTTGGTTTAGGATCCAATCAGATTACAAATTGATTTGGGAGATGTTAAAATGGAAAATATAACTTTTTATGAGCAAATAAATCAATTTTTTAAGCGTAAAAGACCAAGAAAACCCTCGGCCTGCGTACACAGGCACAAACTTGCGCACGCAACTAGGGTTTCAAAAATCTATGAAAGGCAAGTTTTTTGCATTAATGTCAAGGTTTGGATCGAATCCCACATCGTCTAGGAGCTGTTCCTAACCTTCATTTTCTTAATATATAAAGCCATTCATGGAACCTTTTCAAAACACACAGAAAATTTTAAGGGAAAACCTAAGATTCACTAGAAATAGTGAATCAAAGCGGGAGTTTTTCACAAAACATCCTGAAGTCAATTTTATTTTGATTGAGACCTTTTCTGGTCTTGATCCTCGAATTTTGAAGTTTACTAATCATTCTTGTTTGGTTGTGAATAGATTTGACTGAGGGGAATGGTTAAAATCAAGCCAAAGAGCTTTTGTTTTGTGAGGTATATGTCCTAACCTTTTCTTTCATTTCTGCTTTTAATATAGGTTGCTAGATTTGTTGTTCTATAGTTCTGTTTCTGCTTTATGGGTTAAGGTTCTTTAGGGCATGTTTGCATGCGCATGCTTCTGCATGCATACGCAAGCTCGAAGTATGCATATGCATACAACTGGCCTGCATACATTGGCCTATGTATGTGCACGCATACTCAAGTCCAGAAACTCTAATCCTAGTTTTTCTGCTTCTATTTCTTTGTTTCTTTTACATAATATTCCTTTGTTTTGACCCTAGTATGTTCTTGAGTCTATGTTCCTCTGTTTAGTTACTTTTTTACCTTTGACATGCCAGATTAGGGTTTCCTCTTTATTTCTTGTTTTGATACCATGAACATGCATATAACATAATCATGCATTAACATCATGGGTGCTGAGATGCAGTGAGGTAAGTGACATTGACATGAGCATGTAGTTTAAGGATGAATATGTTTGTTTGTTGTTTGTTTTCATGTCTAGAAATTTGGGATGTATTTGATGATTAATGCTTTATTGCCATGCCAACCTTTCTACCATGATTTGTTTTGCTGCCTTGGATGATGTGATATGAGATGCCATGATAGATGAATGTTAGGTTTGGGATGAAATGCCATGTTGTATGCTTAGATGTATGCTAGTGTGTGTGTGTGTGTGTGTGTGTGTGTGTTAGGATGCAATGTTAAATGTTCCTTTAATAGTGTTGAATAGTTGTATACTTTATTAGAGGTCATATAGATACATACCTTTGGTGGAGCAGATCACCAAATTGCCGGATCTTGTTCTTTACTTCCTTTATGAACTCCTCACGATCTCCTTTGTGGAACACCTCCAAGTCGCAAGAGAGGCTACTAGAGTCTCTCCTAATTTCCACTCTCCAAATTCTAGGGAACAATAGATGGTGTCCTAGAGAGATGGCTTATTTTGAGAGAGCACTCAAAAACTATACTTATTTTCACTCATTATATCTCTTATTAATCTAATTGGTGTAGGAGTATTTCAAATACTAGTAGAGATTCACTTACTATTCGATATATGTGATTCCTAAAAGATCTCAATTGTTAAGTTTAAATTACTCCACTACTGATATTGATAACTCATACCAATATGAGTTAGTTTAAATTAAAACTTACTTATCAGATAACCCATGTGGACGATCCATGGGCCATGGTTTATGGGTTAGTTCAAAACCAGCCCAATTCCTAACATCTCCCACTTGTCCACACTGGGTACTATAGTCAGAACTGGCTCCTCTCAATCTCTTGTCCAATCCTCTTTATACAGAAAAATGGGGTGTACGACCTGATGAGAAGGTGTAGGGTAGGAGTACTATATTAAGTCACCATCTAAACTAACAGAGTACACCACTCATAATATCTCGTCTATGCCCCAAATTATTTGATCACACGCGATTAAGTTTCTTTAATCCCCCATGAGTTCAAAACTTAAAGCAACACTTGATCCTATACCATATAATATGCTCATGATTATGTTGAAAAATAAATTCCTCATAATCACCCATGCTATGAGCCATAAAATAAATGGTGTGTTCTAAATAAATGTTCAATACTTGTTTGCACACACTTTGCTTGGGTTTTTTTGTCCCTTTACCTCGGTTAGTGATGAGTAGGAAGATAAGTACCCTCCATTCAGGCCAAAGTCTTTCAAAATTCATCCCACCAACTCATAATGTGTGCCATTGCCTATGGTGGGCTTTGAGTACATTAACGGTTTGCCACCAATCCACAGACGTCCGCTTAAGCTGTTGGTTGGAATCATGGCCCACCTAGTTGTGAGTGACCTACTTGTCTATCCCTTTAGTTCTAGGGAACCTACCCACACTTAGAGAGATCCTAGATCCCATCAAAAGAGGGTACCCTTTATATCTCTTGTTTGTTCAACCATATATCTTATACTCACCTAATTCTAAAGGACAAATAAAAGCATAAAATTGAAGGATGACCCAAAAGTTATGGCATGCCCTAAGACGTGTTGGGATAAAAGAAAAGAGATTCTTACATATAAGAGGCTTATCCTAAAGTCCGAAGGTATATCTTAACTTGAAAGGTTCATAAGACCATAGCCTAATAGCTATCATAAGCCTAAATCAAAAGGCCTTTTTGAAAAAGAGAACCTTGGACTTAAGGTAACAAGTATGCCATGGACTTAGCATCCAACGTTCCACAAAGTCAAAATGATATTCCCTAATCTTGGGCTTCCTTATTGTATGCCTAGGCCCAAAATGATGATAAATTCATGGACTTTAAAGGAAAGGCTACAATATATTCTAGCTAGAAGGCTACTTCAAAAAAAATGATGATAATGAAATGAGAAGGAAAAGCCCAAATGTGTTGGATACATTGTAAGCCTATCTTTGAGACAAAAGGGTGAAAATCTCCAAGTACATTCTAATGAAAGCCCACGAGAGTAAGATGAGGGCATTGTTGTAAGTGGACTAAAGCCCAAATGAAACAAGGGGCAAAGTTCATGAGAGGAAAGGGAGTGATCTTGTAATTGAGCCTTCATTAAAATGGGCTTAAAGACTTTCCAAGAACATTTAAAGATAACTTTTTACTTGGGGCATGTATTTACTAAAACTCGTTGGACCCTCTCAATTTTCCATGTATCACGATGTCTGACAGTTTGACTCAAGAAGATATTGATCGAATGATGACTGAAGGAAAGGTCCGCCTTCTTCTACCAAAATTCATGCCGAAATTAAGGAGTACTCCCGGACCATGGACCTTGAAGAGGGCCCAAGTCAATGATTTCTCTGAATCAGGAAACGCAGGATAATGGGAGGAACATGACTGACCAAAATGGACCTCAACAGTAGGAGCAACTCAAGTTACCCCAGCTCACTTCATGATTGAATGCGACATGGACCCTTCCTTCGACAATGATCAATACCTTGTGCTGACCCAATATGAACGGGAGGAAGGAGATGATGGAGTAATTAGCTGTTGGAGCGAAGACGATGGCGACTGGTTTCTTAACGAGCCAGAAGGAGATTTCTCCAATAAAGGTGAACTTCTGTATGACATAACTGAAGCTATACGCATGTGGGAACCTTTGAAAGATGAAGATTAGTCCACTAAATTGAAGACTTTGTTTAAAGAGGAAGATGAGAAGGAAAGCGACACGCCCTAAAGAAAAAGAAAGAAAGAATTCATCAAGGGGTACCTCAGTAATTGGACTTGGGTTGGGTTCTGTAAGAATTAGGGAAAGAAATTTTGTAATGCAAGTCTCAATGTACTTTTTAACATTTTCAATAAGATAAATTCTGATTTGGCTTATTTTGATGTGTCCCATAATATTGAAATTATGCACTCAAATGATTTTAATGAATTTGAAAATGAAATTAATAAAAATTGGAAAAGAAAATTGAACCTATGGAACCAACTTTTGAAACTCTTAATTTGGGCAATAATGAGAATCCACGTTTAATTAAAATTGGCTCAACCCTAAATGAAAAAAAAAAAAAACAGAAAAGATCTCAAAAAGCTTCTCACAGAATTTCAAGAAGGTTTTGCATGGTCCTATGAAGATATGCCAGCATCGACCACGAGATAGCTCAACACCACATTGATACTCATGCTCACATGGTACCTATTAAGCAAAAGTTGATATGTATGAGAACCAAATGGCTTCTAAAGATCAAAGAAGAGTTCACTAAGCAATTGAAAGTAAGGTTCATTAAACCTATGTACTAAGCCGAGTGGATAGCGAATGTTGTGCCCGTACCAAAGAAGGATGGAAAAGTAAGAATGTGCAGGGGTTTCAGGGATTTGAATAAAGCTTGCCCTGAGGTTGATTTCCCTTTTTCCCACATAGATGTCTTACTGGTGGATAATATGGCCAATAGTGCCTTGATGTCTTTCATGGATGGTTTCTTAGGATATAACCAAATTGGGATGGCTCCTAAGGATATGACTAAGACCACTTTCACCACAGAATAGGGAATCTATTGCTACACGGTGATGCCATTTGGGCTCAAGAATATGGGAGTAACTTACCAAAGGATGGCCACAACCTTTTCACATGACATGATGCACAATACGGTTAAAGTGTATGTTGATAACATGATCATGAAATCCAAGGATAGAGAGGGTCACATTATTAACTTGAGAAAGTTCTTCAAAAGGATTAAAGAATACAGATTAAGGTTGAATCCCCAAAAGTGTACCTTCGGAGTGACAGCTAGAAATTGCTAGACTTTTTAGTAAGTGACAAAGGGATAGAAGTTGACCCATCTAAGATCAAAGCCACATTAGAGATGCCTCCACCTAAGAGTAAGAAAGAAATAAGGGGATTCCTACGTCGATTACAATACATTAATCGATTCATTGCCAAACTCACCTCCACTTGTGAGCCCATCTTTAAGCTCCTAAGGAAGAATGAACCACATGCATGTCAAAAAGCCTTTGAACTTATCAAAGAATACCTCCATCCACCCATCCCAATGCCTCCACAACACGGGAAGCCATTACTATTATACCTCTCTATCATAAGAGATGCAATTAAAAGCATGCTTGCATAAGAAGACGATCAAAATAATGATAAGGTAGTGTATTATTTAAGCTAAATATTTCTTGATTATGAGACTAGATACACCCCCATAAAGAAGTCATGTTTTGCACTTGTGTGGACCGTACAGAAGTTGAGACACATCATACTACCATTCTAAATATGGATAGTAGCCAGAATGGACCCATTGAAGTACTTATTTAAGAAACCCGATTTGAGTGGGAGATTGTTAAGATGGTTGATCCTATTAGCGGAGTTCAATTTGAAGTATGTGTCAAGAAAAATGATTAAAGGGAGCACAATGTCAGATTTCTGTACCGAGAACCCTATAGAAGGAGATGATGGAAAATAAGATTTCCCAAATGAGGACATTTTAGATATTGAACAAGGGACATGGAAAATGTGTTTTGATGGAGCCGTGAACCAATATGGGAATGTGATAGGAGTACTTTTGATCACCCCCGATGGATCTCATGTGCCTTTGGCTGTCAAATTGAATTTTAAGGCTACTAATAACATGGTAGAATATGAACCTTGCATTGCCGGAATGGAAGTTCTTCGAGAATTGGGGGTAAAAGAAGCAGAGATGTTTGGAGATTCGACTTTGGTTATAGCTCAGACACAAAAATTGTGGAAGGTAAAGGAAGAACATTTGAAGCCTTATTAGGAATATTTAGAGGATTTGACCAAAACTTTTGATAAGATCAAATACACTATCATCCTTAGGGCTTAGAAGCAGTTCGTAGATGCCTTGGCCACCTTAGCCTCCATGGTAGAGATAACCCAAGGAGTATGGACACAACTCCTAGAGATTGAACAGAGCTATGAATTAGTACACAAGGGGAAAACCGAGTCCTTAGTCTTGGCTATAGAAGAAGGGGTTCTTTGGTATTATGACATTCTTAAATTCTTAGAATTAGGAGTGTATCCTGACGATGCCGATAAGGGAGAGTGTCATTCGATAAGGATGTTGGCTATGCAATACATCCTATTTGGAGGACTGCTCTATAAGAGGTTTTACGATGGCTTTCATCTCCTTTGTTTGAAGAAAGAGGAAGCAGAAAGGGTTATGGAAGAAGTTCACCAAAGGATTTGTGGTCCTCACATGAATGGAAGAATGTTAGCCAAAAAGATCCTAAGGATGGGATACTATTGAAATACAATGGAAACTAATTATGTAGACTTTGTGAAGAGTTGCCATGATTGCTAAACACATGCAAACCTGAACCTCATGTCACCTAGCAAGCTATACAACATGACCTTTCCTTGGCCTTTCTCGGTTTGGGGTATAGATGTGATTAGAAGGATAGCCCCAAAGGCTTAAAATGGACACGAGTACATACTAGTGGCGATTGACTACTTCACCAAGTGGGTGAAAGCAGCCTCCTACTCCATATTAAAAGCCAAGCATGTGGCTCAGTTCATACAGAATAACATCATTTGTCGGTATGAGGTACCACAAGAGATCATCTCAGATAATGGTTCCTACTTTGAGGGAGAGGTTCGAGGGATCATCGAATTGTACAAAATTGAGCATCATAAGTCTTTACCATACCAACCATAGACAAATGGGGCTGTAGAAGCAGCCAATAAAAACATCGAGAACATCCTAGCCAAGATGGTGGTGACATACAAGGACTGAGTTGAAAAACTTCCATCTACTTTATAGGGTTACAAAACTTCTATTTGCGCATCAACTAGGGCAACCCCTTACCCTTTGGTCTACGGGAACGAGGTGGTCCTTCCCATTAAGGTAGAAATACAATATTTGAGAGTGCAAGTGGAAACCAAGGTCCTAGAGGAAGATTGGACGAAAGAAAGATATGAGCAGTTGGCTTTGATAGATGAGAATAAAGGTAGGGCACTATACCATGCACAAGGGTACCAGAAAAGTATTGCTAGAGCATTCAACAAAAAAGTGAAACCCCAAAACCTTAAAGGAAAGGGACTTTGTCCCAAAAGTACTTAGAGATGAAACTTTTGATTCAAGGGGGAAGATGAAGCCAAGATGGTCTAGGCCTTTTATCATCAAGAAAGTCATTTCAAGAGGTTCTACAAGAATTACAGATTTAGATGGGGAAAAGATGCTTCACCCTATCGACATGGATAGGCTTCAAAGATATAACATTTAAAAATAAAAAAGCCTACTAGGTTAAAAACCCAAAAGGGCGGCCTAGGCAAAAATTAAGGCAAAAGAACCCCGCTAGATTGAAAACCCAAAAGGGTAGTCTAGGAAAAAGATAGGGGAAAAGACCATGAACATTGCGAAAATTCCTATAAGGATGTCATGGGAAAAAATTACATGGCATGGAAAAAAGAAAAGAAAAAAAAAAGGAAGAAAAATAATGACAATAAGCGAAGATAATAAATTGATGGTTCTCTTATTGCTCAAATTAAAAGATAAAAAATTATTTCATAGGGGATTTGAAACATTCCAATCCTTTATTAAATTCAAAAGGAAAAGACACGAGAATCATAAAGTGTAGAAAAGTAAAATTTAGGGCATATAAAGATGGTCAGTCAGTCTTCTTTCTTTTGTTGGACTTCTTTTAAGCGTTTTCATCTATGGGAACTCATTTCATGTCAGCCTTTAGCCAAGCTTTGTAACCCGAAGTAGGATGAAGGAACCGAGGAAAACGGATGCCTTTGATCACCTTTCGTCCTAGCCAAGACTAACGGATTCTGCCCAAGATCCTATTAGTAAAAGCCAAGGTATGGAAGGAACCATCATCACTACGAGCGCCTTGGCGATCACCAAATTGCCTTGCAATACGACATGTGGAGTAGTAGAGCAATGGCAAAGCCCAACCAAGGGAACGTAGTTGTCTTTGAAGATGCGGTTGACCATGCTTGAAATACACCACCATTCCACCACACACTGAATATCTGTGACATCAATGTGCTTTATGAACTCAGTGAACTCATCAAAACTCATCTCGGCACACTTGGGCCTACGGTTACAATAGTGCTTGGGGAGATATTGACTAGGAGGAATAGTAGGGGGGATGGAGCAATTGAAGCCTCTCATATAGTCATACTTAAAAAGGAAGAGGGAGGAGAAAAAGAAAAGAAAAAAAGAAAGCATGAGTGAAAAAAGAAAAAAAGAAGAAGAAGATAACAAAGACAATATAAGAAGCCTCGATAGGTTAAAAATCGAAAGGCAATCCATGCAAAAACTAAAGGGATCTTGCTAGGTTGAAAGTCTAGGCAAAAATTAGGGATTGTGCTTAAAGGAGGAGAAGGCTCCCCGTAAAAAAGTTTGCTTCCTCCTTACGAACGGCGTCCAAGCCATTGACAGTTTCAGCCAAAATCATGCTTGCAGGGTTCCCACTTCTCAGATCGCTTACCACCAAGCACATTCTTCGATCAAGGCAACCCGTCTCTTTCACCAAGAAGTATCTTGCAAGGATACACAAATAGAAAGCATTAAGATCATAGGAACGTGGCCTACCAGTTGTAGGAATAGTTAACCGAGAGAAGTATGTAAAAATTAAATGGATGTTCAACTTGTCAAACATGCATCAATGCCGTGCTGTGTCAAGAGAGACGCCCAAAAGAACTTAGACTAAAACAAGAAGATCCCCACTAATGGTAGGAAAGATAAGAGTGCTAACTTCAGGCTCAACCATGATTGCACTAAATTCCTCAAGGGTGGGACATATCTCCACACCGTTAAAGTGAAAAACATGCTGAGAGAGAATCCAAAAGTTGGTAGCAGTACAAAGGAGAGAGGTTCATCCACTTTAATTTGGTGATAGGGAAAGATGCAAAAGAGACTGAAAGGAACAAGAGCCTTCTTGAAACTACAACCAAGCTTCTTGATCCATGCTGAGACTTCTAAAGGAGAGAATTCCACCATTGGAAAGCCTTAAATGGTGCTTTTTGAGCTTAAAATACGTTTGATGAGGGTTTAGAGGCTCTCAACAACTATTTTATACCTAAATAGGGTGGCTAGGGTTTTTCTGAACCGCATCACATGTGCACAAGGTCAAAGTTGTGTATGCATGGTCAAGACCTGCGTACATAGGAGAGCGTACTCGTACACACGAAGGGAGGCAGAGCCGAAGTCCTTTTCCTATTTGGAGTGTGATTCCTCCACCAAAACCTGTCCCATGATTCCTACAACCTAGGGGACTACTCAAGGCACACTCAATCTCCGATTTTCAAGCATTAAGATCAAGTAAAGCAAAATTGCATAAGAATTGTGCAATTATCCTCATAAGTTGTAAATTAAGTACATGTCCTAAATTAAAAGCATAAATGTGAAATATATTCTTAAATACAATCCAATGTCTTAAATAAAAGATAGATTGTATAAATACATGCTAATAAAAAAAGAAAAAAGAAGAGAAAAATATGTTGCATGTTTGTGTTTATGTCTGTTTGTCTAAACTGCAGGATCACCGGAAGCGCCGCTTCCTTGGCTGAAAGCTAGGAGTCACCTTTGAATCACCACCACCACCACCACCACCACCACCACCACCACCACCATCATCATCATCATCACCACCACCACTTGGGTATACCAACCCTCCAGGACCATAAATCTGCTAAGAGTAATCCGTCATCTCCAACTTGAGGTTCCTCATAAGCCAAACTAGCTCCGCATGCTTCTGAACAGTGGGCTGAATTTTGAAGGAAAAGTGTTAGAACAAGTGTTGGGATGTAATAATGGAAAGGGAATAAGACAAGAATGAGGGAGACCTCATCGCTCAAGTACTTTTAGGGAAAGGGTTGCCCATGACATTTATGTTGCGGCCCACCGGACGCTCATGAGCAAAGCCATCAGGACCATCGACATAGACCGACCACGGTAAGTGAGGAGGGTCGAAGAGAGCACTAGTAGCGAGACCAGCCTAACACAAGTATCCCATGTGAACATAATGAGAAGAGAAAAAGCATATACCGTAGGAGTAAGAGAAGGCATGAGACAAGTACCATTGAACTCCTCGTATCTAGCTCATCTGAAACCTATTGGGTATAGGGGATGCCACTCCTCCATAGCTGGTATTTCGCATCTGTCATGGAAAGCGAGGAATGCATAAACACTAGAGGGTCCATCAGGACCTGTGGGGCATCCTCACCCACCAACTAGTAGCGTACCCTCTCCGCCTAGTAAAGCACCCTCAAGCCATCCTCCTTGAAGGGTTAAGTAATCCAAGAAATGACAATGTCAGCCGCCTCCAAGTTTGGGTCCGCAACAGGACAGGCACCCCGCCCAAGGACTCCAAATGACCTGTAATAACACATAGGGTTAAGAGATGAAAAACCCTAAGAGACATGCAAGGGAAATAATGAGAAGCATGAAATTTCTGACTCACCTCATTAGAAGATAGCCTATCAAAACGAGCCTTAACCGAGGAGAAGCTCTTTAGATCCATATTCGCACCACAGGCAATGAGACTGTATTGAACAGCCCAACGCTGAAAAGAAAGAATGGATATAATTTACAAAATGACAGTTTGCAAGATAATAGTTTGCAAGATGATAGTGTGCAAGATGATAGTTTGCAGGATGAATGTTTACAAGATGACAACAGTTTGCAAGAAACAGATATGAACAGGCATAAACAGTTTGCAAGATGATATTTCGCAAGATGGAAACAGGAATGCAGCAGCAAGACCATGATACACAATTTAGCCTAATGACATACGGATGAGAGGTACAAGAGCTACAAAAGAAAGGGAAAAGAAACTAACCTCCAAGAGCTTCTAAGACCCCACTAGCTGGTGCAAGGTCCCCCAGCTGAGCACATCTAGGGAGGAGTACAAATAGGCAAGACATGCCTACCCTCAATTGGCATCCTGAGCCCTCTTGAATTCACAAAAAATGGCCAACCACCTCAAAAACACCATCTGTCCTCCATTGGTGAAGAGATATGGCCCTAGGAGGTATAGCAAGAAGGCCTTAGTCATCTTGGCACAATCATTGGCTGTCACCTGTGGGAGAGGCCTGTAATCCGTCTCGATGTCGAAATAATGAATCATCTTAGAGGTATACCTCCTCTCGAGCAAGTCTATGCCCAGCTAATTGCCTAACTCACCCTCTAGGTTTATGAGAGCCCCATCGCGCCTAAGACTGGTCATGCGGTGGAAGTCATGGGGAGTCACAGTCATCTCCCTATCAGCAATGTGGAAGGTGTGGGTAGTGTCCCACCACCTCTCAACCAAATTCTGCACTGGGATGGCACTAGCAAACCTTTCCAGTAACAAGCAGATAATTGGCTCAAAACCCACTATATGAATATGGGCTCTTGTTTCTATAGTAAGGACCCTATACCACGCTGCCACATGATTGGTGCTTCCCCTACCTAAAAATGGGGACAAAGCCTGCAAAAGGATGAAGAAATGGTGTTAGATTTGCATTTGGATAAGAAATAGATGAAACAAAGTTGAAAATAGGGTTCCTAACTAGAGAAATGCACACGTATCCTCGTGTCTGTGTACGTATGCACTAGGCACATGTATGAGGTTGGAAACCACGTATGCATGGACTCAAGAACAAATACGTGTATGCATAAAACTTTCCCACGCATGCATGAATACAAGCTGCGTACGCAGGCTCAAGTTCGCGTACGCATCAACACAGACAATGGGTCGTTCTTTGATATTTTTGAGTATGCTACAATCAAAACTCATCCTAAACATTTTCTTACCCCTCCTAAGGTATCAGGTTTTCATCTAAACCCATCCCACAGCAAAACCTAAACATTTACATGTCCAAAAACGGATCAAAATAAAAGATCAAAGGAAAACTCGAAAGTAAGAAAAGTTTGAAAAACTTACTAATTCGGTCCTTGCACCCTTCGAAAGATGATCTTGAGGCCTTTATGTCAATGGAAGGGACTTATTCAGCCTTACTGCTCCATTCCAACGCGTAAGGTTGAAAGCATCACTAGAGAGTACATAGGAAGTTTTCTTAGGCTTGGGTGCAATGGAGAGGATGAAAAAGCTTGGAGAGGGAGAGAGTTTCTGATGAATGGATTTAAGAGAAAGGGATCAGATTGTGAGGAAGGATGAGAGAGAGGCAGAGTTTTGTAGAGAAGAGAGATGAAAGTTAGAGAGTTAGAGAGAATATGAGGGAGTTGAAGAGAATGAAAAGAAAAATGAAACGGTTGGTAACCACTAGAGAAAAGTAAAGAGGCAAGAACACACCTGGTGGTTAAACTACATGTAGTTTAAGTGACGGAGATACCCTTGGTTGGATAAAGGACATAGAGACCCTTAGAAGCATCCCCAATGAATGGAAAGTATCCAAAGCATCCCTCAACGGATCGAAGGTTACCAAGGTTACAATATCATGGAAGGACTCTCCTGCGGGTCCAAGGCATAAAGGCAACCCCCATGAGTTGTGAAGAAATTTCCCTATGGAATAAATAGGACCCCTTAGTGGGTAGAATAAACATAAATTCCCCAGTGAAACATGAAGAAAAAGAATAATTTTCCCCAACGGACCACGCATTACCAAAGACTTCCTTGTAAGTCACAATCACCAACACACTTCTCAACAAGTTGCCATCCCCACTGAGATATATACCAAGGAGGCTTCCCCGTGAGTCACCAAGAAACTTCTCAATAGATCATACTCCCCAGGGAGTCTTTCATCATCCCCAATGGATTCTCCACCCAAGACTCCCTCGTGGGTCAGAATAACAAGGCCACTTATGCACATATCTTACAGGAATTGAATATGCAGACAGACCTTACACCAGTCAAGCAAAGTTAGAATATAGAATTTGTGCACATATCCTCTAGGAATTGAATATGCAGGCACATCATACAAAACTTGTACACATATCCCAAGAGAATTGAACATGTTGGCATAGTAGAAGAGGTAGAGATAGAGATGGAAAAGACAAGTATTACCTAAAGGCGCAAGTCACCCGGAGAAGTTTGAGGCAAGAGCCCCAAATGGACACCACAAATATATATCCTTTTAATCTTATAAGAGCACCTTGTTTGCTTAGTTGGTGGTTGCAACCGTTGGCCTTGTTTGTTTTTCTTTTTTAGTAACTCTAGGATAGTAAGTCACTCGCCTTTTGCTTGCAATTGGCAAATCAAGTTTTTGGGATAGTGAACCTATCGTTGCTCGATTCTTAAGTAACAAAGGTGGAAATTCGGACATACGAATCCCACGTAACTCTGTGAAGTTGCACCTTGCCCCATGTATGCGTGTTGTGTGCCGTGTGCGTAGGTTAGGCCCGAGCCATACATCAAAACAAAATGTTTTGTCTCTTATTCTTTTGATTTTATTAGTAAAGCTCACAAATCAAAAGAGAGGCATTTGTCAATACCAGATTTTGTAACCCTTACGACTCGGGCCCCCATTCCCTAAAGATGCTAAAATTCTAGGGCCCAAGGTTGGTTTAGGGCCCAATTAGATTACAAATTGACCTAAGAGGTGTTAAAACGAAAAATATTACTTTTTATGAGAAAATAAATCTATTTTTAGAAAGTAAAAGGCCAAGGAAACCCTCGGACTATGTATGCAGGCTAGAACCTGCGTATGTAGGTCAGATGCTTGCGTACGCAGGCACGGACCTGCACACGCAACTAGGGTTTCAAAAACCTATGAGAGGCAAGTTTTTTGCATTAATATGAAGGTTTGGAATGAATCCCAAATCATCTGAGAGCCGTTCCAAACCCCTATTTTCTCACTATAGAAAGCCATACAAGACACATTTTCAAAACACACAGAAAATCCTAAGGGAAAACCTAAGATTCACTAGAAATAGTGAATCAAAGAGAGATTTTTTCACAAAACGTCCTCAAGTCAATTTTATTTTGATTAGGACCTTTTCTGGTCTTGATCCTTAAATTTTGAAGTTTATTAATCATTCTTGTTTGGTTGTGAATAGATTTGATTAAGGGGAATGGTCAAAATCAAGCCTTTTTTTTTTTTTTTTTTTTGTGAGGCATATGTCCTAACCTTTTCTTTCATTTTTTGCTTTTGATCTTGTTTATTTGCTTTGTTTATGTGTTAGTATGTTTGTTTAGTTTAGGTCTACGTTGTTTTTACACATGCTAGGTTGCTCGATTTGTTGTTCTTTAGTTTTTGTTTCTGCTTTTTGGGTTAGGGTTCTTCAAGGCATGTCTGCATGCGTATGCAGGCTCGAAGTATGTGTACGCATATAATTGCTTGCATATGTAGGCCTATGTATGTGCATGCATACTCAAGCCCAGAAACCCTAATCCAAGTTTTTTTGCTTCTGTTTCTTTGTTTATATTACATAATATGCCTTTGTTTTGACCTTTTTGTATGTTTTTGAGTCTCTATTCCTCTGTTTAATTACTCGTTTACCTTTGACATGCTAGATTAGGGTTTCCTCTTTATTTCTTGCTTTGATACCATTAACATGCATATAACATGATCATGCATTAATACCATGGGTGCTAAAATGCAGTTAGGTAGGTTATGCATTGATATGAACATGGAGTTTTAGGATGAATATGTTTGATTGCTGTTTGTTTTCATGTTTAGAAGTTTGGGATGTATTTGATGATTAATGCTTTATTTCCATGCCTACCTTTCTGCCATGATTTGTTTTGCTGCCTTTGATGATGTGATATGAGATGCCATGATAAATGAATGTTAGGTTTGGGATGAAATGCCATGTTGTATGCTTAGATGTATGCTAGTGTGTATATGTGGTTAGATGCAATGTTGAATGTGCCTTTAATAGGATTAAGAAGTAGGACACAACAAGTAGAGGCCGACCCACGGCTCAAGCGGTTTTGGGTACCTAACACCTTCCCAAGTCCATACCTAAACTCTGAACCCATATTTTAGTAGTAAGACTAGTCCTTCCACGTAAGGGTGCTATATTCATGGTTCTTAGACCATAAAACTCGGTGGCAACTCCTTGTGTTTTCTCTGCCCCAGTCCACTCGGCCAATACATACTCCCTATAAAAGGTGGGCCAACTGTGCGTTGTGCCTATAGTTCCTTACTATTTTCAAGCTAGACATTACTTACTCTATGCACAGATTAAGTCAGTTTATGTCCAAGCCTAGAGAGCCTCATCTCAAGGCAGCATATAAAGTAATTCGATATCTCAAAGGAACCCTAAGTCAAGGGTTGTTTTTTTAATCCAAGTCCTCTCTGCATATAAAAGCATTTGCTGATGTAGATTGGGTAGCATGAATTGACTTAAGGAGATCCATTACAAGTTATTGTGTTTTCCTTGGTGATTCTTTAGTTTCCTAGAAATCAAAGAAGCTAAATACAATGTCAAGATCTACAGCAGAAGCAGAATACAGAGCAATGGCAGTTGCAGTGGGTGAAGTGACTTGGATTTTGTATTTGCTTAAGGATTTGAATGTTAAGCATGATCAAGCTGCCTTACTGTTTAGTGATAGTCAGCAACAATTCATATAGGCACTGATCCAGTGTTCCATGAGCATACAAAACACACAGAGATAGATTGCCACAATTTAAGCATTAAAGTGCAAGCTAGTGTTATAAAGCTCATGGACATTAGGACACAATCCCAGTTGGCAGATCTCTTGACAAAAGCTTTGAAGTTGAACCAATTCTCTAGTCTTCTAACCAGGATGGGCATTCTCAATATTCATTCTCATAATGTCCATCCTGAGGGGGGGGGGGGGGGGTATTAGAAGTTAAAGAAACAGAAGGGAGAAGTATGCAGATCAGAAGTTGCAGAAGCTGCAGAAAAGGATGTAGGCTAAACGGTGAGTAGTTTGAGTAGTCTTGAGCAAAGCTACATGTAGTTCAGCCCTTGTTAAGTAAGCACGTGAGAAGCATGAGTGTACTTAGTTATGCTTCTCTATTTTAATTAGTTACAAGTCATTATTAGCTATTAAGCAAGTTAGTTAAAGCAGTTAGTCTCTCTCTCTCTCTCTCTCTCTCTCTCTCTCTCTCTCTCTGATTATATATAAACTATATTGTAAATCATTATTTGGTAGTTAATGAGAATTGATTTTCATTCTTAAGAAATTTTTATACGGGAATTGAGGATTTGGTTGTTAGAAAAGGTGATCACAATTATACAAACATTATTTAGCAAAAAATTAAACAAATATTATGCAATAGTAGAAATACTGTTACAACTTATTTATTTGGTCATCACTAAGGTATGTGGCGTAGTAGTAGGAAACCCTCATGGCCCACCATCTTGTGAATTTGAGTGTGGTAAGCTCTATTATAGCATGGGTAGTCTCACACTATTCATGAGTAGAGTTTAAGTAAGTTGAGATAGTGACCACACCAACAAGCTCCTATTTTTCATTATAAAATTAAAATTTTGTTCATTTGGTCATATATATTATTAATTTTTAGATTGTATTATGTTTTTTTTTTTTTATAATTTTTTTCTTTGTTTCTTGAGTAATGCAATAAATATAACAAATTTCACATCATTTTTTACAATAGTTGAGATGATAAGTTTTTACTAGTTTTTATTTGAGACTGTTAGATTTTAGACCCTTGTAAACACAATTTGTTTAACCTAATTTAAAGCCAAGTTGTTGCTTAGTTCAACTAAACAGATCTAGGTCAAACAAATATCAATCATATCATAAATAGTGGAAAAGTAAAGAACATGGCGATATAATGACCCAAGAAGACCAGTGAAACTGTCCAATTTCAAGGTAAAAATCCTGGAGAGGATTTAACCTAACAAATCTACAAGGCAACAATTCACTAATAGAATGGAAGTTTTACAAAAGACTTAAACCTAAATCTTATACAACCCCATATAGTACTTACTCACATGACCACACACAACTCCGAATCTACGGACTCTTCTATTATGAATCTGTTGCAAATAAATTCTCCTGTTTGTGACTTTGAGTACCCTACTCAAAGGTTTAGCTCATCAACTTTGGTTGACTTGATTTGTAATAACTTATCTCCACCGGTACTTGTAATTGGATCTTCTCTTTAGTAGATGCTTGTTGAGTTAGAAGGTTACAGAACCTCACAAATCTCATAGGAGTAACTCAAAAGACTAAGAAAATGTATATTAGGGTTTCTCTCTTATACCTAGCAGTGTTGGACTCAAACTCTAAACGTGTTGCTGACTTTTGGGTCTTATTTAAAAACTGTAGAATTTGTGTCTCGATCAATCGAAGAACACACTCAATCGGTCGAGCCTAGCAATTTATGAATTCTTCTTTTTGTAGCTTGTATTTTCTTGAATCTTGAATTGTATCAACTTGAGAAATGTCTAAAACTCTTCAAAGACAATAAAATCTTATACTAGATTAGTCTTTGTACACAGTTTGCCAACATACAACAAATTTAGTTCATAAACATTTAATCATAAATATTTAGAACCTAACAGAGCCTGTTACTAACATCATTTCTTTTCCTACCGCTAACAACTTGCCACTGTCCATGTACATACTTATTTATGGGTTCAAGTTTCATTCTTAGTTTTCAAATGGTGCATGAAGAAATAGTGTCAGCTCCATGCTATAAGCAATTGATGTGGTTGCCTAGGGCTCCAAGTAAAAAAAAGGCCCCTAAATTATAACCAATGGAGTTCTTTCTTTCATTGTAGTAATATCAATTAAGCTCAAATATTGACCAATAAGTAAAATAATTTTTTTTTATCAAATGAAAGCTAACAAAAAATAGAGAAATGCTACGTCCACAAAATTTTTCATAACACTTTTACAACAAATTCTAAATAACAGGTTGTTACAGGCTGTTATTGATAGCAAAAAAATAATTTTAGTGAAGGGCTTAAATAGAAAATAAGAAACAACTTAACACCTAGGATACTTTTACTAGTTCTCATTTAGGTCCACCACTAACATCTCTCTTTTGCTTATCATGTCACATCAATAAATATAAAAAAATTTGTCAAATTTTTTGTGTCTGTAAACTTTCTAAAAAAAAATCTACACGGTTCATATTAATTAATAGTAATTTTGCATATAAAACAAGATAATCAGATTTTACTTTAGGTTTCCAAATGCAAGCTACCCTGTGGAAGAAATTGAATTATATGGATTTCATACAAATGATATAAATATATATATATATATATATATGGATTTTACTAATGTGTCTCCTTAGTATACAATTTTTGGAAAAAATTTTATCGGAAATTGAAAAAGTTTTGACAACTTTTTTAATTTCTGATAAAATTTTTCTAAAAACGGATTTGTTAAAGCACTCGTTAGCATTTTCCTTATTAAAATTTTTCTAAGAGGCATACTTTAAGCGAATCCTCTCTCTCTCTCTATTTATATATATATATATATATATATCATTTGACTGCCGCTCACTTTTATTAAAAGGCCTCATTAAATGAGGTGGTTGACCGAGCCCTTAAATGGTAAGGTTTTCCTATCTAAAAAAAATAAATGGTACGGTTTCCTTAATTAGATAAAATTTTTTTTTTCTCCAGCCGACTTTCGCGCGTAATAATAAATACAAAATCGGCTACATTTATGAAGATGAGTGTGCTACACGCGGGAGAAGCAAAAGAAAAAGCTCGAGAATTAAAGGAGAGGCAAGGGTTGGGTCCAGGCTGGCTCAGCAACTCCAGAGGTTTTAGTCAAAAATTTTATACGAAAATTTTTATTTTTTTTATTTAAAATCTTTTATTTTTTAAAGATGCAAAATTGCTAATTAAGTTTTTATATTTAAGTTCTTTTAATATTTCTTTTTGAATTGATAATATGACTAATCCGCTTAATATTTCTTGTAACAAAGTAAATCTTAAATAAGATTTTACTCATCCGTTTCAGTTTATTTGTCTTCTATTCCATTTTGAGATATCCTAAAATATTGTTCTATTTCTAAAATAAAAGTTATTAGATTACTAATATTACTATTATACCCTTACTTTATTTTCAAAACTATTTTTTTTTTTAAAAAACTAACAAATATTTTAAAAAAATCAATTTAATTGGAGCACCTTTTTAGGTGCCTTATTAAGAATAACTTTTTTAAAAAAAAAAAAAACTGATAAATTTATTTAAGTGTTGTTTTGTAAATTTATATATTTTTATGAAGCAGACAAGACAATAAATGATATTCTCTTAAAATGTTTGACTTTTTAAACAGGGCAAACAAATTTTATATATATAATTTTTTTTTTTTACAAGTGGGTTCTTTTTTTATTTGCGAGCCTTAAATGATTGCATTAGTTACATTTATAGTTGAGCCGGCTCTGGTTGGGCCTATTGCACAATCAATCCGTTAAGATGCAGGTACGTAACAATTATATCATACTATATAAAGTCATAGAGAGTAAGAAAGAGGACGGTGCAGTTTCTTTTTTGGAAAAAAAGAAAGAGAGCCACATTCGGCCATAGAGAGAAGTAAACTGTGAGAGAAAAAGTGAGTTTTTGTTTACTCAGTGTAATCTCTATCCCATTTATATTGATTTTCCAAACACAATCACAATGACCCATATCATTAGATGCGAAGAATGTAGTGTCCACTTGTTGGTTGTTGCAAATAAAAACACACTTGAAAACCATAAATTTTGTAATGTTTTATGCTTTTTTTTTTCCCCTATTTTCACGAGAGGTTAAAAGCTAAGAAAATTGCAACATTGTGTTTATTGGTAATTCTAATGATTGGTTATCTATCTTTGCAACTACATAATTTACACTCTTGGATAATTGTTGTTACAGGGGCTAGCTATCTTTCTATTTCTAAAAGAAAATGTGGAAATTAAGGATTTGTGAAGGTGGGGGCCCTAGTTTAATGAGCGTGAACAATTATGTGGGAAGAGAGTATTGGGAGTTTGATCCGAATGCAGGAACATCTGAGGAGAAAGCTGAAGTTGAAAGGTTTCGTGAAGAGTTTCAAAGGAACCGATTTAAAACCAAACAAAGTGCAGATCTTCTCCTGCAAATGGAGGTGCAATTTAGAAACTGTATCTCACATTTTTCTCCTCATTTGTCTTCAACTCTCTTTCTTGAACTCTAGTAGCGACAAGGTATATTCCACTCAAAAAAAGAAAGAAAAATAAATAGTAACAAAGCGTATCTTTATGAAGACCTTTGAATTGGTTTTTTACCCTCCGTTATTTTGCTGTAATATGTTATACGGAAAATATTTTTAGCATTTTACCGTACTTTTTTTAAATATAAAATCTGGATAAATTTAAAATTGTTTTTGGTTGATTATAAAAATCATTTGTAAAATGTTTTATCTTTAAGAACTTGAAATAATATTTTTTTTTAAATTAAAAAAAAAAAAAAAATAGTCGCCTCTCCCGCTATTTGGTGGCTGGATCACCAGTCCGATTGGCGGTGAAGCTAGTGGAGGTGATCTGATTGCTGGAGTCGCCTGTCTTGCAGTAGGGAGATGTTAATATTTATAGGTCGATGTCACTGTCCTTAACAATGGTGCATCCCTACACACTTGATCTCCACCTTTTTTTTCCTAAAGGATGGTGTGATAACTTCCCATAGAGGAGGTTTGGTTGAAGCAATGCAATTCTTCAAGAAGATGCATATATGATGCATCCTATTCCTATATAAAGAGTGCAAGATTTGCACCTCACTCAAATTCTCTTCTACATAACTAGATTTCGGAATGTGATTTTCACCCTCATGGGATTTCCATTTCTTTGTGACAAACAATTTCAACTCTGCGATTATGAATTTTTTTCGTTTCAAATTTGATTTAACATTTCAACTCTACAATTATGAATTTATTGGTTTCAGTTAAGAAAGGAGAATCCCAGAATTCAAATTCCACCACCGGTGAAGGTGAAAGACTTTGTAGATGTGAGAGAAGAGACAGTGACTATCACATTGAGAAGAGGTCTTGGCTTCTTGTCCTCCATTCAGACCCACGATGGCCACTGGGCTGGTGATCTCGGTGGCATGATGTTTTTAATGCCCCACTTTGTTAGTTTTGCACTCCTCCCTTATTTGTTTAGTTATCTCTATTCTCTTTTTTCTAGTACATTTTGAAAACTTATTGGAAGCCTAAAACAATGCTTAAATATTTGAAGAAAGAATAAGTTTGTAAAATATTTCGAGATGCAGGTTATAGTTCTTTACATCACTGGATCTCTTCATTCTGTTTTATCTTCAGAACACCAGAAGGAAATTAAGCGCCACACATACAATCACCAGGTAATGTAGATGATGTGAAAAATTAGGTCATTGGCATTGTTAAGGTTGTTTACTTAAATTGTTAGGCCAACTCATGAATTGTTGAATGGATTCAACCATGGGTAAGAGTGATGCTTTTGCTGTTGGTCGAATAAATCATTATCATGCAGAGTATATCAATGCATACATGTTAATAAATCATCTATGCTCACTGACACAAATTAATCTCCTTAAACAAAATGGAATACCTATTGCAGAATACAGATGGAGGATGGGGTATACACATAGAGGGACAAAGCACCATGTTTGGTTCGGTTCTTAACTATGTTACCTTAAGGTTGCTCGGGGAAGAACTTGAGGAAATGGCTGTGGCCAGAGGTCAAAAATGGATTCTTGACCATGGTGGTGCAACTCTTATACCATCTTGGGGAAAGTTTATTCTTTCGGTATGAATGCTTCAATCTATTTATTTATTTATTTATCTTTTTTAATATAGTTTTTTACAATGTTATAAAATGAGGATGTCTTAATGTAAAATTTATTAGGTATTTCAGGAGTATAATGATATGGTGTTTTCTCCTCTCATATATATGGTTGACCTTACAATGAATTTAATTAGTAAGACTCACAATGAATGCGAGAGGAAGGAACACCACGTTACCATACTTCAAAAGTACCTAAGAATTACTCGTTTTAATGAACTTCGAAGGGAGAATGATTCACAAAGAAAAATTTTTATTATGGCTATTTTTTGGAAATTTCTTTTTCTAAATGATGGTTCTCCTCTGTTAGGTTATAGATTGATCCCAGTTAATTAATTGAATTACTCAAATTGATTAATTAGATCAAATTACATGCAATAAGCACAAACGAATCAATAGATAGCCTAGAGTGCAGGGGAAAGTAAATTGACAGAGTAATGTGTTGACTAATGGGGAAAACCTCTCACAAGGCAAAAATCTCACCAAATGATTTTCAAATTACCACTCCCAAGAATCACTAATCAAAATCAAGAGATTACAAGTATAAGGAATCTTACCCCAAACTTTGTCTATTTCAAAGTGCCTACCTATAGTAAAATCCTTACACCAATTCTCAATTGGTATTGACTTTGTAGAGACTTCTTCCCTTTGCACAGATCTCAATACATGACTAACTTCTCTGCATGAATCTCCAAAACATGATTAACTCTCAGTAACTTGAAGCTTATTGTTGGATGCAAAGTTCTTCAATACACTTGAAGAGAATGAAGCACTTAGTCACAAAACCCTAACGCGCATAAGAACACAATAACTTCACAATAAGTGTATAGATTCTTTATGTGAGTCTTTGTATGTGATGACAACTATAAAATAATCATTTTATATCATCTATTTAGAGAATAGAACCCTAGATTGCCAAGTCATCATGGGCCGAAAATCATTTCTGGAATTTTTGGATCTGCGAAGCTCGATAGATTGAGTAGTATCAAGAGGTATCGAGGTTCATCAAGTCTCAATAACAGCTTGTATTGAGCTTGTGTTGAAGTTCACAATTTTCAACTTTTCACACTTGTTTCTTTGTACAGTCTTCATGTCTTCTATAATACCACTTGTCTCGTTTACACAATATACTTCATTATATTCTAGAATCCACTTAAAACTACCCAAATACAAGTAAATTAAGTACATTTTTTCAAATGATATGCCAACTATTGAAAAATATGACCCTAACATCCTCCAATAATTTAACTCACTTATAAATTGTTATCGGCTTATGTAAAAGATCGATTATTGGATTAGTTTAAGCGTGGTAGCTAGATTAATTTTCTGAACTATTGCTTTTGTTTTTCTTTTTTTATAATCTTAGTTTAGATAAATAAGACTAGTAAAATTTGCTTTGAGAGAAACCTAAAGCATTGTAACCATCTGTAATGAAGAGAGTATATAATAGATCATCCTTATTGTTGGAAAATATATATATATATATATATATATATCAAAACTCCATACAATAATGCCTGTAGAATTGACAAGCATTGCGTCACAAAAAAAGGGATGGATATGCCCTAACTTAATGATGGCTTAAAAAAAAATTAAAAATAATCCACTATATATAGTTTTTTTTTTTTTTTTTTTTTCTTGAGAAAAAAGCTGTAAGTTTTATTAAGAAACAGTAGCGAACTTGGCTTAAATTACAACTAAAAGGTGGAGTGAAACATCTTTCATCCACACCTATGAACCTGTGACATGTAAAACATGAATAGCAAAGTTGTGAGCTACAAAATTACCATCACGGCATGCATGAGAGAAACAAATACTCTAGAAAGATTCTATAAAAATTTTAACATCCTCAACCTAATGACTGAAAGAAGCCAGCGAAGAAGAATTGTCATTTAGGGAGGCAATGATAATACTCGAGTTACCCTCAAGAATCACAAAAACTACTCCAATCTCAAGAGAAAATTCCAAAGCACTAGTTAACTGAAAGTCGTCAAAATGAAATTAGTATGATAAAATGAAAAAACTTGATAAAGGTATCAAATTGAACAAATAAGACGTTAAAAAAGAAAATTATTCTTTTTTCCTTTTTTTTTTTTTCCTTTCTTATGGCAGGATACACATTAAATACAAATTCAGATTAATTCCATATTTTACCCACATTATTGACATATTGAGATAATATATAATTATTGATATTGTAGGTACTTGGAGCATATGAGTGGTCAGGTTGCAATCCAATGCCTCCAGAATTTTGGCTTATACCTTCATTTTCTCCCTTTCCTGCAGGTATCAAGAAGGGACATTAAATAATTTTTACTGCATTTATCGTTAATAAAAGAAAGGATAATGGTATGTTTGGTAACTGTTTTTTCCCCTTATTTTCTGTTTCTAAAAACAATTTTCTATTTTTTGAGACTAAAAAATTTGTTTGGCAATCCAAAATAGATGGAAAACAAAAATTGTTCTCAAAATTCAATTTGTGAAGGAAACTAAAAACATGCAAAATGTTGCATAAAAAAAAATGTAAAATGCTGTTTTCAGTTTCTAATATTTAAAAGTGAATAAAAACACGCATTTAATTTAATAAACCTGTCTCATTTAATGAGTTAGCTTTAGAGTTCACATCCTAATAACAATATATTTTAATATTTTCTATTTTTTTCTTCAAAAACTATCTTTTTAATTTCAACTAACCAAACATGTTTTTGATTTCAAAAATACAAGAAAATTGTTTTATATATATATATATATATTTTTTATTCCAAGAAACAAGTTTTTGAAAATAGAAAACAAAAAATTTTATCAAACATAACTTTAGTGTCTTGGTCTTTGATGGTTGAAGAAAATATCTAGAATTCAATCTCCGCCTGCACCAAGAACCGATTGATGTCTTGGTTTAATAATACATAGTAGAATCATTGGAAACAAATGTCATAAGCTAAAACTCTAAAAAAAAAAAAAAAAAAAAAAAAAAAAAAAAAAAAAAAAAAAAGGATCTCCGCTTAATAAAGAAGACTTTTTCCCTTTTCTTGCTTAGGATTGGTTGTCAATCTTTTTTGTTGTTTGTAGTTATTTTGGTATAGTGCTTTTAGTAAGCTTCATTTCCATATCTAAAAGCTCTATTACTAATTAAAATGGCGCTTTGTTCAAAAGACTAATCGAGTCCTGTTCCAACGATTAACTTGCCTTTGTCCTCTCAGAAACAATAAGTTGTTTCTATTTAGGTTAGTATATTACATCTATTTATAATTCTTTATCTTTTGCATTGTAGGGAAAATGAGTTCTCTTTGTCGTTTGATTTATATGCCAATGTCATATCTATATGGAAGGAAGTTTGTTGGTCAAATTTCCAGCCTGATTCAGTCCATAAGACAAGAAATTTATATTCAACCTTACCACAAAATTAATTGGCAAAAAACTCGAAATATGTGTGCCAAGGTAGGCTTAACGATGGGATTTCAAACTCTAAAATGCTGATTCTCGTGAAATGTATCCAAGTATTTATTTGGTAGTATTAAATTTATTATGCTAGGAGGATCTCTACTATCCACACCCTTTAGTGCAAGACATGCTATGGGAATTTCTATATAAGGTTGGGGAACCTCTCTTTTCAAGTTGGCCCTTCTCTATACTTCGAGAGAAGGCTTTAAAAGTCGTAATGGAGCATATTCATTATGAAGACAAGAACAGTAGGTACCTTTGCATTGCAGCAGCGCAGAAGGTAATTTTAATTAAACTTGTGGTGTGAATATCTATAGCATTGGGTGATTTAAAATGAGAACAATGATAACTTGTGCATATTACAGCTATTATGAATTGAATTTGAAATCTAAATATTGTACATTGATTACTTAAACTACAGGTGTTGTGCTTGCTAACATGTTGGGTTGAGGGTCCAAATTCAGAGGCTTATAGGTTTCATCTGGCTCGAGTGAAAGATTACTTGTGGATTGCTGAAGATGGCCTTAAAATTCAGGTGATAATCATGAAATTTAATGCCTTTTACTTTAAGGTCTTCTATGTTAAATTGTACTACTAAAAGGTATTAAGCTTATTATGGATCTATGTACTTCTAGAGCAAGAAAAACAATCCTAACCCTACTTGTTGTGCAAATACTACAATCCTACTATAGGGTTTGTTTGATTTTAGACCCTTGTAAACACAGTTTATATAACCTAATTTAAAGCCAAGTTGTTACTTAGTTCAATTAAACAAGACTAGGTTAAACAATTATAAATCATATCATGCATATCGGAAAAGTAAAGAACACAATGATATAATAACTCATGAAAACCAATGAAACTGTCCAGTTTCAAGATAAAAAAACCTGAGTAGGATTTAATATAAACAATCCATAAGGCAAAAAGTCAATAATAGAAGGGAAGTTTTTACAATAGACTTAACTATAAATCTATTGCTATCTCATGTAATACTTATTCACGTAACCGTACGCAGTTTCGAATCCACGGACTCTTCTATTATGAATCTGTTGCACACAAACACTCCAGTTTGTGACTATAAGAACTCCATTCAAAAGTTTTTATCAACAACACAAACTCTTCAATTTATGATTTTGAAATCCCCACTCAAAGATTTAGATCATCAACTATGATGTTTAGTGATGGCTGCAACTTTTACAGCACCGAATCTTGAGCTTCTTCAAAGAATATTGCCGGTAGAAGATTTGAGAGAGATTTGGGTACAAAAACACTAGATCTACAATAGGAGGCACAAGATGCACTCTTCTCTCTCTTAAAAAAAACTGTCTTAGGCTTTTTTTAAAATACTAAGAGAATCAGATTTGAAACTCAAATCACTTGATGGGCTTAATGAGTTATTGAGCTGAAATTAAAATCTACAGAATCGCATTTCAATCGGTCGAAACTAGCATGTTTTGAATTCCTAAACTTGCAACTTCCTTGTTCTTGTATTTAAACTTGTAGCATCTGGAGTATTTTCTAATATAATTTATAAACACTAAAATCTATACCTGGACAAGTTTGTATTCGGGGTTTGCCAATGACCAATATTTCAATATGTTAAATTTGTTAGCTTAAATAAGTATGACTATAACGTGTAATATGACTTAATTATAGGGTACACCTTCTCAAACATGGATCACTAGCTTTGCTATTCAAGCATTCATTTCCTGTGGTTTTACCGAAGAATATCGGTACTCTCTCTTGAAAGCACATGATTTTATAAAAAATTCACAGGTATGTACAATCTTGTAAGATTATTTTCTTTATTCATTAACATCGTTTCCAAGTTTGATCACTTTACGTGATTTTTTAATAGGACTTCTTGTGAATCAATAAAATATTTTAGCTAGAAAAATAAATACTAATTTTAATATTAATTCTTGGTCATTTATACTATTATGCACTCTAATTAAAATTATGATTTACTATTCTTCATTCTACGTACCTCTCAAGTCCTCAATTCATATATTTATTTTGGTCACTCTCAAGGTCCAAAGAAACCCTTCAGGTGATTTCACCAAAATGTATCGTCATATCTCTAAAGGTGCATGGGTATTCTCCACTCCAGATAATGGGTGGCAAGTTTCAGATTGCACGGGGGAAGCACTAAAGGTAGAAAATTTTGAATATAAGTATTAATGAAAAACATATATACAGTTCTTTAAATGTTATCTTTCCTGAAAGATAATTAAATTGGTCCATGTGATTCAATGATCAATGCAACCAAATAATTAGATTTAATTGTAAAATCCAGTACAACATATAAGAAATTGTATCTTTAATTTTGCCCTAAGCATTATTAGCTACTTAGAAAATTTAGAGGTTCTACTCACAATGACAATCAACTTTGACTGTTCTCTTAATTAATTTCCTTCGAATTTCATAGGCTGCTCTAATGCTTTCGAAAATTCCATCGGAGATTGTTGGAAGAAAATTAGATACAAGATGCTTGTATAATGCTGTTGATGTCATTCTCTCTTTCCAAGTAAGCAGAACCTTTTTTTTTTTTTTTTTTTTTGTAAACACTATACACTCGCATAAATAGTTGCTATACATTCTCACATCCTTGTGTTAACTTCAATAAATGATGAGTATGATTAATGATTTTTGATTTAAAACATACTCAGAGTAATAACGGGGGGTTTTCAGCGTGGGAGCCGGTTAGAGCACCTAGATGGTTTGAGGTACTCCCTGATTTATTAAAGTACTTTTTATTTTAAAGAGTAAGGTTAGAGATATTATAAATTTTATTACATTAAATATATAAACTAATGTGTTACAAATCATATAAAGAAAATCTAAATAAAACTAATTAATGTCTTGCTTTGATTATATAGAGCTATTATCAGGAGCAAACACCATATGTTAAAAATCTCTCAAAAAAAATTCAAATATACATTAATTGTCACATCAATTTGTAATTTTTATGTAATAAAACTTGTAATATCTTTAGCATTTCCTATTTGATATAAGTACGGCTTTTAGTTGTAACTTGTTTTCCTCATTTCATTCATCTATAATCTATATGACTTTTGGCTGACCTTGTAATATGTTGTTTTCCAAATTTCATTCATCCCCAATTTTTCATTTTCGATAAATTGCTCTATACTTGAAATGATATTTATTCTTAATATTTTATCTATGATTATATATATTCAATAATAAAATTTGTTGTCCAATACACTTCATTAGATTTGGGAATTTATCCTCTTGAAAAAATTATGTGAAAGCATTAGGGGCAATAAAGCACAAGTAAATTCAAACACATATTCCATTGACTAATATAGCATAAACTATGCTACGTTTACAAAAAGAATTGAATTCAAAATAAGTATCTGAATTTAATTCGAAAATCCAATATAATTCAATACAATTATGTTATACCCTTTAGTTATTATACCATCTTCTCAGTTCTCACATAAAGGAGGGTCCAATATATAGAGTCCACTCTTATATGAGAAAGAGGGATACTATATAGTTGGTGTAGGAAAATTTTTCTTTTTTAAGAAAACTTACATCAAGGAAAAATACGTGGATCCATTAGGGAAGCAAATGAAGTCTGTAAGAAAGTTTCCAGCTCTTGCAAGATTTAAGTGTTTTTTTTTTTCTCTGTATATGTATATGTATCTTAATTACATAATTTGGTTTATGTAATTGTACATTTTAGGAATGCAATGGGCCTCAATATTAAATAAAATAATTGCTTTAACTTGTGTAATTTACTTACAAAGTATTAATAATGTTTATCAGATGTTTAATCCAACAGAGTTCATGGAGGATGCTTTGATTGAGCGCGAGTATGATTTCTAAACCATTTTAGATTTTTCCCAATTCATTTTACTATAAATTGTCATTTGTTTATAAATTTTTTGGCTTTCAATTTTCATTGGCTGAAAGAAGTGTCATTTGTTAGTCTGTTTTTTATTGTTCTATCTTTGTCAGGTATGTTGAATGCACGTCATCAGCAATCCAAGCTTTGGCACTATTCGAGGAATTGTACCCTGAATACCGCCCAAAGGATATAGAAACTTGCATTACAAAAGCATTGGATTACATTCAAATAACCCAAAATCCAGATGGATCATGGTATATATTGTGCATCCTATTCCTATCTCTTAGAATCATGTTTTTTAGGCTTGAAAAGATATTACTGTCTTTATATTTTATAAATATGGTAAAACATTTTTTTTTACTATAACAAAATCCAATACCATCAATGGAAGTAAAAGAACCAGAAAGCTATGTGTACAGGTATGGATGTTGGGGAATATGCTTCACTTATGGGACATGGTTTGCTGTAGAAGGATTGGTAACGTGTGGGAAGAATTATAATAATTGCCCTTCAATTCGCAAGGCTTGTGATTTTTTACTCTCAAAGCAATTGCCTGATGGAGGTTGGGGAGAAAGCTATTTATCAAGCCAAAACAAGGTAAAAATTTCTTTTACATTAGTTACGGATAACTCAAAAACTTCCTCAAATCAAATATGCACAATTTTCTTAACTCCGAAAATATCATTTAAATTATTTAATATATATATATATAGATATATTTATATACAAGATAGAATTTCTATTTTAACATAATTTAAGTATATATGTGTGTAAAGCTCCCTCCTGGAAACTTGAACCCTGGTTCTTACTCCCCACATTTCACAAGCACTTATATTTATGGAGTGACCAAAACACTAAAGATTTCCGATGGTACATCATTTAGTATCTTAACGTATACATATACGTGAGAATTGTAGCCAATCACTCTTTCATTGCTCCAAATATCACACATGTACGTCGTTTATATGTGTAGCATGTCACTACGCCAACCTTAATCAATATTGGAAAGAGCTTTATACTCTATATTCTATATCACTTTCATTTAAAAAAATGAAATAATAATAATAATAATAAAGAAAAGGTTCATAAAAATTCTTTGCTTACAAGTGTTACATTGTTCAATGAGACAGGTATATACAAATATAGAAAACAATCGTTCAAACTTGGTACAAACGGCGTGGGCATTGTTGGCTCTTATGAAAGCTGGGCAGGTGAGTCAAAACTTATTTATTTGATAAAGTGAGTCAAACTTATTGGCTATTGCTTCACTAAGAGTCACTATCACATTATATATCATGCTTTATATATTCCAGTCTTCATTTTTTTTTTTTTTTTTTGTATATATATACACAGACGGTGATTTGTTAACAAATGAAAAAAACCTCACGCAAGGCAAAAACTCCACTGGGTGAATTTAAGGTCACCACTCTCAATAATCCACTAATCAATAATCAAGCAGTTACAAATATGAGAAATCTTACTACTACATTGGTTTATCCCAAAATACCAACCTATAGTTAAACCTTTACTTCTATACCCAATAGGACTTGATTTTGGAGTAGCCTTCTTTCCTTTATTGCACAAATTTCTAATCTATAGCTAACTCCTTTGCACAGATCCTAGTACATGACTAACTCCAGCAAGTTAAATGATTGTTGTAGGCTGCAAAGTTTTTCACTTCATCAACAATGAAAATCAGGAAGTACTTGGTTACAAAACCCTGAGGCGCACAAATGTAATAGCTTCACATAGAGTATATGAGTTCTAGGTCTTTGTTTTCGTACACAATGACTTTTAAAATAAGTCTTATATATAGCTAGGGTTGTGAGAAAAAAAAACTCTAATCAAACAAGTCATTATCAATCGAATTTCAAATCTGAAAATTCTAAAATCGTAGATCTCAACAGATTGAGCTTTTGTCGAGCTTCTCCATTAATCCTCGATAGCAGCATCTGTCGAGCTAGTGTCAAGACTTAATGAACCAGCTTTTCTTCACTTGTTTCTTAGATCAATCTTCATGTCTTTAATGAAACTACTTGATATGTTTGAACAACATATTTCTTGATACATTAAACCCAATTTAGATCTACCCAATTACAAGTAAATGTGCATTTTGTCAAAGGATTAGCCAATTACATAGAAAACATGACCCTAACAATCTCCCCCTTTCCCAATCCATGACAAAATCACAAGCATAATTATGAGAGAAGTATAAAACAACAATCTCCATAACTATTACACAAAAAGTACATAAATCTAACTAATACAATGAACTCTTAAAAAGTTTTGTAAGAAGAGAGATCATGGCATGAAATACTTGCAACCTATCTTAACTAAAACACTTAAACAAAATCCATCAAGGCATCAAATGTGAAATAGAGACAAGATATATAAATTAAGAAACATGTATATAAAGAGAGAAAAGAAACAACATATGTGAGATAAAGGTGAAGAACATACATCATCATCATATATATAGAAAGAAGAAGAACAATATATGTAAAAGGTCATAAGACCAAGGTACATGTAATAAGAACTATACATCAAAAACCTCACTATATATCTTAACACAGTCTCCCCTTATCACTGGACTAGCTTTCCCCCTAACAACATGATTATTCTCATAATCAAAACTGCTTCCCTTTTTTGTCACAAGTGACAAAGGATGAATCACTGAGAAACAGTCATTTCATCATCACTAGCAGAGCCAGAAGCATCATCACTCTCATCATCTTCACCATTAGAAGACTCCTCAAAAGGATCGAGTGAGGGAAAAGGAGCAAAACCACCAAGGCATGACTAACAACAATCAATGCGGCTAATCCCGGTGTTCATTTGACACATATCATTAGAAAGATGGTCAAAACGACTACCAAAATCAGCACGCATGTGTTGAAGCTAATTTATGATGGCAGCAAGAGATGCCTCTACTCCAAAATAAGAAGAAGATGGAGTAGACGAGGAAGAAGGTCAAGAGGCATAGGCAGCATCCTCAGCAGCATGAATATCAGCCTCCTCCTGCTGAGCAAGAGTAGACTCCTCACGAAGCCGCTTGGCCTTAGCGGCCAGCTATGTATCACTCCTTCGTAAAGATTCCCAACTAATGGCACCCATAAAAGGAAAGAGAGGGGTAGAAGGAATAGGAACGTAAATGTGTGTAAGGATGTGTGTGATAGCTGAAGGAAAGATTAGCTTATCATGTGTAGCAGTGTCTTGATAGATATCTAGCATAGATACTATCATGTGTAAGGGAAAGTCTATAATGAGACCCTCCAATAGAGAGAAAAGAAAATGAGCATGAGGTTCAGTGATAGTGTTATAATGAGATCGTGAGTTAAAACAAAGGTCATCACCATATTAGGATCCTTGGACCCATAGCAAAGTCGTGTGTGATGAAGTTAAGAAGATCACCCCACACCATGGATTTCTCACAAAATTGTGAGGCCAACTTGTCTCTAGAGATAGAACGGAGTTGAGATGACTAGGATAGTCCAGATGAGCTACCCTAAGGACACGTAGTACCTCGGAAATAAGCTCCAAATTAACTACAATATGTGTTCCTCTGAATATCGTAGCAAATTGAGGAACAGAGGTATCGATAGCGTGTATGTTGGAGTAGAACTCCTGTATAAACACATTGGGATACCTCAAGGGTTTCTCGTAGAGAGATTCCCATCCCCGAAAGCTAAACACACTGAGAAGAGGTGTGTCTGGAAAATCAAACAGAATGACATAGCATTCAAAGTGAATCACCCTATCACAGAAGTTCTCACCAAAATCCTTTTGGGATTTCAAATCATGGAACCTATCTCTAATAGGAACAAAAGGAAGAGAAGAAGAAAATGAAGAACCACGACAAGATATCGAGTTCTTCGAAGGAATAGATTTTCTAGGTGCCATGTTAAAGAAACTAAAGGAGATAACAGAAGAAGAAACATAGTAGAACAGGTTCTCATGAACAGAATAAGAAAAAAATAATGCATAGGGATGCATGAGAATGTAACGTGCAAAACAAAAATGCATCATGGGCAAAAACCCAATCCAAACTACAATACTCACAATATGTAGTCAGTCACACAATCCTAGAATGCATGAAACTTGATTACAATGCTTGAAAATGCAATGCATGAGCATGTGATAACCATTACAGCAAAACCTAACCCAAAAAATTTCACAAAAACTCAAAAACCCCCAAACTTTCCCCAAAACAATTGAAAAACTAGGTCTAAATGCACGAAATGCATGAAAGATTAGGAAAAGAGGAGATTGAGACCACTTACCAAAGGATTTAAGCTTGGAAGAGGCCGAATCCTTGAGGGGAATACGGATTTTGATGAAAAGGGAGGGTTAGGATTGAGAGAGAAGAAAAAGGGATCGAAATGTTTGAGTGAAAAAAGAACCGGTTTGAACCTCGAATATATAGAATCAGGCATCTCGATAGATTGAGAGGTATTGAGGATGTGTCAAGAACAAAATCTCAATAGATTGAAAGGTATCGAGGAGGTGTCAACGGCCAAACAGCTTTGATAGATCGAGGAGGTGTCGAGCTTCTATCAAGCAAACAGAGAGTTCAGAGATTTGGCTCAATGGATCGGGATATCTATCGAAAGGTATCGAGAAAGCCCAAAAAAAACTTTGATAGAAGAAGCTTGTGTCGAGAGGTATCGAGCTGCTATCGGGCTTTTATCGAGCTCATATCAAGCAAATAGAAACATGATTTTTTAAGAGGGGAAAAACAAATGTGATGAATGCAAACAAGATAGACACCGTACCAAACATCAAAGACGCATGTTAAGCACTCAAACATATCAAAAACTCTAGATGCAAAGCATCCTAGATCCAACAACATACTAAACAAATCTAACCCATTTTATTTTCAAAAACAAGTTGAGACAGTTTAGTGAGCTTATACTACTACATGTATCCCTTGTGATGGCCAAATCACATTGTACCTGTACAATAGTATCAAAAGTAGCAAAGAGTATGCGTGTTGTGTTTGAAACTTTTGCAAGAAAGCAAAAGTCTCTCATCATATGAAGATAATGATATAAGAGAATCAAGTACATCCACACACAATCATAACTATTTGATGGGGACCATCACCTTTATGGCACATTATATAATTTTCACATCTCCTAGAAACACGCTTGCAACCATATATAAAAGAATTTTGATACTTTTTGCTTTTCATGTTCTTTGCATATTTTTCTTTTAAGTATAAAACAGCATATCATGCATGGGCATATAGGAGAGAGAGAAGGATTATCCACTTATGTAAGCTAAACATCATTTTCCTGTTGTGCAAGTGCTATACCTTACCGAGCACAATTTTTATGAATTGCACACATATGTTTTATGATTAACGAGTTTTAGTGGTGAGATGGTTATTTATGCCTTTCTCTTAGGATTTTTTTAGTCATTCCCGTCAAAAAGAGTGATAAAGATATGAATGATAAAAGATTAACCAAATCATATAACAAGCCACAAAGCTCACATTGCTTAGTTGTGCACGAAGATGCTCATCTAAGTTATAAGAGATACAAAGTTTAAGAAACCTTGTTTCAAAGGCCATCCAAAGGTACACAAGTCCCAGTATACACAAACATACACTGTTTTTAAATTTTTCATATTTTTCCCTTTTTCTTTCTTTATTGAAAGCAATAAACAAACAAACATATTAAAAAGCAATAAAAACTAGACTAACTTAAAACCAACAAACAAGAGATGCAAGATTAGGGATGGAATCACTTAAAAGAGTCTTTTTCCTTCCAAACGGAAGACTTGGAGGGAGATGAAGTTTTCTTGTTCTAAGACCTCTACATAGGTGAATAAGGAGGAGGATTAAACCAATTGGAATTAGTCAAGAACAACATGGCCTTTAAAAGTTCCCCAAGTGAAGCCAAAGAGTTTTGAAGTTGATTTTGGCCTCCAAAAGATAACACACTATTGCTTTGTTGTGTGGCAAGCCATTTATAGCAATTTGGATGAGTGTGTCTCAAAGCTCTACAGTGATGACAGAAGTGAGGTTTCTTCGGTTAAGACTTCTTATTAGTGGAGCGATGATTGTTCTGCTTATTTTCTTTAACAACCTTAGGGGGTGCTCCTAGAATGGATTTACCTTTATCATGCTTATCCTTACTAACAATTCCAATTTTGTGCTCAGTTATCTTGGGTTTATCATTAGAAGCAGGAGAAACAAACACCACATTATTCAAAGCACTAGAGGAAATACTACAAGAAGAGAGAGAGTGATCATACCTAAGACTGGTTTTATCGAATGCAGCCTTTTGGATATTCAGCATTTCATCTAGCTTAGCACTTGAAGTTCTTTCCAATTGGGCTCTCACTTGAAACAACTCAGCATCAGTGTCTTGGTCTTTTCAGCCAAAAAGTTGTTTTCAAACCACAGTGCTCCGATGGTTTGATTTGCTTCATCAAATTTAATGGAAAGTTCCTCTCGTTCCAACTCTACTTCACTCAACTTCCTTATGGCTAGCCTATAAAGCTTTTCATGCTTCTCAGAATTCTTGTACAGCTTTGAATAGGCAGTATGGATATCATCTTTCTCATCCATCTCTTCAAACTTGGACTCCATCAGATCCTCTTCCTCATCAACTAGTGCTTTGGACTCCTTGGATATATCAATTGTAGCTATGAAGGCGTTGACTATTCCTTCTTGATCACTATCCTCTAAATCTGCTTCTGGTTCGATATCACTCATGGTTGCAGCTTAGGGCTTTGCTCTTGCCAATTGACTTGAGAAAAGTAGGACATTCTTACTTCATTTGTCTGTACCCTTGACACCTATAGCATTTGGACCAGCTGGAGTGTTGCTACTTTGTCCAACTTCTGTGGATTCTTTCTTGAATTTATCTTAAGACTTAAATTGAGAAAATCTAGGCTGTTTGCGATCCTTGTCATTTTCCTTGACATTTGCATTTTTAATGAACTTCTTGAATTGTCTGATAATGTAAGATTTGAACTTTGAGTTCTCATCTTTAGACAATTCATCGTCTTCATCATTCTTGGCTTTTAGAGCCATATTCTTTCTCTTGCTTCCCTTGCCAATCCTTACTAAACCTAATTCATAGGTTTGTAGATTTCCAATCAACTCTGCCAAAGGAATGGTGTCAATGTCCTTTGATTCTTCTATGACAGTGATCTTAGCACGAAATTGCTCTAGAAGAGATCTGAGTATCTTCCTCACAATTTTAGGCTCTAGAATCTGTTCACCTAAGTTAAAGGAAAAATTCACTATGTCCTTGAGCTTGGCATAGAACTCATTGAACGCATCATCGTCATTCATCCTTATTTCTTCAAAGCTTGTGCTAAGCCTTTGAAACTTGGAATCTTTTATGGCCTTGGTACCTTCACAAGTATTTTGAAGGATTGTCCATGCTATATTGGCACTCTCGGTGGATGAGATCCTCTTAAACTCCTCATTAGTCACAACGCTAAACAAGGCATTCAAAGCTAGACTGTTAAAATTTGCAGCTTTGATCTTTTCATCAACCTAAGACATGGGCGGATCAGTAGGTTTGGTCCATCCAACCTTGACAGCTAGCCAAACATTTTCATCTAAAGACTACAAAAAAGCTCTCATGCATACTTTCCAATATGCATAGTTAGTACCATAAAAAAGAGAAGGTATAATCAAAGATTGTCCATAATCCATTACAATAGGAGTCAATGGATCACACGGCAAATATTAAAATCTAATTAAAGTGTGCCCGCTCTAATACCACTTGTTGGGTTAAGATAGATTGACCCCACCCAAGTTGATTAATTAAATCAAATTACATGCAAATCGTGAAGTCACCAACAAATCACCAAATAACTAATATGCAACAGAAAATAAATTAACACAGTGATTTGTTGACAAATGAGCAAAACATCTCGCAAGACAAAACCCCTACCGGATGAATTTAAGGTCACTACTCCCAAGAATCCATTAATCAATAACCAAGCGATTACAACTATGAGAAATCATACCACTACCCTGGCCTATCCCAAAATAACAACCTACAGTTGAACCTTTGTTCTAATACCCAATTGGACTTGATCTTGTAATAGCATTCTTTCCTTTGTTGCACAAATCTCCAATCTGTAACTAACTCATTTTCACATATCCTAGTACATGACTAATTCCAGCAACTTAAATGAATGTTGTTGGTTGCAAAGTTCTTCACTTCATCAACAATGAAGATCAAGAAGCACTTGGTTACAAAACCCTAAGGTGCACAAATGCAGTAGCTTCACACAGAGTATATGAGTTCTAGGTCTTTGTATCCGTACACAATGACTTTTAAAGTAAGCCTTATATATGACTAGGGTTGTGAGAAAAGAAACCTTAATCAAACAAGTCATCATGGGCCAAATTTCAGATCTAGAAATTCTGAAATCGTAGATCTTGATAAATCGAGCTTGTGTTGAGCTTCTCTATTAATCCTCGATAGCAACATCTGTCGAGCTAATGTCGAGACTTAATGAACCATCTTTTCTTCACTTGTTTCATGGATCAATCTTCATGTCTTTAATTAGCCAAGTAGTTACTCAGATTAGTTACTCGCCAGTTTGTTATGTTTAGACCCCTATATACTCAAATTAGTTTAACCTAATTAATTAGCCAAGTAGTTACTTAGGTTAATTATTCAGATCTAGGTTAAACACAAACAATCAAATTACTTAGTGCGGAAAGTAAATAAGACAAAAATATGATAACCCAATGAAACCAACCGTTTCAAAGTAAAAAACCTGGAGAGGATTTAACCTAATCTATCCTCAAGGAAATCAAATTCACTATGATAAAATGAAAGTTTACGATAGATTTTCTTCCTAAAATCTAATGCTACCTCTTGTAAAACTTACTCATACGACCACGTGCACCTCCGACTCCACGAACTCTTCTAAATGAATTTGTTGAACACAAACACCGACGTTTGTGACTTTGAGATCCCACTCAAAGGTTTCAAATCACTATCAATAGTTGATCTTTTGTAGTAACTTGGTTCCACCAGTTCTTGATTGTAGATCTCTTGATGCGGTAGATGCTTGTTGAGTTAAAAGGTACAGAAATCTCAGATCTCATGAGTAACTCACAAGAATTTCTAGAACCACTAAAATGTAGTTAGGGTTTTCCTTTATACCTAGAAGTGTTTTACTTGAAACCCTAAACGTTTTTGTGGTGTTTGAATTGAAATAGAATCCTGCAGAAAATCCTGTCTGCAATTTTCGATCGGTCAAGGCTGAAGTTCGATCGGTCGAACTCTTCAGAAATTGAATTCTCCTTTCTACAACTTGAATGTTCTTGTATTCTGACTTGTAACACCTTGAGTAGTGTCTAATCAAGCCTATAGACTTAGGAATCTATATCTAGACAAGTTTATGTTCACGGTTTGCCAATTGTTCTAAACTTTCCTAACAATAACCATCCCATGTACAAAATGTTTAATTTTCAAATTTTTAAAACTTTAAAATTATACACAAAACATTAGTTTATAGACCAAAAACTAAATAAATTTTGATTGATACAAAATTTGATATGAATGTTAAAAACATAGAATATATGTTATTCAATAATGGCATTTTAAAAATTTTATTAATTTAATATAAATTTATTAGGCACTATACATTATAGAAGAGCTACGTTCATTGTTATTTGTTTTTCTTTTTCTAAAAATAAAATAAAATGAAAACCTTTTTTGTTCATCTTATTTTTCTTAATAACTAGATAATGTGTCTTTTTTTTCTTCTTGTTTTTACTTACCCAGGCTGAGAGGGATGCGACACCTTTGCTTCGCGGCATAATGCTATTAATAAATGCACAAAATGAGATTGGTGGCTTTCCACAACAGGTAAAACTTAGTGTCAATGTTTTATGGGGAAAAAAAAGACAACAACAATGTCTCCCTTTTCTTTAAAATGTAACAATGTCCCCTTATCTTTTTTTAATGACCAAGTTATCCCTTTTTGTTAAAATAACTGAAACTTCAAATTTTTGGAAAAATATGTACGGACTTACATCTTATTATGTTGGCCCCAAACTCTTTTTTTAAATGAATTTTCAAATAATTTTACGGAAAATATTAATGGAGGGTAAAGTGCTGATTACAAAAAGATAAGGGAATACATTGTTACATTTTTCAACTAAAGGAAAACATTGCAATTGACATATACTTGATGGGAGAACACCGTCATTTACCCTTTATTTTATTGAAGTACATGATTTCTTAGTATTTATTTTATGTGGGTGTCAATATATATTTGTCACAGGAAATTACTGGAGTTTTCATGAGGAATTGTGTGCTGAATTATTCATTGTACAAAGATATCTTTCCAATATGGGCACTTGGAGAGTATCACAAGCATATTCAATTTGCTTAATATCTATGACAGTCATGGCAATGTATTGTGTTTTGAGCTCAAAGACCTATAACCTTTTCTTTCTCATTGTTTCCTTTTGATTATGGAAAAGTTCATTTATCGAAAAATAAAGATCAGGACAAATTCAACCTTAAGAATTTGTGAATGTCATTGTGGTAAGAATAATTGAGGGGTTTATTCTGAATGTGATATAAATTTTAGTTTGTCTGTGGGAATTCACATCTAACTTGACAACTATTTTCTTTTTCTTTCTATCCAATCTTATTAAGACAATTTTTTTTTTCTAACCTAAAACATTCATGTCAATCCCACCAAGGAGATATTTAGTATGCACAATTTGCTTTGATGTGATTAATCACCTATTTCTAATTGATCTAGTATTCAAACCTACTTCGGGTCCATTTGAATTGAGCTTATTGTTGCTGAAACTGAAAACTGAAAACACTGTAGCAAAATAATTTTCAAATGGAAGTTAGGATCACCAAGCCTATGCTAGACTAGAGTAAAGTTGGTTTCAAACAAGAAAAATAAAATTAGTCATGCATTGGGATGGTGTTTGACACCTCACGTCAAGTAATCGATGGTCACCTCATTTAGACTATTTCTCCTAAATTTTATTCCGCAACAAATAAATAATATTATTGGTTTAGATTATGGGGTATATATACCGTACATGTATCATCAAGAATTATATATATATATATATATTTATTTATTTATTTCTTTATTTATTTATTTATTTAGAAGAAGCAAGAATTATATTTTACATGATGAGTTAATGCATATGGCCAAAAATTGATTAGTGTCTTGGTCTAATGATAAATAGTTATTATCAGGAGCGGACGTTATAGGTTAAAACCCTCTAAAAAAAAAATACTCCCATTTATTTAGGTGGTCATTATAAAATTCTATGCAGACATAAATAGCTACTAAAGAAAGAGAAAGTACCAATAGGAAAGACAAAAAAAATTAAGAAAAATGTTGTGTCCATAACATTTTTATAACAAATTCTAAATGACAAGTTGTTATTAATTGTTATATGTGGGTAAAAAAATAATTTAAGTTTTAGATTCAAATTAAAATCAATAACAACTTACCCTATATGATTTGTTGTAAAAATAACATGGACATAGTACTTCTCATAAATTAATGGTACATAATAGTAAGAGAATTAACAACTCATTATGCCACTCTGAGTTACATAGTTTTGGATGGCAATGGAACATGTTTGCAGTTTTCTCCAAAAGCCCACAATGGGAAAACATTTCTATATGTTGAATAGTGCAACATACACAACAACACGATATATATACACTAACCTGTCTGGCATGAATAAGACCCATCATTGCCCATACAGTTTGTACCAGATGGCTCTTGCCTCTGTCTCAAACTCTTCTATTCTAAGTGGCTTATGCCTCAATTCTGATGTACATGTTCAATTCCAAGAAGTATATGTACTCAAATTTTGTATTCTTCTTTTCCAACTTATCTTGGGGGTTTGTGCTTGCATATTCAATTCCCGAAGGATATGTACACAAGTACGGTGGTGATTGTGATCTTGGGCGGAAAGCTTACTCAAGGGGCTTTCCAAACATGCATAGGGGTTTTCTTGATAATATTTGACTTACGGGGAAGTCCTTGATGATGTATGATCCACTAGAGAAAATCTTCTTTTTGTGACTCATTGGGGAATTGTGTTGGTGGTTCTGACTCACGAGAGAGTGTTCTTGGTGAGTCTAACTCAAAAGGGAGTTTCCTTGGTTATTCTAACTCATGAGGGAGTTTCCTTGGTTATTTCATGCCTTTCGACCCACCGAGGGGTATTTCTATCATTTTAGCGTGTTTTGGTAATGTCTGATGTTTTATGACCCACTAGGGATGATTTTGAATTTTTCTTTTCACTTCACACCTTCTGGGAGTCTATTGGGGATGCCCTAAATATATATATATATATATATATTTACTAAACTACACATAGTTTAGTGGGGGCCTAAACTACATGTAGTTTAGCCACCAGGTGTCTTTCCCGCCTCTTCATTTTCTTAACGGTTACCAACAATTTCTTTTTCTTTTTTTTGTTATTCTCTTCATCTTCTTCATCTTTTCATTTTCTCTCTAACTCCTCAACTTCCTCTCTGTTCCTACAAAACTCTCTCATTCCCTCTAATGGCACCCAAAACCAAGAAACCTTCTTACTTGATCACCGGTGAAGTTTTCAACCTCACCCGCTAGGTTAGAGCCACAAGGTTGAATGAGTCTCCTCCATCGCTCTACAAACCAAATGATCATCTCTCTGACAATGCACGGGCTAGATTGGTAAGTTTTTCAAACTTTTTTCATTTTCAATTTTTGCTCTGATCTTCTATTTTAATCCGTTTCAAGGGAGTCAATCTTGTACTGGAGGCTGTACCGGTTTAATCAGCGGAACGATATATTTCAATACCGGTATACCGTTTTGGGTTTACCGCTATTTAAAAAAAAATTATTTGTATATATTTTAAAAATAAATAAATAAACATTATTTGCATATTTATAACTTTAATTATTTGGTAAAAGTTAATTTGTTAAGCAATTAAACTTGTTAAGCTTATAAGTTTATTATAAAAAAATTGAACAGAGATAAAAGTATAAGACCAAAAAAAGATAATAAAAAAGGTGTAATAGGTGTGCAATGAGATATTACATGAAAGGTGTTGAGTAGAAAAAGATTAAATAATTAGAAAATCTAAAATGGGGGGTGACAAAATCAATCACATGTCTGATGCCTCTTGCCAGTTGCCTCCCACCTCTATTAATTTCTTTTTCTTTTTTTGATCCACATCACACGCCTAAGTCATTACAATTTCCAACAAGCCCTCATCTTCACACAATTAAACTTATCACTTCACTATCAAACATTTCTTTATTTTCCAAAACTTTTTCACCTCACAGCTCTCTCTATCTTTCACCTCAGACTCTATCTTACTCTTAAAGCTTCAGACCTTCAACCCCTTCTCAAGGTCTCAAAGCTTGCTGGATATTTACTGGTGCCGCCGCTCTCCACCAAATGGCATGACTTCATCGTTAGTGTAAAGAGAGTTAGAAATGAAGGGAGGCAAAAAGCATGACTGGTGTGAGGGGAGGGAAAGAAGCATTTTGTGTGTAATTTTGTACTGGTCCGGTATCCACTAATCGGCCAGAATCCAGTATATATCGCGGTATGGCTGAAACAGTTCCAGTATGTCCAGTATTTAAACCGGCACGAAATGCTAGTGTTTCTGTACTGGCAAAGGTTCCGGCACGGTAAATACCGGCCGTACCGGCCGGTATGGTACAAGATTGTCTTCCTTGGTTTTTAAACTTGTAAATGCTTGGTTTTGCTGTGGGATGGGTTTAAATGAAAACCTAATGTCCTAGGAGGGGTAGAAACATGTTTAGGATGAGTTTTGATCCATGGTAGGCTGAGAATGTTGAAGAAATCATTCTAGTTGCACCCATGCATGTAAACAACTCATTTTGTACCCCGTTAATAAATTTTGGTTCCTGACCCCAATGATGAGCTTGACATATGCCGACTAAGGGTAATTAAAGAGTTCACAACAGTTTGGAAGTAATCACAACTCAAAAGTGCTCAAATCACATTACTATTCTATTTTGACTATTCTGAAAAATGACTTTTGCTTACTGTTCTAAGAACTATTCTAAAAAATGACCTTTGCTTATTGTTCTGAAAATTATTCGGAAAAATGACCTTTGCTTACTGTTTTGACCATAACTTTTGATCCACAAAGAATTTTTAAGCGAGGTTTATTTCATTAGAAAGTAGACATCCTGGGCTTCAATTTGAATACATATTTTACCAAATTTGGATTTATATTGAGTAATTTATAACCAATTGAAGTCAGGCCATCAAAACTGTCAAGAATTAAGGCATGCGTACACATGAATCAAGGGTGTATGCACACCCTCAAAAGATGCGTACGCAGGCCGATTTTCTGAGCAGTGGAACATCATTTTTAAGGGCCTAAAACATTATTCTTTGATATGAGCTAGCCCCTAGACCCTTGGAAACGTCCAAAGACCATTAAAAAGCCCCAAAAATCTTAATTTTAACTTATAAATACTCATCTTATGTTCAAGAGCGGCATTATCTTCAAGCTAGGGGGTTCAAATGAACCCCCTGACTTGTCAATTTTTTTTTTTTTTATATATATAATAATTTTTTTAACTTCTATTTTGATCCTCTAAAATAAAAATTTGAACACCCTGATCCTAAATTTTATTTATACCCAACTAAAATAAATTTGAATATGATCATCTTAATGCTACTTTCACAATATTTTCACAATAAATGTTATATGGAAAATTGTAATTGGTTTTTATTTGGACCCATAATTAACATCACTTTTTACCTACCATTAATAACTTGCCACTCAGATTTTGTTATAAATTTTTTGTGAAAGTATTGTGTATTGAATATTATTAAAAAAAAGTTTCATTTTTGCTCCTTTGTTAAAAATATATATGTATATTCTTTGCAGGATTCTGGCTTACTTTACTGTTGACAGCAAAATGAAACTGTTTTTTCATGCACTTTTTTTCTCCATAAGCAAAAAATTACACTACTATTACAACCAATATATCTCTATCTACATTTGTGATTCTTTCCCATTCTCTTTATCTCTCTTTCTCTCTTCTATATTTTCTTAGTTTTTCTCTTTATTTGATCAAATTGTTTGATAAATACTCTATAGATTTTCAAGTCCAAGAAGTTTTTTAGTGCTTGCTTAAATTCCAAGAGAGCAATCACATGTATGATTAAAAAGCCATACATGATTCTTAAAAAAAAAAAAACCATACACTTCAAAAGCAAAAACTTATATTAGTTACTATTTTTTTTTCATTGTTTCACATTACTCTTAGTTCTACTCTTAGGTGTGTTAGTATTCTTCTTTATCATATATTTTTACTTAATTGACTAGCCTCATCACACGCGCTTCGCGCATGTAATGAGGCTTTCTTCTTTTTTAGTGGTAGTAGCAAAAAAAAAAACTATGTTTTTTTATTTTATATATATAATTTTTATTTTGAGAATCTAATTTATAAATGGATAAATCAATTTAAAAATCAATAGGAGAGTGACCCTAATTTTTAGGTATTGTTTTAGTGGAAGTTATATATAATTTTTATTTTGAGAATCTAATTTATAAGTGGATAAATTAATTTGAATATCAACAGGAGAGTGACCCTAATTTTTAGGCATTGTTTTAGTGGAAGTTAGGGTTGTATTTTTACTTGATTGTCCTTTAGTTTCGTCTCTACTTAAACATAGGAATGTAGGGGTATTTTAGAACAAAAAAAAAAAATCCGATCTAAACAAGTGCAGCCCCTTAAATAGTAGTATAGATAATACATATAAATATAATAAGTTATTATTAATTTGACAAAAATGATTGATTAATTATTTAATTATATTTATTATCTTACTGATCTTTAAACTATTAATAACTTTTTTATATTATTGTACAATATAGTTGTATTATATACTGAATCGTATTTAGAAAACTATTTTAGATTATTATATATAATATGGAAGTTGTATGTACAAAAAAAACAAAATATCATTTTATTTTTTATTTACTCCCATGACAAATTTCTTGCTCTATTATTGTTGAACCCCCTAAAAAAAATTATGGAGTCGCCACTGTGAATATGTAATCTATGGCTTGGTGGGTGAGGGGAGTGGTGTGGTCAGGGGCGGCTCTACTTGGAGCGTAAGGGGTTCAAATGAACCCCCTGAATTGAACCAAGAAAAAAATATATATTATAATATCCTTTTTTTTTTTACACTTAAAATAAAAATTTGAACTCCCTAACCTTAAGTCCAACTAAAATAAATTTAAATATAATCATCTTACTCTTGACATTTTTATACACAAAGAAAAATCTCAATAACAAATTAATTTGATCTAAAATCTGGGAAAATTTTGTAATTAGCCCAACAACAAAAGTAGAATTTCCTAATCTTAAACCTTAGAAAAAGCTTATTTAGATCTTAAAAAATTTTAAATAAATCAATCAAATGAGAAATTAGTGGATGAATGATTGCTTGACTATGTACAATGAAACATATGTAGCTAGTAGGATTGATAATGAAGATATCATGCAATAATTTCAAAATACAAAAAATCGTAGAAGGCAATTGTAAAACTTTATGTATTAAAGATTTTTGGTTTTTTTTTTTTTTGTGATGTCGATATATTTAATTTATCTTTTGTTTAAAATTTTGTATAATTTATATTTCTTATTGAACCCCCTAGAAAATAATTCTAGAGCCACCACTGCTTATGTCTCCAATCAAAACCCTGGCTAGAGAGAGTGATTTTTTGGCCTCCATCTTCTCTAAAACCCTAATGATTTTTTGGTCATAGCTACCCATCTTATGAGTGATTTTAAATTTTGAATTGTTACATGATAATTCATTTTGAGTATTTATTGCCAATATGGGTATTTATGACCATTTTATTTTGTTAAGTTTTTCTAAATATTTATTTTTATGCAGTTAATATTATATATTTGTCATTATTTTTATAAAAATATTTTAAATTAAATGACTAAACTTAACTCATTGGCTCTATATTAATTATTGACACACACAACAACACTCATTCATACATAAAATAATTCAGTACGTGTTTACTTAACCAATCAAATGCTTGAATAATCACTAACTTTGCAATTTTTTTCTTGAATTTTTCTAACTTTATAACAAAAAGTTATTATAACATGATAACTATACACACTCATGTAAAATTCCTCTCTATTTCCTAATTACTAAATTATATAAAGTTATATCATATTTATATTGTACACACAAACATCCATGTACATGTCATTATTCACACAAATGACATTATAAAAAAAATTCACACAATCAATATTAGACACACTCATACACATATAATAAATACTTTAGAGTCAGAAATACTTGTAATAAGGTGTATAAGATTTATGTCAAGGTGTGCAAAAATATTTTTAAGAAAAAATTAATGTATTAAACTAACCAAAAAAAATTATATACATATATATATAATTCTTTTCTTTTCTTTTTGAAGTCAGGGGTTTCATTTGAACCCCCAGAACAAAGAGTAGCGCCGCCCCTAATGTTAGTTTAGTATAATTGTTTGTTTTGTTTCATGTTTATTTGTTTATATTGATGTTTGTTTTATTTTCTTTATGTAAGTTTAGTGTTTAGGGTTCTAACATGCTTGCTTGATTTTTGTTTTAATATCTTTGAATAATTAAATCAATAAAAAAAATGTAATTTTTTTGATCTGTGCTAAAGGATATGTAAGTATCATCGAGTATGCATGCGCATGGTTCAACCATGAGTACGCATAGTTGAATATGCGTGCACACCCTAAACCTAGATTAAGGCAAAAATCTTGTTTTTATTTATTTAATTATTTTCACATGTTCTTCAATTCCGTTTGACTTTGTTTAGGTTAATATGTTGTGTTTATTTATTTTCCATGTTTGTTTAAGTCTTTTTGCCATGTTTGGTTTATTTTATAATCTTTCCTTATGTGTGTGATTTAATTGTTATCTTTTCCTTTTTAGTATATGTTTGATTGTATTTTTTTTTTTTCCATTTATATTGTGATGTGATCTATAATATGTTGTGTGTGTTATTTCCTTAAGTACATAATATATGTTTAGGTTAAGGATTAGGGCTCTCTTAATAAACTCTTTAATTAAATATGGCCTAGCAACACATAATGGAGGCCAACCTACAAGCCGGGCAGTCTTGGGTGCCTAACACGATAACACCTTCCCAAGCCATACCCAAACTCCAGACCCATAATCTAGTATGCAGACCCATGCATGTAAGTGATTAGCTCAAAAGGCCTAATATGGTTCCTAGACCTAATCTAGGTGGTGACTTCATGCCTATATGCGCGGCCGAGCTGTATGCGTGCGTGGCCAAGCTGTATGCGTTTGCATATATGTTCATAAAATCACACGAACACACTCCTCAACATGGGCACACATACACAAGGCATGCATATGCATACACCCAGTACACGCACGCATTCTGAGACTCAAAATCATAGTTTTATGCCTAGTTTGATTTTTTCCACTTATTTTTTTGTCCAAAATGATTCTTATGCTCATGTTTTTGTCTTTTACAGGGTTTGCAACCTTACTCAAGTAGGGGTAGTGCAAGCCACATATTCACATGGTATTAGACCTTGACGGCCGAGATGAGGGCATTGGTGAATGCAGCCAACTTCTGGCCACTCAGACACCTTTTTCTTAAGGGTATAGCTAGCGGCATACTAGTTCAAGCCCTTGCTAAAAGGTGGTGGGAAACTACCCATACTTTCCACATTGTTGAGAGGGAGATCACTGTGACTCCTCACGATTTCCACTGGATGACTGGTTTGAGATCCTATGGGCCCACCATAAACTTGGAGGGCGAGTCAGGCATTCAGCTGGGCATAGATTTACTAGGGCGTGCCTACCCTAGCGAGCGCATTCGCTACTTTGATCTGGAGAGGGTCTATAAGCCTCTTTCTCAGGCAACTCTAGATGATCGTGCCCGAATGGCTAGGGCACTTTTGTTGTATGTGGTAGGGACATATCTCTTTGCCAATAGAGGTCAGACAATGTCCTTGAGGTGGCTAGCTCTCTTCCGCAACTTTGAGCAAGCTTGGGAGGCAAACTAGGGCCATGCTTGCCTTGCCTACCTCTACTCGATTATGGACGCACTAAGCCAAAGGACTCTGCACTAGCTAGTAGGGCCTTGGAAGCTCCTTAAGGTTAGACTCTTTTCCTTTTCCCATGTAGTTCTACCAATTGTACTTCGTACTCTTGCAAAATGTATCTATTTCATATCTCTGAGATGTCATCTAGGTTTACCAACTGCATTTCATGCTCTTGCAAATTGTATCTTACTTCCTTGCAAATTTTCATCTTGCAAAATGTATATGTGTTCCTTTTTCTTGCAAACTATCATTTTACAAACTGTATCTTATTCTCTTTTTCTTACAGCATTGGGCCTTGTCATATGGCATCATCTCTCGTGGTGTGGATGTGAACTTAAAGGTCTTCCTTTCAATCTGGGCTTATCTCAACAGTCTTACCTCTGACTCAATGAGTAAAATTCCTTTCTCCCAGTTATCATTGCATGCTTCAAAGGTTTCTTTCTAATCATAAGTTTTCTTGTAGATTGTTTGGGGACCTTGGGCGAGTGTTCCTCTGGTTTACGACCCAGATCTAAAGGCGGTTACCATCGTCTCTTCTGAAACCTCTTTGCTCCTTGAGGGTGTTGGCATGAGGGTCTTATACCTTGCTAAGCAGGTTTCTTGCCAGTTGGTGGGTGTTGATACTCCTCAGGTGCCTATGGATCCTCTCACATTCATGTTTACCACACTTTCGATGTCTAATGCTAAGTACCAATTATGGAAGGGAGGTATTGTCTATGCTCAACGGCTCTTGGGTGACCTAGACTATCACCCCTAAACCAAACATTCATCTAACATGTCATTTAGCATACATGTCTAAAGGCAGAAACATCACAAGGCAGATTAAAATAAGCGTATTGTAAAGTTGTGATTTCCAACTAGCCTTTGTTGGCTTTAATTCCATACCAAATTTTATTGTAATTTCTTCAATCATTTCCCTATATTTATGTGGTTTTATTTGTAAGGGGTGAGTGTGAGAGATTGGCAAAGAATCAAATGTCAAAAGAAGATCAGGGTAGTTCATGACTAGCTCGCAAGAAAGCAACCTGCAAAAAGGCCACGTGTGAAGCACATGGCTAGAAGCTAAAGAGTCATTGCCAGCCTTTCATTTTGCGAGTACTTTGCAAGAAAGGCCATCTCACGAGGTACTCGCAAAACATTCTATTTGGCAAAAAGTTAAACTGCTTTACCAAATTCTTTACTCACACTATACATACCCTTATTACCCACGAATTGTAAGAAGTGCTTTTCAAAGAGAAAACCCTAGCAAATATACTTGAAAGTTAGAGATTATTATACCCACAATCATCTACACATTTCCTCTTGATTTTCCTCTACTCCTACCTCTCCATTGCTACATCCTTGAGAGATTCTTAGCCCAAACACTTACCACACCTAATCTGAGTGTTAAGTGAAGCTTTGGGGCTGTTGGGAAGCATTGGAAAGAACCATTTAGTGGTGGATGCAATCGGGCTGAATTACAGGATTCGGAAAGCTAGAAAAGACAAGACTTTGAGAAGTCTATTGGTAGAAGGAGCTTGGAGGGCTCAAGTACATGGGGTAGACTAGGCTTGGAGGGTCTTTTGTTATTCATATACTCCAACTATATTCTCTAGTGGATCAATTTAGACTTGGAGGGTCGTGGAAAGGTTTTTCGTCGAGTTTTTCGGTTTCCTCTTCGATAACACATCTTGGTGTTATTTTGTATTTGCATCTCTCTTCCCTACACTTTAAGCTTTCATATTTATTGTTCTTTGTGGTTGGATATGGCTTAAAGTAGTATTATCGGCATATTGCGCTTATTTACTCTTATTCCTCACTTTGATAAATTAGGGTAAAAGCAATCTAGCCGTAATTTTTAATTTAGGGTCTAAACAAGCTCTACTGTTTCAAACTAATTTGAGCTTTCACGTATCTTGGCATCCAAGCATCAAAGCTCATGCTATTCAATCAAACATATTAGGCAATTTCATGTTCAAACACAAGAATGCATGTTCATATGATCTATGCATGACTTACCTCACTTACCTCATTTCATGTTCAAACACTAGAATGCATGTTCATATTCATATACATGTTCATGACATTCAAAAAAATAAAACCCTAATCAACATTAAAAGGATAAAACTAAACAAAACAAGGCACGGCAGAAGAACAAATACTCAAACATATGAAAAAACAAGGTTAAACAAGGGCTACAAGAGTGAAAGAAAGAAGAGAAAAACAAAATAGAAGTGGATTAAGGACAAAACAGAAGTGGATTAGGGTTTCTGTGCACAATTGTGTGTGTGCATACATAGGCTATGCATGGCATCCCAATTGTATGTGTATGAAGCATGCGCACGCAAACACACCCAAAACCCTAACCCAAAAACTTAGACAAAAAACAAAGAAAACAAGAAATCTAACAACCTAGCATGCTTTTAACATAAACACAAAGTAAAACCTAAACTAAACAAACATATTAAAGTACTAAAACATATAAACAAACTGTAGAACAAAGGAAAAGTGAAGAGCCAAAGTTAGAACATTTACCTCAACATAAAGACTCAGTAGGGCTTGATTTTGACTGTTCCCCTCAATCAATCTATTCAATAACCAAATCAAAATAGGTTAGCAAACTTTAGAACTTGAAGATCAAGACCAGAATAGGTCCCAATTATAGACACTGCATTTTGTACCCCTTACAACTCGAGCCCCCATTCCCCAATGATGTTAAAATTCTAAAGCCCAAGATTAGTTTAAGGCCCGATCAAATTGAAATTGACTTGAAGAAAGTATTTTTGGAAATTATAACTCTTTTATGAACTAAATAAAGCTATTTTTGGAAAATAAAGGTCACAGAAAACCTGGGGCATGCGTACGCATACACACCTATGCGTACACATACATGCGCACGTATGCATTTCATGCTCTTTCAAATTGTATCTTACAACCCAGACCTGCGTATGCATGCGTACGCATACACGAGCATCTGTACGCATGCTAGGGTTCCAAAAACTATGAAAGGCAAGTTTTTATGCATTAAAGCTAAGGTTTGGAATGAATCCCACATCGTTTGGAAGCCATTCCAAACCCCTATTTTCTCACTATATAAAGCCATACATGGTAGCTTTTCAAAACACACGAAAATTCCTAAAGGAAAACACAAGATTCACTAGAAAAAGTGAATCAAAGTTGGAGTTTTTCACAAAACATCTTCAAGTCAATATTTTTCTAATTAAGACCTTTTCTAGCCTTGATCTTGAAGTTTTAAGATTACTAATCACTTTTGTATATGATTGTGAATAGATTTGACTAAGGGGAACAGTCAAAATCAAGCCAAGGAGCTTTGTGTTTTAAGGTATAAACCTTCTTGCCTTTTCTTCTTTTTCTTGCTTTAATCTTTATTTGTATCTTCTTCCTTTTTCTTGTTTATATTATAACATGTTTGTTTAGGTTTAGGTTTAGGTTTTCTCTATTTTATGTGTTAAAGCATATTAGGTTGCTATATTTAATAGTTTTATTTTTGCCCTGTTCTGTGTTCCTGTGTTTCAAGGTTAAGGATTAGGGTGAGTATGCGTACGCATGCTTTCTGCATTCGTACGCATAATTGAAGTATGCGTATGCATACAACTGGGCTGCGTACGTAGGCCCCATGCATGCTCATGCATACTCGTGCCCAGAAACCCTAATCTGAACCCTTCTGCTTTTGTTTTTGTATTTTATTTGTTTAATTTGCCTCTGTCCTTGTTTGGTCCCTTGTGTATATATCTATGTTTCTTTGTTTACTTGTTGATTTTTCTTTACATGTTAGATTAGGGTTTCTTTTCAATTAATTCTTTGATATGCCATGAACATGCACATGATATGACCATGCATTGATGCATAGGTGCAATGATGCAGTAAGGTAAGTGATGTAAGTCATGCATTCACATGAACATGCATTTACGTTGTGCTTTGATGATGAGTATGAACATGTTTGATGGAATGATCTGCCCTTGATGTCTAGATGGCCATGATGAGTTTTTTAAATCCACCATGTCTATGTTTCTACCACGATTTTTTTGCTGCCTTGGATGAGATAATATGATATGTATGATAGATGTACACTAGGCTTGAGATATGATATGCATGATAGATGTATGCTATGATTTTTGGGATGAAAATGCCATGTTGTATGCCTAGAAGTAAGGCAGTGTGTGTGTGAGTTTAGAATGCAATATTGAACATGCCTTTAAAAAGATTAAGACGTAAGACACAATGAGTGGAACCAGACCCGTGAGTCAGGTAGGTTTTGGGTGCCTAACACCTACCCATCCTTATACTTAAACTCTGAACCCATACTCTAGTAGTAAGATTAGTCTTCCAATTAAGGGCGCTATTAATATGGTTCTTATACCTAATCTAGGTGGCAACTCCATTCTTTTCTCGGCCCTGACCCACTCGGCCGAGGCGTACTCCCCCCCTCCCCAAATTGTGCCCACACCAATCAAGTAAAATTTGACTTGAGGATATTTTGTAAAAAACTCCCTCTTTGATTCACTATTTTCTAGTGAATCTTTCGTATTTTTCCTCCATTTCTATGTGTTTTGAAAAAGTGTCTTTTATGGCTTTTTATAGTGGTAAAATAGGGGTGTGGGGTGGCTTCCAGGCGATATGGGATTCGTTGTAAACCAATTTTACTGCAAAAAAAAAAAAAGCTTTCTTTTCATAGTTTCTGTATGCATGCTTGTGTATGTGTGCACATGCCATAAGCATGCATACGTATGGCTTAAACACATACGCATGTATGCATGCGCATACTTAGGGTTTCCTACAGCGTCTCTTTTCCAAAAATAATTTTATTCCTTCTGAAAATAAGTTATATTTTTCACAAATATTTCTTCAAGTCAATTTTCATCTGACTGGGCCCTAAACCAACCTTAGGCCTTAAAGTACTACCATCATTGAAGAATAAGGGCCCGAGTCGTAAGGGACAAAATGAGGTGTCTACAACCATTTAATCACCAAATTTATTCTCATGCAAAGATAACAAGGCAAAACATAAGTTTAAAGGGGTAGGAGTTATGTTTGGTTTTGGGGGCCCATGTACTTAACAAATTTAAGTCATGGACAAAGCATCACATTTTTTACACCTAAAGTAAAATTCCTACGAGTTTTTAATTTACCAAAAAAAAAAAAAAAATCTTTTAATAGGTTTTTTGTTAAAAGTTTATGGATTTTAGTTTTAGAAGTCCTTAAAAAGAAAAAAAGACTAAAGAAATAGGCTTTACGATTCCCTAAAAGGGGAAGAGTAAAAAGTCCCAAATTCATCATTTGACTCATTTTATTTTTATATCATATTTTAAATTTTGTGTTGGTTAATTAGATATAATGAAATATGAAGTTGTAAATACAATTTTGTGTGTGTGTGTGTGTGTGTAAATCCAATGCGTGATTTCGAAATGGTAAGTAATCTGAGTTTATTTTGAACAAGAACATAAACCCAATTAAAAAACAAAAATACATAAATTCATATTTGGGTTCATTTTGAACAAGAACACAAACCCTCAAAACAATTGTTAAAAAAGTAGTGAAATTTGAAGGGTGGAAAGTTGAAGCCGTTCCACCAATTTTTCTTTTCTTGAACTAAGTGATACAAACTTGGGTAAATTTTGTGCATGAAATATATCAATTAAAGTACTCCCATATTTACATGGTTAGCCTTAATTTTATGTTATTTCGTGACTAATTATGAATAATCAATGTTTTATAGGTTATGATGGCTTTACATGCCAATGAGCTTTATCTAAAGCATACGAATAGACTCTAAATCAAGTGGACTAAACCAAACTCCAAGTCAAAGACAACAAAATGTGATTAATCTTAATCAATTAAGGAAATAAGACAATTACAGGAGAAGAAAAACAAAATCAGATTTGGTTTAATTTTGAAATCAGAATTTTTCTGCACACTTCTCCGTACGTATTTTGATCTTAACTGGGGAGAAGAGAGCATTTTGGTGTCCTTTGAAAAAAATTGGAGAGGCCTATTTCGTGTGAGAATCTCAAACTTTAACTTAAAAATCTCCCATGGAAGGATTGGAAGATGCTACTCAAGTTCAATAAACTTGGCTCCAGAGAAAAATCATGGCCAAAAATAATACTTCCATCCAAAATTTATAGAATTTAAGCGCATGAGCTCGAGTTGATCTCATCATTAACCGGCCTTCACATACTATGAGATCTCACAATACGTAACCCTCACATGTATTTCGAAAAGATTATGAGCGAAAACGCTGAAAAGAAATTGATTACATAAGGCTTAAGCTATGACTTGAGTATTCAGATATAAACAAATTGTTCAAGAAGAATTACACTTTTTATTTTCCATCAAACACACACACAGAATTTTATTTCCAAATAACATTAAATATTAAAAAATTTAGTTAGTTGACAAGTGTTGAGGTTCAAAATTGGTCACAAACTAAGGCCCAAAGAATGTTGGGCTCATTTCACCAAAAAAAAAATAATAATAAATAAATAAACTAAGAAAAATAAGAAAAGAAAGGAAGGTTGGGCTTACACAATGAGGAAAAGAGAGAAGAAAGAAGAAAAAAGGGCAAGAGGCCTAAAGGATCGGGATCCAGAGACCCACGAAAGAACAAGAAGAAAAGGCCCAAACCAGGCAGAGCCAGCAAACGAAAGAAAGCCCAGTAAAGAAGGAGTGGGCCGAGGATCCCAGAAGTCTCCAGAATCCAGGGATCCTTGGACAAACGAAGTAAGATTGAAGCAAATTCAAAGAGGGATAAAAGACAAAAATTATACGGGTCTCATGCTCCAGACATGCAGTAGACCCAGGAGGTACGAAGCAACACGCAGGAGCCATGATTCCGACCATTGGGAGAAAAGGACAAGAAACAGTACAACTAAAAAAGCTGGAACACTGAGAAGAAAAAGCCAAATAGCTGAAGGCCGACCAACGGAGAAGGCTGGAAATAGAAAGCTAGCTAAAGGACTTTCGTTTGGTCAGACCAAAAGCAAGAAACTATGAGAGAAAAAGGAAACGACATAGCCCTGAGTAAAATTGGCACGGCACAAACTCTAAAGGGCAAAAAGGGGAAATCACCGGTACCCCGGAGCCCAATCTGCACTATAAAAGGAGGAAGGGGTCCATGCTGAAAGGGATCAGTATGGGGAGAGGGGTTCATGTTGGACTAGATCACTGAGACATTTTTCTAAAGTCTCATAAAATTAAAGAAAGAACTTTGTAAAACCAAGAGAAAACAGAGGAATCACTCCCAGTATCCCAGAGACAGCCACTATGGCACATGCTCAGATTCAGCAAGTTCAAACTTTGCAAGTCTTTGAAGCTTAAATAGCTATCAAAAGTCTGTAATTTTTGAACTTAGTTGAACCTTGTATCACGTCCTAGCGAGCATTGTAATAATAACTAAAGAAACTCAATAAAAATGCACCTCACTAATTCAAGGATCCTTAATCTTTGCTTACATTATATTTCACTTGTTGTGCATTCCTTTGCTGTTAAAATGTCATTCAATACAGATATCTTTGCTTGTTAGTAGTTTGTATTGTAGGAAACTTGTTTTGTGCACCACTCAGTTCTTAAACAGCCCTTTAGCTGCGGTGAACCGAGCCCAGTCCACCAGAAAACATTTATTTGGCCCAGGATCTTTGGGCCATTGTGCTGGAAAAAAAGATACTCTCACATTTTGGCGACTCCGCTGGGGACTGGGAAAAGAAAAGGGAAAAAGAAATCCTTTCGCAGAGCATGCCTCCAAGACCAAGGAACAACAAAGGTGCCAATATGCCACCCGCGGCCTCTGAACCTGTGGGAGAAAATGAAGTAGCCTCCAGATAAAGAGGCGAGGTGCCCCAGATAGAACAAGAGGTTGTGTTAGAACAGAGAAACACGAGGCAGGAGCTAGACCCCATGGTTCAGATGACTGCAATACTGAAAGATTTACAACAAGAAATTCGCCTTCTTAAAGAAGGCAAGACACAGGAAGTACGAGACAATGCCCCCCATGTGGGCAATCAAGATAGAACCCAGCCAGAGGAAGGGTCAGCAGTGGGAGGAGGAAACAACCCCCACTACCTAACACTGGCAGATGTCAGCGCCCTCCTAGACCAAGAAAGGGAAAAACTTTCAGGAATCCCCAAGCAATTTTCTCGGGATCCACCATTCCCACCAGAACTCCTTGGCAAGCCATACCCCAAGGGATATGAACCACCAAAGTTCCATCCTTTTGATGGAATGAATGGAAGCGCAGATGAACACGTGAGTAGGTTCGTCCATACTATGGGCCCCTACGCAGGAGACCAAAAGCTGTGCCTAAGAGAGTTTGCTAAGTCCCTAGTGGATAGAGCATACACTTGGTACACCACACTGAGACCTGGGTCCATTAAGACCTGGGACGAAATGATGGAGAGGTTTTGTGCAAAATATTACCCTGGTGAGGACAAGGTCACTTTCCAAAGCCTCCAGATGATACGGAGGCCTGGAGAGGACCCCGTCCAGTTCATCAAAAGATTCTAAGATGTGTCCCTAGATTGTTATGGAGACCATGAAGAAAAGGAGCTCATAGAGACTTGCATATCTAACATGTTTTTCGACTACAGACTCAACCTCGAAAATTTATGTATCATACAGTTCATTGACTTGTTGCAGAGAACAAGAAGGACAGCACAAACTATGAGGGCGAAGAGGGTGCCGACGTCCCAAGCCATGACATCATCGGTGGGAGAAAAAAGGAAGAGGCCTGATGGAAAAATGTTCGAGGAGCCACCAATGATCCCATGCACCATAGAAGAGTTAAACCATGTCTTGGACAAATGGATCGGGGACGGAGTGGTTAGACCATTCACTGTGTCCAGGCCACCAACCGAGGAAGAAAGGAAAAATCCTCTGTTTTGCAGAATTCATAATTACGTTAAGCACTCCACCAAGGATTGCTGGACCCTCTGCAGGCTCTTTCATAGAAAGTTAAGAGAAGGAACCCTGGAGCTCACCCAGAAAGAGCTAGAAGTACAAAGGAACCCCTGGCCCAACCACAAAGGAAAGGGGGTGGTAGCTGTGGTAATCCATGGGAACCCGGCAGAAGCAGAAGAGTCAGAAGGATCTTTCCACCCAAACACAGTCAGGACCCTCCAGAAGAATCCCAAGTTCAGATCACTATTCAACCAGCTGGGATTCGGACTAGAAGCAAGAAGGGTGGCCACGGAATCTCTCATGACTATAGCAACAGATTCAGGAATGGAATATTTTATAGCAGAACACATGCTAGTCGAGCTTTCCTGGAGACAACAATGCCATAACTTTCATTGATGAAGACATGGAGGTTGAGCATCCAGACCACCGTGGACCCCTTTATCTAATGGCCACCATAAACGGTGTCTAAATCAGAAGAGCACTGGTGGATACAGGGGCATCACTCAATCTCATAGCCCTGAGTACCTTGGAAGCCGTGGGCTTAGCTGGAAGAAGGATCCTAGGGGCTCCCATGGAGATAATTGGATTTGGAGGATCAGCAGAATCAACCGAAGGATATATACAGATGGCCCTAAGAGTGGGGCCAATAGTAGCCTTGACCAAATTCCATGTAATCAACTTAGATGTGTCCTACCATGTACTGCTGGGATGGCCATGGCTCCATAAGCACCGCCTTATACCATCCACCTACCATCAGTGTGTTAAGGGGAGATTAAACGGGAAGCCTGTAAGGATCCCTGCCAACCATAACACTTTCAGTCAAGGAGAAGTAAACTTTGTAGAAACAATGTTCTATGATGAGTTAGAACCTGACAATGAGAGCCCTATGCGAGGGACCCTAGGAACACCTATCTTGGAAAAAGAAGAAGGAGGAGGTACCCATGACTTAAAAGACCTCCTGAAAAGAAAAAGGCAGAAGAAGAAGCCCAGCACCTCAGGACCCCGGGAATGCATAATAGTGCGAGAACCCGAGGGAAGATTAATTTACCGTTTGTGAAGGTGCGCGAGGCCTGAGTGCATCGTGCAGGAGCCCAGACCACCAGAATGTATGATAGCTCAAGAGGAAGTCCTAGAGGAACCAGTTAGAGAGACACAAATACAGCCTGAGGAAGAGTTGGAAGAAATAAACTTGGGGGCTGAGCAAGGATCCTAGAAGCCTGTTTTCATCAGTAGCTAGCTGACAACACAAGAAAAGGAACCGCTGATAGCCTTACTCAAAGAATACATGGATGTGTTCGCATGGACCTACAATAAGATGCCTGGCCTGAATCCTGGGCTCGTGGCCCATGCTCTCAATGTGGACTCGGGAGTCAAACCAGTAGTCCAACCAGCTAGGGTCTTTCACACTGATATAGAAGTTCAGATAACCCAAGAGGTCAAGAAGCTACTAGCAGCAGGTTTTATCAGGCCTATTCAACACCCCAAATGGCTTTCTAACATAGTACCTGTGAAGAAGAAGAACGATCAAATTCGTTGCTGTGTGGACTTCCGCAATCTAAACAAGGCGTGTCCAAAAGATGAGTTTCCCCTGCCTAAAATTGATCTCCTTGTGGACTCAGCTGTGGGAAGCTCTATGTTCTCATTCATGGATGGGTATAGTGGGTACAACCAAATTTGTATGGCTACCAAGGATGCTGAGAAGACAGCATTCAGGACCCCAATTGAAAATTTTTATTACACTGTTATGCCTTTCGGCCACAAAAACGCAGGAGCCACGTACCAACAAACCATGACAGCCATCTTCCACGACATGATGCATAAAGAAATGGAAGACTATGTGGATGATATTGTGGTCAAGTCAAAAACCAGGACAGGGCACCTCCAGGTACTTGAGCAAGTTTTCAAAAGATGCAGAGAATACAAACTACGCATGAACCCCATGAAATGCGCCTTTGGAGTATCTGCAGGAAAGTTTGATAGGCCACAAATTAAATGACCCCTTGTGATTTAAACTAATTAATTAATTTAGCCAAGTTATTAATTAATCAATTTATCATGCAAACGCGTGGCAACACAAACAAATCACCAAAACTAAATATGCAGCGGAAAAATAAATAACTCGGTGATTTGTTCACGAATGGGAAAAACCTTAATGGCAAAAACCCCACCGGGTGATTTTCAGGTCACCACTTCCGAAACTCCACTATTATTAAATCAAGCGGTTACAAATAAGGAATCCCAAGTACCTTACCAACCTACAGTTGAACCCTTACCCCAATACTCAATTGGACTTGATCTGTAGTGACAGTTCCCCCTTTTTGATGCAAGGCTCCCAAGTACGTGACTAACCAGATGCGCAGATCCCAGTACGCGACTTCAAACACCAACTTTAGGAAGAGAGGTTGGCTGCAAAGTTCTTTAGATCATCCTATGCGATGAAGATCAGGAAGATGCTTGGTTACAAAACCCTATGGTGCAAAATACACAGCAACTTCTTCAGAGAAGATGAACTAGGTCAAGAACTTCGTCTTAGATCACAATTTGCTTGAACAAGGATTGCTCAATGCTTATGCAACTTGTGTCTATGTTGACGGCTCTTAAAACACTCCATTTATATGTTTAGGGTTTGAAGAAAAGAAGGCCCAAAAACACATTCACGGATCCCAAGAAAATCATATTGGAATTCTGACTTTTTAATTCTCGACAAATAACAGGTGTCGAGGTAGCTGTCGAGCAGGTGTCAAGCTTTAAAATCTGTGCACTTCAGCTTGTTTTTTCTTGGACAGACTTGATGACTTCAATACTTGATCTTGAAACCTTGTTTCTTGAAGTATTAAAAACACCTAGAACTACCCAATTACAAGTAGAGTGCGTTTTGTCAAAGGATTAGCCAATTTACATAAAGTATGACATATGTTCTTAACATGTGAACACATATGTCCTAACAATCTCCCCATTTGGCAATCCGTGACAAAACCACAACAAACAAATGAACATATGAGAGAAGTCATAAATCACTCAACTCATATTCACTTGTTGAATACAATAAAATCTATCCTAACACAAACTCTTGAAAAACTTTGCAAGAAGAGAGTTTATGACAAGTAGACTTTGACAACCTGTATTTCTGAAACACTTTAAACAAAACTCATCAAGGCATCTTGTGTGAAACAGAAATAATTAGATTGCATACAAGTATAAAGAAACATGTGTCTAAAGATAGAAAAGAAACAACACATGAAGAGATAGGTGAAAAAGAAACATACATCCACATATATAGAAAGATAAGTACAATGTATGTAAACTGGTCACAAAACCTCATATACAAGATCAATGTATTTAACAAGAATAGAAAAGAAAAGATACATCAAAACCTCACTACATCCCTCAAAAATATGAACACTCCTCTTATCAAAAATGTCCTATACTAACTCTCCCCCTAAGATGACTACTCTCATAGTCCAAAACTACTCCCCCTTTTTGTCACGAATGACAAAGGGTAGAGTGTCATGTAGACATCTCATCAGTAGAGCTAGCATCTCCATCATCATCATCCGAACATCATCGTCATCACCATCATCATCATCATCCTCAGCATCAGAATCTGAAGCGACCGGAGGAGGTGGTGGAGGAGAAGCCTCAGAAGCAAAACCACCCATGGTCGCCTGCCGTCGTGCAATACGACCAACACGAACGTTCACCTGATACAGCTCAGTGGTGAGTGTATCGCGCTGGAACTGCGCCATGATATCTCCAAGAGATACATCGCCTGAAGAAGGAAGAGGAGTCGATGTAGATGGAGCAAATCTGGATGGAGCCTAACGAGAGGGAGGAGTGGAATCCGGCTGTCGCGACCTAAACTGCGCCTCACTACATTTTACGGTAGCGGCATCTATGGCAGATATGTGTGTGAAGTGGTCGGACACAGGGAAACGGATGGAAAAATGGCGTAGTATCCTCGTGATAGCGGAAGGAAAGATGAGCTTATCACGGGACGCCGAATCTAAATGAACATCTATGATAGAGAAAATGAAGTGAGAAGGAAAATCTATCATAAGATGCTCAAGTAAAGATAGCAAGAAACGAGCACGAGGCTCTGTGATAGAGTTATAGTGAGAGAGAGGATGAAGTACAAAAGTCATCACCATGTTTAGGAACCTAGGACCTTTAGCAAAAGGTCTACATGATGTATACTGATGCTCACCCCACTCAGCAGGGCGCTCACAAAAAGCAGAAATGAGCTCATCCTTGGACACCGTCCTCAGTCGCTCACATGTAGGATAGTCAGGAAACTCTATCCTAGGGACTCTAAGCACATCCGCAACCAGCTGCGGCGTGACAGCAATGCGCGTACCTCGAACGCGAGTATGAAAAAGAGGTACTGAACGATCAATCCCATACATGTTGGAGTAAAACTCCTGAATCAGTACGAGAGGACAAGTGACCGGGACGTCACACAATGACTCCCATCCCCTACTGTGAATGACAGAGGGAAGGTCAGTGTCGGCGAAGTCCACCAAAATGACTTGGCGTTCCGAATGAACACCTCGTCTAGAAATGTTCTCAGTAAATGCCTTGTGGGCATCTCCATCACGGAACCGAAGGTTAAAAGGAGCAGTATCAGAAGAAGAGGAAGCTCCAGAACGCAGAGGGTTCCGAGCTGGAGTGGATTTACGTTTGGGTGCCATAGACACTACTAACGTAAAAGAATGAGAATGAGATAGAGAGGGAGACAATCAGAATAGTCCCAAACAGTTCAAATATGATAATATCTTGAACAAAAAGTACGTATGCATGGGAATGCATGATCATGTGACATGCAAACATAAAAAGCATCATGGGCTCAGCCCAATCCAAACCTAGCAGCACACATACAAGAAACACACATCTAAATGCATGAAAATATCATTCTAATGCACATGGAATGCAATGTATGACATTTTAAAATCATTTGAGTGAAAAACCAACCCAAAATTTCAAGAAAAACTCATCAATTTTGAAAAACCCCAAAATTTTCAAAAACTTCAAAACCTAAGTTTCAAAATCATGAAATGCATGAAGAATGAAGGATAAAAAGATCATACCAAGTGATTTGAAGCAAGGAAGGGCCGAAAATCACATTGGATGAAGGTTTTGAGTGAGAAAAATGGTTTTGGGAGATGAAAAGCCTCGAACAGATCAAAGAGAGATCGAGAAATGAGAAGAAAATCGCGACAGGAGCTTATATAGACACCTCAGTAAATCTCGACAGCTGAGGTGTCGAGAGGTATCGAGGATGCTGTCGAGGTAGGTGTCGAGGAAATGGCCTTCGACAGATGAAGGTGTCGAGATGGTGTCGAGGTACAAGACCAATTTCAAAGACTAGAAGCTCGATCGATCGACTAAGTGCCGAGGAGGTATCGAGCAGACAGAAACTTTCTCGATCGATCCACCAGGTGTCGAGGATGTGTCGAGGTTGCTATAAGAAAAAGGCTTAAAAGCTTGACAGATGATCAGGTATCGAGGAGGTGTTGAGGAGGTGTCGAGCCAGCAGTGAAAAGCAGTTTTTCGAGAAGTGAAAAACATAGACATGAATGCAATCAAGACAAACACCTCAACCATGATCCAATCAACATTAAAAAGCTCTCAAAAATTATCTCTCAATGAAAATTTAAGCACATGGATCTCCCAAAAACACACACACACACAAAACAAGTCTAACCAATTTTATATTTCAAAAATAAGTCATGACAGTTTAGTGAGCATACAAAAGCATATGTAAATCCTTTGTGATAGCCAAATCACATTGTACCTGCACATGTATCAAAAGTAGCAAAGAATATTGCGTGTTGTGTGTGAAAAACATCGCAAGATTGCATATGTGTATACATGTTATGACGATCTGAGATATGAGAAAATAACTTTAACTCACACACAATCATAACTGTTTGATGGGGACTATCACCTTTGAGGTACATCCTATAACTCCCACATCTCCTAGAATACACGCTTGCAACCATTTTAAAGCATTTTTAATCTTTTTGCTTTTTATTTCTTTGCATATTTTCTTTTTAAGCATATCATACATGGGCTTATGAGAAAGAAAAGAAATACCCATTGATATTTGACATTTCAATTTTGCTATGCTTAAGCACACAAATGTCATTGACATCACACTTTTGCTATGCTGAAGCATACAGATGTCATTAATGATCGGCGGGTAACAGTGGTGAGATGGTTATTTATGCCTTTCTCTTAGGATTTTCTAGTCCTACCCGTCAAAAAGAGTGATGTGAGTGTTAAGTTTAAAGAAATAACCTAATCTTACTCATTACAAACACGAACCACAAAGCTCACTTGCTTAGTTGTGCATAAAGATGCTCATCTAAGTTACAAGAGATACAAAGTTTAGAAAACTTTGTTTCATTGGCCATCCGAGGTACACAAGTACCAAAGTACACAAAACACGCACTGTTTTTGTATTTTTCAATTTTTCAAAAAAATTTTTTTTATTTTAATCAAAAACAAAAATAAGCAAAATTGAAAATAAACAAACAAAAACATGTTAAGCAAAGTATGAAAGAAACATGCATATGCATGAAGGCATGATAGAAGAGTGCAGATGCATGAAAACATGATTTCAAAAACAGATAAGAAATCAAGCAAAGAGAGTCCTACTTTAGATAGAAAGAATTAAAGCAGAGGACAAACAGAAAAGACAATTAAGTCTTAGAATCCTTTACCACCCACACAGCACGAGTCTTTGGTCGTGAAGATGAAAAAGCACGTGTCCTAGTATGATTACTAAAGGACATAGAGGAATTAGAATTCCCCTGAAATTGAGTTAAAAAGCTCAAAACTTTTAATAACTCACCAAGAATAGGTACAGAGCCTTTAGACAAAGGATGAGACCTATTTGACACTCATTTATGAGGAAACAACTTGAAACAATTAGGACGAGTGTGACCGGAAGCACCACAATGGTGACAAACATAAGTAGTTTTAGAATTACTCAGTTTCCTAGAAGGAGTTCTAACCTTGGAGGTTGACAGAGACCTTAACTTAGGACAATTTGGCCTAATATGACCAACAATATGACAATGATGACAAGTGGGGACAAATTCAGAATTTTTATTCTTCCTAGGAGGAGTTTTAGACATAGGTTTAGAAACTTCAGTGTTAACATCAGAATTTTTACCTTTGTCTATCCTAGCAATATTAGCCTTCAACTCTTCATTATTCCTTTTAAATGGGGGAATATAAAAATCTTTTTCTTTTGAGTTAGGCTCAACAACAAGTTTGGCACTAGTTAATTTTTCAACTTCAGTTTTAAATTCAACTAGTTGCTCTTCCAAACTTTTAATTTTGTCCACCTAAGATGAAATTTGATTTTTAAAATTTTCATTCAAATTATTGGCTTCATCCAATTTTGCAATCAAATCATCTTTTTCAAGCTTGACCTTTTTAAATTTAACTTTTAATTTTGTAGAACATTCAAAAGATTTCATAGAAAAATTATAAAGCTTGCAATAGGCATCTTGAATATCATCATCATCATTCAACATAAGATCATGCAAATCAAAACAATCAAGAATTTCCATGACAACAGGGGTCAATGGATCACACAACAAAGATTAAAACCTAATCAGAGTGTGCCTACTCTGATACCACTTGATAGGCCACAAATTGAATGACCCCTTATGATTTAAACTAATTAATTAATTTAGCCAAGTTATTAATTAATCAATTTATCATGCAAACGCGTGGCAGCACAAACAAATCACCAAAACTAAATATGCAGCGGAAAAATAAATAACTCGGCGATTTGTTCACGAATGGGGAAAACCCTAATGGCAAAAACCCCACCGGGTGATTTTCAGGTCACCACTCCCGAAACTCCATTATTATCAAATCAAGCGGTTACAAATAAGGAATCCCAAGTACCTTACCAACCTACAGTTGAACCCTTACCCCAATACTCAATTGGACTTGATCTGTAGTGACAGTTCCCCCTTTTTGATGCACGGCTCCCAAGTACGTGACTAACCAGATGCGTGGATCCCAGTATGCGACTTCAAACACCAACTTTAGGAAGAGAGGTTGGCTGCAAAGTTCTTCAGATCATCCTATGCGATAAAGATCAGGAAGATGCTTGGTCACAAAACCCTATGGTGCAAAATACACAGCAACTTCTTCAGAGAAGATGAACTAGGTCAAGAACTTCGTCTTAGATCACAATTTGCTTGAACAAGGATTGCTCAATGCTTATGCAACTTGTGTCTATGTTGACGGCTCTTAAAACACTCCATTTATATGTTTAGGGTTTAAAGAAAAGAAGGCCCAAAAACACATTCACGGATCCCAAGAAAATCAGATTGGAATTCTGACTTTTTAATTCTCGACAGATAGCAGGTGTCGAGGTAGCTGTCGAGCAGGTGTCAAGCTTTAAAATCTGTGCACTTCAGCTTGCTTTTTCTTGGATAGACTTGATGACTTCAATACTTGATCTTGAAACCTTGTTTCTTGAAGTATTAAAAACACCTAAAACTACCCAATTACAAGTAGAGTGTGTTTTGTCAAAGGATTAACCAATTTACATAAAGTATGACATATGTTCTTAACATGTGAACACATATGTCCTAACAAAGTTCCTCGGGTTCCTGGTACATCACAGAGGCATAAGTGTAGATCCAGCCAAAACTGCAGCCATTGCCACAATGAAAAGACCAACAGCAGTGAGGGAACTCAAAAGCTTCCTAGGAAGGGTCTCTTACATCAAAAGATTTATGCCAGGACTAGCTTCGATCACAGGTGGCTTATCCAAACTGTTGAAGAAAGGAATCGAGTTCACTTGGGGAATGGAGTAACAGGAAGCCTTCCAAAGGATTCAGTAGATTATGAATCACCTACCCACTCTCCAGGCACTAGTACGTGGGCCACCCCTGTTACTGTACTTAGCATCAAATGCCCAAGTAATAGGAGCCCTGCTGGCGCAAGAGGATGATGATGGGAACGAGCAACCTATTTACTGTGTAAGCAGAACACTCAAGGATGCCGAGACCAGGTATCCCAGAATAAAAAAAAAGCTTGCCTAGTGGTTATTTACGCATCCCAGAGGCTGAAGAGGTATTTCTCAGCTCACCAAATCCTTTTAGTGACTAAGTCACACCCCATAAAAGGACTCCTGCATCAGCCTATCCTAACAGGAAGAATAGCACAGTGGTTGGTCCTGCTTTCTCAATATGACATAGGCCTTAGGACCCCCAAGGCTGTCAAAAGTCAAGCCATAGTTGACCTTTTGGCACAGTTCCCAGGAAAGGAGGAAAGCTCACTAAGTGAAGAGATCCCGGGTGAGGTAGCGGTAGTAGAAATCCCAGGGAAAAAATGGACAATGAGATTCGATGTGTTAGCTACAACAACCTCGAATGGAGTGGGAGTTGTACTAAGCCGTGAGGATGGGGACACCATGCCCCTGTCTTTCAAGCTTGGATTCTCTTGTTCCAATAATGCAGCTGAATATGAGGCATACTTGACCGGGCTAACTATAGCACTTGGTATATGGGTAAAACACTTGAGAGTACTGGGAGATTCCAATCTTGTAGTTTCCTAGGTAAAAGGTGACTTCGCACTAAAGGAACAAAGTTTAGCAGCCTATAGGACTTGGGAACAAAGGCTGGAGCAGGAATTCCAGACCTTTAGCATAGAGTACACGCAGAGAAGTGAAAACAAGTTCGTAGATGCGCTTGCCACCTTAGGGTCCCAAGTACCATTCAAGAGAAAAGACACTCTGGTCAGAATAGGAAGGCAAGAGCATTCCATCTTAAAAATCCTCCAAAAGATAACCCCCGGAGAATCCAAACAGTGGTATTGGAGGAGCGAAGTGAAAGAAAAGATGAAAGAAACAGGATCTGGAGGGAGTGTCAAGGAGCTAAGGGACTACGCTCTAATAGAAGGAGAACTATACAGGAGACTACCCGGAGGGATCCTATCCAGATGTATCAATGAGAAGGAAGGGAAACTAAGGTTGGAAGAATTACATACCCAAGTCTGCGGGACCTCAGAAAAGATCAGCCTATATAGGAGAATACAGCGCATAGGGTATTACTGGCCAAATATGAACAAAGAAGCAGTAACTATACAGAAAAAATGTCAAGAATGCCAATCCTCGGCAGACAAGGAAGAAAGCTACGCTGTATTTATTACAGAAGATTGGAGGACTCCTTTTATGGAATACTTAGCCCAAGGGGTCCTACCGACTAACAGGGCACTGGCCCACCAACTCAGGAAACTCGCAATCAGATACTTCTTGCAAAATGGGATCTTATTCAGAAAAGGATACAGCGGGGATCCCCTAAGATGCCTGGGGCCGAAGGAAGCCAGGGAAGTAGTAAGGGAAGTCCATTCCGGTGATTGTGGAAGTCACCCAGGAAAAAGGAGGCTCTATAAACAATTACTACTGTTGGGGTATTACTGGCCAACAATGAAAAAGGACTCTGAGGAGCTAGTCAAAACCTGCCACACATGTCAAGTCCTCGGAGATGCAATCCATACTCACCCAAATATGCTACAGGATATGACAACCCCATGGCCTTTACACACTTGGGGGCTTAATCTCATAGGACCTATAAATCCCCCATCTAGTGGTTACATATGGATCTTGGCAGCTACTGAGTACTTTACAAAATGGATGAAGGCCATCCCCTTGAAAAAAGCCACTGGAGCAGCTGTAGCAAACTTCATTCGAGAGCACATCATTACAAGGTTCAGGATCCCCAGGAGGTTGATCAGTGACAATGGAACCCCAATCATAAATAAAGACATGAAGGGGTTGACCGAGGCTTACTACATCAAGCATGGAAGGTCCACGCCATACTACCAATAAGGAAATGGCCAGGCAGAGGCCACTAATAGGGTGATATTGAAGATCTTTAAGAAAATGAAGCAAGAGTATGGAGGAAAATGGAGTGACCATTTGGAAGATGTACTTTGGGCATGCAGGAGCTTTGTCAAGACAGCCACGGGATTCTCACCATTCTCCCTGGTCTATGAGACAGAAGCCATCAGCCCTGTAGAATTAATTGTTCCCACACCAAGAATGGTACTTGAAGAAGGCCAGGAGGACACCAAAGACACAAACAATGAAAGGAGGTTAGCAGACCTTGAAGGAGTAGAAGAAGAAAGAGAGCTAGTCAAGAGAAGAAGCCAGAGGTACCAGCAAAGAATGACTAGAGCATATGCACAAGCAGTACGCCCAAGAACCTTCACTAAAGGGCAGCTAGTACTAAGGACAGCAGAGCATGTGAGAAGGAACCTACCAGGACCCTCCAAATTTGCCCCAAAGTGGGAAGGACCCTACATCATTAGGGAGGCCCATGATAGCGGGTATTACTACCTTATAAAGGAAGATGGGACAATCCTGACAGAACCCATAAATGGGAAGTGGCTAAAATAATACTACGCATGAGGAGGGAGAGGTCTCAATACGCTGGAATCCCTTTTGCCAAACTCTCCAACCTGTTAAGTGTTTCTTTCTTTTTATATATTATCGTTTAAGTAATTTTGTTCAGGGACCCATGGTAGAAGGACATTCTATGATCCTTGCTATCTTTGCTAGATTTGCGATGTCCCTTGAATGATGTTTTCGTTTTTAAATTCAATGAAATTTCTCTTTATTTCTCAGCTATTAAGTCCTAAGTATTACAAAATCTTAACACAGACGAAATTAGGGGAGGATACCTGGGGAAATCTTTTCTATACATGACCCAGGACCACCCCATAGATAACTACAAACAGTTAAGTTTTAAATGCATGGTCTGGGATCTTAGGTATATACTGAGGATACCTAGCCCAGTACTTGGCATAAAAAAAAAAACTGCCAAGTTCATGAGCTGGGACAAAAATATATATATTGCCCAATGTACCCAGTTCAATACTTGCGCAACCAAGAAGAAAAGGGGGATACCTGGGAAACCTTTTGATGCAGGACCTAGGATCACCCCACAGATAACTACAAACAATTAAGTTTCAAGTACATGGTCTAGGATCTCAGACATATACTGAAGATACCTAATCCAGTACTTGATTAAAAAAAAAACCTGCCAAGTTCATGAGCTGGGACACAAAAAAATATATAGCCCAAAGTACCCAGTTCAATGCTTGTGCAATCAAAAAAAAAGGGGGGGGGGGTGAGTACCTGGTTGGAACTTGCAGCAAAACTTGTAGGAATCACAAACCAGGACTCAGTAAAAAAAAAAGGGAGAGAGACAAGAAAAGATTCACATGCCACTAAGAAAGATTAGAAGCAATCTGAAAAACATAAATACTTAGAAGCAATCCAGAAACACAAGTACATGGGAGCAGTCTCAAAACACAAATGCAGATCTAAAATAAAACCTAGAAGCAATGTCCAGACAAAGAGATAGCAAACTTATACAATCCCAAATTGTTCATACATATCCAAACCAGCTAAAAAAAAAAAGAAGAAAGCTAAGAAATAAGGCCAGCCAACAATGAGCCATCTGAGGAGAGAGCAGGGACAGCTGCAGAAGAAAGAATCCTCTGCCTTTTAGTCTTAAAATCTTGCAAAGTCTTGTGAGCATGAGCCAAAGCTTCCTCAGCAGCAGCAATCTCAGCATCAATGCTCTTAGAAGCTTGCCTCTGAAACAGCGCTTGGGCTAATGATCGCAGATAATCCAGTAAAAAAGACAGGTTGAATTTGGCTTCCAAGAGATCCTGAACCACTCCCCTCCTTTCCAAGAGCTTTTCCTCAGATAGAGAGTCTAGAGAAGAATCTCTCAAGGAGATTAGCACAGCGCACAACAGCTCCATCAGAATGTTCCCCAAAAATACTCCTCTTCTGAAACCAATGGTAAAATCCCCATGACTTTTAAGCAGCCCTTCTAGCAGGGGCAGGCCTTCCACGGGCACAAAGAATCGCAAAAAACTGCCATAAGAGGGACCGAAGCAACAAAAGTGACTGGCAGGGAGGCTGTTGAACTCCAAAAGATCAAAGCGAGCCAGAAAGGTAGGGAGCCTTGAAGCAGGATCTAAAACAACCGTCTCTGGAGTCTCCCCCATCATTGCATTACCGCATGAAGGAGCTGAGGAACCTTCGAGCCTCTGAACAGAACGAGGGCCAGCAACTTGAGCAGGTTCAACACCCTCCTCAGGAATCACAGGTTCAGGATTTTTGACACCAATGTTAACTCCTGCAAAAAAAAAAAAAAAAAAAAAAAAAAAGAGAGAAAGAGAGAAAAGGGGAGGGTCGGACTTAGCCTTTCTTTAAAAAAAAAAAGGAGAAAGATGAAGAACGAAGAGGGTAGAGGAGAAACCAGTATCAGCCTCTTGGGGCGGAGTCTCCTCCTTTTGCTCCTCTGACTTCTTGAAGGACTCTGAGAAAGAACACATGGCAAGTTGAAGAAATGGTGAGGAAGCCTCAACAAAATGACTAAAAGAAGGCAGGGATGCAAGGGGCTTCGCCATAACAAAAATGCAAGAGAAAGGAAGAAAGGGAGAGAGAATACAGTAAGGACAATCAGCACCCACCTTTAGAATCCCCCGATTCTAAAGAGGAAGCAGCACCAGAGACAGATCTCGCAGTAGCTTGGCCTGAAAAAAAAAAAAAAAAAAAAAAAAAAAAAAAAAAAAAAAAAAAAAAACTCAAAGGAAAGGAAGAAAGAAAAAAGATAAGGGGGATGCAAAATAAATAAAGTTAAGAACGCTATTATAAAGAAAAAAAAAAAAAAAAGAAGAAAAAGGCTTACATGTTTGCCTGGATGGTGATGCGCCTCCCAAAGTCTTTGTACTTAACCCAGTCAGAGGTAACACGGTTTTGGCAGGACTGGGAATCTGCTCAAATAGAGGACCTGGGGACTTAGGGAGCTTGGGAGGCTCAGGATCCTGAGCAACCTGAATATCCTGTACAGGTTGCCCAGTCTCCCCAGCTATGCCACCACTAGGAGCCTCCCCCGCCGTACTCTGAGATGCAGCTACAGCCATCTCCTCCTCCAAAGCCTCACCAACCACGGGGGGAGAAACTTCCATCTGAAGTGAAAGGACGAAGACAACATGAACAATAAAAGGACATGAGTAATGGAGTGCAGCGCTAAAAAAAAAAGGATAAAGGCAAATGACAGAAGCAACGGATAAAGAAAAAATCATACTACATCTTCACCAGATGATTGGCTTCTATCTCTCTTAAGATCCAACTTACACTTGGACTGCAAAAAAAAAAAATAAAAAAAAAAATAAAAAAAAAAAAAAAAAGAGAGAAAATAACCACCATCAGTTCAAAAAAAAAAAAAAAAAGGAAAGAGGCCTTGCCCTTCTCTCTCTCTCAGAATGGTCTCCAAGCCTCGGCTGTTTACTACAGGTACGTCCAGAGGGTCCCTGAGAACCATAGACTGAAGGATTCGCAGGAACTTGGGGGAAAGAAGACTCTACCTTGGTCTTCACCCGGCCCCTTGTGGCCAAAGGTTGCTCAACTTCTGTTTCCTCAGCAAGCACCAACTGCTTTTGAGATTTCCCAGTCTTTTTCTTCTTTGTCTTAGGGACAGTGCCTTTTGCGTTCTCTTTAACTGCAGCCTCTTTCAATTTCTCTTGTTTAATTGCTCTTCCTTTACTCATGCCCACGGGAGTAGCAACACTTATGGCCTCTACTGCCCCCCTCTTAATTGGTACGCCAGCAGAAGAACCAATTATAAGATCACATCCTAGCAAGTTTCTGGGAAATCCTGTGCATAAGTTACCCAACCTTCCCTAAAAGCGTGCCATTCTGCGAAACCAGTTTTGCTACTTACAGCAGCAGAAACAACACCAGCAGTAGGCAGAGACAGATGCTTGTTAGATGTTGGGGCAGAGGAAATGTCAGGGTTGGGGACTCTCCCAATCGTGTCAGAGCCAGCATAATCAATAAAGGACTTTTACACCCTTCTCCAATAGTCAGCATAACTACTGGAGGCAAAAACTCCTCTCTAGAAGTTGGGCACTACGAACTAAGGACTCCTTCGTGACCAATAAGAGAATGCCTGAAGTCTCATGAAAGGATCCAGAGAAGGAAGAGAGGGAACTATGTCGTTAAATACTGGAGGGATATCTTGATCAAAACCAAACTGCCGAAGTACTCGATGCGCCAAGTAATGGGTGTACCGTGGGCCATCCGAAGAAAGCACAGGAAGCCAAGAGGGATTAATACAGGCTAAGTAGGCTAAGCTACCTTCATCACCACAACGTAAATCGAAAGTATTCCCTGTAGAAGTTAGAAAAGGAGATAGCACAGAATCACAAACAAAACCGGAGCCAAACTCCCTGGGAGAACGCCAATGCAAATGGCCTGCTTGATCGAATAATTCAACCAAGTTAAGATTGCCACATTTCAGGCTCAGCCAACGGAAAATAATAGGGTGGCTATCAGTTGAACTGCCACAAAGCCCTTTAACCACATCAGGGGATCCCTGAAACTTATCTTTCACAAACTTTAAATTCCTACATCTTGCTAAAGTAACCGAAGAACGATCCCACATAAATACCTGAAGAATAACGCAATGAAGAGAAGAAGTAATAACATAACAAGAATCACCTTCGGCTTCATCTCCATGAAGCTGATCCAATTGAGAATAGACATGGCCCAAAAACATGGGGGCTAGTGGATATTGAGCGCCCTGAGCCAACTTAATCGCCAAAGGAAAAAGAGTAGACTTGATTCCATACCCAGGGAACTCGTTGAATAGAAACTTGCTGAGCCAGAATGCGAGGAACCCGGCTTGCCTAACTTCCTTATCCTTCTCGCGCGAAAGATTCATAACCCACCTACCCATCCTGGCCGGTTTCCCACCAGGAGAAGCAATGCGTCGACCAAAATGAGCAAATAACTTTTCTTCCACCTTGAGATCCTCATCAGAAAGATTAATATCAAAGGGGTTTTCATCCCCAAGCACCGGAAGAAGGAAATTGTTGACCACGTCCTCCAGGGTGACGGTCAGTTCACCAACAGAAAAAGAGAAAGTATGCAAAGCAGGACACCAACGGCGCACCAAATGCCTAAGGCCTTTGGCATCTCTGAAACCCTCAAGATTCCTGGAAATAGCCACTGCCTTCAGGACACCGGCGCGTTCCAAGCGGCTCACAAATTCCTCGTCAGAAAATTCATTATCCACCTAGATGGGCCAACCTTGGATCTTTCCAACAACAAAATCGAAAAAGATGGGGACCGCCTCTCGAAGCCCCCGCCTGATCTGGAGATCAAAAATCTCCCTAGGGTCTGGAACCTGTACAGAATTAACAAAACTCGCTTGGCCAAAGAATACCCAGGCATAAGTGGTTGGAGGGGTCTCGCCATAAGACACCTGAGGGAAGAATAAGCTAGGAGTGTACCAAGGGTCTTGTAAAGGAAAAGCAGGGCGACCTATTACAGATTCATTTTGTGCGGAACTAGAGGAATCCTCACCTTCAAAAGGACTAGGAGTACGCTCTTTTCTTTTTTGAGAGGAGGAAGAAGCCATTGAAGCAATAGGTATCTTGAAAGAAGAAAGCAGGTAGCAATGAGACTGATCGAAAGAAAAGAAGAAGAGACTAGGAAATAAAAGATTCAGGCAAAAGGAAAGGTAATGGGAAAAGGCTAGGATGAAGAAATAAAAAGGCAGTTAAAAAAGACAATATGTGGAAAGACGCGCCAGTTGCCAGGAATTAAATTTGAAGAGGGGAAAAATTATCAGCAGTTATTAATGGGAGTTATGGGAAACGTAAAATTAGGTGGTGGAAGTTCCTTTCCAAGACTCAACTGCCACGTCTCATGTGAAAGGGAACAGTTACAAAAAAAAAAAAAAAAAAAAAAAAAAAAAAAAAAAAAAAGGAAAAAAGAGAAGCGAAGGGGCCAGGATACCAAAGACCAAAAATTGAAGATCAGGATCTCTGAAGAAATATCGGAAGAAATCCTGCAGAAACTCACGCAGGGGCTGCAAGCAACCCATGAGCTCGGGGGGCTATATGTTAAGGTTCAAAATTGGTCACAAACTAAGGCCCAAAGAATGTTGGGCCCATTTCACAAAAAAAAAATAATAAATAAATAAACTAAGAAAAATAAGAAAAGAAAGGAAGGTTGGGCTTACACAATGAGGGAAAGAGAGAAGAAAGAAGAAAAAAGGGCAAGAGGCCTAAAGGATCGAGATCCAAAGACCCACGAAAGAACAAGAAGAAAAGGCCCAAACCAGGCAGAGCCAGCAAACGAAAGAAAGCCCAGTAAAGAAGGAGTGGGCCGAGGATCCTATAATTCTCCAGAATCCAGGGATCCTTGGACGAACGAAGTAAGATTGAAGCAAATTCAAAGAGGGATAAAAGACAAAAATCATGCGAGTCTCATGCTACAGACATGCAGTAGAGCCAGGAGGTACGAAGCAACACGCAGGAGCCATGATTCCGACCATTGGGAGAAAATGACAAGAAACAGTACAACTAAAAAAGCTGGAACACTGAGAAGAAAAAGCCAAATAGCTGAAGGCCGGCCAACGAAGAAGGCTAGAAATAGAAAACTAGCTAAAGGACTTTCGTTTGGTCGGACCAAAAGCAAGAAACTATAAGAGAAAAAGGAAACGACATAACCCTGAGTAAAACTGGCATGGCACAAACTCTAAAGGGCAAAAAGGGGAAATCACCGGTACCCCGGAGCCCAATCTGCACTATAAAAGGAGGAAGGGGTCCATGCTGAAAGGGATCGGTACGGGGAGAGGAGTTCATGTTGGACTAGATCACTGAGACATTTTTCTAAAGTCTCATAAAATTAAAGAAAGAACTCTGTAAAACCAAGAGAAAACAGAGGAATCACTCCCGGTATCCCAGAGACAGCCACTATGGCACATTCTCGGATTCAGCAAGTTCAAACTTTGCAAGTCTTTGAAGCTTAAATAGCTATCAAAAGTCTGTAATTTTTGAACTTAGTTGAACCTTGTATCACGTCCTAGCGAGCATTGTAATAATAACTAAAGAAACTCAATAAAAATGCACCTCACTAATTCAAGGATCCTTAATCTTTGCTTACGTTATATTTCACTTGTTGTGCATTCCTTTGCTGTTAAAATGTCATTCAATACGGATATCTTTGCTTGTTAGTTGTTTGTATTGTAGGAAGCTTGTTTTGTGCACCACTCGGTTCTTAAACAGCCCTTTAGCTGCGGTGAACCGAGCCCAATCCACCAGAAAACATTTATTTGGCCCAGGATCTTTGGGCCATTGTGCTGGAAAAAAAGGCACTCTCACAACAGGTTTCAAAACAATGTTGAAAACTAGCATTTCGAGTGTCTAAAACTCGAGTTCCAAGATAAAAATCAAGTTTTTAAGTCTCGATTTGTGGAGATCAAATATTGAAAATCGAGTTTTTGAGACTCGAGTTTGGAAATCGAGTTTTTAAGACTCGATTTTCACTTCGGTTTTTGCTTTTTGGATCTTGAGTCTTAGAGACTCAAGATGCTAGTTTTCAACTTTCTTTCTAATGCATCTTAACTTACTATATATTCCTTCCTCACTGTGCTATTCTGCACATTCCCCACCCCCCCCCCACCCCCACCCCCACCCACACACACACACACACACACACACACTCACTCTCGTTTAATATATTAATCGAAGTCAGTCAAACATAGAAAGTTGGACCTTAGTTCAGTGCTCTTGTACATTACACACACACTCACTCTCGTTTAATATATTAATCGAAGTCAGTCAAACATAGAAAGTTGGACCATAGTTCAGTGCTCTTGTACATTATATCTGTTGAAATTTAGACACATATTAAATATTTATGGTATGTCCATGTCTCAAGGGGTTTTTTTTTTTTTTTGATGGGAAATACTTCAACTTTATTAAAATAAGAAGACAAGTTACATTTTGTCATGCAAACAAGCATGGGCTATCAGTGGAGGAATTTCCTCTAGCCATGCAGCGTAATCCTCAACATATTTAGCGTGTTGAGCGAGCATATGGGCAGGGATATTTCCTTGCCGTTTTGTGTGAGTAAAACTCCACCGTCTAAAGTGTAAGACTTGGTCCATTATTCCAGCAAGCACAGTGACTACTGAAGCAGGGGGCGAGTTAAAACCTTGTAAGGCGTTGCACACTAGCAAGGAGTCACTTTCAAACACAGCCTCTCTGATGCCAACGTCTTTTGCAAAAGCAACACCAGCTTCGAAAGCTTTTGCTTCAGCCTCTATTGCTCCCAACGGCCATCTCCATTTCTTGCTTAATGCAGCGACCACTTCTCCGGTATCGTCCCTGATTAAAATCCCAGCTCCTGCTTGCTTTCTGTCCGAGAAAACCGCACCGTCAATATTCATTTTATAGTATCCTTGAGGTGGGGGTTGCCAAGATACCATGGTCTCGGCTTCAGCTTGGTGCTCTGTTTTTATTTCATTCGCAGACCGAAATTCTTCCACCAAATGCAAGGCATTCCGGATCACTGTTCTACCCGATTTTCCTTTTCCTCCCATCCGTAGATCATTTCTATTCTTCCAAATGCCCCAGCAGACAGAAACAAATTGCTTCACTTGCCCAGGCCGAAGGTGGTTACACTTCTGTAGATTCTCAATCACATCCAAGAAATTCCATTGCGGCAAAATTTCAAACGGCAAAGAGAATTTGCTGCTATTCCACACTTCTTTGGCATGTTCACAACTCCATAACATGTGACAGATAGTTTCCTCCCCTTGACCACAAAGCTCACATATTCCATCCGGTGTGATCTTCCTCTTCTCCAAGTTGGATTTCGTGGCTAATATACCCCGCCCAGCCTTCCATGCAAAATGTTTTATTTTTTGTGGGACTTTCAAGAACCATATTGACTTCCAAACTTTCCTCCTATTTGACTCATCTGAACAGTCAGCCATATTGGCTTGTGTCTTCTCTTCCACCGCTAGTGCGTAAGCACTCTTAACTGTAAACTTCGCACTCTTAGTTTCAGCCCATATCAGCCTGTCTTGAGTGTTGCTTGAACTCAGGGGGATACCCAAAATCGCATCTCTATCTTCGGGGAGAAACCACGAGTTGAGCTTGTCAACATCCCATTCACCTGTTGCTCTGTTTATGAGCTCACAAACCAGAGTATTAGTGGAATTTGGCTTCTCCTTTGTAATCAGTTTGTACGTGCACGGTCTGGGTATCCAGCTATCATTCCATACCCTTATCTTGTTACCATTTCCCACTTGCCATCGTGTGCCTCTCTGAACAATTCTTTGAGCCGCCATTAAGCTTCTCCACGCATATGATGGATTCCGGCCCAACGTTGCCTCCGTAAAGCTGCAATGTGGGAAATATTTTGCTTTGTAAACACGACTAAACAGAGAGTTGGAATTAGTTAGAAGCCGCCAGCCTTGTTTGGCTAGGAGAGCCAAATTAAAGCTTCTCAGGTCTCTAAAGCCAAGGCCACCCCTGTTTTTTGGCAAGCACATCGTGTCCCAGTTCAACCATGCCATTTTCTTCTCATTCCCAGTCTGTCCCCACCAGAATTTCCTGATTACACTAGTGAGCTCATCACATAGATTCTTGGGTAGCAGAAAGCAACTCATGGTATATGAAGGCACGGCTTGGGCTACTGATTTTATCAAGATTTCCTTCCCAGCAGGCGTTAATATTTTTTCCTTCCATCCTGAAACTTTGTTTGCCACTCTCTGTTTGAGTTGTGCAAAAGTGTTGTTCTTAGATCTCCCCACCAGTGATGGCAGACCCAGATAAGCTTCATGCGGTTTAATTACTTGTGCACCAAACATAGTTTTCACCCTCTCCTTTATTCCTCCATCAGTGTTCGGGCTGAAATACAGGGAAGTTTTGTGACAGTTTAACTGTTGGCCAGAAGATAATTCATAGACCTTAAGGATTCGTTGAATTTCCGTAGCTTCACTTACTGTTGCTCTTCCAAATATCAAGCTGTCATCGGCGAAGAATAGGTGGGATATTCTAGGCCCATTAGCTGAGGCAGCCACCCCTTTAATAGCATTTCTTTGGGCCGCACGGGTTAGCAAGGCAGACAAACCCTCCGCACACAGAAGGAAGAGATACGGCGATAGCGGGTCACCTTGTCTGAGCCCTCGAGTCGGTTGGATAGAACCATATGGTTGTCCATTGATCCGAACTGCATATTTCACCGAAGAAATACAACTCATCACAGTGCTAATCCATTTCTCATGGAAGCCAAGCTTCTTCATAATCTGTTTCAAACATTCCCATTCAACCCGATCGTACGCCTTGCTCATATCCAGCTTTATAGCCATGTTCCCACATTTTCCTTTCTTCTTTTTGCTAATATGGTTCATCATCTCATATGCCACCAAAACATTGTCTGTGATGAGACGTTCTGCCACAAAAGCACTTTGATTCTCCCCAATGATTCCCTGCAATACTAGTTTCATCCTGTTTGCCACAACTTTGGAAGCAATTTTGTAAGCCACATTACATAAAGAAATCGGCCTATAATCAGTTACTTTATCCGGGTGTTTGGTTTTTGGAATAAGCACAATGTGGGTGTCATGAAATTTTGGAGGTGACACATCATAGTTAAGAAAATCCAGTACAGTGCTAATGACAATAGATTTAACAGTGGGCCAAAAATGATGATAAAATAAGGGAGGCATACCATCTGGTCCAGGAGCCGTTAAGGGATGCATTTGCTTGAGTGCCTTCTCCACCTCCATAGCATGAAACTCTTGTGTAAGAGTGGAGTTCATTCTTTCAGTGACCTTGGGCTGGACTGCATCAATTAGTTCTTTCTCCACTGACCGCCTTGAAGAAGTGAATAACTCCTCAAAGTAACTCACAAAGGCTTGCCCAATTTGGCCCTCCTCCTCCAACCACCTGTTATTTTCATCCATAATTCTACTAATAGTATTCCGTTGGTACCGGTTTGAGGCCTTAGTGTGGAAGAAAGTGGTGTTCTTGTCTCCTGCCCTCAGCCAATTATTTCTACTCCTTTGCTGCCACATTTTCTCTTCAATGCCCAGCCATCTATTTAGTTCCATTTTTGTTGCATGGATTGCCTCCAAATCTGAACTAGTTGCCTGCATGTTTTCAAGCATTTGAAGCTTTCTTTGTAAGTCAGCAACTTGCTTTCCAACATGGCCAAAGGTGTTAGTGTTCCACGACCTCAAAGATACTTGACACTCCTCAAGACAAGCTTCAAAAGGCCATTGTGAGTGGCTGGTCCGTCCCCTTTCCCATGCCTCCTCCACCACATTATTACATCTCTCATCCTCAAGCCACATAGATTCAAAGCGAAACAATTTTGGCTGCCTCTTTTGTTTCCTTGGAAGGTTAGTTTCTTTGAGCACTAAAATACTATGATCTGACACTGAGTTGGACAAATGGTGCACCTTTACTAACGGGAAAGCCACTGCCCAGTTCGTAGACACCAAGGCTCTATCGAGTCTTTCTCGCACCCATCCCCGACTTCCCAACCGTCTACTCCACGTGTAGTCTGAACCCACATATCCCAAGTCTCTCAGTCTGCATTTATTAATCACCTCACGAAAGCATCTCATCTGCCCTTCTGGTCGAATTCCGCCACCACTCTTTTCCTTAGCATACATTAGTTCATTGAAGTCTCCCATACATACCCACGGTAAGTTACTCCGATGACTGAGACTCTCCAACAGTGCCCACGATTCTCCCCTCTTCATTGTCTCCGGATGGCCATAAAACCCGGTGAACCGCCATTGTTTTAACCCCTGTTCGTCATTCACTATAACATCAATATGCCTTGGGGAGTATGATAAAAGATCAACCTGCAAAGGTTTCTTCCACAAAAGAGCCAAACCTCCAGCCCGTCGAACACTTGGCACTACTAGTCCTTGCTGCCGTTCTATTTTCTGTTTTATTCCATTCATCTCCGCAACATCGAATTTAGTCTCCATGAGGAAGACTAAGGTGGGATCTTTCTCCAATACAACTTTTTGGAGTGCATTCACTGTTAGGGGGTTCCCAAGCCCCCTACAGTTCCAGCTAATGGCACTCATTGCGTCCGGCGAGGCTGCGCAGCAGCCTCCGCCGATCCCAAGTGTTGTGCTAAAAGTTTACCAAATTCCTGTATCTCACCCTCCACTTTCATCCGTTTCCCATTATCTTCTTTATCAACTAACTCAACCAGTGGTGATCTTGCACTTCTTTTTATTCCCATATCCTTCATCTCATATTCCATGGATAAAATACCGTCGTTGGTGTTGCTCTGTTTTTGAGTGTTCTCCCTGTCTGACTCCTTTTCCTTCCCATATGCCTCTCTGTTTTCCTTATTTTTCCTTTCAGTCCCACCCCTATTCTTCTTAACGGACTAACCTTTAGGTGGTTTTTTAGAAGATGGTCCCAAGCTAAAGCTTATCCCAGACTGCATCAAGCCCAAATCTTTATTTAATTCTTGTATGGGCTTTATAAAAGTGCTCTGAAGGCCATTTTTGACGGATTGGGCTTGGGTTATGACTTGTGGCCCACTTGCATGGAATCTTTCCTTCCTCCCCATAACAGCTCCCTCCAAATCTCGCACGTTACTCTCCTCTACAGCCGGTGTTTCCTAATTTGTTGCTGAGATCATGGCAGATACTTTGCCGTTTATAGCGTCATCAATATCCTGAAGCTCTTTTTCAAAATTCAAGCTACGCGGAAAATCCGGGATTGTGATATGTGAATGAGCTGGCATCGCAGTCACGTTTTCCACATCAGCCACTGAATTCGCCACCCCCACCGTCTCATCTGGTTGCTTGTCGCGGCCCCTCACCGGTACCGTACCTGAACCAGTACTAGCCCCATTATTAGCCTTTCTCTCCATGTTCAGCCTACCGCCTTCCCCGGAATCATTTCCTCCATTTTTCCCGGTCAACACCAGTTGTGGTTTCTGGTATTTATCCTGCGATGCGCGCAGCCATGGGCCATATTGTTTGTCTTCTGGCCGTAGTGTATCGTTGCTTCGCATCCACAGCAAGCAGTCTCGTTCATCATGGTCGATCTTTCCGCATAGATAGCAGAAAATCGGAAGTCTCTCATATCTAAAATCCACCCATTTCAGTCCATATTCGCCAAGCCGCACCTTACGACCTCGACAAAGAGGCATTGAGACATCGAGGCTGACCCTTATGCATAAGTAACTCCCCAAACAAAATCCTTTGTCGTTAGCATCAACCTTCTCCACCACCCCCAAGGTTGCCCCAATACTCATCCCCACTTCTTTAGTTTGACACATTGTGGGCAACCCGTGTATCTGGACCCAATACGGTGATCTATCGAACTTCACATCCTTTTCCGCCTCGCCGCGCACCAGCTTGTGAAGGAGCAATAAATATTTGTCAAAGGACCACGGACTAAGCAGCAGCACTCTCTCCATATCCTCCTTCGAATGAAAGAGGAACATTACCTTATTTTCACCTAAGTCACTTGCCTCAAAACTGTGTTCCGCTCTCCAAACTGATTTCAATACTCTAACCAATGACTCCATGTTAATCTTACGCTTAGTACAGAACTTCCCTATGAGAACAGGTCCATCTTCAGTCAATGGAGTTTTGATTGCTACTTCCGCCTCTTCTCTCATCGATAACTTCAATCTAGAACATCTGTCTGTGATCTCGTCCATAGTTTGTTAAGAAAGACTATTTCTACCGTTTGCACGGAGAGAAAATTTTGCCTTCCGGCAAACCTTATGCTAATACTAGCCCCTTTTTTCACCCCTAGGGTTTCCAGAGAAAACCTAGAGAGAAAACCTTTCCTACGAATGCAAAATCTCATATGTCTCAAGGGGTTTAATGCACAGGTACACAGGACCCAACCAAAAAGTTTTTATATTTTTGGATAATTCCCAGCCAGAAAGTTAACACAAAGAGAAACTCCAGTTATTATCTTTGACGTTATTTTGTTCATCTCCTTGCATTTCTTTATTCAAAGAATCAAACAAAGCCAAACAATCGAATAAACACGAGAGCAAAACAGCCAACAAATTAAGCCCACGTTTAATGGAAATGTTGTTAGTGCTGATGCTACTATTTTAGCGCATTTATCGCTTCTCTCCTAAGATTCAGCGACAAGCCGACAACAAACTTAGCAGATTGGTGTCCGACGGGACTCAAGTAGATAAACATATGACTTTCCTTACTTGCTTTTATTGTTATTTAGGTTTCTTGTTAGTTCTTTTAGGATTCCTATTTACCTTCTCAAAAAAAGATCCTATTTAAATTTAAATTTTGGATTTATTTTCTTTATTATTTGTTTATTAATATATTTGTTATGTTTCCTAATTCCTAGTTTGATTAGAAATCTTAATTTAATATAAATTTATATACCTAACCTATTGATGTCCCACCTAAACCTACCCATTTAACACCCCCTAATGGTAGGTGAGGTTCAATTATAAAGTTGTAAGTGAACTATGGAAGTTTAAAATTGTTTATTTAACTTTATTTCGAACACAAGTTAAGTTTGAACTCATTATCAAACTAAATTATATTTTTAAAATGAGATAGATTCAAGTTACATCTGGTGTAACTTCACAAGACTTACACATTTTCATGACTATTGATTTCTATTGGATCTAATGGTTAGAAATCTCTTAAATCCACCTCATCTTGCATAATTAATAGTAGCATTTTTTTTTCTCTCTCTCCCTATTTATTATATTTACAGTCATCTATAGGGCTATCCACGGGTCGGACCAGGTCGGTTTTCGACCCAACCCAAACTCGACCCGCCGGCGTCGGGTGGAGGGGCGGAGTAACCCGAAACCGACCACCGGAAAAATTGGTCGGTTCAGTTTTCTGTGATAGTTAGCATCGATCAGGTCGGATCGGTTGCCATAATTAAAAAAGGCATAGAAATCTGGAAAAAAAAAAAAAAAAAAAAAAAAAAAAAAAAAAAAAAAAAAAAAAAAAAGGTCACCGGAATCTGGAACTTTCGCCGAAAACTGGAAAATTCTCGCCAAAAACTGGATTTTTTCTGAAATTTGCATTTTTTTTTCACTAGAAATTGTTGGGTTTGGCCGGATCTGGCTAAATCCCACCAGATATAGCCAGATCTGGCTTGTTTTTGCAGGTTTGGCCGAATTTTTTTGTAGCTCCGGTCGGGTTCGAGTTGCTCTGGTTTTGGAGATGCGAACCTGCCACTCGACCCGCCGGTGTCGGTTTTTGAGAACGGAAACCCGCAGCCGACTGACTGGACCTTCAGTTCGGACCGAAATCGGGTTGTCGTCGGGCGGTTTGGCCGGGTTGTCGGGCGGCGGTCGGGTCTGGACAACCCTAGTCATCTAAACATTGAGAGAAAGAGGGAAAAAAACTGCAAATTCGATGCCACCCTCTTCAATGGTGAATACGGAGCCAGTTGCGATATTATGGCATGAATGAGAAGGAGCTCAAGGAGGCAGACCCAATCGCAGTGGCCTTAAAAGAAACTTTTATTCATTCTCTCTAAGATTAGTTTAAAGAGATCAAAGACTTCTTTGATTTAGGCATGGCTACGATTTTCCTCATTTTAACTTTCCAAAATTAATCATACTCTCGCCCTTTATTTACTGACTACTACAATTAAAACCATAGAAAGTGCATTTTGCGTGGAGGAGTATTTTGATAGATAAATTTATCCTTTTATATCTTTCACACTATTTTCTTTGATCACCATGGCCTTCCATATATCCTAAATTTGTTGTGCCATGTCCCATGTCCCATGTGTGGCTCTTATTTCTAAAACAATGCAACTCTAAAATCATCATAACAATTAACTTTGACCCAATTCTTACTGAGTTTCAATTCCCTGAATTTTGATCAAATTTTCATTTGGACAACTAGAACACCCCTATTTCATTGTTAAGTGACAGAGGACTCTAACCAGTAAAACAATTTAACAGATCGGTGTTAGACTTATATCTAAAACTAAACTATACTTCTAAATTTAACCAGCTAAATTTAATGTGTAGCTTTGGTGAGTTGAGTGGGTTAGTGGAGGAGGAGGTGAGCTCAAAGAGGCCTAGGCAGATGAGAGAGAGAAGATAAGAGAAGAAGAAGACGATTGGGAGAGAAAGTGGAGCTTAATGACTTTAAAATATATATATATATATATATATATATAAAGGCATTAATGACTTTTAATGCTTTGACATCACTTATTTTTAGAAAGTTAATAACATGACAATTAGTGTGTTATTTACCATTAGATCTAATAGAAATCAATAGTCAGAAAAAGGTGTAACTCTTATTAAGTTACACCAGGTGTAACTTGAACCCATCTCTTTTAAAATTGTTTCATTTTCTTGTTAAACAAGCTCGAGTTTCTTTAGGAACTACTTAATTGATTTTTTCTTTTCTCATATATAATAAACACTATAGCTAAATGTTTTAACCCTTTGTAAGTATGTGCTAAAAATTAATAACTGAATTATATTTAAAATTATATCATTTTATTTAATTAGATAGAATGAATTTCATTTATGAACTTATAAAAATTAGATTTACCAATTTTGTTTTTTTTTAATTTTATATATAATTTTACTATAAAACAGGCTATAAATATTATTAATAAATTACAAATAATAATTTGATGTGTTATTAACTTATTTAGAAACTTAAAAAAATCAAATCTCAAAGTTTAGAAAAGTATATTTAAACATTATTACATATCTTTATATATAAAAGCAACTATGCCGCTACAGTGCTTCGGCACTGTGCAGTCAGTGTGTTTGCACTGTGCAAGCACTGTAGCGGCAACAGTGAAATTTTGGTGAGGCACATTTTTTATTTATTTTCTTTATTTTCTTTTTTTTAATTTTGAACAGTAGCTACAATACCAATCAGCACTGTAGCTACAGTTTTTTTTTTTTTTTCAAGTCTTCCGTTTGTATTTTTTTTCCTTATATATATTGTTATATTGACACAACAAATTTCACAATACTTTCATAATTATTGAGGTATCAATTTCTTATAAATCAAAATAAAATAATAAAATATGAAACTGTGACCAACCACAACTAAAAATAAATGTTTTGTGAAAAGCGACAATGCCGTTGCAATATTTTAGCACCGTTCATTCAGTGTTTTTGCACTGTTTATCTACAGTGTCATTTTGGTGAGCCACTTGACCTTTCTTTTTCTTTTTTCTTTTTATAGTTTTAAACAGTAGCTACAGTTCCAAGCAGCACTGTAGCTACAGTTTTTTTTTTTTTTTCACTCTTCCGTTTGTACTTTTTTTTCCTTTTGTATATATTATTATACTGACACAACAAATTTCATAATATTTTCATAATTATTAAGATGTCAATTTCATTGCCGCTTTAGTATTTTAGCACTGTTCATTCAGTGTTTTTGCACTGTTCATCTACAGTGCCATTTTGGTGAGCCACTTTGTCCCTTTTTTTCAAGTTTTGAACAGTAGTTACAATACCAAGAGGCACTGTAGCTATAGGTTTTTTTTTTTTTTTTCAAGTCTTCCGTTTGTACTTTTGTTTTTCCTTTTATATATATTGTTATACTGACAGAACAAATTTCACAATATTTTCACAATTATTGAGATGTCAATTTTTTATAAATCTAAATAAAATAATAAAATATGAAACTGTGATCAACTACAAGTGAAAATAAATCTATATATATATATATATATAAGCGCGTATGCGCTAGATCACTGTAATTACAATGCTTTGGTTTATGAGCCACTTTTTTTTTCCCAATTTTTGAACAGTAACTACAGTGCCAAGTGGCACTGTAGCTACAATAACTACAATTTTTTTTTTTCGTTTTAAATATTTACGTAAGCTGGTATATATATTGTTATACTGACACAACAAATTTTACAATATTTTCACAATTATTGATGTGTCAATTTCTTACAAGTCGAAATAAAATAATAAAATATGAGATTGTGAACAATCACAACTAAAAATAAATGTTTTGAGAAAATGTTACAACACTTATTGTGCAGTGCTTTTGGTTTATTCAACTGGCACAATAGCTACAACGCCAAAAGTTTTTTTTTTTTTTTCCAGTAATTGATTGGTGTTTTTTTTTTCTTTTAAACATTTATGTATGCTAGTATATATTTTGTTATACTGACACAACAAATTTTACAACATTTTCACAATTATTGACGTGTCAATTTCTTACGAGTCGAAATAAAATAATAAAATATGAGACTGTGATTAGCCACAACTAAAAATAAATGTTTTGAGAAAATGTTACAATACTTATTGTGCAGTGCTTTTGGTTTATTCAACTGGCACGATAACTAAAGTGCCTAAAGTTTTTTTTTTTTTTTAGTAATCAGTTTGTGTTTTTTTTTTCTTTTAAATATTTATGTAAGTTGGTATATATATTCTTATACTGACACAACAAATTTCACAATATTTTCACAATTATTGATGTGTCAATTTCTTACAAGCCAAAATAAAATAATAAAATATGAGACTGTGACCAATCACAACTAAGAATAAATGTTTTGAGAAAATGTTGCAACACTTATTGTGTAGTGTTTTTGGTTTATTCAACTGGCACAATAGCTACAATGCCTAAAGTTTTTTTTTTTTTCTTCTTTTTCAGTAATCGGTTTGTGTTTTTTTTTCTTTTAAATATTTATGTAAGTTGGTATATATATTGTTATACTAACACAACAAATTTCACAATATTTTCACAATTATTGACGTGTCAATTTCTTACAAATCGAAATAAAATAATAAAATATGAGACTGTGACCAACCACAACTAAAAATAAATGTTTTGAGAAAATGTTACAACACTTATTGTTATCACAATATTTTCATAATTGTTAAGATCTCAGTTTCTTATAGATCAAATAAAAAAATACTAAGTCCACAACATTTTAACATTAATTTATACCGTGCCTAAAGTTTTTTTTTTTTTTTTCCAGTTATTGGTTTGTGTTTTTTTTTCTTTTAAATATTTGTGTAAACTGACATATCTATTAACTATATAAAAAGAGCCAAAGGTTCATCAATAGTATTTTTTTTGGTTTATTCAATTAGTGAGGTGCACTTTCTCTTTTCTTTTTTTTCTTTTTTTTTCCTTCAAGTATGCCAATTGGTTTGAGCTTTGTTTTTGTTTTTGTTTTTTTATGATTTTTATATGTTTACTTTGTACTTGCAATGCAAGTTTACATTGTAAATACACAAAAGTGGTTAATATTATACACATTTGCACAAAAAATGGTAAATATTGTACAAATTTTGTAAACGTGTACAAAATTTGCCAATTTTTTTGTGTCTACAATATAAATTTACACTATAATTAAGTACAATATATACATAGAGATATTATAAAAATGTTGTGATGCATGTGTCAATTCCTTATGGGTTAAAATAAAATAAAATAAAATAATAAAATATTATACCAAGATCTAGCACAACTAAAAATGTTGTGATATTTTGTTGTTATTACAATATATTCACAACTATTGAGGTGTAAGTTAAAGGTCAAAATAAAATAATAAAATATTAGACTGAGATCTGTCACGATCTTATACGATTGAGATTAACTTTTTATGACATAATTTTCAAAATTTTTAAAATTAATGTCTCTTTTGATTAATGTAAATTACTATGTATTTTAAAAATCAAATGATTTATATCTTTATTTTGTGATATAAATAAAATCTAAAATTAATCCTAATCACTACTTTTTTTTTCCCATGCCTAGCACGTGTTACCTTGACTAGTAAATATATAATATTATACTATATATACTTTAATTGAGCTTGATTGATAGTCGTGAGCTTGTTATGAGCACATTATTATATTAGAGTTCAGCTAGTTTAATAATCAAGTTTAAACTTAAATTTGAGTATGAACGAGAACTTCACAATTCTTTCCTGCTTATTCAGCAATAGTCGGGGGCCATACCAGGTCCCGCATTATAATAGCAACTTTGACTTAAAAATCATCCAGTGAAGGATCGGAATATGCTGCTCAAGTTCAATAAATCTTCGCACCAAAGAAAAATTAAGACCAGAAATATTATTTCCTTCAAAATTCATAGAATTTAAGCACATGAACTCGAGTTGATCACGTTATTAACCAGCCTTCACATATACTAGCCAGATGAGATCTCACACAATACGTAACCCTCATTTGTATTTCCAAAAGATTATGGCATGGGCTAGAAAAAAAATCGGTGAGTACTTAAGGCTTAAGCTATCACATGACTTGAGTATAATCAGTTTCTCTCCTTTTTTTTTTCTTCCATCAAATACACACACACACTCGTTTAATATTAATCAAAGTCAGTCATATATATAGAAAGTTAACACAAAGAAGAAACTCAGTTATTATCTTAAACGTTATTTTGTTCTTCTCCTTTTGTATTTCTTTTTTCAAAGAATCATACATAACCAAGAAAACGAATATAAACCAGGATGGAAGAAGGGGATTTTAGCTAGTTGCTACCAAGAGAGAGCTTGACAAGCATTATATACTTATTACAAAACAACAAATCGGAATCAAAATAGACATCTAAGTTCAATCCTAAACTCATATACTTAAGAGGACAGATAACACAAAAAGCAAGAGTGTCAAGTTTCATATATATAGATATCTAGGTTCATCTATAAGACTTGAGAATAGCTCCACAAAAAGTACATATAATAGCCTTCCAAGATTTCCAATAAAATGGAACATAACAAAACCGTGTCGACGTTATCATGTCAGCCACGCTTGCTCCACCGCCGCACCGCGAGCACGACCCCGCCACCGGCTTGGTGCTCCTTGTCTTCCTCTTTTGATCCACCAAAAAACAAAAGCAAACCATTGAGAGAAACTGATCAAAAAAATCAAACACAAATAAGAGCTAGCTTATAAGCTAGCTCAAGTTCTCCAAAATCTTTGGGGTTTTATGGCACTCGTAGATATTGTAGCTAAGCTGGCTAATCGTGGCATGGTTGGTACGTTTGGGTCCAAATAAATACAATAAAACATGTTAAAGTTCGAGCTTGTTGGTGTTGGGGTTTGATTATTATGGTATTCGACCGCTGGATGGGTGACAAGTGTCTAGATGAGTAGATTGATATTATTTTGGGGTGAATTAGTGAATTGATATTTTGCTCATGTAATTGTCGCGGGAAACCTGCTTGGAGGTCATGATCATGGCGTGGTTGACTGCCACGTGTGGGGTATTTAAATGAGGTAGATGTGGTTGGCTGAGTATGAGTAAAAAGCTCAGCTGAAATTTGTACCTTTACGTTTTATTGAAGCCGCGCAATCAATTGTCATATTGATTTGCATTAAGTAATTTACACCCAGAAGGTACTGGAAAAAGGTCTGATGCAATTTTGTTTCGATCAGATGTCCACTATTTCCCCTTAACTTTAAATATATATATATATATATATATAACAATATATAGAGTGTCATGTCTAAGGGTTTTTTTTTTTTTGCTGAATCATGTCTAAGGCATTAAGGCTGTCCAATCTAATTTCGGATTAAATCAAATCATCTGATTTGGAGTCATCAAACCAAGACCCACTCGATTTGACTATTGTGTTGATCCACGGTGGTTGCATATCAAGGAAATCAATTCTATTGGTTCGAGCGGTGGTTCTACACTTTCAAAAAATCAACTCTTGCCGACCTAGCGCTCGTTGTTGTAGAACGTCGCTATTAGCCTTATTGCCGCTCTTCACCCTTAAGATTTTATCAGATCTGATGAAAATTTCACCTGAGTTGACAAAGGGTCCGTTTGGATACAGCTTATTATTGTTGAAAGTTGCTGAAAACTGATTGTTGCTGAAAATACTGTAGCAAAATAATTTTTAAATGTGTGAATAGTACCGTGGGACCTATTTTTAATATTTTTTAATGTGTAAACAGTACATGAACAGTGTGTAAACAGTGCACGCACTGTTCATGCACAGTAATTTTTTGCCACAAAGTCAACAAAAGCTGGCAAAAAAAAAAAAAAAAAAAGAGAAAACGCACCGCAACTTACCTGGCTATCGATCCAAACCCACACAAGATTTTCGCCATAATCGGTAAGATCCTCATTGATCAAATGACATTTCTACCAAATCCAATAAAAATATCAAGATTTCAGTTACACATCATCGTTAACGAGAAGGAGGATGTGGCTTCAATTGATTTAAGGCGGAAATACCATTTTCGTCTCTATATTTTCACACGATTTTCACTTTGGTCCCTAACTTTTTTTTTCACCAATTTTAGTCTCTATTCTGGAAAACGCGTCTCGTTTTTGTCCCTACTGTTACATCAGAGACGGAAATTGCACAGCTGGCAAACGGAATAAATTAAAAATATTAAAATAATACCCACAAATGCCACGTCATTTTTTAAAAACAAAAAATTAATTTGTAAATTTTAACTAAATGAAAAAAAAGGAAAAAACTGAAATAAAAATAAAAACTAAGAAAATTCAAAAATAAAAACAGATCTCCCTTCAACCAAACACAAACCCAGCAACTAACATTTCTTCCATCTTCAGAAAACCCAAATCCAAGCTAAGGCTAAGAGGCCATCGCTGGCGAGAATGGCGACGGCTTCGCCGAATGCCTTGTGGTTGGTGGGTTTTCCACGGCGGAGATGAGCGTTGTCCATGCAAGGGAGATCGTCTTGGATGAGAGCGGCGGCACGGCGGCATCGACATCGACATCGGCGACTCCTTCGTGGCCAACTCCTCCGCCGCTACTGCTCCTCCAACTCAAACTCATTCTCCGTCGCTACCCCGAACTGTTGGGTCTCAAAAAATCCCACATTCTTCTTCCATTTCCGATTCTTTCCCTCTCAGTGGAGTCATGGTGTTTGCTGTTTTGGGAAATGGGTTTGATTGGCGGGGTCTGTTGGTCAGTGGTGGTGGCAGTGGTTTTGGGATCTGGGTTTGATTTTGGTAGTCGTGGCTCATGGGTAGTCATGGCTCTCCGTGAGTGAGGTGGTCGTGGCTCGTCGTGGGTCGCCGTGGGTGGGGTGGTCGTGGCTCGCCATGGGTGGTCTTGGCTCGCTGTGGGTCGGTTGGATTTGATGGGTTGGCTGGGTTGGATTCAATGGTGGCTGGGTTGGCTTCAATGGTTGTTAGGTTGGTTTAGCTGGTGGGTTTGTGGCTCGGATTCGATGGTGGGTTTGAGTTCTTAGGTTGTTGGGTATGGAGGTTTGGTAGTGAATTTTCTGGGCTTTGCGTGGGTATGAATTTTCTGGGTATAGAGGTTTGGTACTGAAGGGTATGGATCTTAGTGGTTTGCGTGGGTATGAATTTTCTGAATTTGTTCTTGTTCTCCTTCTGGGCTTTGAATTTTCTGGGGTTTTGAATTTTTTGGGGTTTTGAAAATGGATCTGTTGGTCGGTGGTGGTGGCGGTGGTTTTGGGATCTGGGTTTGATTATATGTTTATGGGTTTGTTGGAGATTGGTTTGTTTACTGGGTTTGTGGGTTTAATTTGCTGAAGATTTGGGTTTGAGTTCTTGGGTTGCTGGGTTTGATTTGGGAGTTCTTGATTTGCTAGGTTTGAGTTCTTGATTTGCTGGAAATTTGAGTTCTTGGTTTCTTCATTCTTTCTGTTAGCATTTAATTTAATTTTTTCTTCTTGATTTCATTTATGTCCTAGTGATTTGGGTTTGAGTTCTTGGCTGCTGGGTTTGTGATCTTGTGATGGGTTTGAGTTCTTGGTTGCTGGGATTGATTTGGGAAGAATATGAAGAACAAGTTGTAAAATGAAGAACAAAGTTATAAAATGAAGAACACTAAGAACATTAAGAAATTTTTTTTAATTAAAATTTTTAATTAAATTAAATTTATGGTTTTTTTTAATTTAATTTAATTTTTAGAATTTTCTGACATGGTTTTTAAAAAAAAATTAAAATGCTGACATGGCATTAAAAAAAAATCCAAATAATATTTTAATTGTTACATTAGCACCGCGTCAGCTTCCGTCTGCCACCTAGGACTTTGCTGTTAGAGCACTGACGGTAGGGACAAAAACGAGACGCGTTCTCCAGAATATGGACTAAAATCGGTGAAAAAAAAAGTTAGGGACCAAAGTGGGAATCGTGTAAAAATGTAGGGACGAAAATGGTATTTCCGCCTTAATTTAATTGTTGAAAATTCGAGGGTTCCATGGATCTAAAATAGCACTCGATAGAGTTGGGGTTAAGTGCAAGTTGGTAGATAATCTGACTTAGCTCGACCTATAGACACCCCTAATCATGTATATAAATATATATGTATTTTATATTTATAATATTTAATATAAACCATGAAATTGATCAATTTCAAATGAGGACGATCCTTATACTCTCTTTTTTTTTAATTATTATAACTTGTCTCAAATATTCTGTATTCAACTTTAAAATTTTCCCACACAGATGATTGGAGTTTTTTCTTAGTATTAACCAATGTCACACACAAAGTGTAGCACGTTATGAATTATTTTTTTAGAAATTATCTTATGGCTCATGTTTAATACTTTGTCTTTATTATAGTATTTGAGGAATCAACTTCAATTATATTACATGTCATTAGAAGGAAAAGAAATCTAAATTTTTAAAATTTATATAATTAAGAATATGAACAGATTGCTTGAGCAAATTGACAATAGAAAGAGAGGAAATACACATTGTTAAAATTAATATATTAAAAATATGAACTTATTTGTTTGAGTAAATTGAAAAATATTTAATTATTTCAACTAATTTAAGCGTACCTTTTATATAAATATTCTTGATTATATGTTATTAAATTTTCTTTTGACTTTTGCAGAGACTTTGTTTCAATTGTTTACAAAGAAACTAAATTTGAGTAAAAATGTCCTATTGCAAATCAAATGTTTCATAAATAATTAAATAGAAAAATAACCATAAAATTTCATTTTACATAAATAATTAATTCCCACCTATAAATAATAATACATAAAAATAAATGCATTTTCCATATTAATACTCTGTTTAATTAAATACACAAAATTAGACTACTTAAATATTGGAATAATTAAAAATCTAATCAACATGTTACTTTATTAGTGAACTCACAAATATTTAATTATTCCGACAAATTTAAGCACACACTTTTTTTTTTATTCTTGATTACATATATTATTATTTTTGCTTTTGTCTTTTGATGGTTTTTGTTTCAATTTTTGTGAAAGCAATTAAAAATGAAAAATAATTTCATATTCCAAAACTTTTTTTTTAAAATCATAAGTGTTTGAGATAAATAGTTAGCTTGCCTAAATTTTATATATAATAAAACAATATAAATTTCTTTTATATAAATAATTAGAGCAGGATTTACAAATAATTGATACATAAAAATAAATATATTTAACTCATTACACATGACAATTAATATCTTGGCATAAAATAAAACTTAGGAAAAATTCCTTACATGCAATACATTAAATTCTTCAATGTTGAATTAATGCTTTTAGAAAAAAAAAAAAAACAAAAAAACAAAAACAAAAAAACAAAAAACAAAACAAAACTATAGAGGTGTATATATATATATATATATATGGTTGACCTCCCCCCCTCCTCCCATTCCACCCCAAGAAAAGCAGAAAATCATTTTAATAAATTTCTTTTTGAACATCTTTTTCTTTTCTTTTTTTTTGTTAGGCAAAGATTTAAAGGGTATTCAATCCTGGCTTGTCTCACTAGTCAAAGGCAAATTTGTTAGCTGGCCAAAGGTTCCAAAGTGATATTATACGTTTATATACCCATCTCTCTTATAACAAGTGTGACCCACAAGTGTATGGGTCTCACGCGTATTGTGAGAGATTAATGTATCCATTCAAAACATGATATACATTCTTCGAAAGATTACTGGCTTTCAAAATGGCTCTTTTAATAGACTGGGCCTCGTCCCATAAATATCAAGACACGTTATCACATGTTATACAAGTCTGGTACACCAAACCTAATCTTTACCCTCCTTATTTAATCAATCCCTTAAGGCTCAAGGACTTATTGTTTTCGAATTTTTTCTATGAATACTTTTTGTCCCCTTTCATTGAATATTCTGGTAAGCAAATTCATAATTAAAAGTGATGTTTATCGGTAGAAGAATGGCAGGTTTTAATCGTTTTCATTCCCATTTTTATTTGAAAATAATGAACACTGCGTGCAAAATATATTTTGAGTGGATGGGCTTAATTGTTCACATTTTCTGAATAAACTGAGTTTATTGCTCTCTTGTGTTTGCACAAATTTTTAACTTCACCAATATAATGATAAAGTCAAGCTTTCGTTAAATGCATTACAAACAATATTTTGACAAACTGTTTTTTTCTTTTTTTCTTTTTTTGTTGACACCGTCTTTGTTTTATTCCAACTTGTGAACATTGAGGGAGATGTGGTGGTTAATTTTGACCGTGGAAATATTTTTATTGATAGAGATACTCTTTACGTGATTTAGCCAACTCAAAGCTCTACTTGTAGAATTGAGCGTCGGCAAGCAGTGACCATGTTGTTAGATAATGTGATTCTTTAGCTCATTGATTGCTTGTTGAGCTCTGTTGTGCAATTGCGAAGGAATCATTCCCATTTTTGCTATTCCGAGTGAGTTGCTGTAGTCTATGGGAGCAGAAGTTCCCAAACTTCTTTTGTGTAATAATATTATGATGTATTCAGTAAAAATCAAAAATCCAAAGAAGACAACAAGAAACCACTCAAACATATTTACACGCAAATATATGTTTTTACTACTATGCAAAAGTTTTCAAAGCTTCCATGACAAGTATGATGCATAACATGACTTGCATAGTTTTTTTTCAATGAATTAATTGCGGAAAACAATGGCTCAAATCTATCAAATTAACCCTCTATTAAATGACTTCTACCCTTACCTGTTTGATATAGAAATTAGCTAGGTCAAGACGTACACTTGCGTTTATGTGATTCATTTCTCTCTAATTTATCAAAAGTTACCATTAATATCATATAACTTGATATTCAATCTTAAATGAGTTGAAGATTTAAAAGATTTAAATAGTAATAATAACTAATGTGATATTCCCTTTAATAACAGTAGAAGAAAAAAATTTAAGGAAAAAAAATAGAAGAAGAAGAGAGTATAGTCTGTGAAAAGACCTATCTAGATTAGGGTTGTGCATTGGTCTACAATACAACATATATAATTTTCTTGCTCCCCCTTTTTCAAGTGAAACAAATTTGGTCCGTAATATATACCTTTTCGAAAATAACAAATTTAAATATACAATAAATTTCAAAATTGTTTAACTATTAACGTGTTAAAATTGATATACAATAGAAGTAATGATGGTGTTTGGTAGTAGTCAATTTCCGCCTATACTAAAAATTAATTGGTGATTTGCTCTAATGATAAAAAGCTATTATCATAAGTGAACGTCATAATTTGAAACTTTTTATCCAAAAAAAAATAACCACTTTAAAATATTGTGAAAAATGTTTCACAGATTATTGTGAAAAATGTTCCACATCAATCATTAAAATTTTCCACGTCAATCATTATTCAATCAGAGAGGGAAAAGTCCTAAGCGATTAAATGTGAGGGTGCAATTACGAAGTTTTATTTGAACTCTTCTTCCACTGGCTGATTCACACGTGGGCTGCTGCCTTATATAGATTGTCCATACTCAAATTCTATATTAATAATTGACATACTACAAATTTAATGTATGATAACTAGAGCTAAGAGTTGGATTCATTGAATTCAAATGTTCTATAACTTATATTACTAGGAAAAAAAATTAAACAAGAACAACGACATTAAAACATTAAAATATTACGAATCTTGTAACTCAATTGATATTTCTTTTAATATTTTCAACAGTAATATTTAAGGTTCAAATCATCGTCTCCCAACTATCAATTTATCAAAAAAAAAAAAAACATATATCACCACCGCGCACCCTTGGCACAATGATCACTCCACAAGTATAAGTGTTTGTATGGTGTGAGTGGTAAGGGTTGGAGTTCAAGTCTTCAGGGGTGAGCTTCACACAAATATACAATTAGATTATGCTAGAATAGAATTTCTATCTTGTATAATAATAAATAAATAAATAAATAACATATGTTAAATATTATTTTATGTGGGTTCTAGTTAACTCAACTAATAAAATTTTTGTTGTTGTCAAATAGTCGCCATAAGTTGAAATTATTTTTCAATATATATGATGATACATGAAAATCAGTAGGCTAAAATACTTCGAGCTACGGCAATGGCTATAAATCCTGAAAAGAAAAAAAAACTGTTAAAGGTGAACAGTGTGACCTGGCCAAAGACCCACCGACGATCAAGTCAATTTTCTCTCTAAGACACAAGGATAGAAAATAGCGAATGGTTAGAACTTACCTTAGGTGAATGAGATTTGCTCCTTTTATAGAGAGTTAGTAGTGGGTCTACTTGTTTGGATCCATTATCATCATAGATGATATAGGCAGTTAACGGAGAAAATGAGGTATATGGAGCGAAGTCTAAGGAGTCCCTTCCACTTAGTAAGAGCCATGTGTCGTGGTATGATGATGTGGAACTTTTGGAGAATTCTTCGTAGGATTTATCAAGTATAATTCAGTCGTCTATGCATATACATATACTCGTCCATATATCTAATCGTCCATGGAGGAATTCCAAACTGGATCATTTCATTGTTAAAGGACAAGCACTGTTCACTCATTTTGTCATTCTTAGATTGCTTTCTTTGGTCGTGGTCTGGTCATGGACAACATCCAAGGACGAGTTAACCTTAACTAATCCCCATCAGTTGCCCCCTTGTCCTTGTGTTGTCTATCATTATTGCTTTGATTTATGGCGATTTGATTTTGATTTGATGATTTTTTTTTTTTTTTAGGGACTTTTGCCCTTGATGTTGACATGCGGTGCAATCTTGAGGTTCGTTCATAATGTCGTTTTGTTGTTCGAGGGAAGCACCACGAGGCTTCGTTTGGTTGGTTACATCGTTTCAGTGACTAGGTCTGTCACCTATAAATAGTGGAATTCCTCTCCTACGCTCTCACATTTCCTATATTTTCTCCTCTGACCTTTGTCGTCCAACGCCTCGTCTAGGAGTTTTCGTCTTTAGTCATCCTCATTTAGTGACAGGTATCCTCTTTTTCCCGTCTTTATGTTTTTCTTTAGTTTTTCAAAATGTTTGAAATCATAATGTCTTCATCTAGCAATAGTGATGATAGGGAGATAGATGAGTACCATGATAGTAGCTTTAGTGGTAGTAGCACTAATAGTAGTAGTAACAGTAGTAGTGGAGGAAACACCACGGACGAGCAATACACATCCGGGGTTCCTGGAGTTCCTTCAGATGTTTTCCAAAAGGAGATGAGGACAAGGATGGCCTCTGGGTCACTTGCTGGTACATCCACCAGTGCCCCCTTGTCTGCTTCTTCAAGTGAAGAGGAGACTATGTATAGCTGTGCAGTAGGCATTCCTTATAAAACTAACAAGAAAAAACTTACTTCCCTTAGAAGTTGGTACTAGATCTCTGACGACCTTAATCCTCGATTGGCTGTCTATGGTGAATGGTGTAGTCATCCTTGTTTTGAGGTAGGTATCTATGAGGCTTGCCTTCTAGGAGGACTTAGGTTGCCTCTTAATGCTTTTGCCAGAGAAATACTCTATAGGTTAGGTTTAGGAATTAATCAACTTAATCCCAATGCATGGAGGCTTATCATCTCTATGCAAGTTTTTTGGAGGGAAGTATTTAATGGTAATCGTCCTCTCATTGTGGACGAGTTCTTATACTGTTACAAGCCCTCTGAAATTAGTCAATCCCTAGGTTTTTACCAATTCTCAACTAGGGGTTCCAACTATAGATTAGTGAAGTTCCTCTCCACGTCTGATAAGAAGTGGAAGACGGAGTTCTTCTTCGTCTTTGGGTTTTGGGCAGGAAACTCTGTTGAGGTAAGCAAGGATCCATTTCCTCCCTTCATTGGTGAGATGGGGGATCTTTGTCCAAAGGGTATGTTCCTTTTTCACTACTTATTTCATTTCTTTTGTTGTACTCGTCTAACCTTTTCTTTTCCTTTTTTCTTTTTTTTTTAACAGCTGTAAGATAATCATCCCTTAGCAAGCTTTACCTTAAGTGCGTCCAACAAGCTCATTTGTTTACTGACAAAACTTTCCACTCTTTGGTCACCTTGCGTTGTCTTGCCACTTGGAATTTAGGGCCTATACCAACTAAGGAAGTGCTAGACCACTAGCTTACTACGAGCAAACGTGAGTTTTTGCTTAGCATCTTTATTACTTGTTTCGTCCAAACTCTAACATTTTTCTTCTTTGTAGGAATGGTAACCATGAAAGAAAATAAGGTGAAGGGTTTGGCGGACGAGGAAACTATACAAGAAGGGACTCATTTCTTGTCCAGCTACAGGGGATAAAAGGAAGACTCTACCTAAGACGATAGACATGGGGAATCTTCCAAGTCGTCGAGGACATAAAAAGGCAAAGCATGGGTTGTCCAAATCCCGGGTCGTCAAACCTAGTTTGGTCGTCCATCTTGCTCCTACTAAGCAGTCGTCTGTACAAATCTTTTACTTAGACTTGTCTAATCCTCCTGAAACTACCCCGTCCAAACCTCCCAAAAGTGCTCTTGTGAATCTTCTTGAGAACAAAGATCTTGCCTGGGAAAGGTTCCAACAAGTTGTGACTGAAGAGGACGTTGTTGTGTGCTATGACATGTCTGTAAAGGAATTTGAACATTCCACAATTCATGATCTCTTCAAGGTATTTTCTTCATCTTGAATCATCCATAAATTGATATATTCGTCCACTTATCGTACATCCAATTCCCTTTATGCAGGCCATGTCAAAGTTTATGGCAGCATCCAGACAAGCTTACGAGTTGGACCACGAAAGAGTTAGACTAGAGGCAAAGATTCATTAAATGCAAACAGAGTCCAGTCGTCGAGCTTAAGTGAGGGTTAAGCTTGAGGAAGAGGTGAAGGAGATAAAGAACCTTATCGAAGAGCTTAAAGCAGACGCTGTTAAGAAGGACACTGGTTTTGATCATTTGCAAAAAAGAAGTGACAAGCTCTACATCCTTCTTGGAGAGGCCAAAGGAGCAGCTATCAAAGGGTTCGAGGCGTCTAGCGAGTACACTGACCTCTTGGACAAGAAGTATGCTACGGGATTTGAAGATTTCCATATGGACGCATTTGAGCTTTTTCCTGAGACAAACTTCAACCTTATTGAGCTCCGCATTGCTGCTAAGAGCTCTCTTCTCCAGACGAACTCTGAAGACATTAATGTTAAAGATAATACTTCTACCTAGCCTGCTAATGACGACCCAAAGTCTAGTGGTGATGCCCCCAGTGATTTATCCCCTTGAAATGATTTCCATTTTATCTATTTCCTTGCTTGTTGTTTTGCTTTCTTTTCTTTTTTTCTTTTTTTTTTTTTAGAAAGGGTCTATTGTTTTGGACCACTTTAAGTATATCCAAGTACATTTGGCTCATCCATGTTTAAGGGCAAGTCTTGATACAATTGCCTTTTTTAGGCTTAACTCTCTTAAGGGTTTTTGGACGATAGTCGTCCACCCATTTTATTTATGAATGTGTTTTTATCCATATTGTTATTGCCAAATTTAATTCCAAGTGTTTTTCTTCCATGTTCAGTACTTCATTTTGGAATATATGTATATTTTCCTCATCCTTAGACTTATTCTTAGAGCTTTGCTTGGTTATTCTTTTTATCCATAGCTTGGATTATGTAGTAAGCTGGACGTGTTGCCCATAAAAAGTGTCACATGCATGCTTTTCTTCGTCCTTAATTTTTTGAATGAGTGTACTGGGAGGTTTGTTCCTTCCCTTTGCATTGTCATTATTGCCTTAGGTTTTATGGCAATATGTCTTTTCCTCGTCTAAGGCTCATGTATCTTCGCATCTAGAGATTTTAAATATCTTTAATTTAATATGGATGTTAATTTCACAATAAACTTAAATTAGAGAATTCAAGCTACTTTATATACAATAACTATACATCGTCCATAAACATCAGAGAATTTAGTACGTAGCAGTCCAAAGACATCGTCCATACTTAGTCTTTTTTTAGGGAATTCAAATTACTTTATATACAAGGACTTTGTTCATGACATTGTTTATAGCACACGCTAGTAGATAGTGCTTTTTAGGAAATTCAAATGCTAGAAAACATAAGATATTGTTGAAAAACATAAGTACTAAAAGATAACATAGATAAACTACTAGAAATCACTAGCAATCTTTAGACTCGTCCATGCTAACCTTCCCGACAAGTCTTCTTTATTGGTAGTACTTCCTCAAGTGCTCCACATTCCACGGGTGCTCCAGCTTTCATCCATCCAAGTCTTCTAAGTAGTATGAACCTCCTCTTTTGGAACTAATGACTCTGTGTGGCCTTTCCCAGTTAGGCTCTAACTTTCCATGAGCAGGGCCCTTTATAGCCAGGGACACCCTCTTTAAGACGAGACCTCCAATGTTGAACTATCTTGGCTTCACCAGCGCATCATGATGCTTGGCCATCAAGTTTTTGTAACTAGCCACCCTCTGTTCCATATCCATCCTCACCTCGCCCATAAGGTCAAGGCTTAGACAAAGTTGTTTTTCATTCTCCTCGTTGTTGTAATGAGCCACCCTATAGCTAGTTAGACCAACCTCCGTGAGTATAACCACGTCACTTCCATATGCCAACTTAGAAGAAGTCTCTCTAGTTGGAGTCCTACTGTCGTCCTATACGCCCAAAGGACGCTGGGTAGTTCGTTCGGCCATATCTCTTTTGCCCCCTCAAGCTGAATTTTTTATGATCTTTAGCAAGGATCATTTTGCAACTTCAACTTGTCCATTAGCCTGTGGGTGGAAAGGTGAGGAATAATGATTCCTAATCCCCAATTGCTAACAAAAGTCTCTAAAGGGTGTATTGTCAAATTGGCTTCCATTTTCTAAGACGAGCACCATAGGAATTCTGAAACGGCAGATTACATTCTTCCAAATGAAGTTTCTGACATTTTTCTCAGTGATTCTTGCCACGAGCTCTGCTTCCACCCATTTAGTAAAGTAGTCAATCCCTACCACTAAGAACTTCATCTGTCTCGTCCCCATAGGAAAGGGACCAAGGATGTCGAGTCCCCATTGGGCAAAGGGCCAAGGGCCCACCATTGGAGTAAGTTACTCTGATGGTAGCCTAGGTATATTGTTGTACCTTTGACACTTATCACATGCTTTAATATAAACTTTAGCATCTGCTTGCATAGACGACCAGTAGTATCCTACACAGACCATCTTATAGATGAGAAACTTGGCTCCTAAATGATTTCCACAAGCCCTTTCATGGACATCTCTTAGGACATAAAGAGACTCATTTAGATTTAAACACCTCAGATAGGGCTGAGAGAAACCCTTTTTATACAGAACCCCATCCATAAGGACGAACTTTGCTGCCCTTACCCTTAGCTTTCTTACTTCTTCCTTATCCTCTATGAGGAGTCCGTCTTTAAGATAAGAGATGATTGGAGTGGTCCAGTAGGACACTCTGTCCATCTAATTCACTTCCAGCATGTCTATGCTCGGAATGTACTGGACTTTAACTTGATCACCCATTATCTCGTTCGCAAATGCAATCTTGACTAAAACGTCAGCTTCTTTATTTTCTTCCCTTGGTATTTTTTTTTTTTAACTTTTGCCAATTATTTCTTCATACATTCTTCTTTGGCTTCACATGTTCCATTTACCTGGCCTATCGCTAATTGAGAGTCTCCCTAGACAAGGACTGAGTCTGCTCCAAGTGATTTCGCTAGTTGCAAGCCCTGAAGTAGAGCTTCATATTCTGCTTCATTATTGGTTGTCTAGAACTATAGGCGGACTACATACTCCAAATGATCTCCTTTTAGTGAATGTAGAACTATCCCAATTCCTCCTGCATGCTGCTTGGATGAGCCATCTACACAGACAACCCACTACTTTGCCCCATGTTCCTCACTGTGTTACTCCCTGGAAGGAGTGAATTCAGCAATGAAATCTGTAAGGACTTAAGCTTTTATTGCGTCTCTTGGTTTGTACTGCACATCAAACTCACTAAATTCCACTGCCCACTGGATCAGTTGTCCGGTAGCCTCTAGCATGTTCATGGCCTTCTTTAATGGTTGATCTGTTAGGACATTGATTATATGAGCTTGAAAATAAGGCCTAAGCTTTCTTGCTGCTGTCACCAAGGAAAATGTGAGCTTTTCCATGGGTGGGTATTGTCCTTCAGCTCCTCTTAAAACTTTGCTGGTGTAGTAGATAGTCTTTTGTATTTTTCCTTCCTAAACCCTCATAGAGAAAAATACCCAAAACCATTGTTACATAATTCAAGTCTAAATAAAAAATAAAAATAAAAAAACCATAACCCAATTACTTATGGTATGATATTCTGATCAATAAAATAAACTCCATGCTTTAGGCAGCATTGATCACCATTTCTTTGATTTGCTCTCTTAAATTTTCAATTCCAACCTCTTGAGAGTGATGAAACTAGCATAGAGGTCAAAGATCAAACATGGAGATTCTAGAATTGGAGTCTAGTTTTGATGTAGGACCTAATTGGCACCATTCAGAAGCTCTTTTTCATCATTGATGAGTCTTAGTAAGATGCATAATTTGACAAATTCAAGATTTACTAAAATGAGAATTAATTGGCTGTACCAAGCCCATGAGTCTTCTTTTTAATTTTCAAGTCATTTTTCCTTTAATAGTTCTTCTATCTTAAGGCCTTAGATAACCAGCCAAATTCATATAGAGATTGAGAGTTTAAGAAAACTCTAACAGCTTTTCTTATAGCTTTGTGGGAGTGATTGCAGATTGAGAGTTTAAGAAAACAGATGAACATTTTTGACATCTTTTAATGAAAAATTAAACGGAAAAAGGAATGATGGAAAAGATTCTTTGTGATAATTGAACTATCATAACATTTTAAATTGTTACTTTTCTTTCACCTTTAGTTTAATTTAATGACTTTATTGCCTCCAAGCCATTTGCTGAAGAGTTAACTTCTGCCGGGTCTTGTTTTGAAGGTTATGTTGAAAGTACTAGTGGTGGTTCGTTTTGAAGGCACAAACATGATCTAAAAAGAGCACGATCTCACTCTTTTATTCAACTTGTAAGTCCAAGGCATTTACCAGACACTATGTGAAAGAAAAAAAGTTTTTATTTTTATTTTTTATAGAAGAAGAAACTAAACTCAAAGTCTGACACTTCAACTTTGGGGAGTGTCAAAGTTCACATCTTTCCTAGTTGTGTTAAATTCAGGTACTTTTGATGATCTCTCTTCATTTTACCTTCTGAGTATTCCTTAATTTTGGTAAACAAGTTGTGGGTATCTTTGAAAATTAGCAACTATTTCATGGTTCAGTTGTGGGTATCTGTGTCTTAGAGTTTCATGGGTTTTGAATGATTTTTGGAGTTTTTGTGTGTTTTGGGTGTAACCGATTAGTGAATTGTAAAAAGGGTCTTAATTTAATTTGAGTTATGGAGTACTTTTTCAAAGGAGACTAGTTTGGAAATACTAAGAAAATTGGATATGGAATTTAGCGGTTACTTTTCTTTTCTTTTTCTTCTTTGTCTTGTTCCTTGTTGGCTCTTGTTTTGTGTTTTGTTCATTGCAACAAGTTTCAACTTGGTTGCATATCTTCATGAGGAATTCATTATCATTTGATTAGTATTTGAGTGAATAGATTGGAGCTTTTATTATGTATATGATATTGAACTTAGGAATTATTTTCCCTTATTAGTAGTTATTGATTGAGCAGTTGTTATGCTTATATGAGTATTTGTGATTGAAAATTTTTTATGTGCATAGGATTGTACTTTGTTATTTCCCAACAAGTACCCATGTAAAATTAAAAAAAATAAAAAAAAAAAAGTAAAATATTATTAGCGACGACAGAATTCAGAATGTAAGTTTTAAAGAAAAAAAAAAGTAAAATATTATTAGCGACAATAATGTCATGGCTAATATTTCATCATATCATTAGTGACGACAAACAATATCATCGCTAATATGCTGTTTTTAGTGATGACATGTTTGTGGTCACTTATATATCATTATCTGTGACGACAGCAAGTGTTGTCGCTAGTAATGACATATTAGTGACAACAAAAATGTCGTCATTAATAATAATCTACTAGCAATGACAAAAAAATTCGTCACTACTAAGCGATGACAAAAAAATTTCGTCACTATTAATGAGCTAGTAGCGACGACATTTCATCTTGGGGTGTCGAGTTATTTATGACAACAATTGTCACTATTAGCGACGACTTTGTTGTCATTAATAGAATTGTATTTGCGACGACATTAATATCGTCACTAAAAAACTTTTTTGTTACCATTTTCGTTTAACGAAAGTTAGCAACGACATTTTTTGTCGCCAATATAATTAGCGACATATTTAAAGCATTAGCAACGACTATATGCCATCACTAAAGACCAAATTTCTTGTAGTTTAGAGATGGACCTTGGAGAAATACTGTGGCAGGACAAAAAGAGAAATATAAAAATTAAAAAAAAAATTCGAATAAATCACAAAAAGAGAGAAATAGAGAATTGTGTATTTTAAGTGCAAAGGAAGGGTTTAAGGGTTTTTATTACTATTTAAAATTCCAAGAGTAGAGTTTGTTATGGACTGAAATTACCAAAAGTAGGAGAGTTCTAATTATGATATATTAATAAATATATATCAAATAGTAACTACCAATGATTCTTTCTTTCAGATTATAACAATTACCATGCAATATATATCATCAAAAAGAATTAAAGAAAGAATAGGTTCCATTCAAGTCAAAAGAATTAAAGAAAACTTGAAAGAAACATGTTTCAAGAAGATACCTGCAAGCCACTCAGGGCTGTGGTTATAGAGTTCAACATCCTCAATCTAATTCCAAGGTAGGGGTTTATTCAAGCACTTCTTGACCAAATAAAAAATGATGAGCTCAAAGTCAGTGGAGCTGAACTTATAGCCAGGTGGGGGATCTTCATTATCAAAGTTGTGGTACTGTTTCTCTGGTTCTTCATCAAACTCAAGAAGCAATTTATTAAGTATTCTCTCTAAACCCAACTCATCCACCTCTTCAGATTGTTGGTTAGGTTCTTCCTCTTGCTCTTCTTCATAAGATCAGGTTCAGGAGGATCAATAACCACACTTGGTGGTGATGAATATGGACTTGTGTTGCTTCATGGTATGTTCAAGGCTTGTAGTGATTGTGTTGTAAGGTTTATATGGGAATTCATGACTTGGTTTGTGTTACCAGGAACCATGAGACTCGGCTTGTTGTTTTGCTGATTATGATTAGCCATCATAATCAGCTTATATTGCTAATGATTATGATTAGACTCCATACTCAACTCCTTTTATACTTGACTTTGTAAAGAAGTCCACTCTGTTTCAAACTTTATTTTCAAGTATCTTTGTGAGCATAGGACACCACCTCTGAAGTTATTGGGTAAATACTAAACTCATAATCCTTAGATATATCTAATACAATTAGATCATGTCTTATGGAAAATAAATAATTAAAATAATTCTGATGTTTTATAGAGATAAATATAGTTTTGTTTAAAAATAATTATAATGATGTAGCAAGCTCTGCAGAGGTCAACAAAAAGTCAAAAGTTTCGATTATATATATATATATATATATGAATAATACTAGAAATACAAATTATTTTACAAAAAAATTTACAAACTGCTGATGTAGTGAGTGATTATTGGTAAATGAAAATGTGATGTTAATTGTAGGCCTAGATGAAAACCAATAAGAAGTTAACCATATCTACATTTTGTAAAAATGCTATAAAATAGTTTGTATCTATAATATATAGAGATGAGAGGAACTATGTGATTGTGTTCAAGAAAGTGAAAATAGAAGTTATCAAGCATTTATTGTTATTGAAAAAAAAAAAATTTCCAAGCACGTATTGACAAAAACAAATTCATTAAAATTATAACACAATTAGGCCCATAAGCTGGTCCTTGGTATTGGGCCATTATTCTTCAAGTTAAAAATGTAACCTTCAGGCTAGTAGGCTTCACCTTAGCCCAACACCTCCTAATACAGGGAATATTTCTGACAACAATAAATTTCTCTCTTTTTATTTGGGATTTAGATCAAGTGCAATAGCTATTGCACCATGAAATTCCTTTTTAATGGTTATGATCAAAAGTTAGAACAGTTACTTTTAATATCAGCCATTGGATCAAAGAGATTTAAAAAGTTAAAAAAATTAAAATTAAAATTTAGTGTCTGTTTGACTAGCTTATTTTTGTCAACTTATTTTACTATTTAGTTTATTTTTGCTACTATTTATGGGTCTCACTGCACTTTTTGGTACTACTCATAGGTCTCACTATACTATTTCAACTAATATTTACCTTTATCTACAGTATTTTCATCAAAAAGTTTTCAGTTTCAACAAAATAAGTGAATCCCAAACAAACCCTTAGAAGAGATAAAAGATGAAAAAGTTGAAAATTTTTGTGCATGATTTAGTGGTATTGCATGGTGCAATAGCACCGAATCCAAATCCTTTTATTTGGACCGGATAAGTGCTCACGGATCATAAATCACAATGTAGATCTCGTGTCATCTAGTGGATCCATAAAGTTGATAAAAATGCTAATGTGTTGATTCTCAAAAAAAAATATTTAAAAAAGGAAAAAGTGTTAATGTGTCACTTGCTCATTGTGGTGAAGGTGTGTTTTCAGTTTTGGTTTGCTGTGTGGGTGTGGTGTAAAGTTTTTTGTCCGGTTGAGTTAAGCAAGCCTCTAGTTTAAGTGTCTAACCCCAGTTAAGTGTGTGTTAATATTTTAAATGACGTGTCACGTTTTTGACCATTGATACTCTCCATTCTAAATCCTCACCGTGTACTGAAGCCTCTCCATTTCAAAGGAAAATGGAGAGGATCCGGATCCGTAAAATTTCGTCATATCATATCACATGCAAGTACAATCATAATAAATGTATATTACGCCTACTATAATTCTTTCTTATTGAATTAAAATTTTAAAGATTTTACCATAGGATTATATTTTCTCATTCTTAATAATATACACACTTACTTTCATGTTAATTAGATATCGTGTACTGTTTGATCCATAAATTCATACTTTATGTATAATTCTAAAATATAAAAAACTAAAAATCTAAATAACTTATAGATATTTTTGAATTATATGTTCTCATTATTCTTAATATGCACACTAAATCTTGTGTTAATTTGAATGTCATGTACTAGTTGATCCATAAACTCATGCTTTATATATAAAATTTAATTATTTAGTGTATTAAAAGGGGCAATTAAGGTGCCAATGAGCTCAAACGATTTAAAGCAAGGTGCAACATGCAAATTTCATATCACTATTTATTTTTTAATTACAAAATAGTTTCTAGAAGAAAACTAAAAATATTAAAGCGGTGGACTATGTATTGGATATCCACTTTCATATAAATTTACCATTTTTTTTCTCTACCATTCACACCAATTGAATGTGTTAAAGTTGTGGTACAAAAATTGTATAATTACTAAACATTGCCACAATAAATTGAATTTAAGTCAATAGTTTGCACATAAGACCCAATTTTTATTAGGCTTGTTTATCTTAGCTCATACCCAACCATTCCTCATTTGAAGTGTGTTGTTCCTGTACAACTTTTGCTTCTTTTTTTCTCCCTTCATATGTACATCTTTTTAAAATCTTACTTTATTCTCATTTTTTTTTTATTTTTTTTTAAAGTATAAGTATACTTTGATCCACTTTCAGCAAAAAACCAAATGAGTTGATGTCACATCTTTTCAAATATTATGTTTTAAGTCTTTGACGAAAAATTTCTTGGTGGCTCTCACTTGATGTACACAAAATTCTTCTAGTTAGACTTCACCATTTGGCTTGAAGGTAATGAGACATGTAGTGAGGGCTAGGGCTATTCAGCCATATGCTGAAACCCATCAGAATTGATTTGATACCAACCAAACCGACTACTCCGACAATTAACGATAAGTCTCTTCCTCCAAAAACAGACATCGGCAGGTCGGATGGCTAATCTCCTCCAAAACTTGAACTAACCAACCCTTTAAGCTAGCTATTTCCGACAAGATCCCGACCATTTTTGCTAGGATCTCGGCTAGACCTAGTAAGATTTCAACCCTTTAAATCAATACAAATATTTTGTGAAGCCAATATATATATATATATATATATAAACCTGCATACATTTTGAGTTTTGATTGGTCTCATTATATTTTGTCATATAATTTTGGAGTAATGCTACAACAATAAACTATTTTACAATATTTTTACAAACTGTTAATTTAGCAAAATTTTACTAGTTTTTATCTGGGCTTACCATTAACGTCACTTTTTCATTTACCAATAATTACTCACCACGTTAGCGTTTGTAAAAAAGTTTGTAACCCTAGTATTTTCCATAATTTTGAGTTTCACAATTTTACATGTCAATATTCCAATATAATATATATTTTGAATTGAATTTTACATGTCACATTAGAGCATTCATATCAGCTCATGCAAAAATTCTTGTCCATTTTAGCATAACAACATACTTTTTCTATTTAACATACCCACTTTTCAAAATACCCAACATTAGATTATCTATTTTACATTTTATTTTATTAAAATATCAATTTTCTTGATTTTTTTTAATTGTTTATATTTCTTCACTCATAACAACCATCATCCATCCTCTTCATTCATCATCAAAATACATAAAGAAATAATAAATGCAAAATAAATAGTATCAGTATAAATTTACATGGTTATTGTAGTAATCACGTACTTTTACATAACTTTGTATGGATTGATGTGGGTAAATCTTGGACTTGGTTGGCTAAAATTTGATACTTTTTCTATTAGCACAAATGTGAGTGTTCTGTATTTCCTTAAATGATGAAATATATAATTCTATATAGAAACACAATCATAATAAATATATATTATAATTATTGTAATTATATATTTAATAATTGTATATACAAACTCAATTATAATAAATATCCATTAATAACTATAATAATTACCAAATTTTATATTTAATATTTCATATATAAACACTATAACATTAAATGTTAATTAATATTTATCATAATTATTATTAAATTTCATATTTAGAGTAAAAAAAAAAAAAAGAGAAGAAAATCATATATATATATATAGGACAAACCTTAAGTGCTATTCTTTAAGTTCTCCTCTTAAAATTCTGTCATGTAGTTACTTAACTAAAAAATACACTTTCATTCTATGAAAAAAAACTCACATGACAGAATTTTAAGAGGAGAAGTTAAGGAACAACACTTATGTACTATACCTAAGTCTTGCTCATATATATATATACACACACATAAAATAGAATCATATATGATTAAAATTAAATGCAGAATTGGTTAGTATGTATATCTACCAGATTAGGGTGAGTTGAAAACTTTAGGTAGCATTTTGCCACGTGTACTCACAAGCCAAGAAAGGCAAAATTTTGTAGCGTTGATGCAAACCTTCGTCCCTCTGATTTTGAAAAATACAAAATATGTTCCCCACTTTTTGTGTTATCTTTGATAGGTGGAGCATATAAAATGAAACATAAAAAGTGGAGAACAAGAATTCGTTTAATTTGAAAATGTCATATTAATAGATGTCTTTAGGGTAATTATTAACAAACCATATTAAAAGGTTTTAATATCATCTTTGTAAAAAATATAAAAAGTTGATAGAAAAATTAACTGTTTTATTATTTTCTCATTAAAATGTTTTTAAAAATAATTTTTTAACTAATACTCTGGGACATTTGTTAATCTTTCCTAATTTTTGAAATGCCCCAAAACAAAACAAAACTCCACTTTTTTAAGTGGGTTTTAATTAGTAAAAGTATATTGTTGAGAAATGATATGTCCACAATATTTTTACAACAAATCCTAAGTGGTAGATTGTTACTGGTTGTTATTATTGGGACAAAAAAGTAATCTTAGTGTTAAGTCCAAATTTGAACCAATAACAACTAACCATCTATAATTTGTTGTAAAAATATTGTAAACGTAGCACTTCTTTTGGAGTTAAAATCTGTGTACATTCAAAAACTAAGATCCCATTTGATAACAATATTTAAACAACGAAAACTGTTGTTTAAATACTATAACACGTATTTCTACATATTTTTTTATTCACACATATTTCCACAAAATTTAAACAAACTAGCCTTTGAGCACGCACATGCTCAAAGGGTCTTCTATTTTTCGGATAAGGGTTAATTTAGAGCATTTATTATACTTTGAGATTATTACATTTTCCAATCACAAAAAAAACCTAGGGGTGTGATGAAAAATTATTTCACCTGTTAACGCATAATACTAATCACACTCCTAGGTTTTTTTTTTTTTTTTTTTTTTTGTGATTGGAAAATGTAATAATCTCAAAGTATAATAAATGCTCTAAATTAACCCTTATCCAAAAAATAGAAGAGCCTTTGAGCACGCGCATGCTCAAAGGCTAGTATTCCGTAATTATTATCCTTTTTTGCCAATTTTATTTATGTAGTAATCAATGTGTCATCCTTCAACCATTTTTACATCTGTCATGATACAAATCCAATTTTTTGTACCTTGACAATGAGAGCCTAATAAGCACAGAACAAAGGCAATTGATAATGACTCCATAAATATTGGGAAAGAAGAATTCAAATAAATGAATAATAAAGAAATATAACATCCATACCTAGGTTCCCAACCAAGCACCTCTGCCATTCCAACAACCGAAAAAAGAAATGGAGATGATAATCTTGGGTTCAATACTAAAATGCCATATGAAACGAAAGTATGATAGGTTTTCTGTTTAGAAATAATAAATAGATGGTAAATATAGGATGAAAGAAAACTACCACTGGGGACAATCCTTGGGATGGAACCTCACAATCCACTTCTCATTGGCTTCGGACACAAATGATAAAAAAAGAGAAGCAAATCATATTCTACATCAAAATATGATATGAAGCAATATGCATATTCCCACATTAGAATTAGAATTTAGAACCTTTTTTATTGCAACCACCAATGTGGTCGAACACCGATGTGGTTGACAGAAAACGGCCCCATGTGGTCGAAGGTTAATGGTGGTTTCTAATGGCAAACGGCGTTGTGGGCATTGCCGTGAAATGAGAGATAGTGATAAAAAAAAAAAATTAAATGACAAAATAAATTTGTAGTATTGATTGAATTTTGAAAACAAACAAAAAAAATGGTCCTATTTTGTAGGCAATATTGTACATGAAACTTAAATAGTAGATAATTTGCTAAATTTAAGGATATGGATGGGAAGTTATAGTAATAGTTTTTTAATAGGAGTGTTTTTTGCTTTCCCAAAAAAAAAAAAAAATAGGAGTGTTTTTTTCTTTAATTCAAAATAAATAAGATATTTGAGTAAAAAAAACGTTAGATCATGGAGTAAGGAAAGCAAATTCTATTAAAAAAAAATTTTTTGAAAACGTTTAACCAAGAGAGTGGTCCTATTTATCACAAAAAAAAATGGTCCTATTTTGTTGGCAATGTTTTAGTGGGAGTTAAAAGACAGTTTTACCATATTATCATTTAGTTTTGTCTCTACTTAAACCTAGGAAAATAGGGGTATTTTGAAACAAAAAAAAAAATCTGGTCCAAACAGAAGCAGTCCCTAAAATAATAATATAGCTAATATAGATAAGAGAGTTTGAATATAAGTATAAAATTATGGAAAAAAATTACTTCTAAGTAATATCTAAATAATATGCAAAATTTTAGGAATAAAAATACTTAAAACATTTTTTTTTTAAAAGATTTAAATGTATAACAGTGTTGGCATATTATTAAAATACCTAAAATATTGGGGGGTTTTTTTTTTTTTCTTGAGGTTGTAAAAAAATAGGAAACCAACGTTGAAGGACTCACCACCCTCAAAAAAAAAAAAAAAAAAAAAAGACACGTTGATGCAAATTTATTAACTGAAAACACATAACACTTGATGCAAATTCAAAAGGCATGGTTTGTTTGAAGTGTTTTTGTCTTTTGGTAAGTTATTTTGGATTAGATTAAATTTTACGAATTTTTAAAATTTAAAAATTCTAAATGAAGTAACATTTTAAACTATCAAATATAAGATATATTTAAGGGTGTAAGTTGTTACCCCTAAAAGTTAGTCTTTTTTTAAATAATAGCTGAATTGGTTGAAATTTCCCTCCCCTAACTATTGAAGAATATTTATTTATTTATTGTATTAAAAAGGCTTCATGTTATTAATTGATTGAAAATCTATAAAACATGGTTTTTATTTTTTCCTCTTTTCTTTAAATATATATAAGAGAGTTTGAATATAACTATAAAATAATGGAAAAAAATTACTTCTAAGTAATATCTAAATAATAGGCAAAATTTTAGGAATAAAAATACTTAAAACATTTTTTTAAAAAGATTTAAATGTATAACAGTGTTGGCATATTATTAAAATACCTAAAATATTGGGGTTTTTTTTTTTTTTCTTGCTTGAAGTTGTAAAAAAATAGGAAACCAACGTTGAAGGACTCACCACCCTCAAAATAAAATAAAATAAACGTTGATGCAAATTTATTAACTGAGAACACGTAACACTTGATGCAAATTCAAAAACATGGTTTGTTTGGAGTCTTTTTGTCTTTTGGTAAGTTATTTTGGATCAGATTAA